>OY755085.1:15556872-16197047 GCA_963576655.1 Gastrophysa polygoni | reverse complement strand
TGATTTCAATTTTCCTTTCAATGCAAATGGAATTTTCCTTGGTGGATACACTGTTGGTTTAGCTGTACTATCTAATTCTATGTGATATGTCTCTTTTAGACAACCTATACCATTGAAAATATCTTTATATTTATTCAAAACTTTATCTATTTCTTCATTATGAACTGAATTCTCTAATGTTTCTATTCTTTTTATAAGTTCTAATTCAAGGCACCCTTTGAGTCCTAATATTGGAAAATTTTCTATTTTCACAACATAAAATATCAATTCAACTTGTTTATTTTGCTTTCTGCATTTTAGATAACATTGTCCTATCACTGGCAAGCTATGATCTGTATAAGAACTCAATTTAACATTTGTATTTTGCATTTTAGTCATATCATAGTTGATTTTACTCAACAGACTTACTGGTATTACATTTGCCATTGCTCCAGTGTCCATTTTGAACGTAATGGAGTGATTTTCATTAACCTCAAGGTCCACCATCCAAGACTCTCCATTCAGTGCCCCAATCTCCTTAGGTTGGTTGTTGGTCGACTCGATACTACCTATAAAGAGAACATCTTGTGAATCTACATCATTATCTATATTATGTTCCACACAGTGAATTTTTCTATTGAAATTTTGTGTTTTATGTGTGTTATATCTTGAATTTTTTGACAAGTTTTGATGTGAATTTTTAACATTAGTTTTACAATAGTTAGAAAAATGATTCATGATACCACATCTGTCACACTTCTGTCCAAAGGCTGGGCATTTTCGATAGCCATGTAATCGACCACATTTCCAGCAGTTACTCTGCTCCTTGCTCTGACGTATGTGATTCTTCTTGAATGTATCTGTCTTTGACTGTTGATACTTCCTCGGTTGACTGGAATACAGGACATCTATCTCCGAACTACCTTCAGCAAACCCATTTGTTATTTGCCTATTATAATCCCTAGTATTTTCAGCATTGATACACATCTTGATCGCATCCTCAACAGTTTTAGTATCTTCTTGTAGTAGTCTCTCACGAAGTCGTTCAGATTTCAATCCACATACCAACATATCCTTGACTAAAGCTTCTCTTAACGTGCCAAATTCACATGAAAGAGAGAGATTTTTGAGCTCTGTTACAAACTGCTCTATGGTTTGTCCCTCTTTTTGTTTGAATGTTAAGAACTTATAGCGTTCAAACGTCAAATTCTTCTTGGGGTTGAAATGTTCATCAAACTTTTTCAGTAGACTGTCCACAGTTTCACTTTCTTCTCCTTCTGTTTTGAATGTATTATATATTCTGATTCCTTCGTCTCCAATCAATGTTAAAAGTTGTGCACATTTTGTACTTTCATCCTTTCTACTTATCTCGGTTGCCTTCAAGTACATTTCAAACTTTTGTTTCCAGAACTTCCAATTTTCTGATAAGTTTCCAGACATGCACATGGGTGGAGTTCCTCGGAAATCCATAATCATCGGCTATGTTTCCAGCTTTTTCTTTTATTTCAATTATTAAATAGTATTTAATATTCACCTTCTGTGAAATATTTCCCACAATCTCGAGAAAAATTATTAATCTCTTGTTCAATTTTTCCTTTTTTAGGGAACTTGGTTCGTTCACGACTGCGCCATGTTTGATAGGTGTTAGAGGAGAGGTTATAAATTACACCTTTTCCGTTGAGGTCTGGATAGCAACTCGTTTATTTCATCATTTGGACATGTGTCATGAAACATTGACATATTGACAATCAGATCATAGATCATAGATCACTTACATCACTGACAACCCCTACACTGTCAGACTCGAGACCTAACGAACATCGCTATACCAAGCATCATTCATCAATAGAACGGCAAAGTTATGGAATTCTTTGCCTAGTGAAGTCTTTCCTGAAGCTTACAACCTCCAAACTTTCAAGAAAAATTCCAACACTTTCCTACTCTCCCAAAATTCGACCGCTGGCTAACACGATGTTCCTCGAACATCATAGGTTTCATTTTTCAGCTTTTGATGGGATTTTCTCTCCTCGTTTCTAAAAAATAGAGTAGAAGTTATTAAAAATTATTGCAATATATTTGTAGTAAGGACAGATTTAGGATCTGTCCCAGGTTAGGTTTCCCTTTCGTGTTGTCCACAGATAAAAAAAAACCCTTGGTGATACCATGAGGTGGCTTCAGTTTTGAATAATTTTTTTTATTCCTATCCCAACTATAATTAGTCATTAGTCCCAAAAAAAAAATCAACAAGGTGAGGATGTACATTCCTCAAGTAGGATTCTTCAAAACATATCCATATCGAAAGGTCAGGAACGAAGATGAGTTAAAAAACTCCAGAAAATTTCAGAGACCTGAGTTCAACAAGAAAGGCGGTTTTTCAAACCGACAGACAGAGTCTGCTAAGAATCCAAAAAAAATCAATGATTCTCCAATCAACAGAAAGCTAGATGATTTATTGTTTATCAGCACATTACCGTAATTTTGTTTATCACAAAATTTTTAGCTTATTGATTAATTTTCTCAGAAATCAATCACAAAAAATTGGCTGCGTAAGTCATCAACTTTTTTTCATTAAATGTCACCTGGCTCTTCATCAGTGCCAAAATATGGTTTGAGTTTGGATACATGCCATGTACCAGCATCTGTACCATCCATATTACTAAATTCATAAGCCACTTTTGACAAAACTCTTTTGACTCCACATAAAACATGCCGCTGTGCCAATTTGGCCGAAAAATCTTTCGCAGCATCAGACAAAACCATATTACGCCTCCAGACCTTTTCACCTACTTTGAAAACATAGTCTAGCCTCCTGAGATTGTAATACTGGGCGTTTTTCTTATATGAAGTGGTGGCAATTTTTCAATTTCTTCAGAATACAACTTTCTGGCTTCCTCGTTATCATTGAGTTCAAAATCAAAATTTTCACCATAATAATCTCCAGACGCTGGAGTTATTCGTCCAAAATTCAAAAAATTGGGACTGAATCCAGTTACTTCATGAGTTGATGAATTCAAGGCATGCTGGATTTCAAGAATTTCTTTATCCCAAAGTTCATGAGAATCTTTCATGAAACATCGGATAGCAGTTCCGATTGTTCGATTGACTCTTTCTGTTTGATTAACTTGAGGATGACATAGATTAAAGACTCCCTAGATATACACCGCCCATGCATTTAGGTGGTAACGCTTGTTTGGGACCCCGTTTGGACCCGGAATTTTGGCCATGTGAACATCCGCAATCCGTCGCAAACTCAATTCTCCTACAGATTTCTATAATGTGGCATTCGGCGTATAGAAGCGGAGATGCCAAATGTAAATTTCTGTTGGATTTATAATATGTTGGTACCTAAGGTACCACCATAGATTGATTATTCTATGATACTTCATGGTACTATAATTATTGGTAGCATATGACTCCCGTGGCTTTGTTTTATTCATTTTTCCATTATGCACAACATATAAATAATCATGATGTGTTGGCGTAGGTGAATTTGAGAAATTCAAGAAAATGAGTTGACAAATTGAAAAACATGAGAGTAAAATATATTGAATTATCTGAAGAGGAAAAAAATCAGGAACAAAAGTTGACAATTTGAAATACATGAGAATTGAAAAGTAAAAATGTCGGAAAGTTGAATAATCAATAACATGAAAATGCATATGGATTGGTATTAGGTACTAGCTTTTAGAGTAAATAAGTGCTAGTGAATTCATAGGGTTGCTGTTTCATTAATTTGCCATAAAAAGGTTGAGAGTTCTGAAGCATGAAGATTGATATGTTGACGTATTTTTTAATCTACCTAGAGACAGTGTCCAAAATTTGATGAGGATCACTTCTGTATTTACTTAGATATCAAATAATATACAATTTTTTGGGGGTGAGAATGTTTATTAAGAAAAGTCCACTTACATCCGTTCTCGAGTAAAATGAAGACATTCAAATAAATTGTGTTTTATTTGAGATGCCATGAATGAATGCTCAGAAGGTGGCTCTATTTTGATAAAAAGTATTCACGAAATGAGAGTCAATAGATTATTTTAGTTCACAAAGCCATACGAAGCAGTAGGCGAAGAGGAAATTATGTTTTTAAAAATCGTTTCTGAAATATATCTATGGAGAGTCATCTTCAAAGACCATTCTTCAAAAGGACCTAGCTCCATTTGGGTGCTGATTTTCGACCTACGTTTATATGTACTTAAATCCTTAAAATGTCGCCAATAGTCTCAAGAGGACGTCATATTTTCTACATCCTAATAACGTTATTAGAATGCAAATTTCCACTTGTTGTCCTGAGTTAGAAGACTTGAAGACAGCTTGAGTACATTTCTATATGCAAACCTAGGGACATCCTCAAAATATCACCAAAAGCTTGAAAAAGACGTCCTATATTCTTCTTCCTAATAACATTATGAGGCTGCAAATTTTCACTTATAACATAGATTAAAGACTCTTTAATCTATAAGACGATTAAAGACTCTTCAATCTATAAAGAGTCTTTAATCTATGCTTATAATGTCCAGAATTAGATGACTTGAGGACAGCCTGAGTTATAATCTAGGGACATAATTTTGTTCATTTTAGATTTTTGTAGACATTTTTGTATTGGAATACATTTCAATTTTGTTATTGAATGAAATTTACTTTCTATATTCGACTTCTAATAGAAATGAGCTCATCATCCGCATTTAACACACTTAGGAAAAACGATCTTTCATTTTGGTTTCAAGTTCTTCCCAATACATCCTTGATTAAGATGTGAAAATTGTTCTCCTCAGAAGGGCTGTGAAACGTCTTCAGGTCGACCCTGCAATGTAATGACGTAATTTCCATGTAGGAAACGGTAACAGGTGGACGTCCTAGAGACGTCTTGCGGCTGCCTCAGGACATTATAAGTGCGTCATCCAGAACTTTCTCAGAAAGCTTCTGAGACGTCTTCGGGTGTCTCTGGGGGATATTATTGTGATGTCATGAGACGTTTTTTGCATGTAGAAAATGGTAACAGGTGGACGTCCCAGAGACATGTTGTGGATGCCTCTCCTCATCCTAAGTGCATTATTAGGACATCCTCAAAAAATTATCAAAACGTCTTTGTGTTATCTGGGTAGGTATATATTCCATAAACTGGGAACAAGTTGAGATATTGATATCTGAGAAGTTTTTGAAGAGTACTGAGAATCTCATTCACATAGGATTAATCTATTACTTAAATCTTTTTAGGGGAAAAATATACTTACTTATACCTGGTGAGCTCCACCCTCCACTGGTGGGCCGAATAAACACACTTTTTTTTTTTGGCATTCGGACATTGTCCATACAGCCAGTCACTAATTTTTTACTACTACAGTCACTATTTTTTATTGATATTGAAACCTACCGGCAAAATTTGGAACTTGAATAGAAGAGAGCACCAGGAAAAACATGAGATCACAAGGTTTCTTCTCGCCAAGGGGTCCATCATGGCATTCATTTCATTCATAAGACACACAACACTAGACCGCTGAAAGAGGGTATATAACACATAAGGTAGAACACAGAGGAACGAAGCTAACCTACTTTTATTCAAATCTTCAATCCCGTTTTTTGTATGAACTTTATGATACTTTGTGTTATTTTCTTATCATTAAGGGCTGAGAGATTTAGCAAGTTGATGGGGGTGGGGGTTTTCGTATTCAGAAGATCAGAGTAGAGTTCTCGGCTTTCTTGTCTTGTAATTCTGCAGTTGAAAAATATGTGATCTAGATCACCTTCCGCATTGCACACCTTACATAAGTCGGAGTTGGTTATCCCTATTCTGGCTAGAAAAGCAGGGTAGCATCCATGGCCGAATTTAAGCCTATTGTAAACAGTTACACATCTTCTGGAGAGATTGAGATCGGAATGCCAAAACTTCGTGGGGATATCAGGGTGAATTTCAGTATATCTTGTCGGATTATTTATACAGTAATTGTGCCATCTATCTGACATCTTTTCATATTTAATTTTTTTCATTTTCAAAATGAGATCATCGAGGCCAATTTGATTTGTTGTTAATGTGTTCAAATTTATCGCTTCTTTTGCTAGACTATCCACTTTTTCGTTGCATTCTATTCCTATATGTGCTTTCACCCATATGAAGGTAATATTCTTTCCAGACATCTTCAAATCATGCAAGACTGTTTTAGTTTTAAGCAAAAAGTGGTTGAGGGGGGCTGTGGGCTTGTATATATTTCGTATTGATGTAAGTACTGCAAGCGAATCTGACAGAATTATGACATTATTTTCATTCGTAGGAATATGGGTAAGAGCCATAAGGATGCCATATGCTTCAGCAGAATAGATCGAAAAATCATTAGGCAATTTATATTGACCCTGGATGTTCATATTTGGGACGAAATAGGCACATCCCACACCTTTCTCCATTTTGGATGCATCTGTGTAAATTGAAATACTCTCTCGGTTGTCATCTTGCAGTGTTTTAAGAATGATTTTGTTGATGTTTGCATTTTCCGAGTACTTCGGAATTATGACTTGGTTATTACTTGCGAGGTCGAAGAAGCCATGTTCAGGATATTGTCTATATATATCTGACATATACTCTTGAAATTTGTAGGTTTCACGAAAGGCATCACATAGGGGTGGGCTTTTTTTATGAAGCCAATACTTTTCGACCAGGTCGAGGGTAGCCAGTTTTCCTAATCTATTCAGGAACGGTGAATGTTTACTATATGCCTTCAATAAGAACTTTTCGGACAGAAATTCCCGTCTCAATGAGAGTGGAGGTTCTAGAGCTTCTATCCGTAATGGCTCGATTGGGGTAGATTTCATTGCTCCAATGCATATTCGTAGTGCTTTATTTTGTATTCTGTCTAATTTACCAAGTAGGGTATCAGTGGCTGATCCATATATTATACATCCATAATCTAATATGGATCTGATATATGCTTTGTAAAAAAGTAAGCTTATTTTAGGGTCCGCCCCCCACCATACACGTGTTGTGGTTCGTAGAAAATTTAACCCTCTCATGCATTTTGTTTCTATTTTCTCAATAAAGGGTGTCCATCTCAATTTATTGTCCAATATAATACCAAGGTAGGATGCCTGTTTCCTAAATGTTATATTGAAGTTACCGAGTGTGATTGTACACTGCACTGCACTGCTGTATCCAAGGATGCTTTACATGTTTCATATTTATTTTTGTCAGTATATAAACAAAAATCATCGGCGTATTGAATGACTGTGGCCTGCGATATTATATTGTGAACATCCAAGGTGTAAATATTGAAAAAGAGTGGGCTGAGGACAGCTCCCTGTGGGAGGCCAAAAGATAGAAGACGAGGGCCAATTCTGTTATTATTGGATGTTTTCAGCCATATATATCGGCTTGAATAGAGATTGATCAAGATGTGTGCGGTAGATGGAGGGATTTGTAGTTTTATTAACTTATCCTTGAGAATTTCCAAATCCACTGAGTCGTATGCCCCTTTGATATCCAGAAATACTGTTCCCAGATAATTGTTTTTAGTTAAGGAGCCCTGGATATCTGTCACCAATGTTGCAACAGCGTCCAGGGTACCGTATCCTGTTTTGAAACCAAATTGGTAGAGAGGTAGTATATTGAGCATCTTAAGATGCCATTCCAATCTGATTTTGACCATTCTTTCGAAGGTTTTGAAAATGCATGGAAAGAGAGAGATTGGGCGGTATGATGAGGCTATAAGTTAGCATCTTTATCCATTTTGAGAATGGGTAGAACATTGACAACTTTCCAAGTCTGTAGGTTTGCATTTCTGACCCAAATGTCGTTGAAGATACTCAAAAGAAACTTTAGCTTCAATCGATAGGTGTAATATCATTGTGTACGTGATGTCATCAAAACCTGGTGAGGTATCTGATGACTTCTTGGTAGCTAGATCTAGTTCTCTAAGTGTAAAGGGTTGACATAAAAATGAAGATGAATTTCCACTACTCTTCGATCATTGAATAGACTAGATAAATAATCCACACCCCTGGCAATACAGTTTGTTTGAAAGCAGCATCTATAGTATCTATCTTTGTCTAAACAAGGATAGCAGGAGCTGATTCTCCCAGCACCAGGGCCGTGTTGTCAGAGGGGGTCGAATTTATTATTAATTCATGATGAAACCAAATTGAAAATCCGTAACAATTTCAGTGGTACTTTTCAGCATTTCTTGGTGTGAAATTGAACATCTTTATACTTCCTTCACATTGTTACGAAAAATTCGAAAACATACAATCCTATGGTGATTTTTGGAACTTGCTTGTAATCAATAAACTTATTATGACCACGTCACAAGAAAACTTCAATTCTCAACGCCATATGAAATAATATACTTACTATTCAGTATACAGTTGTCTAATACTTATACTTTATCATAAATAACGTTCAATTTCAATGATGAACATTTATATCTTTGGCGATCAGTGACAGTGCATGTGAGTATATTTACGATTTTGGAGTTCAGTACCTACTAGTGGAAATAATTTTCAAAAAAGTGAAAAACTTGTGTTCAAGGCAAATAGATATGATTGCATATTTGAATGTAATTTTCAAATCTGAAGATGAAACTTTTTTATATCATTTCACGATATCGTCAAAAATGAAGGAGGTTTCATCTTGAGCAGAATTCATATATTTTGACGCAAAATTGATGTCTGATTATTTTATTTCATGTTGATAGATGAAAATCGATAATGAATATGTGTTGACAAGTATTAGGACGAAATGTTATATCAACAATAAAATCATGAATCATGTGAAGATGTAGCAAATAGCAGTGTTTCTTATTTAAAACAGGATTGAAATGAAAAACAACCATGGATAATCACACAAATAATTTATTGATTTTTGAATAGGATTGTTTTTGTTAACATACTTCTTACTCTAACTTCCGTTGAATCTTTCATCAATTTATTTGCCTCATGATGGAGTCTTACCTCGAGTCTTACAGTGAAATATTCCTCCAAATTAGTTTGACTAGTTCCAAAAACAGTCAATGGTAAATTTCTCAATGTTGTGTGTACAAGAAGTATAGAAATATCCTTATATTTTTTATCGAAAATATTAATTGAGTTCATCATTATTCTCAGTGATTTTTCAGCAGCTTCGCATATTTTGACTACAAATAAGGCAGCATTTATCAGTGCTACATATTTTACCACAAGACACTGTCGCAGCTGACCTATGGGCACAATCAATATAATCTGATCAATTCAATTTAAATTCATTTTTATCCATTCCATTTGGGGAAATGCTTCAAAATCTCGTATGATACGGCAATGGTAACTCACCTATGAAATGACGTGTTTTGATCGCCGGTTCAAATTGTTTTCAACACACCTCACAACGTCTCACCATTATATCAAATCACCAAAACAGGAAGTAAACTGAGTTTCTGATGAATTCTGAGTACACAAAACTGAACACAAGTTGAATAATATCGATAAATCAAAACGTAAATAATGACAGATACCAAACAAAGCAATAATCGCCGTCGACTGTCAATATCAAGTTGCGGTGTTGCAACGTTGAGCAAAAAGTATTCACGATACCCATGCTGGTCCTCGAGCCCCCAAGAGAGTAAAATTGCTAAGTCTCAGAATAATGTAGCAATCTTCTATTAATCAGAACTGATTCATAATCGTCATGACCCAAATTTATTATTATATTTGTGCATTGAACTCATGAATTCATAAAGGACTTTAAATATTATGGACTATTCATCACTTTTTGATGATTGGATATGACAACACTGGCGACGATTGGGTACTAATATTATGATAATTCTGGGAATTCATGTTAGCATCAGAATATTTGTTTTGTGATCCTTCTAGTGGGTTTGTTGTTCGCAGCCACTACCAGAGGGGGGCATCATCATTTTTGAAACATATGGTGGAGAAATGCTGCAGAGGAATTCTTCCTGTCACTCATCATGGATAGATTTTTTCATTATCGACTTTAATTCTCTGGATGATTTTTGCTTGTCTCCATAATTGTTGGCTTGTGGTGTTTTTATTGAGTTCAGATACCCAGTTTCTCCAATGTTTTTTTGCTTTATTTTCAAATATTTTTTTAGGTTCTGCTCGAGTTTTTTGATAAAGTATATAGTTATCCCAAGAGCTAGCTATTTTATAAGAATTTAGTGTTTGTTTTCTATTTTTCACTGCTGTGTCACATTCTTAATCCCACCAGGGAGGGGGAAGTCTCTTTCTAATTTTGAAAGGTTTTTTGGAGGGTATTGTTGCTTCCGCCGCAAGATTTATCTGACCTATAAACCAACTGTACTTCTGATCTATATCTTCATGTGTTGGATATACTGAAAATAGTTCTGAGCAGTATAATTGATATTTCTTCCAATCAGCACGTTTTGTATCCCATTTAGTTTTTGGATGGATAATATCAGTATAGGTAGATTCACATTGTATATCAATAATAATGGGAAAGTGATCTGAGCCTAAGGTATCTTGCGAGATAGACCAGGTGATAGAAGGTGCAATGGCGACTTTTGTTCATTAGGTTTTGAGAGTCTTGTTCTTTCCCCATTATTTAGTATCACCAAATCACATTCGTCTACCGCATTCAGAATTTGTTGACTGACGTTGTCATTTCTATTGGATCCCCAAGTTCCATTGTGTGCATTGAAATCACCACCGATGAGACAAGGGTTTCTTGCCTTGCGGAAGATGTTCAACCAATCATTATTAGATGTTCTTATAGTCGGGCCTCGATATAATGATAGGATATAAGGTTGGAATTTCTCTGTAAACTTGACCTTTGCGCTACAACATGATATTTCAGGATTTATGTCATTTATTCTAATTTCTTGATATTTATATTTTCTCTTAATTAATAAAGCCGTTCCTCCTTTACCATAATATCTATCATTCCTAATCAGATTGAAACCAGAGAAATTATAGCAATTTTCTGGTTTAAACCACGTTTCGCTTAGTATAACAAGATCTATATCATTTTCATCTATGTATTTCTGCAAACTTAATTTATTTGATACAGCGGAACGTGCGTTCCACTGCATAATTTTAATTTTGATTAATTTGGGAGTGGGACTTCGGAAGTATGTGCTTTATCAAGCACCTTGATAATTTCATTTTTAATAGCATTATCATTCAAATTCTTTATATCTTCTAAGTTATGAATGCCTTGGAGAATATTCAAAAATAGATTCATGACGCTGCTAACTACTTCATCTAGACTGCGACTTGGGCTTGTATTATTATGGGGTACAGGCTGTGAAGGGCCAAATTGAAAGGGGAACATAGGGGGAAAGGTAGGCGGTTGGGGAGAATCACATGGACTTTCCTTTTCTTTGTAGGCTGTGAAACTGTTGGAGCATCAAGGTGCATTGGTCCACTGGGTCTTGGAAATGCATTATTGTTATTAGAATTATTAGTCGTTGAAGGTAACGACGGAAAGTTGTTATTATAGTTGGATAGCAAGTCGATTCTATTAGAGGTGCTGATATTGGCATAGGAATTGTCTATGATTCTTTTTATAGGCAGTGAGCTTCATCCTGATCACAATTATGGTTCTCATCTTTTTGTTGGGCGCAGTTTTGACGAAGTGTATTTTTGCTACGGCATTGTTTTGATACATGTCCATAACGTAAGCATTTAAAACACTGAACTACTCTGTAGACGTATGGTTCAATTTCAAAATACACACTGTTGATGCTGGTAGCTTTTGGTAATACAGTTCCTTCAAAGGTGACTATAACTATTTGTCTGGGGACCAAGGTAGATTGACCATCTACCGTGACTCGACGTTTCATTCTACTGACTTCTAATATACTCGCATCTGATGTAATGTTATCCATAATATATTTTTCATCAAAGACTGTATCCATTCCAAAAATCAGACCGTTTCTAACTAGGAGGTGATTAGGTATGAATGCCTTTAGGTTTTCTGTTTCAAGTAATTTGTTGTTCAACAACTTATTTGCCTCCATAATTGATTTTAGTTGCACTTTCACTCTGTTGTTGCCAGCTTGACTGATTTGGATAATGTTTTTAACATTCAGTTTTTTGTGTAAAATATGTCCTACAGACATTGGGTGTAACTTACCAATATTTTCCTCATTATTTTTTTCTATGTAAACATGTTACCCTTATCGTACTGATCAACTTTGGCAAGGTTGAAAAACCCAGGTGCTATGTTTTTGTTTGTTCTTTCGTCGACCTCCTTTTCATTAGAGCGGTTGCCGTCACGGTTTGGATTTGATGGTCCCACGTTCCCTTTAGATTTTCTGATGTCGTTTGCCGCTTGGTCCTCATTGCGATTGACCTCATCATCATGGGTTAGATCGTATATGCCAATATTGTTATTACTCGATACACTTGTAGCCAATTTTGCGCTTTCACTTAGCCCCCCGCCTCCCGGCGGCGGGTTTGCACTCATTTTTTATCACTTCGTGATCACTATAATTATATTTTTATATCAACACCACAAGAAAAAAAAGACACTAGTATAGAGATAATTTTTTCGAAGGAAGGTATTCGATGATCGTAAGCACGTCTGTTCAGCGTAGCTATCGAGCTCGAACTGAAACACACTTATTTATACCTGAATCATTGACTATATAACAACCTAATTCCCTCATTTTATTCCAGTGTTCAGTGTGAACAGATTGAGTTTTCTTGGTGAATTTGATTTTGTGTTTGTTGTGTCTACTTTCGAAACTGTCATAGTTGAATATGAGTCCTCCGAAACGTTCGGGTGGTGGCAATAAATGTGTGTATTTCGATTGTGGTCAATCACGTAGGGAGATAGAACAATTACACATGTTTTATTTCCCAAATGACGAGCGAGTTCAACGATGGATATTGAATTCAGATAAGATTGTTATATCTTTTTATTTCAATGATAATTTCATATGCGGAGGTTTTTTATTTCTATATATGATTTTTCTCGGTATAAGAAGAATGTCATACATTTTTTGTCCTTCATCAATGTTATAGTTTGATTTTCAAATAAGTTCTCATGTTTTCAATCTAGAAAACATATAGGTGCCCACTTTATACCATTCTTATCCATTGAATTTAAACAATTGGTTCTGTGAATATTTTCTTATATCGATCCATATAAGCGGTATCATAACGTCTAAAGACACTTTTCACAACTACTGGAAAATCTTTACACCATGCACTAAACTGTCAAGTAATCAACGAAGTGATCATCTACAGAACAAATAAGAAAGTCACCTAGTCAACCTATGATCAAAATACTCAAAGGATAGGTTATCAAAATCATTTTCACTCAGAAATTTCAGCTTGAGACTGAACTGTAATCAAATATCATAGCTCGAGCCTCAACTATAATAATATATTCGTACTCTAAAATGTGTACCTATATAGAAGGATTAGGATGAGAGAAGGATTATTGAGTTTTTACCTGCTGAGCATCGATAATACCTACCTTGAAATAGTACTCGGGAAAATTAGGATAAAAATTGCTCCGAAAACGCTTCGATTGCGCTATACAGAGTGTTTTCGTAAAATTTTTAGTATTTCGAAGACTCTGATTCCATTTTGCACTGAACCAAGTTGATTTGTTAGTAGCACAGATTAAAGATGCCAAGACATCTTCAGGTATATGTAAATAATTTAACTTGTTTTATCCAGTTTTGATAACTATTTCCAAGTACGACAATTGAATATGCATAATTTTTATATCCTCCTTCATATCAACTAATAGTCTACACGAACCTGAACCCTTCGGCTGAAATTTGAGAAGGTATCAAATATTCTAAAATATCAGAATAATATTCATACTAAGTATACAGAGTTTTCATATCAGAAACTTCATATGAACTTCATACTGTAATGCTCAGTTTTTGATTTACTGGAATGTCAATGTAGAGTTTTTCACTGAATAAAATCAAGTCGAGCTTATAATATCTAAAGTTCTCGCAGTCTTATATAAATCACACTACATGTACAGTGAGAAAATTATTCAATTATTATTTTTTTTTTTCGACACAACATTCTCGGTTTCAGGAGTACTATATCCTATGGTTGTTTGACAAATAAAAACTGAAAAACTTGTATAATGTGTACTCTGGCGATGAGAAAAATTCTCGATTTCATTGTTATTCATCCCAAAGGTTAATTTTCGGAGAAACCTCAAATCGATATCGTTTTATGGATCCTGATAAATTTTTCTTTGGAATATTCATGTTGTGAGCTCGGATTCAATATTTTATCTATTCATGATATCGATACATTTTTTTCTTTGGATTTGTCAAAATAACTATAATTATCGTTTCTAGGAAATCCTTCACTTTTGACGCTTTCACCAACCTCTTTAAGAAAGCGAAAGATTTGCGAAACTCACTTTTGTCCAGATGATTTCACTGCAGATAAAAGGCTCAAAAAGTCAGCAATTCCCAGACCTTATAATATTGAAGTCATAACTTCGGAGGAAACTGATGGAAACCCTTCATTAACACCCAGTGAAGTTTTTATTACGGTCTCTACCCCGAGAAACATGCCAACCTCTATTAACACCAGCCCTGAAATGCTGAAAGTTCTGACTCCAAGAAGAACATATAAAAAATATGAGGGATTCCCGAGGTTTGTATATTTACCTTTATTTGCCAACCCAGTATATCTAAGGTGACTCTGTATCCGCAGAATGAAGATTTATCTATAACGTGTGACAATTCGAATTTTTTTCTTATTTCAGCTATTCACCTTCGACTCAGCCATCTACTTCAAAACAAGAAAAAACGTGGTCTGTCAGCCCGGTTACTGAGAAGTTCCTTTCTGAAATCTGTGAAATGCCTGTGGAACATAAGACGAAAGCAAAGAAAAGATTAGTAATGTCACCGAGAAATGATAACATGAAACTTACCATCAAAAAGCAGCAGATGTTACTGCGAAACAAACGTACAGCTATATCAAGAATGAAGAAAAAATTGAATCAACTTAAATTACTTCTGCTAGCCACAGAGAAGATTAGGAATTTGATCTACGTCTCTGAATCTTCGAAAATCATCGCAGATATGCAAACATCGCACCGTTTTAATACTCCTTGGAAGAAATCAGAAAGAGAATTTGCATTGAAATTATATTATAAGTCTCCGAGAGCTTATAAATATCTGAGAAATGATGAGAATATTGTCCTACCAAGCATCTCAACCATTCAAAAATGGATTGGAAACTCCAAATTCAAGGCAGGATTCAGCGTGAAATTATTTTATCAGCTTAAAGTTAAAGCTTAAAAGTTAAAGTGATGTCCGAAGCAGAAAAATATTGCACTATTGTCTTCGACGAGATGAAAATAAAAAAATGTTCTATAGAATATTCTAAATATCTGGACCTTATTGAAGGATTTCAGGACTTGGGAAAATACGGAAGATCGGATGTATTTGGTACCCAAGCTATGGTATTCATGGCTCGAGGAATATATTCTAATTGGAAAATGCCACTGGCTTATTTTATATGTGGTAATTCAATGAAACACTTAACTCTGAAGGAAGTGATATCAGAAACTATTCAGAGAGTAATAGACGTTGATCTGCATGTATCTGATATTGTTTGCGATGAAGGGACAAACAATCAGGCAGCATTAAAAAATCTTGGTACCACAGCTGAAAACCCTTTTTTTTTTTTGGCGATAAAAAAATATTTTCTATATATGATATTCCTCATGTATTCAAAAATTTAAGAAATAATTTCCTTCATAACAACCTGACTGTCAATAATGAGGAATTATTTTCCTTTGATGACATAAGGGAAACATATAAGATTGATTGCGATAGTTCGACCGGCAGGAGTTTGATGAAAATTACCCCAGAACACCTGGACCCAGGACCATTCAAGAAAATGAATTGTAAATTGGCATTACAAATATTCAGCCATTCTGTGGCAGCTACAATCAGAGCTGTACATGATAATGGACAGCTCAAATCTCCAACAGCTCCTGCAACCGCAAATTTTTTGGAGACATTGAATAATTTATTCGACTGTCTCAACATCAAGATGCCGTACTCTAAAAATCCCTATAATAGTGCTCTTTCTGATAAGAATCCGTTAATAAAACGAACGATATTAGAATCGAGAGCAATGCTAGTAAATCTAAAAAAAGTGACTGAAAAAGGTCCAACACGGCCTGCATCATTTAATGGATTGATATGGTCCATCAACGCTATCATTGGCTTGTATGAGCAGCAAAAGGGTTTAGGATTTCCTTTTCTACTCACCAATAGGCTGAACCAGGACATACTAGAGAATTCTTTTGCGGGGTATCGACAAAGAGGAGGATATAATGTTAACCCAACTGTACGAACATCCAGGACAACGTTTCGTATGACTGCCAAAATAAATTTGATGAAACCGTCTAGTTTGAGTAACTGCGAAGAAGATGAAGACAGCCTACTAATGACGAGAGGTACAACAGAAAGTTTGAACCAGAATCCTCAAGAAGTTGAGACTCCTTTGTCAAGAAGTCCCCGTTCGGAAGAACCAGATTCGGAGTCGCCAGCTTCATTTGCTTCATCGAATGATGATTCTTCCCCCAGTTCCTCTCAAGTAGTAGAAAGTGGATCTTTAGAAGATTGTTCAAATGTTTATTTTTCGGAATATTTGTCCAAAAAATGTTATGATAATGTAACGAAGTGTTTTCTCACCAGCTTCATTACTAGGCTTCGGTGTACGAGCCTCATACGAGAAATGAGGTTGAGGCCATTTTAGAGTCACCCTGTATACCTGATTGATAAATTCATGAATCAAGGATCTCCTTTGGCTAGTATTTTGAGCCCCCCAGAGAGCCCTACCCCAGACTAACCTTGTTTAGCCCCGTTGCACCCTGCTGAGGGTAATCAACTTCATGACACCCCTGCCTCCGTTTTGAAAGCACTCCCAGGCTAATGATTTCGTACATATCATGTTCAGACTCTTGATATTAGTATTGGTAGGATTTGATTGCATAATGACCGTCCAGAGCCCTGGGAAATAAGAAGTCCAGTATGCTATCCGTTTACTTGCTTGCAATGATTTTTGCATCCGGAAATCCTGATCAACCCAGAGACTTAGACTTCTTATTGCCGATGGAGAGTGTATTTATGATTTTGGAAAGAGTTAGAATGGTTTTCATACCTGGAAAGACATTTCAGGGTCATGTGATATTGGTTAGGTCATAACTTTGTTATCCTTCGTAATTTTGCAATCAAATTCGCTCAGTAGCACAAACATGGAATGCCAAGCACTTTGATACTACCAGTTTTGAGGAAAAATGATTTCCACCGCAAGTTTCCAGACCCGAGGTCAAGTAGTGTTCACTTTTACCTTGAGAAAACAAATCATGGTCAGCTCGAGGCCAGACCAGCCCGACCAATCAGAATCCCGACCTCGCTCTGTTTTTTGCCAAACCTGAAAATAGTATAAGTAGCAAAATCCAGAGGCCCGAGGATCCACAGTTATAGAGATTGAGATATATAGATAGATAGTGAGTTATTCCATTTGGCAGTGATTATTCTGAATCAGTCCGATTCTTACCGTTTGATTCAGTTCGTATAACCGTTATAAAAAGTGATCAAGGTGCTCGAAGTTTTCCTGTATTTACATCCCGTTTTTGTGTTACACAAAGTTGAAAAAGTGAGCCAGAGCTTTTTCTGCCGACGATTCACTCGTGAAGTATATTACCAGTCAAGTGTGAGTTAACTGCATTTTGATTCCACTGCATTTTCTCATAGTTCAATCAAACTGCAGATTAACTTTATAGATCAAATAATTTTCCAGTAAAAACCCAGTCGTTGTGACATTTGTCGTGACGTTTGACAGCGGCCAGTTAATAGGGAACTGCACCAGTAGATATATGTGGTTAGGATAATCTACCCTGGGATTATTCGATCTGTGGAATTTTGCTATCTTGTGACTGACACCTGTTGACATATTCTGTCATCCGAATTTCCTCGTGGTCGTATTTTCTTGGTTATCATAATAATCATTGTGATAAATAAGATAAATTCGATCTGTTTATTGTTTCCAGTGAATAAACCTGTTTAAGTGTGAATTTTAGTTCTGATTATTTGTTCTGAGTGATATACCAAACACCCTCAGCAACCCGTATACCAGGGTGAAACCAAGTGGGTGAACTTAAAGCCCTCACCCCCTTGTGATCTTTACATAGTCCAGAAGGCCTTCGACCCCTGGCATACCGTCGCTTCGCTGTGTTGCTACCTAGGCCTCCCAACAAATCCTGGTTGGGAGAAAGTGGAGTTCACCACTATAATCCAACTGGCGCTCGAGGCAACCCCGGTCTATCTTAGATATAGACATACCCCGTTGAGCACCACTCTAGTAACACCCCTCCTAGAAGGGGGAGACGTTACAAATGCCCGAACTGTAAGAATATTTTTAATGGAGAAGAAGAACTTAAGAGTGAAAGAAACTTGTTAATATTACATAAAACTTATCCCAGTTCGCTGAAAATAACTGGTCTCTCAATTCCTCCTGATTATTTAATCAATTTTGTAGAAGAAGGCTTGAAAATCATAAAAACATATTTGAACAAGAAGCCTTCATCTAGCAATATTTTAATGTAAATGAATAATAAGCTTAAAAATATATCGGAGCATATATTATCAATGCTAACAGATGACTGTATGATACATTTTGAATTTCTCATCAATCACTTGATAATAGTAAAATTATATAAAGAATGCAAATGGATGTCGACCTCTGAAAAATATTTGATCGAGAGGAAGAGTAGAAATGTATCGAATAAATCGAAACTCGATATTTTACGTAGTGTATAATATATTTACAGTAATATAAAAATTCCATGCAAGTGATTTTTTTATTGCACTTCTTCCTTGTTTTCGACCCCCCGTAAGTAGAACTAGGAGCTTGAAAAGTACTTTTCAACTTATTAACTTTCCACTTCCAAATTTTGGCTTCTCATCTTTTCTCTAAAATTCATCTTTCAATTCATTCAACTTTTTTATTCTAAAAATAAGGTATTACATTTTCCAACAACTTTTCAGACTTTCCGAACTCAAACTTTTCAACTTTTATGCACTTCAACTATTTAATTCCTCAACCTGTTTGTGGTTGAGCATTCCAATATCTCATAATTTTTACTTTCAAACTATTGAAAACTTCATTTCTTCAACTTTTCACTATTTCGAACTATTTCTCTGAAATGTTTAACCTATTTAACTTTTCTATTCCTAAGTTAGGTATTCAATTTTGTTGTTGTTCAATCTTCCAAAATTTAATTTTGTCTCAAATTATCAACATCTCAATGAAGTTATCAACTTTTCTGGCCTTCAACTTTCCAACTGTTCTATCTGTTTTCTTGTTCAGCTTTCCAACATTTCATATTTTTCACTTTCAAACTATATTGATAATTTCAATTTTTCAACTTTTCACTATTTCAACCCTTCTCTGAGAAGTTCAACCCATTCAGCTTTTCTAATGTCAAGTTAGGTATTCATATTTTCTGTTGTTCAGTCTTTCAATATTGAATTGTCTCAAATCCTCAATATTTCAAAGTTTTCAACTTTTATACACTTCAACTTTTCAATTCTTGTTCAGCTTTCCAACTTTTCACCAGTTATACTTAATAACTATTGAATATTTCGTTTCTTAAACTTTCCTGTTCTAAAAATAAGGTGTTCAATTTTTCAAAAATTTTTCATACCTCCCAAACTCATACTTTTCAACTTTTATATACTTCGACTTTAAACCTGTTTGATGTTCAGCTTTCCAATATTTCATAATTTCAAAATTTTATTATAACAATTTCCTGCTCCTCAACTTTTTAACATTATGTTCGTAGATTGAAGACTTTAATCTATGATATGTTTATGTTTATACCCAGGCTAGAAAATAGTCTGTACCTGCCAAACCTGGCAACGCTGGAACGAAAACCGGTATGGAATTTGAAAGTCGCTGCAGATAAACAACAAACTAGTTTGGAACTCCAATAAATTATTCGCATCGAAGATACTAGAGACATCTGTGGATTTTGTGTTTCACTAATTGATATGTTGACCAATCCTCCATTTACGATGTATATCTAGGGAGTCTTTAATCTATGAGGATGATAACGACAATTGAAATAATTTTTTCGGATATTGAAATTCTTTACAAATTCATCAAAAACTTTCCCCGTATGCGCCGGTGCATTATCTAATGCTAAAACTTGGGGAACACCATAAGTCAAAATTACTTCTTTCAGAAATGATACAATAGCTGGAGCTGTAGCATTTTTAACTGGCTTCAAAATAACAAATTTCGAAAAATAGTCTGAGGCTACAATAAGGAATTTGTTACCCTTGGTACTTCTAGGAAAAGGTCCCATAACATCTGTACTCAAAAACTGAAAGGGGAAACTCACTTTGTTCTCAGCTCCCATTAAACCAAAACGTCGTCCATTCATGGCTTTTTGACTACCGCACTCCTTACAATTTCGAACATAATTTAAAATATCCTTCCTCATTTTAGGCCAATGAAAGTTCTCAGCAATCTTTTTTAAAAGTTTTGAAATATCCTAAATGAGCAGAAGTTGGTAAATCATGATTATCATGAATAATTTTGAGTTTTTGCTCAGATGGCACTAATAATTTCCATTCTGATATGTTAGTTTCTAGAGCTATTTTACCAGGCGTGTGTTTAAACAAATAGCCGTCTTTTATCATCCACTGAGGGTATTTCTCTGGATTTTTACTAACATTATTTTTCATTTTCAGATACCAAGGCTCAAGATTATCAAGATTTATACCCAGAAAATTTACTTCTGTTTCCAAAGGAGCTCTACTAAGGGAATCCGGTACCAGATGTAACGTTCCTCGTCTATAGACAACTTCAAAATCAGAACACGAGAGTCTCATAGCCCATCTGCTAAGTCTACCAGATGTTCCAGCCATCTTAGTCAGATATTTCAAACTAGCATGATCTGTAATTGCTTTGAAATGTACTCCATCGACATAAGGTCTAAATTTCTCCAATGAGAATACAAGTGCTAGGCATTCACGTTCTGTAGCAGAATAGTTCCTTTCGGCTTTAGAAAGACTTCTACTAGCATATGCAATAACTCGTTCTTGATTGTCTTGCACCTGTGTCAATACAGCACCTATTCCAGTTCCACTGGAATCGCATTGAATACAAAATTCTTTCGAAAAATCCGGAGTACATAAGATTGGAGCAGAAATCAATCGCAATCAATCAACAAAACGTTTGATTTCTGTGGTAGTCTTCGGTTGCGGATATTCAACCATTGTTCTAATTTTATCTGGAGATGTTCTCGAACAATGAGAATCGACAACAAAACCCAAATAATGTAAAGATTCTCTAAAAAATTGACATTTCTTGAAATTGACAGTTAAATTGGCTTCCACTAAACGTCTATGAACCTCTTTCAACAAATCTATATGCTCTTCAAAATTTGAACTAGTACATATTATATCATCCAGATAAACAAATACTTTTGGTTGTAGTTCTGGACCTAAAATTCTATCCATCAAACGCTGCGTGATCAAGGATCTTCCATCAAAACAAAATCTGAATTCACTATTGCTCTTTTTCACTAAGAGAACTGGAGAGTTCCAAGGACTTTGAGATTTTTCTACTACTCCTAAAGCAAGCATTTTATCCAGTTCTTTATTCAGGTGTCCCATCATGTACGAGGACAATCTGTACTGTCTTTTCTTGAAAGGGACATGGTCGCCTGTATCTATATGAGCTGTGATTTTATCAGCTAAACCAAGACGATCCTTTCTACTTGTTCCAACTGTTCATTTGACAAATTTTTACAAAGGCCAACTTGTGAATCACTTTTCTTGGGCGCTTCAGATAGAACATTCAAATTGAAAACAAATTCACTTTGAATTTCCCAGGAATTATTAAGAAAATTGATGGAAAGTGCAAACATTTCACAAAAATTACTGCCAAGGATTAAACCACATTTTAAACTTGGTATAACTGAAACATTTACCAATTTAGATATATTACCAAGAGTCAAAGGTATCAAACATTGTCCTATGATTTTTTGTCCTTCTCCATCAGCTGTCGTTTCTATCCTTTTTTGACTTCTATTTAGTTTAGTCTATTCAGTTTATATTTTCTCAACCAATTCATAGAATCAGCTCCAAGACAAGTTGAATTTGCTCCACTATCTAACAGTGCAATAATTTCTTCATCATATAGTTTTACTGAAATATATGGTCTGTTATCAAAAGGTCTTGAAATGAACAGTGGTGAAACATCATCAGATTTTCTTTTATCACTTACTGTCTTTTTTCTAGAATCTTCACTTTTATTTGAAAGCAAATGATTATTACTTTTCCTCTGTCTTATAAAATTTTTAGATTTCTGGCAACTAGACAATGAGATTGAGTTATTGCCAATATGCTAAATCTCTGACCTTAGTTTTTTGAACTACATCTGAAGCAATTAGGCTTTGTAACATTGAGCTAACCACATCCAAAACAAACTAATTTGCGGGACTCTTTGCATTCACGAGAAATATGACCTGTTTTTCTACAACGAAAACAAGTTATTCGTTAGCGGGATTCACTCCAGAGACAGGAGGTCCATCAGTAATACTTGATCTAATAAAGTTCTTATTCTTTTTTTTTCAATAGTTCGTATTCCCACTACTCGAATCAACATAAGCTAGGTCACTTTCTAAACAGTTCCGAGACTTTGGAGGAGTATATCTCTGCTGTAGTTCATGAGATTCATCAATTTTCCTACAGAAACTTATCAAATCAGCTACACCATTAATAGTTTGTAACGGCAGTAATTTGGTATATTTTGGTAAAACATTTTTTCTGGTAATTTTCAGAATTTCCTGGTCACTTAAAGGATTACATCCTGATAGATAAATTTAGAATTATTGCTACAAAGTTCATCCCAATTAGTAATGGATTCTCTTTTATTGACCGATGCCAAATTAAAGCAAGACCGGAAAATAAGTCTATAGCTGAATGAAAAAGTTGTAATTGTGAAATTCCTCTAGCCTGAGATAACTCTCTCACCCTTTCCAAAAAAGATTTCAAACTACTAGTCCCATCAAATTGAATTCCCCATTTATAGACTGGAACAGATTTATTACCATCTGAAGAAAAACTTGTCGGAACTCGAGTATTTTCAGGTACCACATTAGAAGCGAGTCCTGCATCTAATTCAATACAAGTCGAAAGAGCATAATTCTTAAATTCAGAAAAAGACTTATTCAGATCATCAGGTTCATCAGGAATCTGGAAACGTTTAACTCGACCAGTTAATGAAGTTAATCTGGATTCAATGATTTTATACATTTGATCAGATGTTGTACCAGAGAAACTAAGAATCAATGATTCTAAATCTGAAAAAGTTTTATCGATGAAAGTTTTTTATGGTGCTGGTTCGAATTCAGAGTCGTGTAACGTAGCTGTCACAGTTTCTGTACTGATCAACCTGTTTAGGATTATTCTCTTAGATGTTAAAGTTTTCCTAGCTGCTACGATACTTCTAATACGCAACTCATAGTCTATCTCTTCCTCAGACAAGTAAATGGCTTCAATCTTTCCCTCCATTTCAAAAAACTAATTTCTCACTCAGGGAACAAAATCTCACAAAAAAAGTTTGTAGTACCAAGTAATAAATAACCACAAAAAAAAAAAAGAAAAAAACTATTCTTGAAAGTTCAACAATGAATATAAATTCAATACCCAAAAATGGCTGTTAACTCAGATTTTCACCAAAAATCAAAAAAAAAATCTGTTTTCCAACCCTACGGCACATATATTTTTGACAAGAGTTCTATGAGTTGATTTTTCGGGCCACACGTTGTCGGTGCCATTTGTATAACCTTAAAGTGTTCGAGGTTGAACTATGGTTATAGCTTGCTAACGGTCAGCTCATGTAGTCGGGGCAAAAGGTCATGGGTCAATTAGCTTACCTTTTCTCATGTAACTCGTATCAAAAAAATAATACAATTGGCTAATGAATGAAGTTTCATCAAAAGGATCTTATGTGGACGCCATCTACAGTAAAAATAAACTTCAAAATAAACTTTCTTCAGAAGCCAATCTCTGTAGATAGATTTTTGTAGTGTGCTGAGGGATGGGAGAACATAAACGAATAAAATTAAATATGTTTGATTTACTGACGGATGTTGTAGGCACTCAAATTAGACATATCAAACAAAATCAAGTATAGACAGAAAATCTCTCATCTGCTTCTTCTTCTTACCGAAGAAACTCACTCAAATAATGATTACAAAGAATCACGAAATCCTATGATGTTGTTGAACCTTCAAATATTTCTCAGATTAAATGCATTTAACCTTTACAAGAAAGTAACCATTTCGTTGTAATTCAAAATGATCATGGTCAATAATACGTTATATCAGCAGAGAGAATACCTTGAACATGAGTACCTATGTCAGTTTACTCAAAATACTTGAACAGCTTCCAAACGACATCCTTCTGGTTTCAGCCTCCTCAGAATATGCCTTATTCGTGGTTGAGTGGTATCAGGACATCAGGCTTCAGATTCCATGTAACTGCGAGTCAGGTGGGATGATATACAGGAACCTGAATATGTGCTTGATCCAGCCAGTGTATTGATCATATCACATCCAAAGTGATCTTGAATTCTAGTTGGAAATAATTCTTCACGAATTGATGAACTTCAAAAGAAACAGGAACAAATCATCAAAATGGCTTTGAGCCAGGACAGTCTGACTCTGAAGACTGTATCGAAAATATATCCAAGACAGTGATATCAAAATACAACTCCATAAGTATCATAAAATGCAAAATGCCAATATGATAATATAAAAGTACCCAAAAGAATAGTCAAAAAAAAACAAAATCTTGTTTTTTTTTTCTTGTCTGTCTGGCGGAACTATAACACATCGTCGTTGAGCTGTGAATACCTCCAATGTTTGGCCTCCAATATTTGGCCAAAATGGTATTTTTACGGCGTTCGAATCAGTTGTACATTCTGCGCAAGTCATTAATACCTCCATTCCAATAATACTTATCCTATAATTTAAAAGTGCATGTTTAATATCCTCCAATGTGACAGCTTCTTCATATAGGATACAGAAATATCTCCATTGTGAAGAAGTGTTACATTGGAGACATTACATTGCATTCTTGTGTTTTGTTGTGAGCTCTTCCATCGATACTTCGGAGATAATTCATAGTTATTGCAGTGTATCCGCCAAGTTGTTTGTTGATTATAGCTCCAAAATGAATGGTAAGTTCTTGTAAGATTAATGTTCCTTTATTTTGAAAACGTCCTTATTTCTCTAGTAACATTATTTGTCAACTATATTCAGTAGATTATTTTCATAGAGAATACCCCAGCTAGACGAATTTATTCTAACCTCAAATTCATCACATAATTCGAAAATTATTTCCAATTTCTGTAGATAATGTGTACTCATCAAGAACCAGGCGGATGATGTTAGCTATGGCTAACGAAGAGGATAATAAATCTACAATTGTTAACGAGAACAGTAAAGAAAATGGACTTGGTAAATCAATGATAAGCGATGAGATTGTCAACGGCCATGATGTAGGTGATGAAACCATGATGAGTAAAAGAGATGGTGTAGTTGCTAGGCCTGTGGAAGGTAAAAATATTTCAACAATGTAGTAATGGAGGTGATGAATGATATTCAATATTTTCAGGTAATATTGAAATAGTTGGAGTCCAGAATGAGAATGGTTTCAAATTTACGAATAATAAAATAGCAGATGAGTTCCAAAGACGCTATGAATATAATATGGATAATTTCAATATTGTTGTGTTGGAAGATGTCACACAACGAGATAATATTTCGATTGCAATGCTCGGTGGTAAAACTTAAACTTTCGATTTTGCATTAAGCATAAATTTCAACTCTGTTTTAGGTTTCCAGAATTATCCAAGTTGTTCAACTATTGAAGGTCATGAAACTTGTGCAACCAATCTGGATTTGAATGTATTTCAACATGGAATGAACGTAGATGAAACAACAATGGGAGGAATCGGTATTGAAGAAAATTCTGAAAATGAAATTATGGTACCTTCTCCCCTCGCTTCTCCCCAAATCATTGCAGAAGCTCCAGAAGAAGTTTTTTTTTTTTTTTATCTGTGGACAACACGAAAGAGAAACCTATGATGTTCGAGGAACGTCGTGTTAGCCAGCGGTGGAATTTTGGGAAAGAAGGAAGGTGTTGGAATTTTTCTTGAATGTTTGGAGGTTGTAAGCATCAGGAAAGACTTCACTAGGCAAAGAATTCCACAACTTTGCAGTTCTATTGATGAATGATGCTTGGTATAGCGATGTTCGACAGGTCTCGAGCCTGACAGTGTAGGGGTGACCAGCTTGAGCTCGTCTGGTTTGTCTACTAGGAATCGCGCGTGGTGGCATAATAGATGATATTTCCGTTGAGCACCGACCGTGAAAGTACCTATAAAAAAGGCAGAGATCGCCGACCTTTCTACGATGATCTAGAGAGGTCAATGATTTGGTGAGTGTTGTGTCATCGACTAGGCGAATAGCTCTCTTCTGAATTGAATCAAGGAGCTTAAGCGTATGTTTGGGGGCTGAGCTCCAAACATGTGAGCAGTACTCCAGGACAGGTCGAATTTGTGCTTTGTAGTATACAAAGTATACAAAGAAGCAACAATAGAAGATAACCTAGATGAAACCATGGAAGATGTGTCAGGAGAAGTAGACATAGTAAGACCAATAGAAGAATGCGTAAACGAAACCATAGCAGAAGCATCAGAGGAACCAAATGAAGAAACACCCATGGAAGATAGTGCAGATGACCTCATAGCAGAAGGTTCAGTCGACGTAAACAATGATATTATACCGTTGGAAGCAATCGATGAAACGCATACAGACCCAGTTGATGCGATATCAAAAGAAGGGCCTAAAAAGCTTACCATTACTGAAAGAAGAAAACTGACTAAGGCAAAAAGACTACGGGGCAAACAATATACGGGATACGAGAGGAGTAGAGAAAAGATTGTTACACATGCAACTTTGAGAGCCGCAAAAAAAAATAAACCAAGATGTTCTCATCGACAACCCAAGAAAGAATTGAAAACCAGTTTCTTGTGTTCGTTGATTTCTGAAGAAGATAGAAAAAATATGTTCTCATCTTTCTGGAAACTGGGATCAATGGGGCGAGAAGAAAGTTTTTGTTAAAGGTTTGGTTAACACGCGACCTGTTAGGAGAAGGAGGAAGATAACTTCTGAAGTAGAAGATAATAATTTCAAGAAATCTCAAGGGCATGATTATTTCTTGAAAACCATAGGTGGAAAACGCTTGAAAGTATGCCGTTTACTATTCATAAACACTCTTGGACTAGCCGAAGACAGTTTGAAACGATGGATAAAAGAAACTAATTCTAATACTAGAAACAACTCGTCCACTTCAAATTCCGATACTTCTTCTCAATCGTTTTCATTAGATGAGAACAAAACAGTGAAATTTCAAGAAACTCGCAGATCTCTAGAGCGAAAACAGGTTACTGAAACTGTGGTGACATGGCTCTCCATCATACCTAAAGTACCATCACATTATTGCAGAGCTTCTTCTTACATGAGATATGTGAACAATGAATTCATTTCTAAAAACAACATGTACAAAATATTCAAAAACTGGTGCAATAATGAACAGAAGAAAGCAGCTCATTTGAAACTTTTCAGAACTGTTCTTACTACCGAGAAAATCGCCATTCATAAGCCACGAAAAGATCAATGCGATACTTGTGTAGGACACAAATGCGGAACTGTGAATGAAGAAAATTACATTGCTCATCAACAGAAAAAAGACGCTGCAAAGATAGCTAAAGATAAATTTATAAAGTCCGCGAACGACGAGCAGCTAGTTTTCACCATGGATCTTCAAAGTGTATTAACGTGCCCCAGACTACTGGCATCACAAAGTTACTATAAATTGAAGCTACAAGTCCATAATTTCACTATATATGCCCAGAATGACGCTCATGTCAATCTATATGTTTGGCATGAGGCAAATGGAGGGGTAACTTGTAATGAATTCACCTCATGTTTGAATGACTACCTTTCCAACATCCAAAACAATTACAAATCTGTTATCATGATCTCAGATGGATGTAACTATCAAAATCGTAACAAAACCCTGTCCAGCGCACTAAGCGACTTAGCAAAAGAAGAAAATATTACAATCCAACAGTTATTCTTGGAAAAAGGACACACAATGATGTCGGCGGATACAGTTCACTCAACCCTTGAACATTACTTCACGCCACCAATTTTTTTACCTGCAGATTATCTAGCGCGGATGAGACTCGCGCGTTCAAAAAATCCATTTGAAATAAAACATTTAGCTTATACCTTCTTCAAGAAATATGAGTTACCATCCAACTTCGACTCGATTAGACCAGGCAAAAGAGTCAGAGATCCTGTTGTTGTCGATATCAGACAACTGAAATACTTGCCCAATGGGGAAGTTTACTTCACGCTAGATTATTCTGAAGAATGGACGGTGATGCCACGACGCCGTGAAAACAAAAATATGGAAGTTTATAAGGAACAGCTTTACAAACGTCAACTTCCCATATCAGACGACAAATATAAACATCTGCAGGAACTCAAATCCGTAATGGAAATCGACCATCATGCTTTTTATGATGCGCTACCGCATCAACCGAAGAAAAAGAAAGTTTTTTATGTACCCAAATGTAGACTAAATCATCAGTAATGTGTTTTATGGTTTTATTATTCTTAACATGCCTGTTTAATGTATGATATTGTCATTTTCGAAGAGATATTCATACAGAAATATAAGTTTACTTTGCTCTCTCTGGTCTACGATTCAATTCTTTATTTTTATCAATGATTTCAGATTTTATCGATGTGAAGGCTATTGAAACAACTTCCATGTGCGACCCTTGATCTTGTAGTGATACCTTCCAAGTGAAACTTGAATGTAATATCTTCCATGTGATCTTCTACAGAATGTGCAATACCTCCAAATACATAAATTTAATTAATTGGGGTTAGTCAAAACTCAAATTGAATAATTAAACGGTCTTGAAGTGAACTAATGACTTACATGCGTAAAAAAAAACTATAACATACTTTTAGATTACTCATTCGTTCAAATGAGAAGTATTTTATTGATACTGAACAATTTTGGAATTGTCACATAGTAGGTATTCACAGCTCAACGACGACATGGAAAATAGAAAATGCGTTGTTGAATCATAACCTTGAATTGATATATTTTGAGAATCAATTTTCTCGAAATTATAGACAAAATTCCACAAAAATATTTGTTCTGATAAATTGAGAATCAAGTACTCTATCAAATAGTTACCTCTTATTAGATGTTTATTCTGGAAAATGGTGGATGATCAAAATTGAATTCATCTCAGACATCCACAACGAGTTCACTTCTTGATAGCCAGATTCAGAAATGACGATCTAACGAGAAATTGTCAAGGATTTCCAGGATTCTCCCACTCTCTCCTTGTATTTGTCAAAAATCATAAGATATTAGCTTTGTTCGCGGATGCGATTCCGAACCAGTTCAGGGACTGTTCGCATGCGCAGTCTTGAAAACGGCGTTCGCGGTTAATAAAATTCTGAATTTTTAGTAACAGTTCTGTGTTCGCGGATGACAACGAATCGATTCCGGATTGATTCGGAATCGGTCCTAGCGGTTCTAGGATTTTTGCGAGGACGGAGAGTTCGATTCCGTTGCTCATGCGCAATATCGGTCGATATCGTCGTCAGCTGTTTTCTGATTGAACAAATCAATCTATCACAACGATCCTATCACCTAGTGTGTGATGAGGTGATAATATCTGATTATTCATAGTTCAAAATGTATTCAGTTTAAAAATGAATCGAATACATAAAATGAACTGTTCGATATCAACCTGCTTCGGTATCACTCATTTTTCAGCGGTCAAAACACACAAAAACACGGTTATGTTAGAAAACTTATCTGACAGTTCTAAGTTATTCAGTTCTGAAATCGTTCGCGGTAAAATATAATCCTGAACCAGTTCATAACTAGGCATGCGCTTCACGACAATCCTGAATTAGTTCTGAACTGGTTCGGAATCGGTTCAAAATGAGATCCGCGAACAAAGCTATTAAATTCAGTCACAGTACTCATAGCATAGGCAATGTCACTGATATCTTATCGACCGATCATTGATATATTATTGATTTTTGAATCGGACAGTTGGTCAATTATTAATCTGTATTTACATCCTGTGACGTCACGAACATGACCTTCCACAATGAAATGGAATGCCCCAAGACACAAGTTACCACAAAAGAAAGAGAGAAGAAGATTCTAAGGTTACCAGGCAACTTCTGTTGACTCTAACTCAGATGGACATAACCTTAGAAATTTGACAGTACTTTCATCAAAACAAATCGTTAATATAATCAATTTAATATCAATTCAAATTCATGCTCCGTTGGATTATCATTCAGGAGATCTCCAACGCGCCAGTTACTCACAGGTTCATGAAATCTGAAACAGAGATCTAAATATCTTCTACCAAGATTCGAATGTGAAAATAATTTCAGTGAAAGTCTGAGTTAACTCTGTCATATTAACTGAAATAACTTGGTGCTATCCATATTTCGAGAAAAAGTAACATTTACTGAAAGTTGATGTTACATCACCCCTCTTGCTACAGAAAATTTAAATTCATAGCAATTTAATTGAAAAATTACAATATCAAAAAAATTATATGTAAAAAATATGTAAAAAATATGTACCTAAATAATATGTAAAAAATCACAATATCAACATTGGTATAGAGAGTGATCAGTTCTTCGGTACACCCGAGACTAATATCGGCATCCAACTGCTGAAATTGTATTTAGAGTTCGTTAGCCAGTTGTCAACATTGAACTAGGAATGAAAACACTGTCCGGAATACCACTCGGAATCGGCATACTTTCCTGTCTGCTAGATGTCAGTGCTACACAGTCAAATACACAAGCTGCACTCCACACAAATGAAAACAAACCACAGAAACAATGAAGGCAACTCACCAAAGATTCTCCATAGTGGGCACAAAAAGGAAAATGTTAAATTTCAAATTTAAATTTTTTTCACCAGCCGTCCACTAAAGAACTGGGGTGGACTATAGAGCCACCAGCCTGCAACAGGGTAAACCTGGAAACAAAAAGTCTGACAAAAAACGTTCGGGAGTGTTCCCATCCACGAAGGTCTGGTTTTCCCTAAGAGAATACTCAAGTGCCTTTATGCAGTTGAGCTCTATCCATTGAACCTATCAAAGTTCTGAAGATTAGAATATTCTTCTAGTCCAACCTTGATCATTAGATAACTGATGTCCCCACCATATTACCTAACAATCAACCAAGCGCTATCAAGGTCCCTACAGACAAAAAAATATGTATTGGCGTTAACCCAAAAGTCAAAATTATGATGTGCAATTTGATCAAGACGAAAAAAAAATTCCCCACAGCAAAGGCGAAGTATCAGCACAAAGTGATGAACAAAATGCTGAAAACTTCGATGAATCAAAAATTGGAACAGTAAGTAGACCAACACTGGTTATGACCGTCCACATAACACAGATGATAATGAAAAGGATGACAGCAATGTTACTGCCGTGAAATAATCACTAGTTGGGAACATGTCCATGTTCAAGTGCCTTTAGGAAAAATCCAGGGATGACCAACTCTTACCCCAACAGAAAAATCTGTTTTGAGACAAGAAGATATAGAACAACAAAATGAATGACAAAGTGTCCAGTGGTGGAAAACTATAAAGAAATTCAATTCATTTCAGGTAAGTGTGTATTATTCTAGGTCTAAATTTGTTTCAATTATCTCTGAAAATTCCACAAAAATGTACAAAGTACCATATTAAGTTCCAAAGTTCATAATATCCTTCTGAAGGATAAAACATATGAAAATAACTACAAAAGAGAATGTGACATTTCATTCACATTTTGAAAATCATTTTGCAGGTGAAAAAAAACTAGCAGACTGTAAGCCGTACTAATCAGAGGTGTTACTGACATGGTTTGAAATTTGCAACTCAAAGCATCCCTCAAGTACAAATTACCATTAGTTGGGAACTGTGTCGAGTTCAAGTTACTTTAAGCACAATGCTAGGGACAGCCAACTTTTACCCTGATAAAAGAAATAGGTGAGTACCTAATTCACTATCCTATAATAATCTACAAAAAAAATTATGTACTATATTTACATATTATCATTACAGACTAATCAATTATGGTGTGCACCTAACTTAATTTTTACAAACTACCATCTCTGGATGATGTCTAGCCTAAATATATTTTTTCTAGAAGCACCCTTGGTGATACCATGAGGTGGCTTCAGTTTTGAATAATTTTCTTTATTCCTATCCTAACTAAAACTAGTCATTAGTCCCAAAAAAAAAATCAACAAGGTGAGGATGTACATTCCTCAAGTAGGATTCTTCAAAAGATATCCATATCGAAAGGTCAGGAACAAAGATGAGTTAAAAAACTGCAGAAAATTTCAGTGACCTGAGTTCAACAAGAAAGGCGGTTTTTCAAACCGACAGATAGAGTCTGCTGAGAATCCAAAAAAAATCAATGATTCTCCAATCAACAGAAAGCTAGATGATTTATTGTTTATCAGCACATTACCGTAATTTTGTTCATCACAAAATTTTTAGCTTATTGATTAATTTTCTCAGAAATCAATCACAAAAAATTGGCTGCGTAAGTCATCAGCTTTTTTTCATTAAATGTCACCTGGCTCTTCATCAGTGCCAAAATATGGTTTGAGTTTGGATACATGCCATGTACCAGCATCTGTACCATCCATATTACTCAATTCATAAGACACTTTTGACAGAACTCTTTTGACTCCACATAAAACATGCCGCTGTGCCAATTTGGCCAAAAAATCTCTCGCAGCATCAGACAAAACAATATTACGCCTTCAGACCTTTTCACCTACTTTGAAAATATATTCTCGCCTCCTGAGATTGTAATACTGGGCGTTTTTCTTATATGAAGCAGTTAATCTAGAAAACACTGTCCGGAATACCACTTGGAATCAGCATACTCTCCTGTCTGCTAGATGTCAGTGCTACACAGTCAAATACACCGTCCCCAAGCTGCACTCCACACAAATGAAAACAAACCACAGAAACAATGAAGGCAACTCACCAAAGATTCTCCATAGTGGACACAAAAAGGAAAATGTTAAATTTCAAATTTAGATTTTTTTTACCAGCCGTCCACTAAAGAACTGGGATAGACTATAGAGCCACCAGCCTGAAACAGGGTAAACCTGGAAACAAAAAGTCTAACAAAAAACGTTCGGGAGTGTTCCCATCCACGAAGGTCTGGTTTTCCCTAAGAGAATATTCAAGTGCCTTTATGCAGGTGAGCGGTACTATCAAGAGCTCTATCCATTGAACCTATCAAAGTTCTTAAGATGAGAATATTCTTCTAGTCCAACCTTGATCATTAGATAACTGATGTCCCCACCACATTACCTAACAATCAACCAAGCTCTATCTGTTCTAGGGTTGTCGCACTGAAGCAAGCAGCATACCGTCGTTGGCGCAGAAACCCAAGCCCTCAAACTAGAGCTGAAAATGTTGAAGCTAGGAATACATGCAATCGAACGATAGATGAGTCTAAAGAGGCATACAACACGAAATTAAGATCGAAGCTCATAGAGTGTCCAAATGGTTCCCGTTCATTTTGGACGTTTGCCAAGGCAATCGGGAGAAATTTCACTTCTAGCTCATTTCCTCCCCTCACAAAGGATGATAATACATTGGCTATAACACCTCATGAAAAAGCCAACACCTTCGCCAAAATGTTTGCAGACAATTCTACCTTGGATCCACGAGGCCAGGAACTCCCCAAAATCGCTACCATCGATAACCGTATGCCAGAAATTGTCTTCCGGCAACGCACAATCAGACACATTCTGCTTAGCCTCAACGTCAAGAAGGCTATGGGGCCTAACGGAATACCGCCTATTGTTCTCAAGAAATGTGCCCCAGTACTAACACCAGTTCTTTGCAGGTTGTTCACCCTTTCGTACAAACTCGGCGTATTTCCTTCTGACTGGAAGAAAGCTAGGGTCCAACCGATTCCAAAGAAGGTCAAGAAAACCCTCCCTAACAACTATAGACCGATTGCACTACTATCTGTGATCTCTAAAGTAATGGAAAAAGCAATCAACATCGAGCTCATCCGATATCTAGAGAGCTCAAGAATCGTGAACGACCGGCAATATGGCTTTCGTCACCAGAGGTCAACTGGAGATCTGCTTGCCTATGTGACACATAAGTGGCAGGTGTCAATAGAGAAACATGGGGAGTCTCTGGCTGTCTTGGATATCTCCAAAGCATTTGACCGAGTTTGGCACCAAGGCCTCCTAGCGAAACTTCCGTCATATGGTTTGCCGCCCCAACTGTGTCTTTTACTATCGAGTTTTCTTGCAGATAGATCACTCTACGTGGTGGTAGACGGGGTCTCGTCTGATACAATGACGATCAATGCTGGTGTTCCACAAGGCTCTGTCTTGGCACCAACTTTGTTTTTGCTCCACATCAATGATTTGTTGAATGTGACCTCCAGCCCAGTTCATAGCTTTGCGGATGATAGTACACTTCATTCCGCCTTTTCCTCTAGAGCCCCTATATCATCCAATGAGGCCAGAGGTGCAAGGCGAAGACAGGTTGATGCTTTAAATGAGGATCTGACAAGAATTCTGAAATGGGGATCTGAGAATCTAGTACAGTTCAATGCAACTAAAACTCAAGCTTGTATATCCACCAAGAAGGCTGATCACACAATGCCCAATTTGATGATGTCGGGTACCACTGTTCCTATGAGGTCGTCAATATCCATGCTGGGTGTTACCACCAACAGTGCTCTCTCATGGGACGATCATGTGAGGTCCATTGCGAAAACTGCTTCACAAAAACTCGGTTTTCTTTTCCGTGCGAAGAGATACTTCACATCCCAGCAACTGCTTATGATCTACAAAGCACAAATTCGACCTGTCCTGGAGTACTGTTCACATGTTTGGAGCTCAGCCCCCAAACATACGCTGAAGCTCTTAGATTCAATTCAGAAGAGAGCTATTCGCCTAGTCGATGACACAACACTCACCAAATCATTGACCTTTCTAGGTCATCGTAGAAAGGTCGGCGATCTTTGCCTTTTGCCACCACGCGCGATTCCTAGTAGACAAACCAGACGAGCTCAAGCTGGTCACCCCTACACTGTCAGGCTCGAGACCTGTCGAACATCGCTATACCAAGCATCATTCATCAATAGAACGGCAAAGTTGTGGAATTCTTTGCCTAGTGAAGTCTTTCCTGATGCTTACAACCTCCAAACATTCAAGAAAAATTCCAACACCTTCCTTCTTTCCCAAAATTCCACCGCTGGCTAACACGATGTTCCTCGAACAACATAGGTTTCCCTTTCGTGTTGTCCAAAGATAAAAAAAAAGGTCCCCACAGACAAAAAAATATGTATTGGCGTTAACCCAAAAATCAAAATTATGCTGTGGGAGTTACTGCAATTTGATCAAGACGAAAAAAAATTCCCCACAGCAAAGGCGAAGTATCAGCACAAAGTGATAAACAAAATGCTTAAAACTTCGATGAATCGAAAATTGGAACAGTAAGTAGACCAGCACTGGTTATGACCGTCCACATAACACAGAGGATAATGAAAAGGATGACAGCGATGTTACTGCCGTGAAATAATCACTAGTTGGGAACATGTCCAAGTTCAAGTGCCTCTAGGAAAAATCCAGGGATAACCAACTCTTACCCCAACAGAAAAATCTGTTTCGAGACAAGAAGATATAGAACAACAAAATGAATGTCAAAGTGTCCAGTGGTGGACCACTATAAAGAATTTTAATTCATTTCAGGTAAGTGTGTATTATTTTAGGTCTAAATTTGTTTCAATTATCTCTGAAAATTCCACAAAAATGTACAAAGTACCATGTTAAGTTCCAAAGTTAATAATATCCTTCTGAAGGATAAAACATATGAAAATAACTACAAAAGAGAATGTGACATTTCATCCACATTTCGAAAATCATTTTGCAGGTGAAACAAAACCTAGGACACACAGTATACCAGAAATAAATACTATCGAAAGAGATGACACGTAGCAGACTGTAAGCCGTAATAATCAGAGGTGTTACTGATATGGTTTGAAATTTGCAACTCAAAGCGTCCCTCAAGTACAAATTACCATTAGTTGGGAACTGTGTCGAGTTCAAGTTACTTCAAGCACAATGCTAGGGACAGCCAACTTCTACCCCGATAAAAGAAATAGGTGAGTACCTAATTCACTATCCTATAATAATCTACTAAAAAAATTATGTACTATATTTACATATTATCATTACAGACTAATCATTTATGGTGCGCACCTAACTTAATTTTTACAAATTACCATCTCTGGATGATGTCTAGCCTATATATATATTTTTTAGAAGCACCCTTGGTGATACCATGAGGTGGCTTCAGTTCTGAATAATTTTCGTTATTCCTATCATAACTATAACTAGTCATTAGTCACAAAAAAAATCAACAAGGTGAGGATGTACATTCCTCAAGTAGGATTCTTCAAAAGATATCCATATCAAAAGGTCAGGAACGAAGATGAGTTAAAAAGTGATCTGAGTTCAACAAGAAAGGCGATTTTTCAAACCGACAGACAGAGTCTGCTGAGAATCAAAAAAAAATCAATGATTCTCCAATCAACAGAAAGCTTCATGATTTATTGTTTATCAGCACATTACCGTAATTTTGTTCATCACAAAATTTTTAGCTTTCGATTAATTTTCTCAGAAATCAATCACAAAAAATTGGCTGCGTAAGTCATCAGCTTTTTTTCATTAAATGTCACCTGGCTCTTCATCAGTGCCAAAATATGGTTTGAGTTTGGAAACATGCCATGTACCAGCATCTGTACCATCCATATTACTCAATTCATAAGCCACTTCTGACAAAACTCTTTTGACTTCACATAAAACATGCCGCTGTGCCAATTTGGTCGAAAAATCTTTCGCAGCATCAGACAAAACCATATTACGCCTCCAGACCTTTTCACCTACTTTGAAAACATATTCTCGCCTTCTGAGAATTATGTATGAGAACACCATAAGCTACCATGTTCTCACGGGATATGCTGAGAACGCTGACGGATGCAGAATCATCTTACACCTTCCAGGACACGAGTCATTCTCCGACCGATTCTATCAGATTTGACATAGACTTCACACAGTAAAGACGAATTGTATTTTTGCTCTCGAATAAAACTTCGATATTTTTGTGTTCAATAAATAAATTCTTTTTTTAAAAACCTCTTGGTGATAACCAAAAACATAAAGTGGCGCAGTCGGTAGGATACTGAACGGGCTTTCATCGTGAAAATCCCGTCGGTTTTCAAGCTGTTCATTCAGAGGACCTCCGCAGTGGAAAACCCTGAAGACTTCGAGTACCAGATGAAGACCATCAACACCATCGTAGTATTGTCAGTTGCTTTCCTTATAATAGTCTATGTCATTCTCCTCGTCCCAGCCTAATTCTATTGCAGAAAATAGAGCGAACGAGTTCGATTCACGTTTGAATTTAGATAGTGAAATAAGCTCAATTTTTGAAACTTTATCACTAGTAGAAGATATCGATAATCGAAATAATTCTCCTTCTAATTCAGTACCTAACGATTCAATAATGGCAGTAGTTCCAAATTTTGAGACGAAACTACTTGAAATAGTTCCAAAATTCGATGGCAACCCACTGGAGTTGTAATCATTTTTAGAAACAGCAAACACTATTATAAATACATATTGGGACCCAAATCCTGCTAACATAAACTGTGTTCAGAATACAACTATCATTGACGGAATTTATTCCAAACTGATAGGTAAAGCCAGAGAAGTTTATAGCATTTGCATTGCCAAAGTTTGGCAATCCGTAAGAAGCGCTTTGGTTGCCCCTTTCGGCGACCAAAGAGACGAAAATGGACTCTTATTTGATTTAGATCAGTTGAGACAGCAAAATAACGAACCTTCTTTACTATATTATACAAGAGTAATGTCTAACTTGAGCGCTCTGCATAATTATATCGACACTCATGAAGTGATACAGCAAACAAAACATATCAAGAAAACATTTCACTATATTTGAAAATATTTCTTGCCGGTCTTAAAGAACCTTTAGGATCGAATATTCGAGCCATGAAACCAACCAGTCTAGCGGAAGCAAGACAATATATAATTTCGGAAAACAATATCCGCCATTTGCAGAAACCCCATCAGTTTGAAAATTTCAATCATACCAGAAATAAACCTCAGAGACCAATCCAAAATTTCCAACATAGTAATACGCATTTCAATAATCCTAATTTTAACTCACAAAACTTTGCACCTAATAATCAACAAATTATTCCGAATTTCAATCGATATAATAACTTTCCTCGTGGACCTATCCCCATTAGTAGATAATCAAGAGGGTTTCTACGTAATTTTGGCACATGGCCCACCTGATGGTATATCATCTTTTATTGAGTTGAATGTCTCGTTCAAGTTAAATGTCTCGTTCAGTCAATTAAAATGAAAAAAATGCGAATTCTTCGTGGGATTTGAACCCGGACCTGTGGGTTGGCAAGCCAACACGCTACCTCATCGCTACCGAGGCCCCATGGATATATTTGTGATACCAAAGGTACTGTTGCTTCTTTTTCTCTCTCTCTCATCAATGGCACTATAACTATTTCATTCGGAATGAAAAGATTTGGTGGTCCATCACTCATGATAAATTTGGTATTTCGGTTTGTGTTAGCAGATGACTGTTTGATGCGAGTCCGTTGGATATCTTTGTCTTAACAAAGTTACTGTTGCTCACCGTTCTCTTTCTCTCATCAGTATATTATTATTTGGAATGAAAATATTTGGTGGTAGTTCATCACTCATAATGAAGTTGGTATTTCGGTTTGTGTGCTAGCAGATGACAGCCCCGCCCCCCCGCCTTAATTCTCTCAGTGGGGTGATTGAATAGATATCATATTTGGTAGAGTCCATCGCATATGTTTGGAGCTATTGTTAGATGAAATAATACTTCATTCAGGGGATTGCAAAGTCCATCGTATGCATCAACCATCATGCTGTTATTGTGGAACAAGAAGATAGGTAGAAGATCGAATAATGATAAATTGATTGCATCAGCTATTCGGCGTCGCCGTAAAACAACATCCGCACGATATGCAACCAGTCGTGCGTGAAAGTACCCAGTTAGGAGGAATAAGGAAATCGAATTGAAGGCAGTCATTTATCATTTTTTCTGTGAAAAGTGAATGTTTCATGTAGAGGAAGACTATTTATATTCGATTGAAATATAACGTGCATAGTACACTGTGAGAAATAAGTGAGAAATAAGTGAGTTTGGTATCGTCGGACTAATCGAGGTGAGTGTTCTTCTTAATAATTCGTTTTTGGGACATTGAAAGAGTTTGGTTGAGTCTCGTGAATTTTTTTCAGGTGTGAGACAGACATAAACAAAAATTGACATCATTAGTTGCGAAAAATGAACGACAATAACGAAAAAATGGTAATATTTTCATTTGCATTCGATTTCAAATTATCACATCAATATTTTAAGTTTCTGAAAGTGTTGAAAACAAATTCAGCCGCTTATATGCCTACCAGAGCAACTTCTGAATCTGCCGGTTGCGACATCAGAAGTCCAATAGATTTTTCTATTCCTGCTGGTGAACGATTACTCGTAGATAGTTTATTGAAAATACAGCTCCCGGAAGGAGCATACGGGAGAATAGCACCTAGATCAGGCTTGGCACTAGAGTTTGGAATAGACATTCTTGCTGGTGTGATTGATCGAGATTACAGGGGGTCTATTAAAATATTGTTATATAATTCATCATTGGAAAAAGTTGATTTTACCAGAGGAGATAAAATAGGTCAATTGATATGTGAACGTTATTATATTCCAACTATTGAAGAAGTCAATTCTATGGGCGCCACTGGGAGAGGGGAAAGAGGATTTGGCTCGTCTGACATCCCCCTAAATGATTCTCAATGATGGAATAGTTTTAGTATAGAGTAGTTCACGAAGAAGTGAAGACAAATATTTCTCATTGGGGAAAGATGGCTCTGCTAAAATCAACTTTTATAATATTGGTAGCTATTATGGATGGTATACTATATACAAATGTGCCAAAAGATTCTCATTATATTGCAATATGTTTTGACATGAAAGATATGAAAATAGAATGCGATAGAACTACATGGAAAATATTAAGTCGAACCCACGAAAATGATGGTAAATTGCCCGCATTTCAAATTAGGATTCCAGAAACGAACGCAACTCATATCAACTATAGATTGAAAATAATATTTCAAGACAATTCTGAAGGCGATCTCCGAGAATGGCAAACTGTGAATTTATATAAAAAAAAATGAGACTGTGGTTGTGCAATGCGAATCACACAGCATATATTTCATATTATGTATGACCTTTGTTTTAGTAATTTTTATATTTTTCATGATTTTACTGAAAATGGTGATCGCAAAGTATACCTTTCACTCGATACCTAATTAATTGTCGATGAGGAATTCGAGATTACTCAATCAAGGTTAATAAATGATTGAAGAGATTGTTGTTTGATTGAACCTTGAGGGAAAAAACCGTACCTTCTTCCGGTAATATAAATAAAACGAAGGAACGAGAACACATAGTGTCAGTTGAAATGAATTTTTTCGAAGACAGAGAAGATATATTTTTGGGTGAACGTCGATTTCACTTAAACTCTGATGAATCGAAGTATGTGTCGATCTGCATATCAGTACATCTGGGCTATGTTCCTTGTGTTGTTCTTACAGACAATGATGGTGGTGATACTTTAGTCTTCTCGGAAAAGGAATGGATAGATCTAGTGAAGAATAGAGAAGCAATTGATAGTTTACTGGTGTCAACGGCACTACATGTTGATCCAATAGATGTTGGAAGATTTGCTATTGAATATAAACCATTTGAACAAAGTCCAAATGATATCAGACTTTTTAGTGGTGATTCTAGTATTCGTTTGAATTGTGAATCACTTCGGAAACTATGGCTTCTCATACCTATTCTTCAGGATAGGATAGATGTTTTGAAATCATCAAGTTTTGATATTTTCATGACTATGGTACAATTGGAAGTGAAGAAGAATCTAGTTGATTGGTCATTGAAAATACTTGATACAATAAAAGAAGTTAATCCTGAAGTACATACTCTTGGATTGGAAGTGACGTATCGCCATCCCAAACTCTTTCTAGATGAACATATTTAAACATGGAAATAAGTGATAGATCAAGATGCAAGCATTAACAAAATGGCAGCAGTCACATGTTCAAATCGTTTTCCTGGTGTAATGATAGGAACAAGGGTGTGCGAACAAATAAAATACCTATATATAACTGTTTTTTATTTATTAATGGAATGCTTACATTACATTCAGATATTGACTATATCATTTTTATTGATCCAAGAATTATGTGATGCATCAAAGCCCAGCCATTTGACGTAGAGTTTGTCCCCTTTTTTACGAATAACTTTCTCCACCAAATGAATATCGGGGTGCATCGCTTTTTGTAACTCTTCAGTATAAAAGGCCCCTTGTATTGTATCTTTTCTGCTATCTTCTAGAATATAAGTAGTAGGATTTGTTAATTTGATTTGTTTTATTGTGAACACTTCAGTGGTCCAATTTGGAGTATAGGACTTTTTGAATGCATGTCGATACTTGCTTATGCGAACACGTTCGCCTTTCCTAAATTTGGGCTTTACTGGGTCAACAGTTTTCAAGTGTTGGAATGAGGTTATAAATTTGGCATTTTTATCATTAATTTTGCTAGGAATTGCTTTCGTGGTAGAATGTTTGGTATTATTATATTTTTCAACGATTTCAGGAAGAATGTCGAGCCATTTATAGGATCCTTGGTAGCTAAACTGTTTCCATAGTGATGATTTCAGAGTTCTTATGACTCTTTCAGCAATGCTGGCTTTCAAATTTGAAAAAGTACTATAATGATTTATACCATATTCCTTCATGAGATTTTGAAAGTCCCTGTTATAAAACTCTGTACCCATATCAGTTTGTAAGTTTTTTGGCGTGGTAGCCATTTGGGCTAATGCAGATTTCATAGCAGCGGTTATATCTTTTCCAGTTTTTTTCTTAACCGGTATGGCCCAAACGTATTTAGAAAAGGCATTTATGATAACAAGAATGTAATTGTATCCTCTGTTTTCTTTTGAAAATTTATTCATGATTGCCAAATCAGCTTGTATCAAGTCATGTTAATCTTTAACTATAACATGTCGTCTTTTATAATTGATTCGAACCGGTTTATGAAGTTCAGCTACAATTTGCGCTTTACTCATTTTTAACTAACGGACACTGTAACAATATCTCAATACAAATCGTAGGAGTGGTTCCGAGTTTAAATATTATTTCATCTCCCTTCACAATCGACTTGTTTGCTAGTTGATGAAATTTCAAAGATGTATTATTATTTATCAAAACTTCTCCATCTCCGGCATGTTGAACATTATATTGCGTAATGCTCTCTATCATAGCAGACATAGGAAATTCAAATACAACACTGCCATTATCTAATATATAATAATTTTTATTCAAACTGATTTTTCTGGTGCCTGACAAACGAATCAAAACTTTAACGTGGTAATTAAAGGAATCACAAACATAAAAAGGAAAATTCAATTGTGGCTGTAGTGGTGAGGCTAAAGTAGCTCCTTCTCCTTCTTCTCCTTCAACTTCTTCTCTCTGATGTGTTTGAAGAAAATGTTGATTGAATCTATTCAGAGGCATAATAGAATGGAAAATATAAAATTTTAACCTTGAGAGAGAGTCAATCTGTGTTTAGGATCGTTTACAGTTCGAATGAGGATGAAGTGGGAAAATTTAGAATATATATATATTTAGATTCACGTCGAGAGCAAGTAAGAACCTATGTACCGTGTAGTTCAGTCAAGAATTTGTTGTATTTGTAGAACTACTAAGCTTCAATACTTACGAGCCAACTTTTTCGTTAGTAGGCCCATTTTGGTGCTCGGTTTTTGTAGTTGGTGTATGCAAATAAGACCCATAAAAGTGATCTGTAGATACAAAGGAGATCCTCTAGGAATACTAAATTCGCCTGTGCATGAAACGTTTTGAACAATTGGAGGAGGAAATGGAATCATTTCCAGACAGTAAACAAAATCAGAGAATTGAATGGTTTCAAAAGTGGCTAGAGGAGAAGAAGAAGAAGATGAAGAAGAAAAAGGAAATGAAGAATAATAGAGATGAGAATAGGGAGGAACATCAGGTGAAAGATGAGGAGGAGGAGGAGGAGGAGGATCCCCATCACTGGCATGAGTTAGATCTTAGAAAGATTATGAATCTGCAAGAGGAAAAGAATTGGGAAACAAAAGTTTTCAAAAATGTTAATAATCGTTTTTCTTATAAATAAAACTTTTATTTGTCCCTTCATATTATATTATTTATCTTTCTCCAAAGGACATTGAATTACAAATTCAATGTATAAATGATGTGATGCAAGGGGATCTAGGGCAAATTGAATAACATCACCTTTGTTGAGAATGTATTCCTTCAAAGGATCGGTCAAAAAATCGTTTTGATTCTGATGAGATATTTTCAAGGTACTGGGAAAACATTTATAAATTTCAATTTTTCCTGTAACAGGAATCGTATAAGTAGTACTATTATCATCCAAGATATAATGTGTTTTACTAGAAGAAATGTTTTTTGTACCACGAATAGTTAAGATACATTTACTATGGAATTTAGAAGGTTGGCAGATAAAGTATGGAAGATTTGGGGGTAGTTGTCTAGCTGACGAGACAATATTTTTTGATGTAGAAGAAGAAGAAGGAGTGGTAAGAAAATGTTGATTGAATTTGTTCAAAGGCATTTTGAATACTGATATGAATAACTGGGAGGTAGATTCATTTATGAAATTATTGCGCCTTCACGTAACTCTTCAATGATTGAAATTATTTCATTGTTGTGACCGGTAGTGTTGCCTACTGCTTGGGAAGCTACAAGCAAACGCAATCTATCTACAAGCTCGTTGTAATTGTCAAAATATTTATAATCAATTGGCTTATCATCATATTTCATCATCGTCAGTATTGGAATTTTAGCACCTTGCCCTCTTTTCGACATCTTTCTGGTGAGCACGCCTTTCAATAAAGATGCCGGTACTGAACCGGATCTGATACGAGTTTTCTCCAGATAGGGCTTTATAATGTAAACATACTTTTCTTTGGTATCTTCGGGAAATTTTCTGATTGGCAAATCGGCATTATTATCACGACGATATGCATTAGTTCTCTTTATAATATCTACATAATTTTCAATGTCTTGTTTGGTGTAAGAAATGGGATTTTTTAAAAAAAGTAACTCATAAAGTCCTGCAGTTCCATTGTAAGTGATACCTCTCACTTTAACATTGGATCCTATAAAGTCGACTTGCGAATCTCCTATATAAAATTTGTCTTCCATCGGATTATGGAAAAGGCATAAAATATGATCATATTCACTTTTTGTATCTCTTATCATTCCTTTAATATATTCTCGTGGTAATGGCGCTTCGAATTGATCAAAGTATTCCTGCAAAACATCTGGATTTGTGATTGTCTGATAAAATTGAGATATGGTGTCATCGATGAATTCGTCTTCTCTCGTTCTATCGGGCAATTCGCCCTCCTCGTTGCGTGATTCGTAAGTTTCTTCGTTCCTTAAAAAGCTCGGTAGCTCTGTACCAGTTTCATGTTCAGTAGCAGCCGGAGATACAAATGTAAACTGATTATACGATTTCGGCGATGGTAGTGGCGTCCTTTCAGACTCTTCAAATTTTTCAAACTTTTCTGGTTTGATGGTTTTGGGTTCTGCCGCCGCCGCCGTCGTCGCATCGCTCAATGTTGAAACCAGTTGTTGTAATGATTGAGTAATTGGTTGGTATGATTTTTCCATGAGATTTTGTGATCTAGCTGTGTTGCCCTTTATAATTTTATACTTTTTTCTAAGAGCGTGTCTGGCTCGCACAAGCTGTTTTGCTAATGGAGGGTCCATTTTAACTAATTGTGGTATTCCTCGAGCCCATCTTTATATATGAATGTATGTATCAAACCCATTTCGATATCTGCCCGAAGACAAATCGCAATCTTTGTCAATCACAAAGAAGTCAAACTTTTTTTTCCAACAGGAAGATGCTACTTCTTTGAATTTTTGAAAGTCCATATCGATATTTGCGTGATCATCATATATATGTTTCAAATTGGTGATGTCTTGTGGAAATATAACCAATAGATTAGAATTATCACGTACCAGCTGCTTGCTGATGGCAGAATACGTTTGACATATATAAAAACAGTCTGTTTGTTTATGCCGTCCAAAAGAGAAATAATCTTTGATTATATTTTGATCACAAGATGCCACATCATCGAATATGATCAAGGAATTTGTTTTAATGCTATCTGCAGGAGGAACGTCTTTACTCTCACTGCATTCATAATATCCAATTTCACTGAGTGGTTGAAGCAAAGTACGAAGATATTGATACTTGGGCTGTTTCAAAGATTTCGAGTATAGATAGATATTTTCAAATTTCAACCCATTTGGATGCTCGATTAGCGACAACATGATGTTAGTTTTGCCACACCCACTACTACCAACGATCAACCCCCGTTTTGAATCGCCCCCAAATAGTACGCCATGTTTGCCAACGTTTTGCTTATCACATTGCAAATCATAATTGCTGATGGGTAAGGTGACGTTTTGTTTTCGTAACCGCATAATGACTGAGACTGGGGGGGTATATAAAGGTGTGCTGACATATATAACAGATTAGAATGGTTAAATACAAAAACGGAGTGAGAGTTTATAGCAGGCGGAAGAGAGGAAGTGGTTTTGTCAACTCTCTAATAGATAAACTACCTTTCGAATTGCATCTACCAAAATACAACTATTGTGGACGTGAGTGATTAACATTATCAACATTCTATTTATTTATTCATCATATTCTTTCTGTAGCGGGAACCAAATTACAACAACGATTAGAACGTGGAGATTTGGGCATCAATTCTTTGGATACTGCATGTAAAGAACACGATATCGCCTATTCTAAAAGCAAAGTTCTCAGTGATAGACATCGAGCTGACGAGATATTGGAAAACAAAGCTTGGGAAAGAGTTAAAGCAAAAGACGCTAAATTAGGGGAGAAAGCAGCTGCTTGGTTCGTTACAACTGCGATGAAGGGAAAACGTAAACTTGGAATGGGGCTGAAAAAGAAAAGAGGAGTGGTATCGACGGCGGCGTCACGACGAAAACGCATTATTCGTGCTCCGAAAAAAGGAGGATTCTTACCATTTTTATTGCCATTATTGGGGGCCTTGGGGGCTGTGGCAGGTGGCGGTGCGGGCATTGCTAAAGCGGTGAACGATGCAAAAACCAATCGTGAACAATTGGCCGAACAGAAAAGACATAACCTAGCTCTCGAGCAGCAAAAATCTGGAAAAGGATACTATCTGAGACCTTACAAGGGATACGGTTTGAAAAAGAAGAAAGCAACGACAAGACAGTCAAGGGGGTTTCAGCGACCAAGCCCATACTGGAAAAAACAAAAGAAATAAAATTGCCTCGACGTATAATGTCCGATAGAGATCTCATCACGTATGCAAAAATATTGAGAATTCCCCATTTCCGAGGTATATTTATGCGCGATTCATTACCAAAAAGAATTTCAACAGCAAATGAATCGGGTATTATCAATCTTGATGTAGAAAGTGGGCCTGGTACTCATTGGACAGCATATTCCAAAAAAAATAAAAATGTCATTTACTTTGACAGTTTCGGTAATTTTCCACCGCCTATTGAATTAGTGAAATATTTCAGGAGCAATGGAGATGTGATCATCAGATATAATTATGAATCAATACAAAAATTCAATTCGTATCAGTGCGGTCAATATTGCCTAAAATTCTTATATAATCAATACTACTAATGAATATTATTTCATTTGTTTTCAAACCATCGCAGTAATGTCATATACTTTCACGCTCAGTGGAAATTCATCAATTTTGAGCGATTCTTTCAATCCGCCATTGTATTTGAATGATAATGATGATTATGAAATTGGATTGGTAAATTTTGATACATTCAATAGCATTCCAAATGTTAATGAAACAAACAATGTATTGGTATGGGGTCCGAATGATGAATTCAAAATTGAAATTCCCATAGGGTCTTACGAAATTGGAGAGATTTTGAAGATTATAAAGGAAGAAATGTACGAGAAGGGAGGAACCATGATCCATATTACGACAGACACGAAGCGATTCACAGTTTCGATTAAAAGCAGCGATCGAATCAATTTCAGTATTGATCGTTCCATTGGAAATCTGTTGGGATTTCCGAAAACCAAACTCCAACCCAACAAACATTATACTTCAAATAATAAAGTGAATATATTGGCAGTTAATTCAATTTGTGTGGATTGCAACATTGCCGTAGGATCATTTCTACATGGAAAACCTGTTCACTTAATCCATCAATTTTTCCCCCAAGTTCCAAACGGCTATAAAATAGTAGAGCAACCTCTCACTGTACTCTATTTTCCTGTGAGTATCAAAACAATAAACAATATAACAGTGAGGGTGCTCGATCAAGATAGTAATTTGGTGAATTTTCGTGGCGAAACAATTACAGTTCGTTTGCATCTTAGAAAAATTGAATAGTTATGGTGTTACAATTCCATCGGTACACAATAGCACACAAAAACTATAAAAAGATGAAGCGACGAGCTAAGAAGTCAGATGGTTTTTCAATACCAATGAAAACGTTAACACCTGAAAATCGTCATTTCTTGAATTCTCTCGGCTTTCGTGTCCTTGTATAATGGATTTATTGAACGTGACAGGTGAACCTTTTAGTGATACAACGATAGAAGATTACCAGTTCCACACTTACCAGCCATACAATAGCGGAGCCCTTAACTACAATGATGAAGTTCGGATTTCCGTACAAGATTTAGATGCATACACACTTCCATGTAACAGCTTCATTTATATCGAGGGAAAAATATTAACGGATCAAAACAAAGTACCTACCAAATTTAAATTCATCAATAATGGCATAGCTTATCTGTTCAGAGAACTAAGGTATGAATTGAATGGCGTTGTGATAGATTCCATTCGGAACGTGGGACTAGCTTCCACTTTGAAAAATTACCTATCGTTAAACGAAAATGAAAGCAGGCTAATGGAAAATGCGGGGTGGTTTCCAAAAGATAATGAATCACTTTTGATTGACGTAAAGGGTAATTTCAATGTGTGCATACCAATGAAATTATTGTCGGGATTTTTCGAAGACTATCGAAAGATCATAATGAATATGAGACAAGAATTAGTTCTCATCCGAGAAAAAGATGACATCGATGCTGTTATTGGAACGGATAATTCGGAGAAACCAAAAATTCAAATCACCAAATTGTATTGGAACGTACCCCATATAACACCGAGTATCAACGAACAACTACGTTTGAATAAAATAGTTCGTAGTAACGTGGAATTGCTCATCAAATTTAGAAGTTGGGAATTGATAGAATATCCAACTTTGAATGACTCAACACGTCACACATGGTCTGTGAAAACTTCAACTCAATTAGAGAGTCCTCGACACATCATCATTGCTCTTCAAGATGCTTGTAAAGGTCAATTATTGAAAGATATGAGTAAATTTAATCACTGCAATCTGTCAAATGTGCGAATATTTTTAAACAGTGAGAGATTTCCGTATCAAGATTTGAATTTGGATTTCGATACGAATCGATTTGCATCGCTTTATGAAATGTTTGCCAATTTTCAAGAGAGTTATTATCACATCCAAACCAACCAACCTATATTCAACCCTAAAGAATTCAGAGACAAAGCTCCAATTATTCACATTGACTGTTCCCACCAAAAAGAAATTATTCAAAGCGGATCTGTCGTTTTACGTATTGAATTCGAAACTTCAAAACCAACAGGAAACAATGTGTCTGCATATTGCTTAATATTACACGAAAAAGAATTTTATTACAATCCATTGAATAAAACGGTGCGACAGTAAAGTCAGTCAGTCAGTCAGCCAGTCAGTTGATAATGATAGCTCAATGCAGATGCAGGTTAGTTGAATTCCTTCGTCAGCTGGAGCAACTCAAAGCTGAAATTGAATATTACGAGACGAAAAAATTGATTCAAAAAAAATTTGAAAATCTACAGTTATGAGGTTAGTCATTGATTTTCAAGGCTTCAAACTGGAAAATAATAAATTTCTAGTGAAAGAGTTGGCCTGTTTCGATGACCATCATCGTATTAGCCATTACTTGTTCAAACCGCCATTTCCTCTCAACAATCTACCACACGATTTGAAAAAACAAGCATCATGGTTGATGAAAAACCATCATTGCATAGATTGGAATGCAGGATTCACTCCTTCGCATCAATTTGAGAATATAATGCGGTATCTGACCAAGGGCGTAGATGCGGTGTATGTAAAGGGAAGAGAAAAACTCAACTTCATCAAGAAATATTGCAGCTGTTCAGTGCATGAATTGGATGAACATCCACCATTGAGGAAGGAAGTGCCAAAATGTTTTTACCACAATAATAATAATAATATAGATGAATGCGTGTGCGCTTTATCAAATGTTTACTATTTGTACGAACATTTCATAATGCATGATGATAGATGAATAAATTATATTAGCAATTAATAACTTTTTTCTTGCTTGTTTCAACGTTTCCTCTCGCCATGCCTTCTTAATTCCTCCCCACTCCATCAATACGAATCATATTTTCCTCCTATAAATGACTTTATTGAACCAGTACAGTAGTAGTAGCAGTGTATATCTTGCTTGCTTGCTTGCTTGCTTGCTCTCTTGTGACACTCAAAGACGGCCAAAATGAATCAAGAATCATGCTACTGTACCTATCCATTGAGAGATCATTGGCATCTTAAACGAAGTTTACATCACTTTAGTGAAGAAGAACTTGTAAAGTTTCCCCTACACTATTTGATTGAAAAAGCACAACCAATCGAACTCTTATATGCCTGGAATAAGTTACCTCGAGACTACCGACTTAATTTTGATTTACAAGTGAAACTACCCTGTTTCATTCACTACAATCGGCCTGAATGGCAATCGCACGTAGACGGTCCACCGCCATCGCAATCGAGATGTCATTTATGTAAATTTGCTCTTGAACAATTGTAATTCAGAAGTGGATGAATAAAAAAAATATGTATTTTTGTCTTTTATTTTTCATGAATTGATAACTTACATCACTGGTGAGAGTACATTTTTCATAAATAATTGTGATACATCAATCATCATCATAATCATCCTCGTGGCAATCCATGAAACGTTTGTATCTATTGTTCATGTTATGTAAATTCATGTCACATTAAGAACGCGGTTTGAGTCTGAATAGTAATTCCATAAAATCTACACACTATAATGACCCCATGGAAGTGTATCAAATGAATGAGGAATAATGATTCGTTTGTCATCATGTGGACTGAGAGCAATTTTTGTTTGTTCTATACTGAAAACATTGTGGGCATAGGAACGGATACTTTGTTGTGATATGGCTTTGTCTTTGAATTCTCTAAGACAAGCAACATTGTTACGGTCCACAACTGTCCTATTTTCAACTTTTGGTTTTGATAATGCATGTAGCAATGTCAGCAGGGTCTCATCAGCTAACTTACCGCAGTTCGCATATCTCTCAGCGTATTCATCACCTAGAGAGAGTTATCAGTCCAAGTCTTGTCATAAATGAATTATTAGTATTGTTTATTTGTTGAGTGCAGAGGTTCCTTTACATCTTCTTCTCGGCCATGTAATTATGAAGCCTATTATAATTGGTGCATATACCCAGTTGGTCTTTTTCTTAGTTTACGGTTGACAAGTATCGTATAACCCAGTTTGTCTTCTTCTTAGTTTACGGTTGGCAAGTATCGTTTGATCAGGGTTCTGAGGGTTTTCAATAGGTGGCATGACAGTCGAGTCTTTACAACGAAGGTGAGTCCACCTTGGAAAATTACCAAATTCGGAGTACAAGAGCTGTTACGTGTAGGTAATGATTTGATATAGTCTGAATACGATTTGGAGGGGGAAAATAATTATATACTGGAAGATATATATAGATATATATATATATATATATATTGAGTGACGTCAGGCAGAGGACATGTCATTAGAAATTTCACACTTTATCAAAGCAGGTTTATGGTTGAGGTAAAAATTGACTGATGACAAAAGTGATTTTTGCCTCCAAAAAGGATGTCATTGGTCAAGAAAATTCTGCTTGAGCTGCAAGTTTTTCGGAAGCGTTGGCTTCTATTTCTCGTATCGTTGAGGATTTTCACAGCTCCAGCTTGAACTATCTTGAGGTCAAGGGATACAAATATTTTCAGTAACTGAAATTGCACATTGTTGTGGATTAGTTCCCTTTACCTACAAAAAGAACACACTTCAGTCGAAGTGCTCCAAAGGCCACTCAACATCGAAGGTTTGTACTTGCTTATCCTTTTTACTTGCTTGTAGTCTATAGTCACTAGTCAGATCCCATAGTTACCATGCATATGATTTTGTAGGCCTTCTTCCGTGCAGCAGGGCACTCCACCCATGCTTGAGTAGCTTTCGCTTCACCCTGTATGCATGCATGATAGTGATTTGGTAGTCATTAGTATTATTCCCCGAGAGTCTCTTCCCCTGGCTCAGAAGCTACCTAAGGCTGGCTGAAAGAGCGAGATCAGGTAGTACGAAAGGAATAGGCACTCATCAGGACGAACACTCACCGATCTTCAGTGGAAGATTCAACCAAGTAAGATCTTTCCAGTTAACAGTACCCATGTTATTACACTACCCATAACAGTACCCATGGATGTGGGCTTCTGCACAGACCAGGCTTGATTGCTTTTGAATCTGCTACTGCTTCTGAAATAAAACCTAACATATTTAGTTGAGCTAACCACCTATTCATAGTGCTAGTAACTTACTGTTGTGCTGAGCCGATAATATTATTGTTCACTTATTATGGCAGACCATTCAACTTGGATATCCTATAGCAGATTAATTTTTGTATATTAGGTAGGCGCAGGTTTTCATACCCAAAAAGCTTATCTGTATCTGTGAACCATTTGGTATATATACTAGAAGGGTCTTACAGGCTGCCTCTTTGTACATAGAGTAAGAATATTTCATCTGTAAATAAGTTTCGATATTTGTGCACTGCACAAGTGAACGTTTTGCCATATACTTATTTGTCCGAGCAGATTTTATAAAGCTGTATAAGGCTACCGACGGCTGCATAACAACGGTACGTGCGTGGAAGACTGTCTGACGGCTCATTATTTAGTACGGACACCTGAATCCATGAATGTCATCGCATCACCCCCAAGGAACCTTCCGATCATATAGAGAATATTGAGAATTTTGTAATAAGTAAACATATAGGGAGAACTCATACAAGTTTTCAGTATAAGAGGACTATTAATAAGGAGAAAGTGTTTCATTTTAGTTTTCACCCACTCCCCTCTCCGCTGAGAGTTTCCAAAGTATCGAGATATTATAATTCTTGACAATATCCTCTACTGTTAACCAGATTAACAGGTGACAAACTGGCGCCCCAACTTGTGGGATTTATTTGGCATTGATTGCATAAGTATTTGGGAAGGTTGCTTGGTGAGACTGATGCAGGTGGTTGCGTTCAGAAGCAGTAATGGTATGAAATTGCACTTGAAAGTAGTATTGGCGCAGTGCATTATCCAGTGATATTATTTTTGCATCAAAAGGAACAAAATCACATTGATAGCATCAGGATTTTTTTTTGGTTTCTCAATTATTATTCATTGGCGAGTTACAAGAAGGAGCAGATAAGTCAAGTGGTGTACAGGGTCGTGCCTTGTACCAGTAGTCTATTATTAGGAATTAGGGTGTTATTCATTTTCTTGAAGGGGAACATATAGTATTGAACTGAGTCCAGCTGAATCCTTGGTTGGAGCTTCAACCATTAGAGAAGTCAAATTTATTAATGTTTAGACTAATGAATACAGGGTGATCTTCTGGTTGAAGTATTTCTCTCATTTTGGAAGTGTTTGGGAAGTTAGCTATAGGTATATTGGTACGCAATTTTTTATCTACCCTCATAATCATTTGTGTTTGGAAGGAATACATATACAGGGTGGTGCTCTGACTGGTACATATTATTGTTTTTTGGTTTCTTCACACGTGTCAACGGATAGATGTGTGTAGGAGGTTCGTTCATTTTCAGATACATGTACAGGGTGGTGCTCTGATTTGTATAGATTAATTTTGTTGTTCTTCAACGCGCGTCTACCGTATAGATTTTTTTTCTCGGTTTGGTTTCTTCACAAGTTTTCTTTAAGAGGAAAAGGGGGGGTTTGGGTGTTATTAAGAAACAAAATAGGGGATCGTTGATTTTGGATCAGAGTTGAGTCCAAAATGGAAGTGAACCGACTATTAGGTGACGAGGTCACATACGAGCTCATGATTAGAAATTTGCCGATAGGGGGCACAGTTGCAGAAAAACGCGTTGCGTTAAGAGGAGCATTACGGTGCGAAAGATTGGGAGTGTCTACGGTTCCGTCTCACGTGCCAATTGATGCCAACAACGAATTTGAAATTTGTGGTGGGAAGTTGACAAGTTTAACAGACGATATCAATTCTTTTGATGATGATAATAAAATAAATGATTTCAAACGGATCTCTTCGCGATTATTTCATATTCAAAGTCGTCTGAGGCGAATCCCACCAGGAGATGACCAAATCGAAAAAACTCGACAATGTATGATTTATCAATGCTTAGAACTGATCGATGCGGTTACTAGTCGATATGAGCGGAATTTGGAGCCGGATGTTAGGAACTCGGAAGTAGTTGACCCACCTAACACTCTTACGGTATCATCAATTTTAGACGACCCAATCCCTCTGTTGCCTGAAGTGGTGCACCCGCAATATTCTGACCGGGACAGTCATAATACTGAACGAGACTTAATACAGTTGGGCCACAGGCCAATTCCTTTGATCCAAGTGGAAGAACCGACAAGATCCTCAGCACGAATAGAGCAACTAGATTCGCAATCAGAGGCGGCGAATAATCTGATGCTGGAAAATCGTTTCAGACCAAAGGTGAGTCATTCGGGTCAGACAATTTCCGCCATTCCTAGAACGTATAATCCGGGATACATATATAACCAGGTTCGAGAGGAAGAAATTCCGGGTAAACGAAGCACGGTCAGATTTAGTGAAGAAGTTCATCAACAACCCGAACGAAATATGAATCGCGGTCGATATGAACCCCAACCTGTGGAATCGACACGTTTGAGGGCAGAACCAGACTGCTCCTTACAACGTCGATTCAACGAATTACAGCTTTCCCCGGTCAGTCGCACTGATCTAGGTTATCAAGCTAGGCCCGTAGATATGAGTCGATGGAATATAAAATTCGATGGGGAGTCGAGTGTAATGGGATTCCTAGAAAGAATTGAAGAAATAAGGATCTCCCGGGGTATTGCCAAAGACCAATTATTGAGATCAGCCCCAGAAATCTTCACGAAAGACGCTCTGATGTGGTTTCGTACTCAACATTTCGAGAGTTGGGATGACCTGGTGGGAGAACTCAAGGATGCATTCAGGCCATATAATTACGAGAATATGCTCTGGGAGGAGATCAGAAATCGGACTCAAGGGACAAAGGAGAAGGTTGTTTGCTTCGTGGCTGCTTTAGAAAATCTCTTTAATAAATTACACAACTGTAAACCTTCAGAAGAGAGCCGAGTGCAACTTATTCGTCGAAATCTCCTGCCATACATACAAACCAATCTGGCCCTTTACCCTATCAGTAAAATTTCTGATCTCGTACGATTAGCAAGAGCAGTAGAGGAAACCCATATGCTTGCTCAAAGATTCGTTCCACCCCCTACTAATCATCGACAGCTCCTCGAACCAGAATTGGCTTACCGTAAACCGCGGAATTGTCCGTCAGCCGCCACTACAAGTACGCCACGGGCAGTCACCGAGATATATACAGTAACCGCGAACCCAAATCAGAATTCTAACCCTACTACCACCACTCCCTCGACAGCGACTACCGAGCGCGTTGTCTGTTGGAACTGTAAAGGAGAGGGACATAGGTTTAAAAAATGTCCACAACAACGGAAAATTTTCTGTTACCGGTGCGGTCGGGATAATGTTATAGCCAGCTCCTGCCCTATATGTGTAGCAAAAAACGACAACCGGAGGCGCCAGTGAGTCGTCTGGACGCGTCCTCCGTAAACGAACCGACTCCTCCTACTGACTGCCGTGTGTTGTTAGATTTTATAATTGCACACGCAAAAAATGATAGTAGGCCGTATCTGAATGTCAGTATTTATGACAAATTATTTTTAGGATTACTTGATTCGGGAGCTTCCCGCACGATTTTGGGCAAATCGGGTTGGGAACAATTGAAGTCAATTTGTTCGCTGGCTACTTCGAACTCGCAGGTTTGTTCGGTAGCAAATGGACAGTTATGTGATATCGTGGGTGAGGTAACATTGCCGGTGCGATTACGGGATAAAGTCATTCTCTTGAGTATTCTAGTTGTTCCATCAGTTCCCCACGGTCTAATTTTAGGTATCGACTTTTGGCTCAAGATGGCCATCGTGCCCGATTTGTATTCGGGGGAATGGTGCTTCAGAGATGACGCTGCCATGTTGAAAAGAGTTCCAGTTGGCGCGATTCAGCCTCGAGAAGGTCTTTCGGAGGAACAACAAGCCCTTTTGACTAACCTCATCACCACCACATTCTCAGCTATGGGTTCCAGACTAGGATGCACTACCTTAGTGGAGCATACTATTATCACTGATTCCCCACCCATCAAATTGAGACACTACCCACTTTCGCCACCTCTCCAACAGCAAGTTTGTGAAGAGTTGGATAAGATGATTTCGGATGGCGTCGTGGAACCATCGAATTCACCTTGGGCTTCACCCATTCTCTTGGTCAGGAAACCCGATGGTGAATATAGATTTTGCGTGGACTTTCGCCAATTAAATAAGGTCACGAGGCGAGATGCGTATCCCCTACCTTTCGTGTCCGCAACCTTGGATAAACTACGAGACGCGCATTTCCTAACTACATTGGATATCAAATCTGCCTATTGGCAGATCCCACTTTCCGAAGCCTCCAAACCTCTGACGGCCTTCGTTGTACCCAATCGTGGATTGTTCCAGTTTCGGCGAATGCCGATGGGTCTTCACAATGCGCCAGCGACTTGGCAGCGCTTCATAGATCGTATTATTGGAGTAGAATTCGAAAAGTTCGTTTTTGTCTACTTAGATGATGTGATTATTTGTACACCGACATTTTCTGAACACTTGAAGGTATTGGGTCAGGTTTTATCTAAGATTACCGAAGCAGGTCTTACATTGAACCAGGACAAATGTCACTTTTGTAAGCCTGAGCTCAAGTATTTGGGCTACATAGTGAATTCAGCAGGGCTTCACGTCGATCCCGAAAAGGTTAGCGCTATCCTTCAGATTGCTACGCCGAAAAACGTCACTGAGGTCCGAAGGCTAGTAGGAGTCGCATCTTGGTACCGAAGGTTCGTGCCTAATTTTTCATCTATTGTGGCTCCGCTGAGTAACCTTACAAAAAAGAATACTCCATTCAAATGGACGGAAGAATGCGAACAAGCGTTCACCACCGTAAAGGAATATCTGGTTGCTTCACCGGTGTTATCCTGTCCAAATTATGATCTTCCCTTCACAGTCCAGACAGATGCGTCAGATTATGGGTTGGGGGCAGTTCTAACGCAAGAGCATCCCGAAGGAGAACGTGTGGTTTGTTACCTCAGTCGCAGCCTTACGCGGAACGAACGCCGGTTCAGTACAACGGAAAAAGAGTGTCTAGCCGTTTTGTTTGCTATAGAAAAACTGCGGCCATATGTTGAGGGGACTCGGTTCACTGTGGTGACGGATCATTACAGCCTGAAGTGGCTGAACAGTATCAAGGACCCAGTTGGCCGAATAGCCCGTTGGGCGGTCCGCCTTCAACAATATGATTTCGACATTGTTCACCGCAAGGGTAAGGAACTGGTCGTCCCTGATGCTTTATCGCGATCCGTCCCCGCAGTGGACTTAGTTGACCAAGGCGACACGCTGCTGCAGGATGAGGCGACTGTTACTGACAAGTGGTACCTTAATATGGTGAAGCGTGTTAAAGAGAACCCCATTAATTTTCCCTTGGGGCGTTTAGAAAATGATAAGATGTTTAAACGAGTGACCCTCCCCTATCCTGATCTGATGGACGCCAGTGAGGAATGGCTTTTAGTAGTGCCGAAGGAACAACGTGCATCATTAATCAAACAACATCATGATCCACCAATCTGTGGCCACCTCGGAATCTCAAAGACAGTGGCGCGACTTAAAGCTGGATACTATTGGCCGAAGTTAAGACAAGATGTGACTAAGTATGTGAACCGGTGCATTATATGCTTGAGTACGAAACCGGAGCAAAAGAAACCGATCGGTCTGATGCTGAGTTCGGCACCAACGGCGACGCGACCATGGCAGATAGTCGGTGTAGACATTGTAGGACCACTTCCTCGATCTGCGGCGGGATATTCTTATATTGTGTCTGTTTGCGATGTGTTCAGTAAGTTTCTTCTTCTGTTCCCGCTCCGAGCCGTGACGGCGAAAGCGGTTACCAAGGTTATTGAAGAGAATGTAATTTTGGTGTATGGGGCTCCACGTAAATTGATTTTAGATAACGGAGTACAATTTCGGAGTAAATGTTTCCAGGAAGTAATGCAAACGTATGAAATAGAACTTGGGTTTATTTCAAATTACCACCCCCAGGCGAATCCTGTGGAGAGGACGCATCGTGTAATAAAAACCATGTTAACGGCGTATTGTTCTGACAACCACCGGATATGGGACACCTACCTAGCCAAGATTGGGTGTGCTTTACGATCGTCCAAACACGACACGACCAAACTTACCCCCAACTTCATTAATTTTGGTCGGGAAATCCGTTTAACTGGAAAGGAGTACCCATTGGGTCAACGTGAGCCAGAATTCGACGTAGTTATTCGAGCTCGAGGATTAGCCGAAGTGTTCAAGGATGTCAATAAAAGACTCACAGAAGGATACGAACGCAGTCGAAAACACTACAACCTCAGGAGACGTGATGAGCGTTTCAAATTAGGACAGAAGGTATGGCGTAAAAATTACGCGATATCGGATGCCACGAAAGGATTTACTGCGAAGTTGGCGCGAAAATTTGTTGGACCCTTTTCTGTCGCGAAGGTACTATCTCCTTGGTCATATGAACTGACTAATGATGACGGTCGTCCGGTAGGAGTGTGGCACGCAAAGGACTTGAAAGCCCATCCACCCGAAGAACGGTCGATGAGTTAAAGTTTTGTTAAAACTTTAGTGAGGTAAGGGGGGTGTTGTTACGGTCCACAACTGTCCTATTTTCAACTTTTGGTTTTGATAATGCATGTAGCAATGTCAGCAGGGTCTCATCAGCTAACTTACCGCAGTTCGCATATCTCTCAGCGTATTCATCACCTAGAGAGAGTTATCAGTCCAAGTCTTGTCATAAATGAATTATTAGTATTGTTTATTTGTTGAGTGCAGAGGTTCCTTTACATCTTCTTCTCGGCCATGTAATTATGAAGCCTATTATAATTGGTGCATATACCCAGTTGGTCTTTTTCTTAGTTTACGGTTGACAAGTATCGTATAACCCAGTTTGTCTTCTTCTTAGTTTACGGTTGGCAAGTATCGTTTGATCAGGGTTCTGAGGGTTTTCAATAGGTGGCATGACAGTCGAGTCTTTACAACGAAGGTGAGTCCACCTTGGAAAATTACCAAATTCGGAGTACAAGAGCTGTTACGTGTAGGTAATGATTTGATATAGTCTGAATACGATTTGGAGGGGGAAAATAATTATATACTGGAAGATATATATAGATATATATATATATATATATATTGAGTGACGTCAGGCAGAGGACATGTCATTAGAAATTTCACACTTTATCAAAGCAGGTTTATGGTTGAGGTAAAAATTGACTGATGACAAAAGTGATTTTTGCCTCCAAAAAGGATGTCATTGGTCAAGAAAATTCTGCTTGAGCTGCAAGTTTTTCGGAAGCGTTGGCTTCTATTTCTCGTATCGTTGAGGATTTTCACAGCTCCAGCTTGAACTATCTTGAGGTCAAGGGATACAAATATTTTCAGTAACTGAAATTGCACATTGTTGTGGATTAGTTCCCTTTACCTACAAAAAGAACACACTTCAGTCGAAGTGCTCCAAAGGCCACTCAACATCGAAGGTTTGTACTTGCTTATCCTTTTTACTTGCTTGTAGTCTATAGTCACTAGTCAGATCCCATAGTTACCATGCATATGATTTTGTAGGCCTTCTTCCGTGCAGCAGGGCACTCCACCCATGCTTGAGTAGCTTTCGCTTCACCCTGTATGCATGCATGATAGTGATTTGGTAGTCATTAGTATTATTCCCCGAGAGTCTCTTCCCCTGGCTCAGAAGCTACCTAAGGCTGGCTGAAAGAGCGAGATCAGGTAGTACGAAAGGAATAGGCACTCATCAGGACGAACACTCACCGATCTTCAGTGGAAGATTCAACCAAGTAAGATCTTTCCAGTTAACAGTACCCATGTTATTACACTACCCATAACAGTACCCATGGATGTGGGCTTCTGCACAGACCAGGCTTGATTGCTTTTGAATCTGCTACTGCTTCTGAAATAAAACCTAACATATTTAGTTGAGCTAACCACCTATTCATAGTGCTAGTAACTTACTGTTGTGCTGAGCCGATAATATTATTGTTCACTTATTATGGCAGACCATTCAACTTGGATATCCTATAGCAGATTAATTTTTGTATATTAGGTAGGCGCAGGTTTTCATACCCAAAAAGCTTATCTGTATCTGTGAACCATTTGGTATATATACTAGAAGGGTCTTACAGGCTGCCTTGACTCCCTCCTCTTTGTACATAGAGTAAGAATATTTCATCTGTAAATAAGTTTCGATATTTGTGCACTGCACAAGTGAACGTTTTGCCATATACTTATTTGTCCGAGCAGATTTTATAAAGCTGTATAAGGCTACCGACGGCTGCATAACAACGGTACGTGCGTGGAAGACTGTCTGACGGCTCATTATTTAGTACGGACACCTGAATCCATGAATGTCATCGCATCACCCCCAAGGAACCTTCCGATCATATAGAGAATATTGAGAATTTTGTAATAAGTAAACATATAGGGAGAACTCATACAAGTTTTCAGTATAAGAGGACTATTAATAAGGAGAAAGTGTTTCATTTTAGTTTTCACCCACTCCCCTCTCCGCTGAGAGTTTCCAAAGTATCGAGATATTATAATTCTTGACAATATCCTCTACTGTTAACCAGATTAACAGGTGACAACATAATCATCAAAAGTTATTGTATTCTTCATTACATACTTTTTCACCCCTTTAGATTTTTTCTTGATACCCAAATTTTTCATCGCAATATCTATTCGTTTTTTACTAACACCCCCCTTCAACAATTTTTTTTTCAGATGATCTCTTTCTTGCTGAGTGACAAGTGTCTTAAAAGCATACATCTTCGAACGAAGACTAGCAAAATGTGATATAATCCTTCCGTTCGTCTCATCCTTCATCAATCCGGGTATTTTTTTATTCACCAATGGAATATTGTACTCATTATTTTTCTCGTAATCAGAGGTATCAAATTTGTTGATATGTTTCTTGATTACATCTTTATAAACATCTGAACCAGTCAATTCGTAAAAGAAACTATCAGTGTCAGTGTACATTAACTTACAACTGTCCGATCCGACTGTGGGTAACATAAAATTATAATGAAAATCATACATACAAAGTTTAGAAATGTCTAGAATGGCCATACCAATGTAAAGAGGTTTATTGAAAATTAATTCAGCCTTCTTCAATTCAATTGCAATGAAATCTTCATCAAAAATTGTTCTACTATGAAAACGCGGACTAGCAATCAAATTCTTAGCTCCATAACGGCCTTCATAAAAATTCACCAATTTGACGACTCTATGAAGTCTTATATTCTCCATTGTTTTTCCAAAAACTGCATTATTAGCTAATTTATATTGATTTTTCTCAAAGTTACTGGTGGCCATAGCCCTTAAGCGAGTATTAAGTTCAATATATGGCCGCAACCATTCAGACTGTTTGAATTCCAACACCTTATGTATTTTAGTTAGAACTAAACCGTTCGCCAATGCTTGTTTCAAATTTCTATAGTGTAAAATATACCCTTTCTTATCATGTACATCAGCTATCAATTTTGGCAATTTTGATGTTGGAGGAACGGAATGATCTGCACAAAATGGGAAGTCTTTGTGTAAGTCATGTAATCTTTCGGGATACTCCAAGTCAACTTGTAAAATATATCCCACCGATGAATCATCTGGAATCATTGTTACATCAATATTTGTATCGACCCATTTGAAGTCTCCAGAAGGTAATGGTTGAGACATAGCCCAACCATATAAATTGTTCACATCAAGATACAGAAGTGTTTTTGTAGGTATCGAAGGATCATAGTTGGGCATGTATTTATTGTTAGCCTCCGAGAATCGGTTGCTACAAACCGAAATCCCACCTCTAATTGCCTTTTCTATAAACAATATCATATCAACATCCTTTAGAATTTGTAATTTACATTTTGTATATTTCAACATAGCATCCCAGGTATAGCCAGGCATTGTATAATACCAAGCGGGATCTAAACCATAAGTGTTTGAACCGGTTACCCTGAAATTTTCCATGACATCTGCAAGTAGCAAAATATCAGTTTTCATATACAAGTCACTATACTCTCTTAGGGTTGACATTCCGAAGGCTCTCCATACATTTTGTGCATGAAGGTAATCTTCGGCGGACAATTCTTCATCATTCAATTTGTTATAGAATTTTTCGATCGGTGGAAGTTGATTATCATTTAATTTTTCAACATTATCCAAATAATCATAGGGAAATACCCCTTTTCTAGTCAACAGTTTGAATGTTTTGTCATCCAAATCTTTGAACTCTCGCTTCAAATTTTGAAGATTATCCATACATAAGGTGGATACGAGTTCACTAAGACCCGCACCCATGAATCTAAAAGAATCAATAAATCTAAATTTTATTTTACTTCCACTTTCATTAAGCGTGAAAGAAATGTATTTTTCTTTATTCAATGGAAGCACGCTCAAAGAGCCCTTTTGAGCTAAATCCTTTATCATAAAGTGTGCATCATAATTCGACATGTTATGACAGATGACTGGCACGACAAACAATTTTTTGAAAATCAAATTACACTTTTGATGTGCGAAACCACGAAATTGCCCCGTTAAATGATCATGATCTTTTACAACGACATCATTTGATTTGAATATTTTCTCACAAATATGACATGTTCCAAAATTTGTCGTTCTTCTGGGGTTTTCTATCATCGGTACGATATTGGTTAATTTGTTCTCTACGAATTGGGCAATATTTTCCATTTCAGTCGAAAACCATGCCATACAATTTTCACCTTCATAACTATTGAAACGAGAAATGGAATCGTCATAACAACACTTCAGGTAATATCCCACCGAAAATGCTTTGTGAAGTTGGTATTTTGTTGTTGTTTGGGATAATTTTGAATTACACGGTTCTAAAATGGATTCAATATCAACATAGATTACAAAAGGTACTTTCTGTTTATAAATATAATTTTTGAATTCTACAAAGTCATATTCTGGAAGTGATATTCTGCAATCGTTCTCCTTTTCACACAACACGTAATGCTCTCGTAATTTCTCCCCACTATGGAAATAATTCAGGCAGCGGTCACATAAATGAATTTTTTGTTTTCTTCTGCTCACTTGCATCGATATTAGACGTGACATATTTTTGATCCAACAATAGTGAAACTTCAATTCTGAATCTTTATCGTCATCATCATCATTATCTGGTATCGGTGCAGTGTAATCATTCAGTTTGGGAAAGTAATGATTTTGAAGCAATAGCAAATTAACATGACGTTCTAATTTATTTTTAGTAAGCCTTACGGGCACTACTTCATAAGATGAACCTTTGCTGGTGAGACTCAATTCCAACGCATAAACGTTTACAGAAATATTATTCAATCTTTCGAATTTATTGATATGATTCAGTTTCATAGGCATTTCTAAACCTTCAGTATTCAAGACGAGACTGTAATGCGGATAGGATGTTGTGTATCGGTTGTCTCCTGTGGGGGGATATAAGGCACTAACTATACTCCAGAAGAAGCATGCTTCATCATTATAATTTTGAATGTTGATGCATGCTTTTTTTCTTGAAATTTGTGGAGGTATTTTGATGAAAGATGTTCCATTACCAATTTCATATTTGTTAATTGCAACTTCCAACAATAGAATTTTTTGTAATGCCCAACCACTTGATTCTTCCGAAAACTCTGACAATTTATTCAAGATGTAATCAACAACATGTTCTCGGTACCACACTACAATATCCGTTCCTTGATCCAAAATTGCATTTGGTGATACAAAATATTTTTGACTAATTATTTCCTCATCATTTGATTTTTTCACAAAATCACCCCAAAGAGTGGTATTCACTTTCAGAGCAGGCATTTCCTTTAGGATTCTGTTTATGATTTGTCTGAACAAATGGAAGCTGTCGGCAAAGAATGCTTTTATTTCTTTATGCTTCACATTGATGATGACTCCTGTCTTTACTCTGTTTTTGAAACAAGAATTGACATTTTCCCAATAAACCTTACGCACTTTTCGCCTCGAACCCCCATTTTTACTTTTAAGTAAATATCGTAATCGTTTCAGTTGACCAATTTTCGTAATAATTTTACTTTTCTGTCCCACAGTGAGATTTAATTTGTCTAAAGCTCTATTACACTTTCCAATGTGTCTATTGATTAATTTGATTCCATTTTTCTCAGCGGAATTTTCTTTGATTAATTTTAGCGTTTCATCAATTTTCGATAATGTTCCTCTGAATTCATCCATGATGTACCACCAATTATTTATATGAAAAATGTACTCACCAAAACAATCTATTTCAATTCAATGATTTCAAAGTATGCTGCAGGATGAGGTTTTCCAACGTCTTTGGTCCCTCTAAATATTAGTCCGTACTTTTCTGCTACAAAATGTTGTATGTTGGGCCTATAGTCGTTGGTAACTCTCTGAGGCAGGAACACAACGTTGTTCTCGAATTCCAGCAGGACTGACTCTCCAAACTTCGTCTTTACCAATCTTGCCGAATATATTTTGTATGGTTTATTCGCAACTAAATCCTGTAGCTTGATTACTGGTTTATCTGTTTCTAGAAGAGAGATTGAGTTCAAAACATTAAGATCCATCTAAAAAAAAAAAAAACGCAATATAGGATTCATATTTTTTATTTCTCAAGTTTCAATTTCTTGGAAGGAGGCTGTGGGGATTCCGAGTTTGTTCTTTTATTGCTAGTGGTGGGGGTAGAGGAAGGATTTATCGATTGATTTTTATAATTTTCTGGAGGAGGAAGAGGAGGAGGAGGAGTATAATCTTCTTGACCCGTGCAGGCACAGAAATCCCAGTGTTCCGGACAATATCTACACCTGCCGTTGTTCCTACAAATATTTTTCCATGAATTTGAATAAAGTATATGTATCTTTTGAACTCACAAAAAATTTTCTTCATCATAATCATCGTAATCATCATAATCATCACCTACATCAGGAATGAGTCCCCAATAATCTTCATTTGGATTTCTACAAGTCATTTTTGAATTTACATATGATATCAAAATTAAGAATTACTTACGGAATAACATTTTTTTCATACTGGGAGCTCATTATCTGCAATGAATGATTATTATTGTTAAAATATGAAAAACAAACATTTTCGTCTAGGAACAGTGGATTGAAGGGAACGGACATGGGAATATAATATCAACAAAAATCAACTCACCGTTGCTTCTTGGTACAACAACTACTACTGTTGGAAACAATATACGTAAATGAACAGTCAGATACTTCTGATCTGTGAACAAAATTTGTTCGTATATATACTATTGATACAACCATCACCTCCTCCGAACTGACCAAGACATTCACCACTTGAACATTCTCTTTTGCCATTCACTCGGATGATGTAATGAATTTATCATTCCATCATCCACCTATCTTTTATTCATCTTTCGAAAATGTCATCACATTCTTGTTTTCGAAAAATGATGACTGTTGCATACGATGCACCTCCCAATTTCTTAAATAGCGTATCAATTCATTCAACAAATACCCCTATTTTTGTATAGCATAAGCGATAGAACATTGATCACCCACTGACAAAATGGAACGGTGGCTGTCATCTGTTAACACACGATCCAAAATATTCAATTTATTACATTTTTATCATCAACAATGATGAACTCACTCACAAAATCTAACATCTATTTCAGATACTATAGATAATTCCACCTATGCGATTACATACGATACCTATTCAATTACCCCACTGAGAGAATCAAGCGGGGGGGGGGGGGGGCGGGGCTGTCATCTGCTAGCACACAAACCGAAATACCAACTTCATTATGAGTGATGAACTACCACCAAATATTTTCATTCCAAATAATAATATAGCCCACTGATGAGAGAAAGAGAACGGTGAGCAACAGTAACTTTGTTAAGACAAAGATATCCAACGGACTCGCATCAAACAGTCATCTGCTAACACAAACCGAAATACCAAATTTATCATGAGTGATGGACCACCAAATCTTTTCATTCCGAATGAAATAGTTATAGTGCCATTGATGAGAGAGAGAGAAAAAGAAGCAACAGTACCTTTGGTATCACAAATATATCCATGGGGCCTCGGTAGCGATGAGGTAGCGTGTTGGCTTGCCAACCCACAGGTCCGGGTTCAAATCCCACGAAGAATTCGCATTTTTTCCATTTTAATTGACTGAACGAGACATTTAACTTGAACGAGACATTCAACTTAATAAAAGATGATACCATTAGGTGGGCCATGTGCCAAAATTACGTAGAAACCCTCTTGATTATCTACTCCCATTCAACCAAGACCAACCCAATTCCAAAGATTCCCAACAAACAGTCAAGTTTTTGGTCAACAAAGAAATCCAACCAATGTTTGGAGACCCAATCAACAAAATTATATTTTCCGTGCTAGACCGACGCCTATGAGTGGCATATCTCATGGCACGATTCCTCGACAAAATTCATTTCAACCTCAACGTTCAAATTTATCGCTAGATGAACTACACAACCTTGAACCGTATGACTACTATTCCGACTATAATATCCCCGGACCTTCTCAACATTATGAAAACTGCGAATATGACAATTACTATCCTGACAATGACCCTCAATACGCTGTAGATTACCATGAAAACGACTCTGAAGAGATTTCCGAGAAATCATGCAAACAGATAGAAGACAGTACGAATTCAGAACAAAATTTTCAGATAGCCAAACAAACTCGAAAGAACACGTAGAAATTCACTCAATTTACGACCGTAAAGAATTACCCTACATTGAAATTTCAAATCCACCTTTAAAATTGCTTATTGATACTGGTGCGACAAAATCATTCCTGAACCCAGAAATTGCCGAAATTCACTTTCCGGAATTTATAATAAATGAATCATTCACAATATCTTCGATTTTTCAAACCACTTCGCGAAACTTGTGTGCCGAAATACCAGCCTCCAGTGAATTTAATCGCGACAAGAAAATCAAATTCTATCTATTCAAGTTTCACAATTTTTTCGATGGCCTTATTGGCTATGAAACGTTGTAGATATTAAAATTCCAAATTCAGTCATCAAAACACCCACAACCGAAATTTCGCTAAACCTATACGAACCGAGAAACAAATTGCTATTCTTTGCCCGTATTGAACCCTGTTCTACAGAATCTTTTCGAATTCCCGTTGATAAAGAAAATGGCGATTAACAATTGTTGAGACAAATTTGTCAAAATGTCATATACCTGCTTGCTTGACCACAGCAAAAAATGGCTACGCCCCTGTGGATATTCAAAATAGAACTGACTTTGTACAAGAAATCAAACTTTATTGTCCATTCTCTGCTTAACATTTCGAAAGAAACGATTTTGAAATTTTTCATGCTTTCATTTCACCTCACGAAGAAGAGAACTTGGATAAATTTCATATAAATAATCTCATTCGTACAGATCATATGAATAGCGAAGAAAGACATCACATTCAAAGCCTTTGCAAGTCCTATACAGCTATATATAATCCACAGAGAAAATTCAAAATTAACATTTTCTAATCAAGTAAAACATAAAATCAAGACTGTAGGCGAAATTCCTGTTTATTCCAAATCATACCGGTACCCATTCATACATAAACCCGAAGTAGAAAGACAAATTAACGACATGCTTGACCAAGGAATTATTCGACCTAGCGATTCATCATGGTCTTCGCCCATATGGATCGTTCCAAAAAAGGCAGACGCATCTGGTAAAAAGAAATGGCGCATTGTCGTTGATTACAGGAAAATCAATGAGAAAACGATTGACGACCGTTACCCCCTGCCTAATATAACCGACATACTAGATAAATTAGGCAGATGTAAGTACTTTTCAACGTTAGATCTGGCAAGTGGTTTTCACCAGATTGGGATGCACCCTGAGGATATTAAGAAAACCGCATTTAACGTAGAAAACGGACATTACGAGTACGTTCGGATGTCCTTTGGCTTGAAGAACGCACCCGGAATGTTCCAGAGAGTAATGGACAATGTTTTGAAGGACCTGCAGAATAAATCCTGTCTTGTCTATATGGACGACATTATTGTGTTCTCAGCTTCTCTGCAAGAACACATCGTTAATTTGAAACAAGTATTCCAAAGATTACGCGATAGTAATTTGAAAATCCAACTTGTCAAATCGGAGTTCCTACACAAAGAAGTGGCTTTTCTAGGACACATTATCACTCCTGATGGAATCAAACCGAATCCAAACAAAATAAACGCTATTCTAAATTATCCAATACCAAAGACGACAAAAAAAATCAAAAGCTTTCTTGGCCTCGTCGGGTATTATAGAAAATTCATAAAAAATTTTGCTCAGATAACTAAACCTTTCACTTCATGTCTGAAAAAAGGCTCTCAAATTAACGTAAATGATCCACTATACATGAAAACTTTCGAAGATTGCAAGGCCCTTTTAACCAATGATCCAATACTCCAGTACCCTGATTTCTCTCAAGATTTTGTTCTTACCACCGATGCTAGTAATTTGGCAATAGGTCCTATTGGACACGATAAACCCGTGTCGTATGCATCTCGCACTCTTAGTAGTTCGGCAATAAACTATTCAACTATTGAGAAAGAGCTGCTAGCAATCGTTTGGGCAACCAAACAGTTTCGGCCGTACCTTTTCGGCAGAAAATTTATCATTGCTACAGACCATAAACCACTTGAATGGCTTATGAACCTGAAAGAACCAAATTCCCGTCTGGTCCGATGGAGACTAAAATTGGAGGAATTTGATTACAAAATTGTATATAAGAAAGGAAAGAAAAATACTAACGCAGACGCGTTGTCACGAGTCGAAATTTACCCCACCGAAATTAACGAAAATAATGATGACGATGACCTCCCGATTCTTCAATACATTAGACAATTCAACGAAAACCCTGTTTTAGATGAAAACCCTATCACAATTCTTGAAACCGAAAATATTCAAAACCAACCTTCAACTAGCCGAGAACCCGATAATCAATCTATAATAGCACAATTTGACCCTGACGAAAATGACGGAAACGAAACAGTACACACAAGTGCCGAAGATCCAATTTTGACAATCAAAATTTTTGAAAAACCACTTAATTACTTCCTATACCAAATAATCATCATCAGAGTAGATAGAAATTCACGAACAGAAATCAAGAAAATATTTGAAAATCCCGTTAGTCGTACTCGTTGGTATTTATACGTTACTAATGAGTCTTTTGAAGAACAAATTATTCAGTTCATAAAGCAATATGCTGGACCAACTAGACAGTATGCTTTTTATTTCCAAAACGACGACAATGACGATCTATTCGAACAGACTTGTTCCACAAATTTTCAAAAACTCTTCTTATAAATTTCTCAAATCTAACAAACTTCTCCATAACATAGGTAGAAGCAAAAGACAACAAGAGCTAATAAAAAATCAACACGAAGGTATCACTAATCACAGAGGAATTCTCGAAACTGTCAATCAACTCAGAACTAAATATTATTGGCCAAAAATGAGCGAAGATGTTCAGAAGTTCATGATTAATTGTAACATCTGTCAACAAGTCAAATACGAAAGGCACCCTCCTTTGCTAAAACTTCAACTTAGGCCTACTCCGAAAAAACCATTTGAAACAATTCACATTGACACCTTTAAATTTGGCAATTCGATATCCCTGACTATCTGTGATAGCTTTTCGCGATTCGGTCAAGCTTACATAATTCCAAGTCTCTCTGCTCTATTTGTTTATGAAAAATTGTTACAATTTCTTTCAACATACAAAATTCCAGAAAATATAATATCTGATAACGGCACCGAATTTACACAACACCTTCTCAGAGACTTTGCAAAGATATTTAAAATAAATTGGCACTATACACTACCTCTCAATCCTAATAGCAATTCTATTGTTGAACGGTTTCATTCCACTATACTAGAACATATGCGTACTTTGACCTTGACAAAGCCAAATTTGAATCCCTTCGAGAAACTTACCTTCTCAATTCTCAAATTGGCACTATACACTACCTCTCAATCCTAATAGCAATTCTATTGTTGAACGGTTTCATTCCACTATACTAGAACATATGCGTACTTTGACCTTGACAAAGCCAAATTTGAATCCCTTCGAGAAACTTACCTTCTCAATTCTAGGATATAATAATTCAATTCATTCCGCAACTGAACAAAAACCAATAGACATGATTTTAGGACACTTAGAGCTCAAGGATCCAATCGATATCGATCTTGATTCACGACCAATCAATCACCAGTTGAACGAACACAAAGAAATTATGGCAAACTTATATAGAACGATACACGAGAAAACGGCAATACGAAAAGAACAACTCATTGATAAAAGATATGAAAACAGAAATGATCCCCCTGACATTCAACCCGAAACTACTGGCTACAGGATATTAACTGACAGACAATTGAAGACGAACCCTAATTACAAACCAGAGCATATCATCAGAAGTAATGACTTAACAGTGACAACACCCCAAAACACTTATCATAAAAACATTTTCAAACCTCCTAGAAAATTCATAGACAAAACATTATTACAGGCTGATGATTCTTCCCCTAATGAAGACACAGAAAGTTCAAATTCGGAACCTCAAAACTAATCCCGGCATCCTCCCCTTCAAATTAGGAAACGCCCGTATCAAAATTGCCTCTCACACTTCCATCCATTACATCCATATCGATATCATTGAAACTCAAAGTACTTCAATAACAAACCATTACTATAGACTTGGCAAAATGATTGACAACGCTACATCATTTTATAAAAAATCACTGTACAAAGCTCATAAACATTTGGTATACGAAATAAATATCTTGAACGAAAAAATTACTTCACTATTTCCTGAGAATAGACGTAAAAGAGGATTGATAAACCCGCTTGGTTCTCTTATGAAGTACGTCACTGGAAATATGGACCATGAGGACGCTACTGAAATTCATTCATTTCAGAGCTCGAAAATAGTCAAAATAATATTATAAAGAAGGTAAACAAACAAATTTCTCTCACTAAAGAACTAATGTCGAATATTAATGACACCTTATCCAAAACAATTCGAAACCAATATAAAATAGAAACCAAATTTGAAGATTTGAGAACTATTTTAAATGAAACACAATTCAGTTATGCACATTACCTAGAAATTCAAAAGATCCTGAATCAAATCAAGATAAACGCTGACCTGTTATTGCATTTTTTATCAGAAATTGAAAATGCTATAAGCTTCGCTAACATGAAAGTCTTGCATCACAGCATTATTTCGCCTGACGAATTGAAAACAGTAATATCTCAATTACATCAAACACATAGTGAATCTCAACTACTATTTTCCTTGCCAGATTACCTAAAATATTACGACATTGTTCGAACCAGTGTTTTCTACTCGAATAGAAAAATCATATTTTCCCTTAGTTCATTCTGAAACCTTCGAATATTACCACCTCTATTCTATTCCAAACCAAAACCAGTCAATCATTATACCTCCCTCGACATACCTATCCTTAAGCAACAACGAATACCAGTACTCAGACGAAGAATGCACCGAGCTCCAGCCAGGATTCCTCTGCAAGAAGAATCACCTACTACCACTTCGACAAAACCCCGATTGTATCACGTCATTGCTTTCTGTCGAAAACAGTATCCAAAACTGCCAACACGTCCCAATTCGAGTAACCCAACACATCATAGAGGCAATCAATGAGAGCCATTACATTGGAATATTTCCCGAGAACCAGAAGTTACAAATCATCTGTGAAGAAAACGACGTTGCCATACTTCGTGGAAGCTAACTATTCATAGTGCCGCCAGAATGTGGAAAGACATCAGAATACACCTACAGGAATGGAAAAGGCCTGATAGTAGGACATCCAATGACCTTAGAAGAAATTCGTGAAACCAATATTCCAATAAAACAAGTCAAGACACTTGAACTAGAGAAGGTATCTCTAGACAAGTTGCATAAACTCCAGCTTCAATCACCCTATTTTTGGTTATAACGATTTTGGTCTACTTATAAGCCACCCACCGAAGAACGATAGCGGGCCTAGCGTCACGTGCAGTGTGTTCTACGCCAGAAGAAGACAACAGGGAAGCAATCAACGCAACTCAAGTGGTTCCACCCTCGAGTTCTTTCTAAGGGTGGAGGAATTATGTATGAGAACACCATAAGCTACCATGTTCTCACGGGATATGCTGAGAACGCTGACGGATGCAGAATCATCTTACACCTTCCAGGACACGAGTCATTCTCCGACCGATTCTCATTAGATTTGACATAGACTTCACACAGTAAAGACGAATTTTATTTTTGCTCTTGAATAAAACTTCGATATTTTTGTGTTCAATAAATATATTCTTTTTTTAGAAACCTTTTGGTGATAACCAAAAACATAAAGTGAGATTGTAATACTGGGTGTTTTTCTCATATGAAGCAGTTAATCTATCTTTGACTTTTCTATAAAGTGGTGGCAATTTTTCAATTTCTTCAGAATGCAACTTTCTGGCTTCCTCGTTATTATCGAGTTCAAAATCGAAATTTTTACCATAATAATCTCCAGACGCTGGAGTTATTCGTCCAAAATTCAAAAAATTGGGACTGAACCCAGTTACTTCATGAGTTGATGAATTCAAGGCATGCTGGATTTCAAGAATTTCTTTATCCCAAAGTTTATGAGAATCTTTTATGAAACTTCGGATAGCAGTTCCGATTGTTCGATTGTCTCTTTCTGTTTGATTAACTTGAGGATGATAACGACAATTGAAATAAATTTTTGGGATATTGAAATTCTTTACAAATTCATCAAAAACTTTCCACGTATGCGCCGGTGCATTATCTAATGCTAAAACTTGGGGAACACCATAAGTCAAAATTACTTCTTTCAGAAATGATACAATAGCTGGAGCTGTAGCATTTTTTACTGGCTTCAAAATAACAAATTTCGAAAAATAGTCTGAGGCTACAATAAGGAATTTGTTACCCTTGGTACTTCTAGGAAAAGGTCCCATAACATCTGTACTCAAAAAGTGAAAGGGGAAACTCACTTTCTTCTCAGCTCCCATTAAACCAAAACGTCGTCCATTCATGGCTTTTTGACTACCGCACTCCTTACAATTTCGAACATAATTTAAAATATCCTTCCTCATTTTAGGCCAAGTTCTCAGCAATCTTTTTTAAAAGATTTGAAATATCCTAAATGAGCAGAAGTTGGTAAATCATGATTATTATGAATAATTTTGAGTTTTTGCTCAGATGGCACTAATAATTTCCATTCTGATATGTTAGTTTTCAGAGCTATTTTACCAGGCGTGTGTTTAAACAAATAGCCGTCTTTTATCAACCACTGAGGGTATTTCTCTGGATTTTTACTAACATTATTCTTCATTTTTAGATACCAAGGCTCAAGATTATCAAGATTTATACCCAGAAAATTTGCTTCTGTTTCCAAAGGAGCTCTATCAAGGGAATCCGGTACCAGATGTAACGTTCCTCGTCTATAGACAACTTCAAAATCAAAACACGAGAGTCTCATAGCCCATCTGCTAAGTCTACCAGATGTTCCAGCCATCTTAATCAGATATTTCAAACTAGCATGATCTGTAATTGCTTTGAAATGTACTCCATCGACATAAGGTCTAAATTTCTCCAATGAGAATACAAGTGCTAGGCATTCACGTTCTGTAGCAGAATAGTTTCTTTCGGCTTTAGAAAGACTTCTACTAGCATATGCAATAACTCGTTCTTGATTCTCTTGCACCTGTGTCAATACAGCACCTATTCCAGTTCCACTGGAATCGCATCGAATACAAAATTCTTTCGAAAAATCCGGAGTACATAAGATTGGGACAGAAATCAATCGCTGTTCAATGTCAATTAATGCCTTTTCAGCTTGGTCATTCCATGGCACAGAATGTTTTTTACTTCTCCCTTTCGACAAGTCATTCAAAGGACTCAACAAAGTACTAAAGTGAGGAATGAAACGCCTGTACCATGAACACATTCCAACAAAACGTATGATTTCTGTGGTAGTCTTCGGTTGCGGATATTCAACCCTTGTTCTAATTTTATCTGGAGATGTTCTCAAACCATGAGAATCGACAACAAAACCCAAATAATGTAAAGATTCTCTAAAAAATTTACATTTCTTGAAATTGACAGTTAAATTAGCTTCCACTAAACGTCTATGAACCTCTTTCAACAAATCTATATGCTCTTCAAAATTTGAACTAGTACATATTATATCATCCAGATAAACGAATACTTCTGGTTGTAGTTCTGGACCTAAAATTCTATCCATCAAACGCTGCGTGATCGCTGCAGAATTTGATAAACCAAAAGGTAGACATCGAAACTGGAATAGTCCACGTCCGAAAACAGTGAAAGCAGTTTTTTCTCTACTTTCCTCATCAAGAGGTATTTGCCAAAATGCACTTTTCAAATCGATCGATGAAATAAATTTTGCATTACCGAGCATATTCAAGATGTCGTCAACAAGAGGGAGTGGATATGAATCTTTTTTCGTAATTTCTTCCATCTTCCATCAAAACAAAATCTGAATTCACCATTGCTCTTTTTCACTAAGAGAACTGGAGAGTTCCAAGGACTTTGAGATTTTTCTACTACTCTTAAAGCAAGCATTTTATCCAGTTCTTTATTCAGGTGTCCCATCATGAACGGGGACAATCTGTACTGTCTTTTCTCGAAAGGTACATGGTCGCCTGTATCTATATGAGCTGTGATTTTATCAGTTGAACCAAGACGATCCTCGCTTGAAATTGTTGAAAATAATTTCAAGATGCTTTCTACTTGTTTCAACTGTTCATTTGACAAATTTTTACAAAGGCCAACTTGTGAATCACTTTTCTTGGGCGCATCAGATAGAACATTCAAATTGAAAACATATTCACTTTGAATTTCCCAGGAATTATTAAGAAAATTGATGGAAAGTGCAAACATTTTACAAACATTTTAAACTTGGTATAACTGAAACAATTACCAATTTAGATATATTACCAAAAGTCAAAGGTATCTGACATTGTCCTATGATTTTTTGTCCCATTTCCATCAGCTGTTGTTACTATCCTTTTTTGACTTCTATTTAGTTTAACTTTATATTTTCTCAACCAATTCATAGAATCAGCTCCAAGACAAGTTAAATTTGCTCCACTATCTAACAGTGCAATAATTTCTTCATCATATAGTTTTACTGAAATATATGGTCTGTTATCAAAAGGTCTTGAAATGAACAGTGGTGAAACATCATCAGATTTTCTTTTATCACTTACTGTCTTTTTTCTAGAATCTTCACTTTTATTTGAAAGAAAATGATTATTACTTCTCCTCTGTCTCATAAAATTTTTAGATTTCTAGCAACTAGACAATGAGATTGAGTTATTGCCAATATGCTCAATCTCTGACCTTAGTTTTTTGAACTACATCTGGAGCAATTAGGCTTTGTAACATTGAGCTTACCACATCCAAAACAAACTAATTTGCGGGACTCTTTGCATTCACGAGAAATATGACCTGTTTTTCTACAACGAAAACAAGTTATTTGCCTGGATTCGTTAGCGGGATTCACTCCAGAGACAGAAGGTCCATCAGTAATAATTGATCTATTGAAGTTCTTATTATTTTTTTTTCTATAGTTCGTATTCCCACTACTCGAATCAACATAAGCTAGGTCACTTTCTAAACAGTTCAGAGACTTTGGAGGAGTATATCTCTGCTGTAGTTCATGAGATTCATCAATTTTCCTACAGAAACTTATCAAATCAGCTACACTATTGATAGTTTGTAACGGCAGTAATTTGGTATAATTTGGTAAAACATTTTTTCTGATAATTTTCAGAATTTCCTGGTCACTTAAAGGATTACTCAACCTGATAGATAAATTTAGAATTATTGCTACAAATATGTCAACAGGCTCGTCTCTGCCTTGAGTGCGAGATTTTATCTCATCTAATAGTTCATCATAGTATGGAGGTGGTAAAAAGGCATTTTCTAATTGAGTAACAAGTTCATCCCGATTAGTAATGGATTCTCTTTTATTGACCGATACCAAATTAAAGCACGACCGGAAAATAAGTCTATAGCTAAATAAAAAGTTGTAATTGTGAAATTCCTCTAGCCTGAGATCACTCTCTCACCCTTTCCAAAAAAGATTTCAGACTACTGGTCCCATCAAATTGAATTCCCCATTTATAGACTGGAACAGATTTATTACCATCTGAAGAAAAACTTGTCGAAACTCGAGTATTTTCAGGTACCACATTAGAAGCGAGTCTTGCATCTAATTCAATACAAGTCGAAAGAGCATAATTCTTAAATTCAGAAAGAGACTTATTCAGATCATCAGGTTCATCAGGAATCTGGAAACGTTTAACTCGACCAGTTAATGAAGTTAATCTGGATTCAATGATTTTATACATTTGATCAGATGTTGTACCAGAGAAACTAAGAATCAATGATTCTAAATCTGAAAAAGTTTTATCGATGAAAGTTTTTTCTGGTGCTGGTTCGAATTCAGAGTCGTGTAACGTAGCTGTCACAGTTTCTGTACTGATCAACCTGTTTAGGATTATTCTCTTAGATGTTAAAGTTTTCCTAGCTGCTACGATACTTCTAATACGCAACTCATAGTCTATCTCTTCCTCAGACAAGTAAATGGCTTCAATCTTTCACTCATTTCAAAAAACTAATTTCTCACTCAGGTAACAAAATCTCACAAAAAATGTTTGTAGTACCAAGTAATAAATAACCACCAAAAAAAAAGAAAAAAACTATTCCTGAAAGTTCAACAATGAATATAAATTCAATACTCAAAAATGGCTGTTAACTGAGTTTTCCACCAAAAATTTAAAAAAAAATCTGTTGTCCAACCCTACAGCACATATATTTTTGACCAGAGTTCTGAGTTAATTTTTCGGGCCACACGTTGTCGGTGCCCTTTGTATAACCTTAAAGTGTTCGAGTTGTTAAACTATGGTTATAGCTTGCTAACGGTCAGCTCATGTAGTCGGGGCAAAAGGTCATGGGTCAATTAGCTTACCTTTTCTCATGTAACTCTATCAAAAAAATAATACAATTCAAATAAAGTTCAAAATAAACTTTCTTCAGAAGCCAATCTCTGTAGATAGATTTTTGTAGTGTGCTGAAGGATGGAAGAACATAAACGAATAAAATTAAATATGTTTGATTTACTGACGGATGTTGTAGGCACTCAAATTAGACATATCAAAAAAAATCAAGTATAGACAGAAAATCTCTCAACTGCTTCTTTTTCTTACCAAAGAAAATCACTCAAATAATGATTACAAGGAATCAGGAAATCCTATGATGTTGTTAAACCTCCAAATATTTCTCAGATTAAATGCATTTAACCTTTACAAGAAAAGAAACATTTCGTTGTACTTCAGAATGATCATGGTCATTAATACGTTATATCAGCAGAGAGAATACCTTGAACATGGGTACCTATGTCAGTTTACTCAAAATACTCAAACAGCTACCAAGCGACATCCTTCCGGTTTCAGCCTCCTCAGAATAGGCCTCATTCGTGGTTGAGTGGTATCAGGACATCAGGCTTCAGATTCCATGTAACTGCGAGTCAGGTGGGATGATATACAGGAACCTGAATATGTGCCTAATCCAGCCAGTGTATTGATCATATCACATTCAAAGTGATCTTGAATTCTAGTTGGAAATAATTCTTCACGAATTGATGAACTTCAAAAGAAACAGGAACAGAACATCAAAATGGCTTTGAGTCAGGACAGTCTGACTCTGAAGACTGTATCGAAAAGATATCCAAGACAGTGATATCAAAATACAACTCCATAAGTATCATAAAATGCAAAATGCCAATATGATAATATAAAAGTAGCCAAAAGAATTGTAAAAAAAACAAAATCTCGTTTTTTTTCTTGTCTGTCTGGCGGAACTATAACACATGGGAAATAGAAAATGCGTTGTTAAATCATAACCTTTAATTGATATATTTTGAGAATCAATTTTCTCGAAATTATAGACAAAATTCCACAAAAATATTTATTTTGATAAATTGAGAATCAAGTACTCTATCAAATAGTTACCTCTTATTAGATGTTTATTCTGGAAAATGGTGGATGAAATTGAATTTATCTCAGACATCCACAACGAGTTCACTTCTTGATAGCCAGATTCAGAAAGAACGATCCAACGAGAAATTGTCAAGGATTTCCAGGATTCTCCCACTCGTATCTTCTTGTATTTGTCAAAAATTATAAGATATTGAATTCAGTCACGCAAATGTCACTGATATAATCCATCGACCGATCATTGATATATTATTGATTTTTGAATCGGACAGTTGGTCAATTATTAATCTGTATTTACATCCTGTGACGTCACGAACATGACCTTCTACAATAAAATGGAATGCCCGAAGACACAAGTTACCACAAAAGAAAGAGAGAAGAAGAATCTAAGGTTACCAGGCAACTTCTGTTGACTCTAACTCAGATGGACATAACCTTAGAAATTTGACAGTACTTTCATCGAAATAAATCGTTAATACACGTTGTTAAAGTAACGCATTTTCAATATAATTTCAAAGTGAACGTCTGGGCTGCGACTTTAAGAGACAAATTCGTCGGATACTACATGTTCCCAGGGTCTCTGAATGGTGCAATGTACCTCAACTTCTTAGAAAATGAGTTAGGTACGATAAAAGAAGACATTCCTCTCAACATACGTAGGGAAATCTGCTTTATGCATGATGGAGCACCACCTCATTATGTAAGAGTTGTACGTGAATGGCTTAATGATAATTTTCCTGATAGGTGGATAGGACGAGGCATAGACGCTCCTATTTCCTGGCCCGCTCGTTCGCCTGACCTCAATCCACTAGAATTTTCGATCTGGGGTTACATGAAATCTAGGGTTTATTCAAGCGAAATTCGGAATGAGCTGAGGCAAAAAATTGTGAACGAATTTACGCTGTTGAAAAATGATCACCAAACTATGAACGGTTTGATAAATAATTTACGTAAACGCCTCAGATTATGTATAACCGAAAACGGTGGACATTTCGAACAGCTACTTTAATTTGTTTTTTCCTTTTTCTTCCATTCAAAATTATGTATTGATTAAAAGTACCAAAAACATTATCAAACTTTTATTTTTATTCAAACCTTGTTGGGACAGACTTATGCTATGTACTTATTGCTCAGTAACGTGGCACAGGGAGGTGATATTATCGACAAAATTGAAAACAAAATTGTTCATGGCCTGCTGAAATATCGTTATACCGATGAATCTCGCGATGAATAAAATCAATCTGCTGATATCATGTAACTACAAAAACTCAAATATCTCACGAACGGCTCAATTTTTTGTATTTGAATAAGAGTACCTTTTTCATGTAATTTTCTTCGCTCCATCGAATGCTCCTGTGAGCAGCGCCAGTGACTTACAGGTTCATGAAATCTGAAACAGAGATCTAAATATCTTCTACCAAAGGTAGGTCAAGATTCGAATGTGAAAATAATTTCAGTGAAAGTCCGTCATATTAACTGAAATAACTTGGTGCTATCCATATTTCGAGAAAAAGTAACATTTACTGAAAGTGGATGTTACATCACCCCTCTTACTACAGAAAATTTAAATTCATAGCAATTTAAATTTTTCAAAAAAATTACAATATCAACATTGGTATAGAGAATGTGGTATATATAGTATATAGTTCTTCAGTACATCCGAGACTAATATCCAACTGCTGAAATTGTATTTAGAGTTCGTTAGCCAGTTGTCAACATTGAACTAGGAATGAAAACACTGTCCGGAATACCACTCGGAATCAGCATACTTTCCTGTCTGCTAGATGTCAGTGCTACACAGTCAAATACACAAGCTGCACTCCACACAAATGAAAACAAACCACAGAAACAATGAAGGCAACTCACCAAAGATTCTCCATCGTGGACACAAAAAGGAAAATGTTAAATTTCAAATTTAGATTTTTTTTACCAGCCGTCCACTGAAGAACTGGGGTGGACTATAGAGCCACCAGCCTGAAACAGGGAAACCTGGAAACAAAAAGTCTGACAAAAAAAGTTCGGGAGTGTTCCCATCCATGAAGTTCTGGTTTTCCCTAAGAGAATACTCAAGTGCCTTAATGCAGGTGAGCGGTACTATCAAGAGCTCTATCCATTGAACCTATCAAAGTTCTGAAGATGAGAATATTCTTCTAGTCCAACCTTCATCATTAGATAACTGATGTCCCCACCATATTACCTAACAATCAACCAAGCTCTATCAAGGTCCCTACAGACAAAAAAATATGTATTGGCGTTAACCCAAAAGTCAAAATTATGCTGTGGGAGTTACTGCAATTTAATCAAGACGAAAAAAAATTCCCCACAGCAAAGGCGAAGTATCAGCACAAAGTGATAAACAAAATGCTGAAAACTTCGATGAATCGAAAATTGGAACAAGATAAAATCGTAGTTATTCCCTTAACCAGTGGAGGAGTGAGAATACTTTTCTGAAGGGAATGATACATAAAAATGGAATGCTCACTGTGTAAGGAGATAAAACAACCATCCAAAGATGCAAAAATCCCTTGCCACTCTCGTGACTCTTGTAGACGTCTAATATGCCTGGAATGCAGCGAACTTTCCTCCTCGGAAATAAGATGTTTACCCTTACAACGGCTTTTACTGATGTTTCACTGTAAATCTTGCCGTAATAACGATTATGTGAAGCTTTTACAAAGTAAAATTGAGGATAAAGAAGCGTTAATCAACGACAAAATTGAGATCATCAAATTGCTTCAAGAAAAACTTCATTGCTATGAAAACGAAATGAAGAATAAACACACTTATGCGAATGTATTAATTACAAATGATAATCACAAACTGATTTCCAAACCAATAAATGTACCTGACTCAATTATTAAACCAAAAATCAAACAGCAATCAAAAATAACCAAACAGGATATAGACAACAAAATAACATTATCTGAATTGAAAATTGGTGTAAAGAAATGTATAGCTACAAAAACAGGCTCAGTTGTTATAAAATGCCAGAGTAAAACAGAATTGGAGATCCTGGAAAATGTAGTTCATGATAAGTTACAGGATGAATATGATATTGAACGAAGTAAATTAAGGAAACCCAGAATTAAAATCCCGAATTTTGACCAAGAAATGACCTTGGAAGAAATTGAAAAATCTATTATCAATCAAAATGATTTGTCTGATGATTTAAAAATCACTTACATTAAGAAAGGTTATACCGGTAAGAATATAGTATTTGGTGAATGCTCAGCTGCAATATTCAAAAAGCTGACCGGCACAAATAAGGTGTACATTGGATGGGAAAGATACGCAATCTACGAAGACCTAAATATACCTCGTTGCCAAAACTGTCATGGATTCTACCACAAAAAAGAAAACTGCCCCACTGATCACGTTATTTGCCCTAAATGCAGTGAAAATCATCATGAAAATGAGTGTACAAAAGCTATCACTCGCTGCGTGAACTGTGTAAAAAGTAATCAGATATACAAGATGAATTATAATGTGAGTCATAAGGCAACGGATCGAGAATGTCCCTCCCTGGAACATCAGGTTAAGATACTACAAAACAAAATCGACTATAACACATAATGGTTTTACTGGACGAAGATGTTATTTTGCAGGACTTGAGTTTAATCTACGAAGAACATAAGGGAAATTACCTGAACTCAGCAGAGTATGATTCTCTCTTAAATAACATGCCTAATAAAGTATTGAATATCATACATTGTAACATAAGAAGTATAAGAAAGAACTTCAATGAGTTCCTGGCTATGTATGAAACATATGCATTATACAGTTGTGACATTTTTATTTTGAGTGAGTGCTTTCGGCTGGAATCTACTGAAAACTTACATATTCCTGGATATGATACCAAATATAATGGAGCTGACTTCAATAAAAATGATGGGACAGTGATTTTAATCAAATCTAATTTAAATTATAATGTCAAAAACATCAAGCTTACGGTAAGTGGTGTAACCCTATCCATTTTGGAACTTGCTTGCAATGGCTTATCTTATAGGATCATAGGCCTATACAGACCCTGTCCTAGTAATCTGACTGCTTTCATTGAAGAGATTGACGACTTTTTTATGATGAGTGAAGTTAGTCCCAAATTTGATTTTTTCATTGGCGACATTAATATAGATATTATGCAAGATGATGATGTAAATGTAAATAAATATATTTCCGTCCTGGCTAAACATGGCTTTAAGCCGTACATTCGAAGGCCCACTCGTATAACAACAGACAATGCCACATGTTTAGATCATATATTCGTCACAATAGAATTCAACCAAATCGGAAAATATATACCAAGCTCATTCATTATCGAATGTAATATCACAGACGACTATCCTGTGATGATAAATATTAACAGGGAAGCTAATATTAATAACCATAACGAAAGTAATAAAATAACCTTCGGCTAATATAATATTGCAAAACTAAATAACCTCTTATCAAGAAAATTGGCATAATGTTTTACAATCTGGCCATGCACAACATGCTACTAATATATTCTATGCAACCTTTAATAATCATTTAGAGACAAGTGAGAAGATATTCAAGAAAAAAAATAATAAATCTAAAAAAATTAAGCCTTGGATAACAGCAGGTTTAATACAATCAATAAAACATAGAGACAAAATGAAAAAAGAAGCTTAATTGTACTGACCTCTTCTAGAATTAAAGTACAAACGTTATAGAAATCATCTAAATAAACTCCTGAAGCAGACAAAAAATGAATATTACTTGAATAAAATACATAATAGTCAATATGATATGAAGAAAATTTACCATATCATACGTGAGGCAACCAATGAAAAAAATAATGAATTATCCAGCAAATTCCATGTTGTTGACGAATATGGCAAAGATTTTGATGATGATAATGAAATGGCAAAATATTGTGTCAAATATTTCACCAATATAGGTATCGATATGCTAAAAAATGTCCCTACTCAGCAATTTATGCTGCCACCACTTACTCCAAATCGAAATTCCATGTTCCTAACTCCTGTAACTGATACTGAATTGATACAACAAATATCCTCACTAAAAAATAAATGTTCTCCCGGAATAGATAATATTACCACTAAGATGATCAAAAATACTCACCCTCACATCCTGGTCCCTCATGTACACATTTTCAACCTCATCTTCTCAACAGGATCTGTCCCGTATCAGTTCAAACAGTCAATAATAACTCCTGTATTCAAAGCAGGTGACAAAACAAAAATAAATAACTACAGACCGATAAGTAAACATCTTTGAAAAATGCCTCAAAAATCGTTTAATGGAGTTTCTCAACGCTAATCAGATATTAAATGATTATCAATTTGGTTTTCGGGCAGGTAAATCAACAAGTGATGCCATATACACTGTAGTGAATGAAATTATAAGCAAGTTGGACAAGAATAGAGAATGTATAGGGGTCTTTCTAGACCTGGCGAAAGCATTCGACACAGTGAATCATCAGAAACTCCTTTCTATTCTTGAAACAAATGGGATTCGTGGTACTGTGTTGGATGTTTTCCACCATTATTTAGATAATAGACAACAACAAGTTTAAGTCCATGACTCGCTAAGTGTCCCAACTACCGTCAAGATAGGTGTACCTCAAGGAACGGTACTGGGACCAGTACTCTTTCTACTCTACATCAATTCAATGCTTTCACTATCAAATGCTAAAATTGTTTCCTATGCTGATGACACTGTGATCTTATTCGAGGGTGATTCCTGGTCACAAGCTAAATTACATGTCGAAAGAGAACTAAACATAATAACGGATTGGCTAAATGCTTTCCAGCTATCTCTGAATGTTGAAAAAACACACTATATAGCTTTTTCTGCCAATAATGCAAATAGGCCAGAGTTCCAGAATATTAGCATCACTAATCTAAATAAGAACATCACAGAAGTTAGCCAAATCAAATACTTAGGCATTATAATCGACAAAAATCTCAGGTGGGAAACTCACATCGATTATCTAACAACAAAACTCAGAAAACTGATTTACAAATTTTATATACTGAGAGAGATACTGTCGATTAAACTGTTGCTTATAATATACAAATCACTTGTAGAGTCACTCCTACGCTATGGAATACTAGTGTGGGGTGGTCTGTATGAAAACTCATTACAAAATCTCAAAGTGATCCAGAATTTTATATTAAAAGTTATCTTTAGACGAAAAAAACGATCCTCGACACATGCACTGTATTCTCCAGATATACTTAATATTCGGTCATTATATTTTTTCACAATTTTGATATCTGCCTATAAGAGTGGTCATTGTCAGCAAACGTTCAATCATGGTTACAATACACGTGGCACGTTGAACCAACTACTCGTTACACCACTTAACAACAAGAACATTAGTCAACGTTTTGTAACATATATTCAACCTAAAGCATATAATCTGGCCATTCGAAAATATGCTAACCTCAAAAAATTCACTTCAGCCATTAAACTTTATATCTATAGTAATTATAGGGACTTCTTGAGAATTATGGAAACATAAAAAAATGTGTATATTTATTATTATTCGCCAACTTACAGCCATGTTAACTGCACTATTGAATTTTGATTCACACAATTACTGCCTATTGTAGTATGTTCTACTCTGTTCCTATTAACCCTCCATTTTTATATTGTTCATACTGTTCCGTTCCTTCTTCCTATTTCTGACTTTAAACTGTCGGTTTTCATGTTATGCAGTTTTGTTTTTCTTTTTTCTCACTACACAATACAAGTGTGTACTCACTTAGAGTGTAGGCGGGGAAAAAAAAACATTTGAATTTTTTTTTCTTTCTAATTATTATCAGTAGTATTATAATTGATCTGTATTATTGGAATATTTGTATATCCATTCTGAATTATTATATTAATTATTATTATTATCATGAGATGCTTAGGTCAATAAATTTGGATTATATATGAAAAAAAAAAGGAGACCAGCACTGGTTATGACCGTTCACATAACACAGTGGATCTCCAGTGGATAATGAGAAGGATGACAGCGATGTTACTGCCGTGAAATAATCATTAGTTGGGAACATGTCCAAGTTCAAGTGCCTTTAGGAAAAATCCAGAGATAACCAACTCTTACCCCAACAGAAAAATCTGTTTCGAAACAAGAAGATATAGAACAACAAAATGAATGTCAAAGTGTCCAGTGGTGGAACACTATAAAGAATTTCAATTCATTTCAAGTAAGTGTGTATTATTCTAGGTCTAAATTTGTTTCAATTATCTCTGAAAATTCCACAAAAATGTACAAAGTACCATATTAAGTTCCAAAGTTCATAATATCCTTCTAAAGGATAAAACATATGAAAATAACTACAAAAGAGAATGTGACATCTCATTCACATTTTGAAAATCATTTTGCAGGTGAAACAAAACCTAAGACACACAGTATACCAGAAATAAATACACTATCGAAAGAGATGACACGTAGCAGACTGTAAGCCATAATAATCAGAGGTGTTACTGACATGGTTTGAAATTTGCAACTCAAAGCGTCCCTCAAGTACAAATTACCATTAGTTGGGAACTGTGTCGAGTTCAAGTTACTTTAAGCACAATGCTAGGGACAGCCAACTTCTACACCGATAAAAGAAATAGGTGAGTACCTAATTCACTATCCTATAATGATCTACAAAAAAAATTATGTACTATATTTACATACAAGAATGACTCAGGATCAATTCAAGGAACTTTTGGAATTGATTGCCAAGGATATTCAGAAAAACAAGAAACGAAGGCATATCTCTCCTAAAGAACGTCTACTTATTACTTTACAGTAAGTTTTTCTTCTCCCTCCATTATAGAAACTGATGATTTGTATTTTTCAGCTATCTATCAGAAGGCTGCTCAATGCAAGAAATGGCTTGGAACTTCAGAATTGGAAAGGCCACTGTTCATACCATCATCAAAGAAACTTGTGAAGTTCTCTGGAAAAGGCTACAACTAATTGTTTTACCCCACCCAACAGAAGATGACTATAAAGCTATAGAAACTGGATTTTTAAATAGGTGGAATCTTCCAAATTGCATTGGCGCTGTGGATCGGAAACATATTGATATTATGGCACCAAAGAAATCTGGCAGTATTTTTTTAATTACAAAAAAAATTTCAGTATCGTACTCATGGCAACTTGTGATGCCTATTATCGATTTTCTATGGTCGACATAGGTGGGGCAGGAGCTGTTTTTAGAGCAAGTGGATTTGGTCAAGGCCTTCTTAAGGGGACCTTAGAAATTCCAGAACCAAAAAATTTGCCAAAAACAAATATCAAACTACCCCATTTTCTTGTAGCAGATGCAGCCTTTCCACTGCATGAAAATATTTTGCGACCCTACCCTGGCACCTCCTTGAGTGAAAAACATAATATTTTCAATTATAGGTAGGCAACAAATAATTTTCAAAGTAACTATTTTATATATGGTATCTTCATTCTAGGCTCAGTCGAGGCAGAAGATGCATTGAAAATACATTTGGTATCTTAAGTCAAAGATGGCGTATTCTTAGAAAAACAATCTGTGCCAGTCTGAAAATTTGTGAGCTAATTACTAAGGCTACAGTGGTACTTCACAATTATCTGCAAGCTAGTGAACGTGACTTGCCTCATAATGAGAGAAAGTACTGCCCAACAGGATTTGCAGATTATTTTGATGCAAATAGAATCCTTCATGATGGTTCATGGAGAATGGAAGGTGCACATTTGAAATCTGTTAATAGATTGGCTTCGAATAACTATTTTAATAATGCAAGAAAATATAGAGATGTTTTGGCAATTTTTTTTGTATCCAAAGACGGTTGGGTGCCTTGTCAAGAAGATTATGTTAATAGAGGGGGGCACCCACAAAATTTCAAATAAATTTAATTACTTTCACCGATGTTAGGTAGTCTTGATAATAATAAATATTTTTAATAAAGCTACAATGTTTCTAATTTTTTTTATTCAATCTAATTCTTCTGCAACCAACAATAGCAATTTTGACTTTAATATCAGTTTTTTCTTATTGTTCTGAATCTTTGATAAATTTTCAGCCAGACTGAGAGCAAAATAGTAGTCCTCATTCTGGATTGTTTTTCGGGTGTCATCTGAGCTCTGCCTCAAAAAATGATTCAGACTTTCTCCTATCTCCGAACAACTCTTTGCCAGGCTGTCTACTATTGTGGATGATGCAGCTGGCAATTTTCTTTTCTTGCCTAATTGCGATTGCATCAATCCCTTCCTACTAGGGGTTGGTAGTAAACCTGTAGTTGTTGACCCTGATGACATGTCTGTGTCTCTAAGGGTCTCTCTTTCCTCCTCGTGGTTTGATAATTGTGAACATGGCCTCAAAGTTTCATCCTGTTCTTCAACCTAGCTAAGTTCAACTTCAGTCTCAGTGAAAGATTGGTCGATTTCCGGAATGATAAACTGGTACTCCATACTTGTGATGGTTGTTGAGTTGTTGCTGTGTTTTTTGATACATTGCCACTAGTTCTAAAATGGAAATTCGCTTTGAACTACTCATACAATTGAATTGAAGACTTTTACCGTCTGGTCTGAATCACAGGTGCTAAGAAACTCAATGGTTTAAACAGTGGCCAATTACCAGTATAAGCTGCAGAGCCTGATGGCCTGGTCAGAATAAGTTTCTTTTCCCTAATGTAATAAGCCCTCAAACTTTTCCATGTTTCTTTGCAGTTTTCAACTAAAGAATCATTATAAGGTTTATATATTTAGTAAAACAATAATTTCAATAAATACATACCACTGTCTTGCATAATATTTGCCACTTATTTCCATGCATTTTCCACCACCAATAGGTTCTTGTGGTCTTCAAGCTTTGTGTCCCAAATGCATGAAAATGATTCCACAGTTTCAATGAGAGTTCCTTCCTCCAAACTCATCATGAAAAATGAAAAAAAAAACAACACTAACCCACAAAACAGTATTGGCTCCTGTAGTTTATGCTCCGCTGCTCCGGTGATTTTTATGTCAAATGACAAGTCGAAATTATTGACAGGCAAACGCGCACGCGCACAAGTGCAATTTGCATAGTGAATAACTGAATAATGGATGAAAGTTAGAAGTTGGTCAACTTTATGAATTGTGCATTATGCATCAAATTACGAGTTGTGCACTCTGCGTTGTATAAACGGGTATACATGAACCTTAGGGTTCAAAATTATACATTACGCACTATGAGTTATCCATTATGAATTATGAGCTGGCTAAACCCGCCTTAACTATGACAGATTTTATTTCATAACCAGGGGTTGTACTCACTCATATATCAGCTCCATTATAGATAGAAATGCAATATAGCAAAAACATAGTTTAAAGGGTAACTTCCCTCTTTATATAGGCCTATACTTCGGGTTCACAGAGTCACCAATGGACTCAATACTATTAAAATGAATTGTTTAATCCGAATTTAGACTGTATGATTATGTAGGAATACTTAGATGATAATGTTTACAAGAATATACGATGACTGACCATTGTCATGACATTGACAGAGATACACTGGGCAGTAGTTCAAAAGACACTATACAGTGGCGTACTGATAGCAAAGAATATAGTTCAAATATCTCTAGACTGAGAAATAAATTGGAAACCTCTGACCTGTTCTGGGAATTCTGGACCTAGTGCAAACTGTAGTCTCACTACTCTGAATGAAGTGTCGACGTCCCTCCTTCAGCCGCCGGTAGGCGTAGGGGTTAATGTGTCCTGACGACAGAATCTCTCCGTAAAAGCTCTAGATAGAAGTCCGATAGGTCTGGGGAATCTGGGCGCGTGAATTCGCCTGTGTCAGCTGGATTCTGCACCAGAATCCAGGCTTCGCAGGGTCTTGGCTGTCGGGTCCACTGACTGCCACCAGTGCAGGTCCTCCCCTCGACCTAACCGGACCAGGAACTCAAACTGCCGACTCTGGGCTGGGAGGGTTCAGGCTGCGAAGAAATGGGGAACACCAGGAGACTGAACTCCCCTGGAACACCTGTCAGGAATGTGGTAACTGGCTATCCGAACCAGTAGGCCTTGGGAATTAGCAATGCTGGCAGTGAAGATTCTGCCGCAAACTCCTGTGACGCACGTGGATCTGGGCTGTCGGGTCCTTGAGCTGACAAAGGATCGAAGAAAACTATCTCCAGTGTCCAGTCTTGATCATCGAACCATTACCAGAAATCCAGGCTTCAGGGCGCAGCGAAGCTCCCTCAAGTGCCTCAACAGACAGGAAGAATGCCTCAATAACAGTAAAGTCCATACAGTGTAGTTCAGAATTATGCAGTTAGATATCCATTGACAGTGAAGATATAACTCTGGTTATCCTCAGAATTATTGTTACGATAGTTGAAATTTCCAGTCCATTTCAAGATGCCATGAAGTCAGCAAAACATGAATATTATTTCATAATGGAGTTGATACAAAATGGAGTCTTAGCGTGGTCGTCAGTTCCCCTCATTTAGGCCGTGATATCTGAAATGTACGTACTCTCTCAGAAAACGGATCCCATAATATTCAAAAGCTTCTTACCTTCCAACTGGAAAGGCCTAACACAAAAAACACCCAGCTAACTAGGTAGCACGAGTCACGTTTCATAAATGAATTTCCGGCTAGCATAACGGACTATACCCGTTTATAAAAACAATTCTAATATTGAAAACCGTTCACCGCGCATCTGACAGAATAGCCAACTACTGAACATAAATCAGGAAGGCAACCTAGCCTAGCAGATATCACCCCAATGGTCCATAACTCCAACCTACACTAAGCTACTCTTCTCTGCATTCGATACCAATAAATATTTATGAACACTGCTGCATACCTCAGCGACCTAGGTAACCGCGCAACGGTGGCATCTTCCTGTGTTGATTTAAAAAAGAAGTGGACGAAAATTAGCAGATCTAATCTATCATAGTGTCATTAAAGTTGACAGTGATGTAAACATTATCTGAATATGGAATCTGAACTAGTTCAGATGGACAACCTCGAAAACGATTATCACCAAGCTATAAAAAAAATTTTTAAACCACAGTGCATTCCTCATACAGCCATGATGTTCGTCATTTCACACTATGGAACGTGGAAAGGTATATTCTCATGTTACAAGCTATAAAGAGACAACAGCCATTGTAAGGGTTTGTGATCGGTTATTATGTCGGATTTTCTGCCGAACAGATATGGTCTGAAATATTTTGTTGCCCAAACTACGGCAAGGAGTTCTTTTTCGGGTACGTGATGCGTACGCTATAGGTGAGTCTCGTCCGATAGGTCCTTTCTTTAGGCATTTTGTTAGAGGTTTAGTAATTTTTGCGAAATTATTGATACATTTTCGGTAATACCCTAATAAGCCTAGAAATCCTTCAATTTGTTCTGCTGTTTTGGGGGTCGGGAATTGTTTAATGGCTTTTATTTTGTCCGGATTGGGCTTGACTCTGTTGGGGGTTAAAACGTGGCCTAAATAAGGGGCTTCTCTTCTTAGAAATTCAGATTTATCAAGCTGTATTTTGAAATTTGAATCCCTAATTCTTTGGAATACATTTCTAAGTTTTTCGATATGCTCCTGAAGGGAAGTGGAAAAGATGATTTTATCGTCTAGGTAGACCAAACATTGCTCATTTTGGATACCTCTCAGGATATTATTCATAACCCTTTGGAAGCTCGGCGGAGCATTTTTCAGTCCGAAGGGCATAAGTAGGAACTCGTAGTGCCCATTCTCGGTGTCAAAATCTGTTTTTCGATGTCGTCATTGTTCATCTCAATTTGGTGAAACCTGCTCGCCAAATCGATTGTAGAAAAATATTGGCACCTACCTAGTTTGTCAAGCAAGTCCGTTATATTAGGCAGGGGGTATTTGTCATCAATAGTTTTATTGTTGAGTTGTCTATAGTCGATGACAACCCGCCATTTCTGCTTACCAGAGGCGTCCAATTTTTTTGGCACCATTCAGATTGGAGAGGAGCAAGGTGAACTGCTGGATCGTATTATTTTCGCTTCTGATTTTTTTTTAATTTGTTTTTCTACGTCATTTTTGTAAACAAAATGATATCTATATGGTCGAGAGTGAACAGGGATTAGGCAGGGGGTATTTGTCATCAATAGTTTTATTGTTGAGTTGTCTATAGTCGATGACAACCCGCCATTTCTGCTTACCAGAGGCGTCCAATTTTTTTGGCACCATTCAGATTGGAGAGGAGCAAGGTGAACTGCTGGATCGTATTATTTTCGCTTCCGGTTTTTTTTTTAATTTGTTTTTCTACGTCATTTTTGTAAACAAAATGATATCTATATGGTCGAGAGTGAACAGGGATGTCGTCCGTTGTATTAATTATATGTTTTATTCTGTTAGTAAAAGGAATTATGATTTCGCCATCTCAAATTGAAGTTTCTATTTCGATAATTTGTTGTGTCCTAGGTTGGACTGAAATCAAGTTGAGCTCTTTTTTTGTTGGATGGAATGAAAGTCTGATTTTTGTATGGGGCGTTACTAAATATCCTTTCATATAGTCGATACTTGCTTCTAAAAATTTTAGGTTATCGAGTCCAATCAAACCGTCAAAAAAGTTATGAAACTTTAACAAGTAGAATTTCAGGTTTTTTGTTTCAGGCAGTTTGGAAATATGCGAGGCAGGTATTCAAACACTGAACCTATGCGCTGATTTTTGGAAAACTGTCGATACTATGTAAGGTTTGTTTCTGATTGAGTCTGGGAAGAATTTAAAAGCTATTTCTGGGTCTATAAATAATTTTGTCGAACCAGAATCGATCAGCATTTTTACGATAAGTTCGGGAAATACGATGTATGATAGTTCGCTGGTATTGACATTGTTGAATGAGATGATTTGTGGTTCTAAGTGATTTGGTTGTTCGGAGGCGTTCCTAAAAAATTTTCTCGAGAGTTCTCAACATTCACTTGACCGTTTTGTTCGGAATAATATTGGTCGTGATCTATTTCGTCTTCGTTGTATTCGTATTGATAATTTGGGTCACTTTCAGTATAAAATAGTTGTTCCGAAACAAAATTTGTTGAAATTATTGTGAGAATTTCTCGTGGAAACACTCATTGGAGTTGGAGTATAAGTTTGATTTTGATGTTGAAATGAGGTTGAAGGTCGAGCAAAATTTCCGGTGTTTCTTGTTGTCACACTCATGGGCGTAGCTCTGGGAAATGTTTGATTTCTGTTTGGTTTGAAAACATTCTTATTTTGTTGTCTTCCGAAAACTTGGGCGTTCGAGAAAAAGCGTTATGGCTGATTATTCGATCGATTTTGAATGTTTATGGGTTTTGAGGGAAATGTATTTTGTCTGAAATGATTATTCTGTGTTTGGAAATTGGGTGGTTCGTTTCGTCCGTTATTGAATCTTCGTTTCGGCGTATGTGGCCTCTGATTTGAGAAATTTTGGTTTTTGGGATTACTTCTACTGGAGAAATTCTGAAAAAAATTGATATTGTCCTCTCTTATTACAAATTGAAGGGCTTCACTTAGACTAGTTGGTTTCATACAACGTATTGTTGTACCTAAAGGCTCTCTTAATCCGGCCAAAAAGTTTTTCAAAGCTAAATCTTGACAAAGACCTCGTTTCAATTTTTTCGCTCCTACAGAGATTTCGTGAACGTCAGTGTAACTACCTAAGAGGTTTAATATGTTCGAAAAATTGTTGTGGTTTTTCGCCGACGCGTGTCTTAACATAACCAAATCTCTGTGATCAGCAAAGTTTCTGATGAGAACTGATTTGACTTTATCCCACGTAGAAAGATTCTGAATATTGACTAAAATTTTGGCATTGCCCTCCAATTTAGAAATGATCGAGTTGACCAAGTAAGTATTTTGGAAATGAGTTGGATTATCCCTATTGTAAAAGTTCGTGATCGAAGATTCACTTATTGTGATGTATCTATTCAATTCGTTGGGGTTTCCATCGAATTCGGTAAGACAATTGAGGTACTCATTGTTCGCACACCGAATTTAGGTTTAGTTTAGATTTAGTTAATATATAACATTTAGATTCATGATGATTGGATTGCATCACTTATATTGAAACAAGTTCCTCCATTAATCACATATTCATTATATTCAAATAACGGCGCATTACTTATGTCGCCGAATGTACTTCACAGCTGTCCAGTAGAAGAAATCCCGGTCTCAACGCGAAGAGCAAAAACGTGGAACGGGCGAGATTCCATTTTTGTAAATCGAGGCACGAGTCGATTTCGATATCGGTACGATCGTGTACGTATTCAAAAACGCTCCCAAATTTACCCCAAGAAGCGCGAGTGACCCCTCGTACAAAACCTATATACAGTCCACTTTCACCCTATATATGAATGGGTAATGAAGGCCGGCCTTAAGCAGACCTGGAGAAGACCTACAGTGCACCAGGTGAGACTTTGATGTAACTTAACTGGACGGCTGTCATTGTACTTAGTTCAAACAAAGACACTCATGTTTAAAAGGTTGGGCTATATTGGTTTCTGGGTTTGGCAAAGGTGAAGGGGTATTGATCTGGGAGTCAGCTGAAGTGTTTTCAATATTCAAATTTCCGAAAGTATTCAACAATTCTTCCATAAGTTGTACTCACATCAAAATCAAGGTGAATATGAGCATCTCTTGCTTAACTATGAAGAGGACCAACAGATTGGCGATTCTGTCTCCACTGTATGAGTCTTCTTCGTGAATTCAGGCAATTCTGTCCCAAATTCCGATGATCCGTTGAAGATGGGTCGAGTAGGTATATGTGATAGATCCGGTTTCTTGAAGTTTGAAGAGCCACCAACACAACACCTCCACTCAACGAAGCAACAAGATTCGAATTTCCAGTCAATCGTTAAAACGAAAAGTCCACGTTCGATACGCGAAACTCCATAAAATCCGCACGACTGCGCCAAATAATTTTTCGAAATGCTCAAGTCTTTTTTTAAAAAGATTTATTTGTTTTAGCTACAAGTGAACTGATTCAATGATGTACAAAAATAGGTTTCACTAGCATTAGAGCAAGAATGCAACTGCCGCGAACATTTATAATTTTGTTAACATGATGTTCGAAAGATGATATGCCGTCTTGGCATAGTCAGCATTTTCTTGGAAACGGCAATAGAATCCATGAGATATTTCGTGATACGGCAAGGTTGTATTTGATATTTGTTAATATAGCGGAGTTCGAGTACAGAGTGTTTCATTCTTATAACCAACCGTCAAGCTAACATCAGAAGTGGTCAGAACACCAACCATGCCCAAAGCCAAGAATAAGTCGAGTGTTTTCACAAAATCATCGAGTGGTGAAAGTGATCCCTGCTCCGATAGGGGTGCATTAACACCAGATTCAGAAGATGAGATGTCAGCGTCAGTTCGCTGTCGGAAACGCCGTCGAACAGGTACTTACAGACGTTCGCAACCGAGTCAAAGTCAAGTTAGGCAAGTTTCTACTGGGGTGAGTGAGGTGAACCATCCTCCTAGGAGCAGTAATACGATTATCTCAAGTATCATTCCCGATTTCAACCCGATCAATGATAATATTGAAAAATGGTTAGAAATAATAGATTATTATGCTGGTGTGTACGGTTAGAATGACTCGATTATCAAATATCAGATTCTCTGCGAATTTTAAGGAACTGCGCAAATTACGAGGGGATAAATCGGAACGAAATGGGTTGGTCAAAGTTCACCTGGGAATATTGGAAAGGAATATTATTGAGAACTCTCAAATCAAATCGTTATTTTTATAAAGTGCTCATTGAGTTAGTAAATCATAGACCGAAAGTAGGTGCCTGTCTTTATGAATACCATCTTCACCATCTTTCAAAAAAAGATAGTTTACGAATATATTTGACTGAAATCGATTGAATTTTTCTGATTGTTGGGGGTATAGGAGATGTAAACATCAGCTCAGCTATCAAAGATTCTAATATCACAGATTTGAATATACTATCTAGCTACTTGAGAAACAAAGTTGAGACAGTTCATTCGAAGTCGAAAGGCATCCAAAATTGATTGATTGAAAGAACCATTTCAAAATATTCGGCCGAGGTATTCCAACAATTTTTTTCGAGAAAACAAGAACCAAGTTTCCCAAAGTAGAAGTTACTCGTGCGGTAGTACTGCCCATCACCGTAACCAATGTTCTCTTAGAGAAAAATCTTGCTACCGGTGTAAAAAAATAGGACACATTGAAAAAAATTGCAAATTGAAATCAATTAGCCTAGCAGTCAACCCAGATAATAAAAGTAGAGAGAGACAAGATATTATGCTAGTTTCTCCAAATGAATACCTATCACATGAAACCGTGAAGATTGATGGGAATCTTGTAAAGCATTCATTGTCTTAGGTAGTGATTGTTGCATAATCAGAAAGCAACTGGTAAAGGCCTTCGGTATCCCTATAAAGAAATTAGAAACGCCCGTGAACTTGGTCGGATTTTTAGGAGTTGGTATTTCCATAAATGAGTATATAGACGTTAAGTTGAATGTCGATGAAGTTCAGTTGAATTGTCGAATGTATGTCATTGATAGTTCTGAATTTTGTCATGACGTTCTCATCGGCAAAAACTTTTCCGATGATCACAGTATCTCCTATTATAGGGTGGATAACGAACTCATTTTCGGAAACAAGTAAATGGACAGCAGTGATCGTGAATTCTTTCTTATATATGGAAACACAAGCAAATGCGAGTAAATTGTACGAGGTCGTAGAGCAATCTTGTATTTTCACGAATCTGTTCTCCTTCGGTAAAGCACACTCAGTTTCTATGACTATGATAACTTCCGAAAATCAATTTTCCTTTCGTCCATACAGGGTGGCACAACGGGATAGGAACATTCTAAATATCATCACGAACGAGCTGTTAGAAGCAATAATAATACAACATAGCTCATCCCCTTATGCTAGCCCCGTATTATTGGTGAATAAAAAGGACGGTGAGAAACGTCTGGTTGTCGACTATAGAGCTTTGAATAAAATAACAGTGAAATATAAGTTTCCAATGCCCATAATTTGAGATCTAACTGATAGATAGTCTCTCAGGTTTCAAATATTTCACATCCATTGACCTGGCGTCGAGTTATCACCAAATCATGGTTCAATAGAACCTGTTCTAGGGTCGTCGCTCTAAAGCAAGCAGCATACCGTCGTTGGCGCAGAAACCCGAGCCCGCAAACTAGAGCTGAATATGTTGAAGCTAGGAATACATGCAATCGAACGATAGATGAGTCTAAAGAGGCATACAACACGAAAATAAGAAAAAAGATCATAGAGTGTCCAAATGGTTCCCGTTCCTTTTGGAGCTTTGCCAAGGCAATCGGGAGAAATTTCATTTCTAGCTCATTTCCTCCCCTCACAAAGGATGATAATACATTGGCTATAACATCTCATGAAAAAGCCAACACCTTCACCAAAATGTTTGCAGACAATTCTACCTTGGATCCACGAGGCCAGGAACTTCCCAAAATCGCTACCATCGAGAACCGTATGCCAGAAATTGTCTTCCGGCAATGCACAATCAGACACATTCTGCTTAGCCTCAACGTCAAGAAGGCTATGGGGCCTGACGGAATACCGCCTATTGTTCTCAAGAAATGTGCCCCAGAACTAACACCAGTTCTTTGCAGGTTGTTCACCCTTTCGAACAAACTCGGCATATTTCCTTCTAACTGGAAGAAAGCTAGGGTCCAACCGATTCCAAAGAAGGGCAAGAAAACACTCCCTAACAACTATAGACCGATTGCACTACTATCTGTGATCTCTAAAGTAATGGAAAAAGCAATCAACATCGAGCTCATCCGATATCTAGAGAGCTCAAGAATCGTGAACGACCGGCAATATGGCTTTCGTCACCAGAGGTCAACTGGAGATCTGCTTGCCTATGTGACACATAAGTGGCAGATGTCAATAGAGAAACATGGGGAGTCTCTGGCTGTAGCCTTGGATATCTCCAAAGCATTTCACCGAGTTTGGCACCAAGGCCTCTTAGCGAAACTTCCGTCATATGGTTTGCCGCCCCAACTGTGTCTTTTACTATCGAGTTTTCTTGCAGATAGATCACTCTACGTGGTGGTAGACGGGGTCTCGTCTGATACAATGACTATCAATGCTGGTGTTCCACAAGGCTCTGTCTTGGCACCAACTTTGTTCTTGCTCCACATCAATGATTTGTTGAATGTGACCTCCAGCCCAGTTCATAGCTTTGCGGATGATAGTACACTTCATTCCGCCTTTTCCTCTAGAGCCCCTATATCATCCAACGAGGCCAGAGGTGCAAGGCGAAGACAGGTTGATGCTTTAAATGAGGATCTGACAAAAATTCTGAAATGGGGATCTGAGAATCTAGTACAGTTCAATGCAACTAAAACTCTAGCTTGTATGTTCACCAAGAAGGCTGATCACACAATGCCCAATTTGATGATGTCGGGTACCACTGTTCCTATGGAGTCGTCAATATCCATGCTGGGTGTCACCACCAACAGTGCTCTCTCATGGGACGATCATGTGAGGTCCATTGCGAAAACTGCTTCACAAAAACTTGGTTTTCCATTCCGTGCGAAGAGATACTTCACATCCCAGCAACTGCTTTATGATCTACAAAGCACAAATTCGACCTGTCCTGGAGTACTGTTCACATGTTTGGAGCTCAGCCCCCAAACACACGCTGAAGCTCTTAGATTCAATTCAGAAGAGAGCTATTCTCCTAGTCGATGATACAACACTCACCAAATCATTGACCTCTCTAGATCATCGTAGAAAGGTCGGCGATCTATGCCTTTTTTATAGGTACTTTCATGGTCGCTCAAGACGAGCTCAAGCTGGTCACTCCTACACTGTCAGGCTCGAGACCTGTCGAACATCGCTATACCAAGCATCATTCCTCAATAGAACGGCAAAGTTATGGAATTATTTGCCTAGTGAAGTCTTTCCTGATGCTTACAACCTCCAAACTTTCAAGAAAAATTCCAACACCTTCCTACTCTCCCAGAATTCCACCGCTGGCTTACACGATGTTCTTCGAACATCATAGGTTTCCCTTTCGTGTTGTCCACAGATAAAAAAAAATACCTTCGAAAGCTGATTCAGTACCAAAAACAGCATTCATTACACTGGAAGTGCACTTTGAGTATTTACGTGTCCCGATTGGCCTGTCCAATGCCCCATGTGTGTTCCGAAGAATGATAACAGTAATATTTTGTCCACTTCGTCATTTACATTTAATCATATACTTGGACGATATCCTTATTCCATCAAAAGATATTCCAGAGGGACTGTCGAAACTCAAATTGGTTCTTGGTATTATTTGTGAATATGGTTTGACCATCAAACTCTCTAAGTGTACGTTCCTTCAAGAAAAGGTAACACACCTTGGATATAGTATATCCTTCAATAGCATATCTCCTAATGAGGTGAAAACTCAAGCTGTTCTCGATTTCCCAGTGCCAAGAACCATTCATCAACTTCGACAGTTCATGGGTTCAGTTGGATATTTCAGAAAATTTATTCCAAGTTTCTCACAAAAAAACCGCTCCACTTACAGAACTTTTCGAAAAAAATGTCAAATGGCAATGGGGAGTCGAACAACAAAAAGTGGTAGATTACATGAAAAATACCATCACATCGTCACCTATTTAATCAATTTTCAATCCGAACTGGAAAACGCTCGTGTATACTGATGCGAGTCGGGACGGACTCATTTATTTATTTATTTATTCATTAATTTATTCATTTATTTATTCAATGGTCATGAAAGATACAAACAAACAAAATTCCACAGTATCTACAGTATCTACATTATAACAAAATTAATGTATTTTTTAGTGGTTATAAAACTATAAAGTATACATGTTATCTCTTCAGATTGAAAATTGATTTTTTAAAAAATATTCATATTATTAAACCGACATAGGTTTGGTGTTCAGAATGAGCTTTATTTCAAGACTAACTCAAGATACAATTCTTCGTTAATTTATAGAAAAATAATGGTTGATGTCAGCATCAGCAGATATTTTAATCAGTTTCTGCGAATGCTGATTACAAGGTCAGGATCATATTCTGAGGAATTGTTATCGCAGTAATATAAAACTACTGATAAGATGTGTTGACGTTATTTCAGCATATAACAACTCCTCATCATAATAAAAAGTTGGTGCTGATTGCGGCAACTTTTATCCAAGGTCCTTCGGGGTGGATGATGTCAGCTCGAGGTCCCTTGATGTGGATGTTAACTCATGTTCTTCATCGACTCTCTCTTGGATGTTGACACTTGGGCGTCTTCTAGGAATGAATCTGCTGAGGGCTGATCTCTGAGGTGTTCTCGATATTCTCGGTGGAGCTGGAGGTGGACTATCGGAGCCCCTGATACTCATCATGACTGGTCTTCTGCGTCTGCACTTACAGTAGATGTATATAACGACTAGAAGAATGATCAGAGCAATCGTTAAATACGTGAACCAAGAAATGTTTTTGGTCCCGTAGGGTTGATTTATCAGCTTGTCTAAATCATCGGAATACTGACTCAATTTGTGCTGAGCAATACTCAAATCTTCAGTATCTAGTTTACTGAGTTTTAGTGGCTTCAGATCTGGAGTTTTATGTTTCTCTGGTGGATGTTTGCAGCATTCGTATGGTATGATGACTGGTTGATTTCTATAGGTAACATTCTTGTATGAATTCACCAAGTATTTTGAATGTACTCTCGTACTTCCTATGAATGCGTTGCATTCTGGCTGCAAGGTGAGGATCGAATTGGTATTGGCTATTTTCGTGATAGTGTCTCTGTTGGAGCACTTGATCGTTATTGGTAATGGGTCTGATAGACCGATCAACCACATATTAAAGGCAATTTCTTGAACGTTGTAGTCTCTTACGGATATGACGGAGGATTGGCATGTCTTCGGCATTTCGAATTGTTGTCGAAGGAGTTGAGCTTTGCAGATGGCATTGCTGTCGATCGGGTATGGCAGAACATCGGAACAGATCCGTATTCGACTATCTAAGTCTTTGCATCTGTTCAAATTTTTGAATGATGCGTACAACATTGAATCGTCATCTTTCGCGATGTATTTTTGATTTGTGAGAAAAATATGATGAAAACCTGTTCTATTATCCAATATTGAAATTGGGAATAAACGGAATAGGGTATAGGTTTCTGGTTCGACTAATGGAATTTTCAGTAAGAAAACAAGTTTAGTATCGGATTGATATGCTTTGAGTTCCATAGTTTCCAAGTATTGAGCTATTGTTGATAGATAGATTGGTATTGGTAGATTATTTCTTGATAATGATTGGGAAATATCTTGAAGAGAGTTGACCAAATCATTTGGTGTAATTATCGAGGTATGAATTATTCTTAATCGAGAAAACGTGATCGCATTTAAAATATCATCTAATGTTGCTTCAAGGAACATGTAGCTTTCCATTAGTGATTCGCAAAGTTCCAAAGTTTCTAATTGAGCTTCAATATACGATATGTCATTAGAAATATCGTAGATTGATTTTTCTGTTTTTTATATTGTCATTGAACGTGGCTTCATCTATTTGTAATTTTTGGATTGTGTTATTGAAACTTTTTATAACAGAAGTAGTAACGGATATCTGATTTTTCATGAAATTCTCAATTCGATATTCATCTTTCACTATTTTATCGATACAGTCATTGAAATATTCTCCATCGGAAGCATCTAGGTTTCCGGTGATGGCCTTCCAAAAAGTGCCTGCGCCATTAAAAATGCCTCTTTTTGTTCTATAGAAGTTTTGTTTTGTATCTGCAAATATTTCAGGATACTTCAGGCCTAGTGAAGTAGAGATTTGAGAGAGAAGACTTGTATGGGTTTTGATTTGGGCTTTGAAGGATATCATTGTGTTGTTTATGGGCTTGAGTGAGTGTTGGGATTCAGCTGCTGAGAATAGCAGAAAGAACCTGTAAAGAAATCTAGATGTCAAAATACGGTTTGAGTCTGTCGAAATTCACTTTAGTTTTTTGTCTAGTTTTCCAATTTACAAGTGTTGCTGAATTTTGGAATACTTCAAGTATTTCGAATGGACCATTGAATTTATTTTGGAGTTTATCTTTTATCTGGGATTCTCTAACATATACCGTATCTCCTACTTTATAATCGGGTAAGTTTTCATTCACTCTTTTGTCATATCGAATTTTAGCTTTTTCCTTCGCTTGTTGAGTCTTTTCACGGGCGATATTGAAATGGTGAGAAATTCTGTTATTCAGGTCGCGAACGTATTTTGAAATCAATTGTTTTTCGTTGTTGAGTGTATCGGGCATTCTAGAAGCTGTGTGTCCAAATACTAATTCGTATGGAGTAAAACCATGTGTTTTATTTCTATTTGTGTTATAGCACATGACAGCGTAAGGAAGTACATTGAAGGGATGTTCGTTCGGATTTTCAGCCAGATTGACTCTAATCATTTCGATAAGTGTCGCATGGAATCTTTCAAGTGAGCCATTGGATTGTGGGTGATTGACACTGGAAAATGTTAATTTGATATCGTATAAAAGACAGAGGTCTTTCAATAGCCTATTATCGAATTCTCGTCCGTAGTCACAATGAATTCTCAGTGGCGTACCATAATGTTGAAAATACAACAGAAGGGTATTGACTACTGATTTAGCCGATTTGTCCTCTAGAGCATATGCTTGCGTGAATTTAGTTAATTCGTCTCTTATGGTCAAAGCGTAGTTTTTGGTTGGTACTTCAAAAAGATCGATATTGACTCTTTCGAAAGGTGATTTTGGGGTTTCTGTAATAACGAATGGGGTACTTAAATTTTTGCGGCATATTTTTGTCTTTTGACAGATGTCACAATTTTTTATGAAATTTTCAACGTCTTGCCAAGTATATTTTTCTTTGATTCGTCTAACGGTTTCGTTAATTCCGCGATTGCTTTTGCCTGTATGGTATTGATCTAGAATTATTGGAATTTGATCGGGATCTGGGTGTCTTGTGATATTTTAACAGATTTCAATTTTGATGTCTTTATCGTGGAAAATGAAGCAAAACATTTCTAGAATAGGCAATTCTAGGTTATTTTCGACGAAGTATGTTTTTGATAGGTCTAAATCATTTCTGTTCTTGTACAGCACATGGAATAATCTTTCTATTACCATTTCCGAATCATAAGGAATAACGATGATATAGTTTTTTCGGTTTTTAACTGATTTACTATTGAATATGTTTATAGTATTGCTATCGAAATCATCATCTTCGAGTAGATCTTCGTTGATAGTAAGGTGAAGTCTTGTGATCTGTTTTGCCATAGGAAAGTTATTATATTTTTGTTTGATTTATCGAGGAGTTGAGAATTTATATATTCGATTTTCGAATAGTCTATAATTGATTTTGTCATATAGAGGTGAGTAAATCTTTCGAATTCTTCTTGAATTTGTTGGGTTATCTGGTTTTTCTTCAGAATCTGAGATTGTGATAGGGTCGTCAAGGTGATGTATTTTCGTCTGTAGTTTTGCGCATTGGTGAAAATGATTGATTTTGATACGGGAGAGTGCGTCTGCGTTTTGTTGGACTTTCCAGGTTTGAAAACAGTTTCGTAGTCATATCCTTCTAGTTTCAAGCGCCATCGAGCTAGCCTACTACCAGGGTCTTTTATTGAAAAGAGCCAAGTTAGGGGTCGATGATCAGTAACCAATTTAAATTTGTGTCCGAAAAGATATGGGCGGAAGTGTTTCACTGCCCACACTATTGCCAAAAGTTCTCTCTCTATTGTAGAGTACTTATTTTTGGCTACACACAATGTTCTCGATGCATAAGCAATCGGAAGATCTTTACCAATTGGTCCTTGAGATAGAACTGCGCCTATCGCAAATGCACTGGCGTCCGTAGTTAAAAGAAACGGTTCGTCGAAATTTGGGTGTATCAGAATGGGAGATGTAGTTAGTGCTTGTTTAAGTGTTTCAAATGATTCGTTACAGTCTGCGTTGAAATTGAAAGGAATATCTTTTTGTAAAAGTCTTGTCAGAAGTTTCGATGTTGTTGCAAAATTTGGGATAAATCGCCGATAGTATCCAGAAAGACCAAGGAATGATTTTATGTCTTTCGGATTCTTGGGTTGAGGAAAATTTTGAATACAATCGACTTAAGAGGGGTTTGGTTTCACGCCATCTTGAGTGATGAGGTGTCCTAAGTATGCTTCTTTGCGGAGGAATTCGCATTTGTCGGGTTGTATTTTTAGATTTGCTTTCCGTAGGCGTTTGAAAACTTCTGAAAGGCGAGCGATGTGCTCATGAATGGTCGGGGAATGAACAATAATATCATCCATATAAACGAGGCAACGTTCGTTCTGGATTCCCATCAGTATATTGTCCATAACGCGTTGAAAGGTCGACGGGGCGTTTTTTAAACCAAACGGCATACGAACAAATTCGTAGTGACCATTTTCTGCAGAAAATGCCGTTTTCTGAACGTCTTCAGGGTCGATTTCGATTTGGTGAAAACCAGAAGCCAAATCGAGGGTGGTTAAATATTGGCATTTGCCTAACTGGTCTAGGAGATCGGAAATATTCGGGAGGGGGTATTTATCGTCAATAGTCACTTCGTTAAGTTTTCGGTAGTCGATGACTACTCGCCACTTCTGTTTGCCAGAAGCATCTAGCTTCTTAGGTACTACCCAAACAGGAGATGACCATGGTGAAACTGATGGACGAATAATATTTTGATCAAGCATTTTCGATATTTGTGTTTTAACTTCTTCTTTATGCACCTGAGGGTATCGGTACGATTTAGTGAATGTAGGTCTATTATCTTTTGTATCAATCGGATGTTTAATTTCGTTCGTGAAGGTGAGTTTGTCACCTTCTAGATGAAAAATATCTGAGAAGTCTAAACAGAGTTTTGTAACAAGATCGTGTTCTTCCTCATTGAGATGTTCAAGACGCAATTGATTTTTTATTTCGTATTCTCGATCGATGATTATGACAGTGTTCAAATTTTGTATACCAAAATTGTTCACTGGTAGGTTTTGGAGTGGTTCTAGTGTTAATTTGGAAAAATCTACTGTTTTTGGTACAGCGTTGATATTTAAAACAGAGGTTAAAAATTCGCCGTTTCTATCAATTCTCACAATTGAATTCGGAAGTGTTACTTTTTCGATTTCCTGGGCTATCAATATAGCGTCAGTATTTGAAAGATTGCATTTTAATTTGAAGACTCTCTCGGTTCGTGGTTCGATGTTTACTATATTGCGATACTGCGTGAAATTGGATACATCATCGGTTGTAGGTGTAGTATCGTTTTCATCAGTTACCTTAAAAAGTGGGACGGTTTTGTTGTTTATTTTTCACTATTCACTATGCAATTATAATGTTCTAAAAAATCTGAGCCAAGAAGGCCGTCAAATTCTATATCTATATTACGGATATAAACTTTGTGTGGGTCTTCTTGTTTAAAAGGAATCAGAGTGGATTCATTAATGATGATTTTCTGGTCGGTTATGCCTTGAATTGAAATATTCTCGGGAGAACGTCTTTGATATTTCTCGCACGTTTTTGGTTTGAATATCGAAAGTCCTGCACCTGTGTCTATGAGAATTCTAAAACTGTTAGTGATGTCTTTGATATAATAGAGGTTTTTCGAATTCACAGGTAAAAGTGATTTTATATGAATTTCTGTTCTGGGAAGTTCACATTCGGATCGTATAGCTGTCCAAGTTCAGTGTCTGGACTTGGGCTTGGAGATTGTCCATAACATTCGGTTGTGATTTGTTCGGTGGGTCTCTAGGGTTGCGTCCGCATTAAAAATCCTGAACGTCTGAATTTGGTGCACTGTCATGAGTCGAAAATTGATTATATGGAGATTGATAATCAACAGTTTGGTCATAATAGAATTGTTGGTTTTGACTATCAACAGTATAATAGTCTTGATCATAATTTTGAGAATTGTCAGTTATATAGTTATCTTCTTGGTGGTAATCTTCATAATATTGATCAAATTGTTGGTAATTCAAATAATGAGCTTGTTGGTTATTCGATCTGTTGAAATTTGGATTTGGAATTATTGTTGATGGTCTCTGATTATTATAATTTGGATTTTGTCTTATGATTGATGGTCGATTTTGTTGGGACTGATTTTGTGATTGGTATTGATTTACGTGTTGCGGAGGTCTTCGTGTTGGATTAGTGAACTGAGGTGGTCTTTGTATTGGTCCAGCTGGATTGAAATTTGGTTGATTAGGTCGAGGCGGGTACTGAGGTCGATTTTGGGAATTTTGTCTCGCACGACATTCTTGGAATGAATGTCCAATGCGTCCACAATAGGAACATTGTTTTGTTTGCTGATGAGACATTGGTTTCCGTGTGGGGATTGGGTTTCGATTACTTTGCGATTTTGCATTTGCAGTTGCATTTGCATTTGCAGTTGCATTTCTCGTCTGATACGACATATTGCTGTCAGCATATCAGCGGGATTACCTGCTCGAATTATTTGACCTAATTTTGGATCTAGTCCAGTCAACAGGGTATTCAAGCTCATAGTTTCTATGAGTCTTGATTGGGAGGCTTTTTGATCAGCTGGCATGATTTGTTTGTTCACAGCGGCGTGCATTTTTGCATTATGGGTTTGTAAGCGTTGAACAAATGTCATCGCATTTTCACCGGGAAGTTGACGTATTCTTTGGAGGTTTTGAATTAATGAAGTCAAGTCTCTCGAATCACCAAAATGTACATCTAGAAGATGTTTGATTTCGTCCCAAGTGGCTGGGTTTCTCGAATTCACTAGCTCTGCAGCTCGTCCACGTAGTTTATTTTTTATGTGAAGAACGACTAGGATTCGTTGTTCGTTTACTGCCATTCTGTAAGCGGTATTACAAGATTGCAAGAAAGTTGTTAAGAAAATTGGATTGCCATCATACTCTGGTATGATGGAAAATACTTCGCTGAGTCTGTATGGTTCCAATTCAACTGGTGGTTCTGGTGCAATAGGTTGATTTTGTTCTTCCATTGTGATGGGTTGTTAGGGTTGTGATTGGGGTTGATTGGATAATTTAACGGTATGTGAAATTGAAATTGATGGTTTTCGATTCGAACGATTCAATAATGTACTTACAGGATCGTGATAATTGGTGAGCTCGTCGTGTTCTCGTCAATTCTGTCAGGGGCTTCACCAGGTGTTCCTTTTACAGCTCTTCGAGTGATGACTCCCTCGGGTTGTTGTTTGTTTCTTCTTGTTGTTTTCTTGTTTGTTTCTTGTTTCTTGGTTCTTGGTTTCGGCAAAGGATTGGGATCCACCGTCACTAGTTGGGTTGCTTCCGTGTTCTAGCAACGTCACGAAATCCGTACGACTGCGCCAATTTGTTATCTCTTCAGATTGAAAATTGATTTTTTAAAAAATATTTATTTTATTAAACCGACATAGGTTTGGTGTTCAGAATGAGCTTTATTTCAAGACTAACTCAAGATACAATTCTTCGTTAATTTATAGAAAAATAATGGTTGATGTCATCAGCAGATATTACAATCAGTTTCTGCGAATGCTGATTACAAGGTCAGGATCATATTCTGAGGAATTGTTATCGCAGTAATATAAAACTACTGATAAGATGTGTTGACGTTATTTCAGCATATAACATACATAAGTGCGCAATACATAACGTTAACATAGGTATTTATATTTATAGATGCTAAATATTTGTTGATAATTTACGAATCTCCTGACATTAAAGTACAATTCTTAGACTTACCATGAATTTGAATACTATTTTCAAACCAGAACCTGACACAAAAAAATATATATCAAAGTAACACAGACAAAACGAGGTTCATTAGTCAATTGAATGTATTAATTCAAGCAGATATTCCTACGTGAGACGTTTCAAAGTGGATTTTAATGTTTGAGGTGTTGTAGAGAAAATATCGATTTGATCAATGTACCTGTTAGTATTGCGAACAATTCTACTTAGGGGAGAATTTTGAGAGGAATTAGTTCTTCGAAAAGGTATGTGAAATGAGTGGTTTGTTCTAAGTGGCCTAATAGGAACATTGATTTGAATTTGGTTCAAAATATTGGCATTGTCTACGGAATTTGAGATAATTTTGTGTAAAAATAAAATATCAGAGATCTCTCACTCGTCTACTTGATAGGGATATAATATTGCAATTCCAATTGATTCGACATGTAGATCGAATATCAGTTTGGAATCGAATATAATGCCTAGGTCCTTAATATTATTCACTCTAGTTATTTGATCACTACCTATAGAATAATCGAATTGTATCAAGTTGATGTTCCTTGTGAATTTGATGCAATGGCATTTTTGAAAATTTAAGTATGAGTTAGACGAGTTACAATTGTAGTAGTTTTTAGTCAGGGTAACCACGAAAACACTTGTGGACGATCATACGTACTTTATTAGTCGTATTTGCACAGATATTACACTAATTTCAGGACTGATATTAGGAACGATAACTGTCACCGGCCATATTCAATTTCAACTCTGTCTGTACTGATCATGCGCGCATCATGAGACATTGCCTTACTATCATTCTGATTCTATGCATAAGGGCACCTGTGTGTAGACAACACATAATACATTTGTGAAAAATTACTTCACAATATTCAGTAAGTCTATTCAGGTCGTCTTGGATCTTGTAACAATCGTGTAAATTTTTAACTTTGAGAAAAAGTTTCATATCATCTGCATATAACATAAAATTGGCATGTTCAAAACACGACTTTAAATTATTTACATATATGATGGAGAATAAAGGTCCTAAGTGTGATCCTTGAAGGACACCTGATGAGGTGGTTTACTCTTCCGAACGAAATCCTTGAACTGTTACAGATTGGGACCTGTTTTTTTATATAAAATTCCACCCATCTCAAAAGTGAGCCATGTACCCCAACCTCAGCAAGCCGCTCGAGAAGAAAATTGTGGCTTACCTTATCGAATGTCTTGCTGAAGTCGGTGTAAATGGCGTCAACTTGTAGTCTGTAGTCCATGCTACTGTATAAATATTCACTATATTCTATTAAATTTGATTCTTACTATCGCCCTGCAAGAAAACCATGCTGTTCTGATATGATGATGGATTTCACGAGGAAATGCAAATATTTGTAAACCAACTTCTCGAATAATTTTGGATTTTTTTTTATCTGTGGACAACACGAAAGGGAAATCTATAATGTTCGAGGAACATCGTGTAGCCAGCGGTGGAATTCTGGGAGAGAAGGAAGGTGTTGGAATTTTTCTTGAAAGTTTGGAGGTTGTAAGCATCAGGAAAGAATGCACTAGGCAAAGAATTCCATAACTTCGCCGTTCTATTGATGTCAGAATTCGAGGTTAGGATGCCACCAAACTCGTGCTCAAGTTGCAAGAAACAAATTTCTGTTGATGATAAAATCGTGGCATGCGACAGTTGTCACGTAATAATGCATCTCAATGAAAACTGTTCAGAACTATCAGCCACCGAAGTACGATCCATACAGCTAAACAAACGCTGCCTCACATTTTTCTGCCCCGAGTGCCGCCAAGCCTGGAAAAGTATCCCAAATCTCATAAGGCAAATTAGTGATCTCAAAGATAAAGTTACGACTCTGCAACAAGAAGTGGAGAGTTTAAAAGAGCAAAATAACCAATCTGTGAACATGGAATCTTTTTTGGAAGAAGCCAATGAACGATTCTGGAGAGCAAACAATATTATGTTCTATAACATGCCCGAATCCAAGTCCAGAAATCTGCAAGAAAGGATTCAGGAAGACCAAGCGAGAGTAGACGAAGTACTACAACACATCAAAGTACCTCTTGAAGAGGGTGTTATTCAAAAGGTCATACGTGTAGGACGCCAGGTTGGTAACAAGCCTCGTCCTATTAAAATGATCTTGTCAAATAGCGAATCTGTAAGGAAGATCCTGAAATCAAAAAAACAATTAGCTACCCATACCTGCAAAATCAGCTCAGATCAAACAAAATTACAGAGGGAAGTTTTCAAAAAAGTGAAGGACGAGCTAACTGTGGGGCAGAGCAAGGGTGAAAAAGTCACAATACGGTATAGAAATGGAGTTCCTAAAATCGAAAATCTACCCGATAATCAAAAAAACGAATGAACTCAACTTCATTGCTGGTTTATTGTCATAATGTAGGAGGACTGTGTACTAAGCTACAGGATCTAATCCAATCAGTATTATGCAGCATGTACGATATTATAATTTTAGTGGAAAGTTGGCTAACAAGTGATATACTATCTTCGGAAATCGATATAACTTCATATGATATTTTTAGATGTGATAGAAGCAAGCTCACTAGCGATAAATCTAGAGGGGGTGGAGTACTCATAATTGTTAAAAAATCGTTAAGATGCAAACGAATTTATGTACAACAGCTCAATGTTGAACAGCTATTCCTTCATTGCATAATTGGTAATTTAAATGTGATCATAGGAGGGGTTTACATTCCACCACAGTCTCCCGAAGTTAAATATATATCCCACTGCCAGTCGCTGGAAGAAGTAATGACTAGTTTTCCATCAGCAAAATCTCTAATTTTTGGTGACTTCAACCTGCCTGAAGCTAAGTGGGAAAATGACGATTATGGTGTCAAGGTGAACTGCACCCAAGGATCCTATGCTCATTCAATGTGTGAATATTATGCTTATTTTAACTTCTATCAACTGAATACTATTCCCAATTCCAGAAATGTTTACTTAGATTTGCTATTTTCAAATGTACAGGATATTAATGTGACCATATCAACTGATCCATTATTCACTGCTAGCACACACCATTATCCAAATGTTCTCAATTTTACCTTGGATACAAAAAAACATGAAACCTTATGTTATCAGGAATACTATTATGATTATGTTAATGCAGACTACAAGGGGCTGAACAACTATTTATCAGCTATAAATTGGAATTATCTGTTGAACTGTAACAACATAGATGAAGCTATAGAAAGCTTTTATCACGTGTTGAGTATGGCAGTGGCTCTATTTGTACCATTGAAACGATTCAAAATGTCAAATTATCCTAGATGGTTCTCTAGTGAACTGAGGCACTTAGTCGGGCAAAAGAAAATAGCTCACAAAATTTATAAAGAAAACAGAACTCAGAATAATTTTAACAAATTCGCTGAATTAAGGACACAATGCAAAATAATTACTAAATCGTGCTATGAAAATTATATAGAAGAGGTCGATCTCAATTTATCGTCAAATCCAAAATTTTTTTGGAATTACATCAATAACAAAAAATCTACATATGGCATACCACTAAATATGATCTACGATAATAAAACTGCAGGAAATTGCAGTGAAACAGTAGATCTCTTTGCTGATTATTTTTCCACAGTTTACACTAAGCCTGTAAACAGTTTAATGTTGAATGAGTTTGGAGGCAGTGGTTGTGATTTTGATATTCCGTGTCCAAGCCTATCAGTTGCTCTGGTGTATGATGCAATATCTAAGTTGCCTAACAAAAAATCAATTGGACCTGATGGTATACCAAACATATTTCTGAAAAACTGTATCTGTGCTATAACCTATCCAATATTTCTGTTATTTAGATCTTCACTGGACAACGAAATATTTCCAAAATTGTGGAAAAACAGTTATATCATTCCCATTCATAAATCCGGTTCTAAAGAGGATGTGAAAAACTATAGGAGTGTATGCAATCAGTCCTCAATTCCAAAGTTGTTCGACAAATTAATCACGGATCAATTAAATTATTATTGTAAGGAATTACTGATTAACAATCAACATGGGTTTTCACGTCAGAAGTCAACTATCACAAACCTACTAGTATATGAAGTAGAGATATTGAAAGCCTTGGAAAATAAGACTCAGATTGATGCAATATATACAGATTTCTCCAAGGCTTTCGATAGAGTCGATCACAACATTTTGATAAAGAAATTATGCAAGGTAGGATTCAACAGCCATTTTTTAAGATGGCTTCAGAGTTTTCTGTCCAACCGTACTCAAAGGGTCAAATTAGGAGAAAATCAGTCAAAAGAAATACAAGTTTTATCTGGAGTTCCTCAAGGAGCACATCTTGCTCCCCTACTCTTCAATCTATTTGTGAACGACATGTATTCATGCTTTGAAAGTTCTGACTTTTTGATGTTCGCAGATGATCTGAAGATGTATAAGGAAATAAATTGCTACGAGGACCAAGTTCTCTTGCAAAGAGACCTCAACAATGTATATAAATGGTGTCAAACAAACCAACTCTTCTTGAATGTGAATAAGTGTTACTACATCAGCTTTTTCGAAAATTCAAAAAAATTCCAAACTTCCTATAATATAAATAATGATCCTCTTCAATATTCTGCATGCGTGAAAGACCTAGGGGTTTGGTTTGACGAACAACTTAGATTTGTAGAGCACATCAATAATGTAACCGTTGAAGCATCACAAACTTTAGGATTCATACTTCGAAATTGTTCAAACTTCTCTTTAAATTCTATACAAAGAGTTTATACATCCCTCGTTCTATCTAAATTAGAGTATGCATCCATAGTTTGGTCCCCGTTGTACTTGGTTCATTGCACATCATTGGAAAGGGTTCAAAACAAATTTATGAGATTTATGGCCTTCAAATTAAATCAACCGGTGGCAGACCACGAATATTCTGATATAATGCGTACCCTTAATATCAATTCCTTAGCTAAAAGAAGAACGGACCATGCTCTGATTTTTATATATAAACTCATCAATGGTCATGTAGTCTGCCCAGACCTTCCCAGTAGAGCCCTGCGTAGTCAATGCTTATTTCATATTTCGTTTCACACAACGAACTATGGGAAACACTCACCTATAGAGAGAACACTTAAGATTATAAATGACAACAGATTGGAAATATGTGGATGCTCGCTGAATACATTCAGAAAATCTATAAAAAAATGTTAATTAATATATAAACAAAAATTCCTACCAAAATGTGATATCAGTACCTACTAAAACTTCTTATTCCTGTTATTTATTTACTATATATTACTTTATAACTGTTTTGTGTTAAGTGAGATTATCTACAGGGTGTCCTTAAAAGGTCTTTACAAAAAGCTACCACATATTCTTCAGACCAAAACAATTCGATACAAGCAAACTTACCTCAGTAAAAAGTTGCTTAGTTTGGGCGCTAGACGGCTCTGAAGTTGAAATTTTCAAATCGATTTTGCTTCATAACTTTTGAACGGCTCATGAGATTTTTTTCGAATTTGGTACGTTGGCATAGACTCATCGGGCAATGAAACTCATATCATAATCATAATAAATATCATTCCATGGGCGTAGAACTTGATTTTTTCAGTAAATAAACATCTAAAACTCCTACGCCAATGGAAAAAAATTAGTTTCAATATGAAATCTAAATTATTCAACTCATTCACTACAAAAAAGGTACTCTTGACAAAAGTCGATTCCTCTCATGGTTTCGACAAAATTTTAATTTTAGTGATTTAGAGCATAATTAATAATAAAACGATTAACAGATATTTCATAAAAATTGTTCAAAATGTTCACCATTTTCACGTATACAAAGATTTATACGACGCAAAAAGTTGAGATGTACTTTTTGCATAGGTTATTTCTATTGAAAATAAGTAGCACTGTTTTTTTTTTCTGAAGACTATTATTATCTGCTCGAAAACAGTGATATTCACATTCTTGGTTTCCATAGTTTCATCTGTGTTGATTTGTCGAGTTTTATTGACGTTGATTGTTGATATCGGACTTTTCTGATTTATCATGGCCGTACAATACACCAATGAAGAATACACCGATATGTTATTGGTATTCGGATATTGTCAAGGAAATGGTCGAGAGAGTGTGAGGGTGTATTCGGCAAGGTTTCCAAATCGTCGCGTACCAAGCCACCCAACCTTTGCTGCAGTTGAGAGACGTCTTCGAGAGACCGGTCATTTTGCTCCTAGAACTGGTGATTATGGAAGACAGCGTTATGTAAGGATTCCCGAAGTCGAAGTAGAAATTTTAGACCGTATTGAAGAAAATCCAGAATTGAGTACTAGACGGATAAGTAATGAACTAGAAGTTTCTAGGAATGCCGTTCATGAAGTACTAAGAGAACAATTATTATACCCATACGACAAGACGCCAGTTCAAGATTTATTAATCCATGATTCACAAAGTCGTCTGATGTTTTGTAGGTTCATTAATTTGCGAAGAGAAATGAATCTGAACTTTGGAAAGAATATTTTGTTTACTGATGAAGCCTGTTTCACGAGAAGAGGAATAACTAATTTTCATAATGAACACGTTTATGCAATTGAAAATCCTCATTCCATTAAAATAAACCATTTTCAACACGAATTCAAAATCAACGTTTGGGCTGGAATAATAGGAAATTTTATAATTGGTCCTGTCATACTTCCACAAAGATTAACAGGAGACATGTATTTACAACATCTACGAAATACGTTGCCAAATTTGTTGGAAGATTTACCACTCCAACATCGGGTAGATATGTGGTTTATGCACGATGGAGCTCCACCACATTTTTCTGTGGATGTTAGGAATTTTTTAAACCAACAGTACCCAGACAGATGGATAGGTAGAGGTAATGATGCACCCATGAATTGGCCACCACGTTCTCCAGACTTAACACCGATGGATTATTTTGTATAGGGTTATCTCAAGTCTACGGTTTACAAGACCCCTGTGAATACTGTAGAACAATTATGGCAACGTATCCAACAGGCGACGAATAATCTTACAGGCGATGAAGAAGTTATGCAAAGAGTACATTTCAACTTTTTGCGTCGTATAAATCTTTGTATACGTGAAAATGGTGAACATTTTGAACAATTTTTATGAAATATCTGTTAATCGTTTTATTATTAATTATGCTCTAAATCACTAAAATTAAAATTTTGTCGAAACCATGAGAGGAATCGACTTTTGTCAAGAGAACCTTTTTTGTAGTGAATGAGTTGAATAATTTAGATTTCATATTGAAACTAATTTTTTTCCATTGGCGTAGGAGTTTTAGATGTTTATTTACTGAAAAAATCAAGTTCTACGCCCATGGAATGATATTCATTATGATTATGATATGAGTTTCATTGCCCGATGAGTCTATGCCAACGTACCAAATTTGAAAAAAATCTCATGAGCCGTTCAAAAGTTATGAAGCAAAATCGATTTGAAAATTTCAACTTCAGAGCCGTCTAGCGCCCAAACTAAGCAACTTTTTACTGAGGTAAGTTTGCTTGTATCGAATTGTTTTGGTCTGAAGGATATGTGGTAGCTTTTTGTAAAGACCTTTTAAGGACACCCTGTATATATTTGCTACATATTCGTTTTTATTTTTATACATTTTATATATATATACATATTTTTTTTTTTTCATGTAATGGAGTTGATTCCGTAGAAATAAATAAATAAATAAATAAATAAATAAATAAATGATGCTTGGTATAGCGATGTTGGACAGGTCTCGAGCCTGACAGTGTAGGGGTTACCAGCTTGAGCTCGTCTGGTTTGTCTACTAGGAATCGCGCGTGGTGGCATAATAGATGATATTTACGTTGAGCACCGACCGTGGAAGTACCCATAATGAAAATAATAATAATAATAATAATAATAATAATAATCTTTATTTTGAGAAATAATTACAATACATTGCATGTAGAGCAACCATTGAACAAAATAGGGTCAATATCAAATACACCTACATATCATAAAATTCTCCGATCGTATAGGGTTCCAAGTTTATTAACATATCAAAGATTTCTTTTTTATATGTAGTAAGATTATTGATCACTTTGATGTGTGCTGTCAATTTGTTGAAACATTTGATGGACGTGTACAGTGCCCCTTTTTCAGTTACACTCAGTCTATGCATGGGATACTGCAGATTTACATGTCTAGTTGGGTATAGCCCTCTTGTTTCAAATTGTGTGAATGAATGCCTATTTCTGAACAAAAATAACAGACATTCTTGTATGTATAAAGCTGATACTGTTAGTAACCTATTTTTCCTGAAGTAACCTCTACACGACTCTCTGTTCTTCAAATGTAACATTATTCTCAAAGCTCGTTTCTGAATAAGGAACACTTTTTCAATATCTCGAATACTTCCAAAACATATCAAACTATATCGTATTCTTGATTCGAAATTTGCATGATACACAATTTTCATTGTTTGGAAGTTTGTATATTTATCAACTACCCTGAGTGAGTAACAGATTTGACTCAGTTTCTTACAGACTTGCTCAACATGTATGTCCCAGCCTAAAGAACTATCTATAAAGACCCCCAAGAACTTGGAGTGTTTACTAACTATAAAGTTCTTATTACCTAAACTAACATTAGCAGGCATGTCAGTGCGGGCATAGTTTGTTTTGAACAGTACGAGGTTTGTTTTGTAGGAACCAATATTTGGCTCTCTCAAAGTCTAGGTCTGCTTTGCCAATCAGACTGATCATATCAGAAGCTTTGACTAGCATATTCGTGTCATCAGCGTAATTTATCAACTTACAAGTCTCATTAAGCTTCATGAAGTTATTCAAATCATTCACGTAAATTATGAAAAGCAATGGTCCCGTTATGCTGCCCTGTGGAATACCGATGTTTGTTATTTGTACGGAAGATTTTCCCTCAGTTCCGTCTTTCGTAACCTTCACCAATTGTTTTCTATCTTTTAAGTATGATCTAGACCATCTCAAAGCTGGTCCCCTTACTCCGCAATCTTCCAGCTTATTTAACAATATCTCATGATTCAGGCAATCATATGCCTTAGAGAGGTCTAAGAATGAGCCTAATGCCAAAGTATCATCCTCCAATGAGTCTATAATATGCTCAATGAACTGGAAAATTGCAGTCTGTGTAGATTTTCCTCTCAAGTAACCATGTTGAGAGTCACTTATTAAGTTACAAGCTGCAAGAAAGTGAATCAATCTGTTACACATTGCAGTTTCAAAGATTTTTGAAAAAGCACTCAATAAGCTTATTGGTCTATAGTTATCAATAATTTTTGGATCACCCTTATTTGTGAATACAGGGATTATACATGCTGTTTTCAACTGATCAGGAAATATACCAATTTTAAAGGAGTTGTTAATAATGTAAACTAAAGGTTCTGAAATATAAACGCCAACGATTTTTATCAATTTGTTCGGGATTCCATCTGCACCACTGCTCATTTTATTCTCCAGATTTTTAACTATATTCAAGAATTCACTTTCACTAACCGGATTAACAAACATAGATTTTATATTTTTGGTTGTGGTGCTTACATATGGCTGGTGTTGATCAATTTTTAACTCATCAATGGAATCAGTTATATGTTTCAAGAAGCTGTCAGCTATGTATTGTGCACTTCCCTGTACTTTTATGGAATTATACACATTGATTTTCCCAGTTATACTATTCACTATTTGCCATACTGTTTTGTATTTGTTATCAGATTGAGTTATTTGTTGCTCATAAAGTTTTTGTCTTTTCCTTGCCAGTTTTCCGTTATACTCTTTTTTTACGAGTCGATAGCAATCAATGAACCTATGATCTACTCTACTCATAGTATGAAGAATATTCAGCCGATTCTTACATTTCCCTATTTCCTGATCATATACCTCATTATGTTTTATTTTTGTTTTATTTACAATTTTTTTCAACGGAAAACATTCCTCAAATATTTTCATAAAAATGTCATCAAATATTTCCCACTGCTCATTTATTTTGTCACTAGCTGTGTCATATATACGAGACCAATCTTGATCTTTCAGTATGCCCTTGAATGTTTCTATGTTATTTACATTAAAACATCTGCTATAAGTATGTGAACATTTTGTTTTCTGAGTCAAGAATGTTAATTTCTGTGCAAAGTGATCTGATATAGTGGTATGTAGTACTTCAGCTGAGACACAGTCTTCAATATTAGTTGAGATGTTATCTACACATGATTGAGATGATGGTGTAACTCTGGTGTACTCATTAATTTTGTGGCCCATGTTAAATGAGTTCATCATATCACAGAATCTGAATTTATCTATTGTGTCCGCCTTAAGATTGATGTTGAAGTCACCAGCGATTACAACATCTCCTCTTTCATTATATACCACATTCAAAATTTCTTCAAATTTAGAGAAAACAATTTCAACATTTGCAACTGAAGGCCTGTAAATAGAGATTATAAGCAGTTTTTTTTTTTCAATGATAACTTCACTTGCTGCACACTCAATTTGATTCTTTATCGACAACTTTTTGAATTCATCTCATTCTACTCCCTGTATCCCTCTTCTTAGGTATATTGCTGTTCCACCATGCTCATTGTCATTATGTCTACAGAAACTTGCCACCAAGTAGAAATTCAATAGGATGAATGTTTTTATTTGTTCCTCCGTTTTCCAGTGTTCTGTGATACATAGAATTTGACAGTTTGCATTATCTGTCATCAACTCGTCCAGCTCGTCTACACAGTTACCTATTGATTGTACGTTTTGATGTATGATACTGATTTCACAATTTTTCTGACACACTGGTTGTTTGTATATCAAAAATTCCCTCCATTATCATGTCTATTTTGCTCAAGAAATTGCTTGTGTTTCTCGAAGTTAAATCTTTTAATGCCAACTCCGCTTGGCCAAAAACAAGAGTCGTACATTCGTCGTACCTATAAAAAAGGCATAGATCGCTGACCTTTCTACGATGATCTAGAGTGGTCAATGATTTGATGAGTGTTGTGTCATCGACTAGGCGAATAGCTCTCTTCTGAATTGAATCTAATAGCTTCAGCGTGTGTTTGGGGGCTGAGCTCCAAACATGTGAACAGTACTCCAGGACAGGTCGAATTTGTGCTTTGTAGATCATGAGCAGTTGCTGGGATGTGAAGTATCTCTTCGCACGGAATAGAAAATCAAGTTTTTGTGAAGCAGTTTTCGCAATGGACCCCACATGATCGTCCCACGAGAGAGCACTGTTGGTGGTGACACCCAGCATGGATATTGACGACCTCATAGGAACAGTGGTACCCGACATCATCAAATTGGGCATTGCGTGATCAGCCGTCTTGGTGAACAATACAAGCTTGAGTTTTAGTTGCATTGAACTGTACTAGATTCTCAGATCCCCATTTCAGAATTTTTGTCAGATCCTCATTCAAAGCATCAACCTGTCTTCGCCTTGCACCTCACGCCTCGTTGGATGATATGGGGGCTCTAGAGGAAAAGGCGGAATGAAGTGTACTATCATCCGCAAAGCTATGAACTGGGCTGGACGTCACATTCAACAAATCATTGATATGGAGCAAGAACAGAGTCGGTGCCAAGACAGAGCCTTGTGGAACACCAGCATTGATCGTCATTGTATCAGACGAGACCCCGTCTACCACCACGTAGAGTGATCTATCTGCAAGAAAACTCAATAGTAGCAGACACAGTTAGGGCGGCAAACCATATGACGGAAGTTTCGCTAGGAGGCCTTGGTGCCAAACTCGGTCAAATGCTTTGGAGATATCCAAGGCTACAGCCAGAGACTCCCTATGTTTCTCTATTGGCACCTGCCACTTATGTGTCACATAGGCAAGCAGATCTCCTGTTGACCTCTGGTGACGAAAGCCATATTGCCGGTCGTTCACGATTCTTGAGCTCTCTAGATATTGGATGAGCTCGATGTTGATTGCTCTTTCCATTACTTTAGAGATCACAGATAGTATGGCAATCGGTCTATAGTTGTTAGGGAGGGTTTTCTTGCCCTTTTTTGGAATCGGTTGGACCCTAGCTTTCTTCCAGTTAGAAGGAAATACGCCGAGTTTGTACGAAAGGGTGAACAACCTGCAAAGAACTGGTGTTAGTTCTGGGGCACATTTTTCGAGAACAATAGGCGGTATTCCGTCAGGCCCCATAGCCTTCTTGACGTTGAGGCTAAGCAGAATGTGTCTGATTGTGCGTTGCCGGAAGACAATTTCTGGCATACGGTTATCGATGGTAGCGATTTTGGGAAGTTCCTGGCCTCGTGGATCCAAGGTAGAATTGTCTGCAAACATTTTGGCGAAGGTGTTGGCTATCTCATGAGGTGTTATAACCAATGTATTATCATCCTTTGTGAGGGGAGGAAATGAGCTAGAAGTGAAATTTCTCCCGATTGCCTTGGCAAAGGTCTAAAATGAACGGGAACCATTTGGACACTCTATGAGCTTTTTCCTTATTTTCGTGTTGTATGCCTCTTTAGACTCATCTATCGTTCGATTACATGTATTCCTAGCTTCAACATATTCAGCTCTAGTTTGCGGGCTCGGGTTTCTGCGCCAACGACGGTATGCTGCTTGCTTCAGAGTGACGACCCTAGAACAGGTTCTATTGAACCTATTGAACCATGGTTCACCAGTGGTTCGTGATTTGGTGCTATGTGGTATGTAAGTTTCCATTCCCAGCATGATGATTTCCGAGATCTCTTCAGCACATTGCGTGGGATCTCCCGATTCAAAACACATTCTCCTCCAAGGAAACTCAGAAAAAAACATGCGAAGGCCATCCCAGTCGGCTGAATTGTAATGCCAAACAGTGCGTGGGGGTGTTGGACTGGTTCGCGGAGTGATGTAAGGACATATCGTGGAGATGAGTGTGTGGTCTGAGTTTCCTAGTGGTGCACGGACTTTCACTTCATACGGTTCTGGATTGTTAGTGAGGAACAGGTCGAGCGTATTGGCATCATCTGTTTATCATTTGATTCTGTTGGATGAAATCGAGTTCCAGAGAAAGGAATTCGAAGAGGTCAGCAGGAGTTGGTTCGTTTGGTGATGGATAAAGGCAGCAGATGAACTTTGTCTGATTGTTTTTTTTTTCATGAGACATTAGCCTCCTCTCAATCTGAAACGAGTATGGAGTTCATATCCAGGGCAGAGCATATAGGTCGTATTAGTTGATGAGTTGACCTGCGTCTCAGTTAAAGCCAGCATATCTGGTTTCTCAGCCTGTAGATGGTAATAAACATCCTTTTTTTTTTGTTCAGACCTTGGATGTTACAAAGGTCTATTTTTGAATTCACATGTTTCGATGGTGACCCCCTCGAGCACCTCTCGCCCGTAAATCCGAATGGAGAGGTATTTTACTTCCGGAGTGTTTTACTCTAGGAGAATTCATCATCTAAATTTTTCCTCAGCCGAAATGGGCGTTTTGGGTTGGGAAGAAGGAGATTTGGTATGGGGATATGACCGGAAGCATCGACCAAATACTGAAACATGGGAGTTACCCATATCACAGCACCTTTGTCGATGTGGTGGTGTCGCAACGGGCGATGATGGGAACCATCATCTTCCACCTATGGGTATCCATTTAGTTGCCTCTTACGACAGGCAGGATTTACTATGGGGAAATTCTTGATCCGTCCCCATACGGTGTTGCAGAAAGTTTACTGATAGGCCTATAATTTCTTATTAAGTTTTTCTTCTCGTTTTCAAAAATAGGTATTACATCCGCGTTTTTCCAGTAGTCGGGAAATTGTTCACTGGTAATTGATTGGTTGAAAATTAAAGTAAGGGGTTTATCTAGAGATTTGAAGCAGGCTTTCAAAAATAATGGTGGTAATCCATCAGGCCCAGCGGCTTTGTTACTATCGAGCTCTTTCAATCCATTTTCAACCTCATTTTCTGTGAGTTGAATGTGATGTAGTTCATTATTATTATTAGTCGATGTTTAATTATTATAATTGAAGTCATGTGTTTCTGGTGTGTACACACTTTGGAAGTAAGTTGAAAACAGGTTGCAAATATCCTGTCCATTATTAGTGATGGAGTCATGACATTCAAGTTTTGATGTTGATTCGGATGGAAACAGTCCGATCCATTGGTTAGATGCATCGAGTTGGCTCAAAATTGGTCTGGTCAAGTGGACTCGAGTTTGGCGGCACGTGGAGGTATTTTTTATGTCAAGCAGCTGAATTTCACGAGGTCCATCTTTTCTCGTAGTTCTTGTTTGTCGCAAATATACCATCGAGGAAGGATATCTTTACAAGTTTTACGCAGAAATTCAAAGTACATTTTATTTTTTATCAAAAATTTATTTCTGGGGATGATTGCCTCGAACTGACCATCAGAATATACAGGGGCTGAATAAAGGTGATAGGATTCGAAATCAAAAAGAAACGTTATTGGGATATGAAGAATATACGTGATTTTGTTGTTCAATATATAACTATCAATTTTTATCAATCTCTCAAAGTATTCCGTATTATTGAATGTTATTGCGAATGGTAGCTGTATGATAATTCAATTTCTTCGATTCGACAAACAATTCTTGTGTTGAGATGATGCTTGGGTGCCTAACTTATAATTTTAAAAAGGTGATAAAGTTTTCAATATCCTGGAGTATTGAATTGATTATCTCATACATGTTTATAATTTGATTCAGAATATCTTTTATCAACATTGAATTTTCTCTACACGTATGACTTTCGACTATCAAGGCAATTTGGTTAAATTTTGAAGTGATTAGTTGTTCATTGTCATTGATTTTTTGGACTGTTCTATTGAATTCGTCTATGACATTCAAAGATAGAGAATATTGTTTTCCAATATTTAATATTATCTGTTTTTCATTTGATTCCAGTTGTGAAATCATTTTTTCGTAACGTTGGCCATCATATGCATCCAGCTTTCCAGTGACGGACTTGAAAATTGATCCTAAGCCATCAATCATTCCTCTTTTACGGATATTATGGTGTGGAAGTATATTTCTCAATTTTGCTTCAATCTTTTCTTCAGTGAATTGTAAGATTTTCAGATAGTTTGATGTGTCAAATGAATAATCCTTATTGGTAAGTATGAGGCTCGTGATATTGTGAGATTTTGACTTCAATCTACCTAATTCCGAAATAATCGAGTTCATATCAAAATAGTGAATGAGAGCATGTGTGTACTGTTCAACCTTCGCTACACCAAGTTTAGCAGGAATGATGCCAGGGTTATTCTCTAGTTTTTGCAAATGAATTTTTTCCTGGAGGCAGAAGATTCCCGGGATTCTGAAGTAACAGAGACGAAATATTTATTTTTTCAAGGTGTATGTCTGTTTCAATGGTCGTTTTGAATTGTCCATGTGATTTTTTTCTTGTGATAGGGTTGAAACTATCTTCGATTCGTTATTTACATTTGTCAGCTGAGTGGATTTATTGAATTTATTTGCCTGTTTTTGTCTAATGTGTTTTTCACGAATATCTTTTTTTCTGGTTTTTTTCTGGTGGAATATCTCGGGCTTGTCTCGGTTGACATTGAGCTTTTGTATTTGTATTTTGTATTTTGATCTGAATTAATTTTGGAATAGAGTATTTTCCTTGTGATCATTAATATAGTCGTTAACCAATATTTGATCGATTTCCATATTGAAAGGGTTGTTTTCTGTGATGTGTCCATTCACAATGTCAATAGGTTTGAATTTCGTCGCGGAATGTAAAGAATGATTGTAGGCCATAATTGCATATGTTATCTCCTTTCGGATTGGAGTTTCTGAAAAACCTTTAGTATTCAACAGTCGAATATGTTCGATTATCGTCGGATGGAATCTTTCGACGATCCCATTGGATCATCTTGTCGTCTAGCCAGACTCCCAAGTATTTAACATACTTCTTTGGTTCCACCCTGTTCCCCGATAGCTCGAAGTATATTCCCTCCCTTTTTCTCGGTCCTTTTAGCACTATTGCCTCCGTTTTTTCCGGGGCCACTTGTAAACCATTTTCATCCATCCACGCTTGGATTTTCCTCAGGCATTGATTTCCTCGTATGGTTAACTCGATCTTTTCATCTGCTGTGATTATCAAGGCTAGGTCATCTGCATATGCTGCGGAGAAGCTGTTTGGGGGTAAATTTATCCTGAGTATACCATCATACATCACGTTCCACAGCAGATTGCCCAGTATCGACCCCTGTGGAACTCAGTGTGTGATGCCTTGTTTGTGATTTCCGACTTCTAGTCTACGATCACATAGGTATTGTTTTATGATTTGGACTAGGTAATCACTTATCTGCGTATTTATCAGTTTATCTATAATCAGGTACCATTTGGCCGTTTTGAATGCATTTTTTATATCAACCAGAATCACAGCTCCCCATTTTTTCCTGTGAGCCGTGACTTTTTTAATACATATTTTACTGCGCTGATCGTCGACATTCGTAAACCTTCCTTATGCAATCTAGTAGACATATGGTTCTATATTTGGTCTCCCCATCTCGCTTGCCCTTAGGGATGAGTATGACCTTTGCTAATTTTCACTCACTTGGGAATTGCCGCTCTCTTAGAAGATGATTCACTATTTCCAATATTTTTTGTGGTACGCAGCCTACAACTGCCTTGAGGACTTCGGGTAGGATGTCGTCAGGTCCTGGTGCTTTCTTTGGCTTCAGTTTTCCAACCGCATTCATCAATTCTGTTATCGTAAATGGTATGGGGGGGATTGGGGGATTATCTATTACATTCCTATTTCTATTATCTATATTCTCGTCTATATATCGTGGGAATAGATCTCTTATCAGCATATCTCTCTTCGTTGAGTGCAGTTCATATGGGGTTCTTTCATTCTTCAGCTCCTTCATTATTATCCTATACCCCTGTCCCCATGGTTCGTCTTCCAGTTGATCACACATTTCCCTCCATTTCTCCCGTTGTGCCTTCCTTATCTCTTTTTTAAGCACCTTTCTCTTCTCTTTGTATGAGATTTCTTTTATATTTATCGTGTCCTCATAAGCGCGTCTTCTCCGTAGGCTCGTTAGTTCTCTTCTAGCCCTGTTGCAGTCTTCTTCTTTCTTCAATCCCTCCATTCCACCATATTGGTTGGTTCTTTCATCTGCCTCTCTCATCCCTGCGAGTATTATCGTTTTGTATCCTCCTAACTTCTTTCGTAAGCTGTGTTGCATTTCTACAATTGCAAACCAGCGCTTCAGCCATCTCTTTAACCCCTGCCAAGTCTACCGCTTTCATATATTCTGGGTCTCGTGTTCAGCTCTTACCCTTGCCTACTTGGAAGTATATATATATCTGTGTAGGCTAAGACTTTTCTCCTCCGATACCTTCCACCCGGAGATCATTCTAGCCATGATGTCGGTTGATAGGGTTGAGTCTATTATCGAGGACTGGGCTCCTCTCATGAACGTTGGTGAGTTCTCCTCGTAGGGTACTATCAGATTGCACGCTCCAATCCACTCCGCCATGTATGCTCCTCTCTTGTCTGTATATCCCGAATTCCACAAGCCGGACTTAGCATTGAAGTCTCCTGCTATTATTGCATCTCTTCTACATTGTCTGCCATGGTCCTCCAGTGTATCTATTTGCCTTTTGAAATCTTCGAAAGCAATATTAGGTGATATATACACGTTATATATTGCCCAGTCCTCAAATATAAGACATATAAAACCCGGGTGAGTTTGTGTTAGTACTCCGCATTTCCTATTGCTACATGATCCAATTTGGGTTTCTTCTAGTGATGTTCTTGTTAGGCTCCTGTATCACTTCACTAACCTTCTTGCTTAGCAATTTTCGTGCTCCTATCCGTCTGTCTACATTTATCTGCAGTATCCTAATTTTCATGTCCATGTGTGTAACAAGTATAATGTAATGTATAGTCTGTTCTATGTAGTGTGTGATTATGTATTGGATGGGGTTGTGTGTGGAGAAGATTGACTTAGGATTGAGATTGAGGTTGTAGTTGGGGTTGGGGGTTTCGCGGGTAGTGTGGTGTAGTTCGGGTAGAAGTCTAGTCCTGAGGTTTTTGGTTTACGCCTATTGCTTTCATACCCTCTGGCTCTGCCTTCATTTTGTCGTCTACACTGCGAGATAGCTCTCCGGAACGTCCTACATCCCATTGTCCCTACCTTGTGTCCCTCCTCTTGACATACGGGACAAGACGTCGTATTCTGGTCACATTTCTCCTCATTGTTTCCTTCTTTCCCGCATTTGAAGCATAGTTTTCTTCTGTCTGGTCCTTTGCAGTCATCTTGACCATGGTCATATGCCCAGCATCTATTGCACCGAGGTATCTTCAATATATTCTCCATTTTGGCCCTTGATAGTCCTACCCTTATAAATGATTGTTCAAGTAGCACTTCTGCTTTTGATCTGTCTAGAGTAACCGTGATTGCCTGGGTGTTTCCGGCATTTGGTCTAAGTTCACTTGCTGTTATTTCTTCTTCCCCACTTGGTTCCTCATCTCCTCAATCATTTCTTTCTTTGTAACCGTTATATCCAGTCCTCTGATATATATGGATTCTAGGTCTCTTCCAGTCACCTTTATCTTCATGGTGCCCTTAATTTCTTCTATCGCCTTTTTTATTTTTTCCATCTCTGCTTTTTTGTCATCCATTGTGATCAGAACCTTGTCCTGTTTCGTTTTTCTTATATTTTTAATAAATTTCCTAGCTTCATTATCTTTCAGTTTTTCATTGATTGTTTTCATCACCTCTTCGTATTTATTTCCTTCTTGTTCTATGATCAGGGCAGGAAGTCTCGCATGGCTCCTTTGGTTTCCTTCGTTATTATGGTGTTTTCTATTGGTATATATCCTCACTTGAGTCCTTCCTCCGTGGAAATGTGCTTCTGCCATTTTTCGGAGGTATTCATTACTATATTTCTCCACATGGTGGATTGCCACCCACTCGTCATGCTGAGTTTCTTCTCTCAGTTTCACTAATCCATTCCATAGTTTCTCTTCCTCATTCCGATGTTCCATTTCCACTATTTTCTGGGTTGCGGTGGTATTGTGATCCTTCCATTTGGAGCTTCGTTCCAGAACTGCAAATGTATGAAATATAGCATACAGACGAAACATGAAATATAGCATACAGACGAAATATTCCGTTCAAACACATAGCTTCACAAATAAGTGCTAATCTCGAGCAGTTAAGGATCAAAACCACGATCAGAGGGAAATCATTGATTTTTGGAGTGCTATACCGTCCTCCGGATGGAAGTATTCCCCTCTGACTGAGCGAACTTGACGACAGCTTCTCAAATTTACTTCCAACATGTGATTTTTTCCTCGCAGCGGGTGATCTCAATATTGATTTAATCACTAACGATAGACGTCGTGCACTTTTCAATAATTTTCAAAAACCTACTCGTATAACTAACAACATTCAGACACTGTTAGATATATTGATTGTGTCAGATGAAGAGCAAGTTACTTCTGTCGATTTTTCTGATGAAAATTGTCTGAAAATTGTATATTAGACAATGAGGTAAGAACAATCACATACCGCGACTTTCAAGACTTCAATTATGATTCATTCTATGACGACTGGAGAAATATTCGATGGGATTCTATTTACCATTTGAATAATGTGGAACTTGAATAATGATGAACTTTCCTTTTTTATAGTCATCTTATGGAACTTTTCGGAAAACACTCACCTCTCAAAACGAAAAGGGTAACCAGACCTCCTGCTCCATGGCAAAACTCTGTCTACGGCGGATTGGCGATCCTACAGAGACTTGCGAAATTACACTACAGGTGCTATACGTCGCGAAAAAGAAAGCTCACTTGGATCATATTCTTCTCCAGAAAAGTTCTAAATCGACATGGAATGCCCTCCGCTCACTCGGCTTACTGAGGAACAAAAACATTATTGAAATATGAATATGAAAGATTAATATCGCATCAATTATCATTTCAACAATATTTTACAGCAGGATCCCTCTGAAGCTCAGTTGTCGCTACTTGAAATATACGATAGACCTTTAGCCGCTGATAATTTCAACTTCTCTAACATTACTAGAGAGTTGGTGAGAGTATATATTTATAAAATCAAAACTAATATATCTGATATAACAGATCTGAATTTGATTGAAGTCAATCCTAGATCGGAACAAGTGATAAAAATTAGAACATCGATAAATAATGGCGAAATTATTATCCCACATCATAAGTACCACAACTGTGAGATACCAGAAAGTCTCTCGGTTGCATAAAATGGATATGCTCTAACGACTATTTCAAATAACACTGTAAATATGATAACCTTAGATTTTTCTGAACCTATAATTGTTGAAAAATTTGACCGTGATCACATCCAAGAAGTAGAACTTCACAATTTTGACGAATCTCCCAACCGATATTTATATCCAACAAAAATCAGAATAGATCACCTGAACCAAGAAGAACGAAACGAAATACCTTAACTTTGTAAAGAATTTGCAGATATTTTTTATATAGAAGGAGACGCTTTAACATTCACTAATCGCATAAAACATCAAATAAAAACCGCAGATGAATTGCCAGTATATTCAAAATCGTATCGCTATCCGTTCATCCATAAGCAAGAAGTAGAAAATCGAATGAAGAAAATACTTGACCAAAACATCATAAGACCTAGTAATTCACCGTGGTCGTCACCTATATGGGTCGTACCAAAAAAGGCTGATGTTTCAGGTAAGCAAAAGTGGAGAGTCGTGGTAGACTATCTGATCTCAACGGAAAAACTGTTGATGATAGATACCCGCTTCCAAACATAACAGACCTCTTCGACAAACTGGGAAAATGTCAGTATTTTACTACCCTCGATTTTCGTGGTTTTCACCAGATCGAGATGGATGAAAAGGATATAGCTAAAACGGCTTTCAACACAGAGAACGACCATTTCGAATATCTGCGTATGCCTTTTGGTTTGAAAAATGCACCAGCCACATTTCAACGTATAATGGATAACATTGCGTGGAGTCCAAAACGAGAAATGTCTAGTGTACTTGGACGATATAATAGATTTCCCAACATCATTACAAGAACATTTAGAGAGGCTACGAGATTCGAACTTTAAGATACAACTCGATAAATCCGAATTTTTGCGAAAAGAAGTCGCATACCTGGGCCATGTTGTGACTCCAGAGGGTGTCAAACCGATCCCTTACAAAATTCGTGCAATTAAACAATTTCCAATTTTAAACAAACTAATTCTAAACAAATGAAAAGATTTCTAGGTTTACTAGAGCATTATCGTAGGTTTATAAACAACTTCGCTAAAATAACCAAACCGTTCACGAAGTGTCTTAAAAAAGGAGTCAAAATAGAACATAATCAAGACTGTTTCAATACTTGTAAAAATTTGTTGATAAATGAACCGATACTCCAGTATCCGGATTTTTCTAAACCCTTCGTACTAACGACAGACGCAAGCAACTTTGCTTTGGGTGCTGTTCTGTCCCAAGGACAGATTGGTAGTGATTTACCTATCGCATACGCTTCCCGAACTTTAAACGAATCGGAACAAGATTATTCAACAATCGAAAAAGAATAACTTGCGATAGTCTGGGCCACTAAATATTTCCGTCCATATTCATTCGGTAGAAAATTTGATATTGTTACAGACCACAAACCTTTAGTAGTAACCGAACTGCTGGAATTACATAAGATCGACACACACTTCTGCAGTCCAAATCACCCAATCCAGGAGGTTAGGTTAGGTTAGGTTAGGTTCCCGGGGAGCTTATGATGGGACTCAAAAGGGACTGTGGGAAAAATTGGTACCACTGAGGACGGAATCAGAAGGAGACGCGAGGGTAGCTATCCACCACATTAAAAACATGGAGAGGGAGAAGTTACAATGATGGAGTACATCTTCCACACCAGCGCAACCGAAGTAAGCGTTTATACAACGGGGCAACAACAGGGTAAGGCCAGGGAGAGGAGTACATACGGGGTGATAATAAACGGAGGAGGAAAGTCCTACAGGGAGATCCTTGGGAGAGTCAGGGGGGCAGTAGGAGGCACCGAACCGGCGAACGCCATTAGAGACATTCGGAGTACCAAAGATGGGAACCTCTTGTTAATCATGGATAAAAACCCGGAGGCGCTTACCAGGCTGAGAGAGGTCATCAAAGAAGAGGGTACATTAAGGACTAGAAGGATAGGTAAACAGGACAGGGAACTCATTAACCTCAGAGGAATGGCTGTTGACGTCACACAGGAGGAGGTCATAGGGGCCATCAAGGGGGTGGTTGGAACCTGGAACGACGAATGTAGGGTTAGTGAGACTAGGCCCTTACAGGGTGAAACCGCGGCGGCTACGGTTACTCTCCCAAGGAATCTGGCGGAGGTGCTGCTACAGCAGGACACCATAAGGATTGGCCTTGTTAGATGCAGGGTCGAAAAAAGGGTTAGAGTGGAGAGATGCCCAAAATGTTACGGGCACAGGAAGGAGCAGTGTGAGGGTCCCGATAGATTCCGGAACTGCTATAAATGCGGGGAGGGTGACCACCAACTAAAGGAGTGCGTAAACACGGAGTACTGCCCAGTTTGCGAGATGAAAGGGCACAAGGTGCACAAGGGCACAAGGCCCTAAAGAGGGCAAGAGCGGGTGGTAGACACAGAGGAAGAACCAGTGTTGCAGTTGAGGATGACGAGGTTTTCGTAACGCGGAGGCCTAACTCGGAGAGTATGAGGGAGAGTACGCCTCTACTGATGGGGGAAATGGACACTACGCACTCTATTCTGGACGGGATAATGGGGCCTGACACCCCGCAAGGAATCCCGGGTAGCAGGAGATGGGCCGACGGAGGGGCCACGTTTATAAAACAATAAACGGATACTACAAGTAAACGTGGATAGACGCAGGAATGCGCACCACCTACTTCAGAGGACAGTAGTGGAGGAAAATGTCGACCTAATTCTCATCCAGGAGCCAAACCTAAATATTGTTGAAAATGATTCCAGGTGGATCATTGATCAGAACGAAAATACTGCTGTATGGTGCAGAAATCCGAGATGCGGGGTTACTAGCCATCTCACGGCCCATGGCTTTATTTGTTTGGATTTTGGAAAATTTGTAATCTACAACTGTTATATTTCGCCAATTACGACACAGGCAGATTTTGAGCGATATATAGATAGCCTGGCTCAACATGTTCAAGACGGGGAAAAGGAGGCAACTATCGCGGGCGACCTCAATGCGAAGTCTCATCTGTGGTCAGCTGGAAGGAACGACGCAAGAGGCAGATATATCGAGGAATGGGTAAACGCGGCAAACATGACAGTACTGAATGCAGGAAATGAGCCTACCTTCGTTAGGGCGGCCCAGTCCTCGATCATTGATATTACTCTGTCTACCGGTAGGATCTCTACGAAGATAGATGGCTGGCATGTGTCTCTGGAGGAGAGTGGCAGTCTCCATAGAAATATATACTATGACATTGAAAATGGGGTACGAGTAAAGGCCATTGAGCAACATCGGCAGAGGCGCATTGATCAACGGGTGCTGAGGGGCTCTATGATGCTTTTGAGTCACAACATAAATGATGTGCAGGGGCTTACGAAGGCAATGCAGAACGCCCAAAAAATTGCTATAGAATCCTGTAAGCGTGCCAGAAGGGAGCTTACGAGAATACGTCGACGGAGAGCCCAACCAGAGGTGATCTCGGAGAAGGAAAGGGTGTATAAAGAAAGAAGGAAGGAACTCAAAAAGGGAATAAACAGGGCACAGAAGGAGGAGTGGCGGCTTCTTTGCGATAAACTGGAAGAGGACCCATGGGGGCAGGGATATAAAATTGTGGCGAGGGACCTTAAGGGTTTTAGAGCACCCTATGAACTAGGCCAGGCGCAGAAAGAAATCCTCCTGCAAGAGGTTTTCCCAGAGGCGGAAGAAGTTGCATATGAACATCAAGAGCTTGCCGGAGAACCACCACCTCCTCTTTTCACTCAGGATGAGCTCCTTCTGGCGACGCAGAGACTGAGAAATGGGAGAGCACCAGGGCCGGATGGTATCCTACCGGAGACGGTGAAATGTGTAATGGGGCTGATTTCGGAGACCTTCCTGGAAATGGCAAACGCCTGGTACATCCGAGGAGTCTTCCCAGATAGCTGGAAGCGGGGGAAAGCTATTCTAATACCAAAGGGGGACCCGAGGCAGGAGAAGAAATACAGACCCATCTGCCTGCTAGACTGTCCAGGAAAGCTATACGAATATATGCTGAAGGATAGGTTGGTGAAGGAGTTGGAAGAAAGGAGAGGAATTGCGGATACGCAGTTCGGGTTTAGGGCAAAGAGGTCGACAGTTGGTGCTGGGGCGGGTTTTGAGTCAAATAAACAGGGTTCGAAGTGGTTGGGGGAGCATTGTCCTTATTGATATTAAAAATGCATTTAATACGGCGAAATGGCATATTATAATCAGAGAGCTAGTACAAATGCAGATTAGCCCGCACCTTCTGGCGGCCATTATGAGTTATCCTACAGAACGGAAGCTAGGTTCTGGTAACACGGTGATGGGATTGTCGCAGGGTGTGCCGCAAGGATCTGTCCTGGGTCCCACCCTGTGGAATGTGATATATAATGGCATATTGCTTCTGAGACTACCGCGAGGCTGCAGCACCATAGCATACGCCGATGATTTGGCACTGATTGTAACTGCAGAGGAAAAGGAGGATATGATGAGAAATGCAAATGAGAGTCTCGCGAAAATTTTTCGGTGGACGGCAGAACACGGTTTAGACATTGCCCCGCAAAAAACCGAGGCGATTATAGTAAAGGGGCTCAGGAAAAGGGTAGACATTACATTTGAAATTGGAGGCACAACTATCGTCCCAAAAAAGTTTGTCAAATACCTCGGGGTATGGTTTGATGATAAACAAATCTACAATGAGCAGGTCAGGAGAATATGCGAGAAGGCAGACAGGCAGGTAGCTGCACTGACAAAAATTCTTCCAGATGTCAGGGGACCGGGGATTTATATGAGGAGGGTCATGTATGGGGTGGTACAGTCAGTGCTCCTCCATGCTGCACCAATCTGGGGACAGGTTATGAGGGTGAGGAAATATAAAGATATGCTCGTAGCGGTACAAAGGAAGATGCTTTTGAGAACGGCCATGGCCTATAGAACTGTGTCGGCCGACGCCCTAAATGTGATCACGGCAATACCGCCTATAGACATGCTTATAGAGGAGAGGAAACGACTGTATGACGCCCCGGAGGTGACCGCGGAGAGTAAACGGGAAGAAAGGCTAGAGACAATGCAGAGATGGCAGACTTTGTGGGATGAAAATGTCATTACTGCCCAGTGGACGAAGAAAATGATCCCAGACATTGGGGCCTGGGTAACTTGTAAGCATAAGGTCATAGATTACTATGTCTGTCAAGCACTTAGTGGGCATGGCTCTTTTGGAGCATATACGCTCAAAATCAGGAAGACCGTAGATGACAGGTGTGTGTGCTGTGGCGAAAGGGATGACCCTTACCACACCTTGTTTGTATGCCAGAGATGGCAATTACTGCGACGTGAGGTGGAGACAGACATGGGGGAACCTCCCTCTCCGGAAAATCTGATTGGCTACATGCTCGGGAGCCCCAGGTCGTGGGGCGTTGGACAAAATTTTCTTAGAAAAGTCATGGAAGATAAAGAAAGGAAGGAGAGAGCCCTGCAAAGACAGGGGGAACTGTGATAGTAAGACCAAAGAAATTTGTTAGTTTTGTGTTTATAGTATACTCTTCGTTATGTTATTTTTGTCCACTATACTTAAATGTGTAACGTAAGTAAGTGACAGATGCTGCCCGTACCTGAGGTTAATGTCTATAAGGCGGTTTCGGGTACGGGAGAAAAGCACACGGGGTGGTTTTAGCCGGAAGGAGTCCGGCACTACTGGCTCGCGATCGACACCAAGCGGCCAGTGCGCATGAGGCGTTTCCACCCTTGAAAAAAAAAAAGGTTCCCGGGGGGACACCTGAAACCCCTACCGGGCGCGTCCCCAGGTGGCGGATAGGGGAATGCCCTAACCGGTTTGCCGGCGGGTAGGTGCGAAATGAAATAGCACCCGCGGACCAACAGGATGGCTGGAAAACAATAAATAATGAAATGGCGGATTTGAAAGAATTATTACCCCAGGAGGGTACCACTGAACCCCTCCCTACCACGGTAGGCTGCCCCACGGGTTCTGGGGGGGGGGGCAAAAATCCGAGCGGAACAGATAACACACATATAGAAACAGAGAATGAAAAAAAGGGGAGAAGACCCTCGATAAAGACCATAGACCTTACATGGGATGAAGGGAGGAGAAAATCGATAATTCATGAGGAGGGAGAAGAAATGAGAAAAGACAGGGAAGAAAGACTCAAGAGAATGGGTAGGTGTAACTCATTCAGGAGTGAAAAAAGGAAATTCACGGACACGTGAGAGGAAGTGAATATATACAAGAAGAAAGAAAGCTCGGAATACTATGTCTTGAAGGAAACCTTAGGCATGATCTCAGAAATCAGCAAGGAGTTTGAAGGACACATAGAACAAAATACAAAACGGGAAATAAAGGAACTAACAAGAAGACTGGCAAAGCAAGTTCAAACGATGAATGCGAGTCACATTGCTGAATGGCTGGAGCAAAAGAAGTATGAGAAGGTAGAAAAGATGCTCGTAGAAGCGGATACCCAGACGAGCCCAGGGGCAAACAGGAGACAGACGGAACGGATTGGGCATGATGAAAATTGAAACTATGAAGATCAGGGACAGCAGGAGGTAGAAATGGAAGCAGGCAAGAAGAACAAAGGCACACCAGGAAGAATACCAATGATATGTCCAACCTGTAGAACAAAAAGAGGCAACATAAGAGAAGACATCTGCAACACGTTGGAAGATATCAACTCGTATGAAGAATGGAAAGAAATAGCTGACGAAAAATGGGATGACGAACTATATACCAACACTGAAACAAAGGTAGGAAACCCAATGGATACCAAGACATCAACGGTGAAAGTCGTCCTAGTCGAACCTGGAGATGAGAAAATGGAAAAGGAGCATCCAGCAATTATTCTTAGAAAGATTCCCAGAACTCATAGAAACAGTGTGACCCATTTTTAATGAAACACTCCCTTAGAATTTGAAGTTGTAAACAGATTTCAATGAATTTTGTTTCGGAATGTCAAGTACTAATACAAGTTTACCTTGGGACAAAATTTGAAATGTTCATTCCAATTTTCAGGGCATACTACGATACCACATATTCATAGGAAAGTACAATACATTAATTTATATCCAATTCTTATTAGTGTCTCCAGAGTAGAGTTTCGCATAATCCTGGTATAATATACCTCTTTCTCTTGTTTGATGGGATGAACATTATGCTTTCTCGATCTTATGTAACTTTGGATAACTCTCTTTTGTTCATGCGTCTCGAGACAATCAATTCAATCATCAAAATTCATTTCATTCATAATGACTGAGGATTTCACACCTTTCTGCTTTCTTCGTTACTCCCATGTTCATAATGATGCAATCAATCTCTCATCCTCTCCATAAACCACCTCTTGCAGCCTGTGTCGTTTTTCCATTATTACCAGCACTCTCATTGAGTATAGCTTTGAGCGGAGGCCTACATAGTCTGTCATCAGAATTCAATTGTTCTCATCATTCCCAGAACCTCCTTGTTTACTAGTGGGATTCCATGAATATTATCCTGCGGATAGTCTGAAGTATCGAAATATTGGTGACAATCCTGTTTTATGACTTCATAGGGATCGCGACTTCTAATCTCTTAGATTAGGGAGTCTGTATCAGTTACCAGTACAGTCATATCAAAATTCTCTTTCATGTAATCGTAATCGTAGATGGTGGTCTTTGCAAGGTCGAGGCTAGCTTGTCCAACGTATATGGGTTCGTTGAGATGAATCTGTAATTTCTCATGGAGCAATTGCCACCAAGTCCTCATTGAATATGGTTGGAGATTTGAACTCTGGCTTCGAGGTCCATGCTACAGCACCATACCTTCCAGACCACTTAGTCAAAAGACGGACATTGAACCTTTTACGAATTTTCTCCATGGTTTTGCCAAAGACAGCGTTGTTCATTAGTTTGAAGAGGTTTTTTTTTCGAATTCATCCTCTGCAGCTTTCCTCAGAATCGTATTCAGATCGATGTAGGGCTTCAGCCATATAGACTGTTTCAACTTGAGGACGCGGTGGATCTTTCGCAACACCAGACCGTGTGCTTACGCCTGTTTCAGTACTCGGTAGTGTATGACATAATTTGCCTTATGATTGAGCGTTGCCATCAACTTTGTGAGTTACTTTGCAGTTTTCGGTGGCTTACTTGTCTGATGTTGGCTCATAGCCCAATCGTACTGGCTATTCACATCAAAGTACATCAAGTATGTGTCGAGTTTTCCTAGATTATAAGAAGGCATGTGCTTGTTGGCTTGTGCTCTCCTCTTCGAGCATACTTGACTCAAGTCTCCTCGGATACCCCTCTCAACGAATAAAAACATGTCAGGATCAGTGAGAAGCTCCAGTTCCTGTTTGGAATATTTCAACATCGCATCCCAAATGAATCCAGGTGATGTGAAATAATGTGCTGGATCCAATTCGTATATCCTGATACAGCTAGCGCGAAACTGCTCGAAAACATCAGCCAATAGCAACATGTCCATCTTCATGTACTGGTCCACATATTGTCCCAAATCTTGATAGTTGAATTCATTCCAAACATGCCTAGCTCTCGAATAATGCCTGCGACGGCAGGGTTTATTGTCCAGTTCATCAAAGAAGGCATCGATTGGAGGAAGAGAGGTTTCTTTGGAACGCTCGAAAGAATCAGAGTAATTGAAGGTCATGACTCCTTTTTTCGTCACGACTTTGAATTGATCCTCGGAAAGTTCAGACAACTGTGATCTCATATTTAGAAATTTATCCAGAGAGGAATTCATGGAGCGATAGCTGTCAATGCACCGTAATTCGATGGGAGTTTTGTCAACATGTTTGGTAAATGAGATGTATTTCTTTCTTGTGATGGGTAACAAATCAATTGTACCCTGCATTCTATTGGCTATGTCATTTATGATGAAATTTGCGTTATAACCGCTTAGGTTGTGGAGAACAACTAGGACTACATGATTATCCTGGTAATTGATGTTGCAGACTTCATGTGCAGCCCCTCGATAGTTGTTTTCTGCAAGTCACGAAACTTTTTGACATCGATTGAGAACGGTGCGTTGCAAATGTGGCAATTTGTTGATTTCCGAAATTCAGCTTCTTGCTCTGGCATATGCACATCAAATAGCCGCTCCGATATCTTCGGCAAGCCGTTTGAGCTCATCTGAAAACCACCTAGAAGGGGCTTTCTCTTCATTCTTGTTTTTTTTCAACTTGAGGATATGTTTACCAACCTCTGGCATTCTAATTGCTGTCTCGTTGATTCTTACACGGTCACGAATGTGTGCATCAAGTTTTGCTTGTGATCTGAAGTAGTGAAGACAGCGATGACAAACGGCCAACTTCTTTGCTGAGCTGTTTCGAAGGAAGTCTAGAGAGATTTTTGATCCACACGTAGTGATATCTGATTTTGGGGGTACTCAAAAACGCTGTTCAAAGAAATCAAAACAGTGTTTCTTACGTGAATATTCCATGATTTCACTTATCATTGTCCAACCCTCGACATTTCATTCTTGAAATCGGAATGTCTTTTATCATAAAGATGAGAATATTGCCTAACCAATTCTATTAGGGCACCGTGATTCATTTTGTTTCGCTATTCTTATTGATAAGCGAAATAATAAAGATATCAATTGATAAAGAAAAGACGCTGGCCCAGTAAGAACAAAAACAAATCCTCAAAATGATGACCGACTGTTGACAGTTGACGAGAACGGTCTGGCGCAAATGAATTTCCACTGAGAAATATAATGAAAAGATGAAAGTTGGCTAACTTATACTAGTGTTAATGTGATTCAAATGTAATAATCCACTAATATGAACAGATGCATTGATTCTCAAGTACTCATCTTTTATAATGATAATGTAATGAAAAAATAAAGATAATGTGATTATAATTAATGTTTTATGAAATCACCTTCAGCCAAAGGTTGATATTTTCATCAGACGAAATTTTGGTATTAAGTTTAACAGCACTCCTTACGATAACAACAATAACAACACTCAAGGGTTTTCACTTCCACTTTTCACTGAACCAATATTGGCAATATCAGAACAGACGTTCAAACATTATCAACAGCAGGATCAACAAACAACTTTTCTGACAGAGGACAGTTTGCAATGACAGTTGACAAGATCATCTATCATTAATATCGATAAATCATACACTTATGATCACAGTGCCAATCAGCATTGAATATGTCGATCACCGGCGTACGGCGTAAGTAATTAGAAATTTGATAGGTTGAAATTTCACATCAACTGTCATAACTCGAAATCTAACCAATCGAATATGCTCAATTTTGGATGCGAAATATAAAGCACGTTTCTTCGGAAATAGGTAGAATAAATGAGTATGTTTTATCAGTTTTATCAGTTTTTATAAACGAGGAACTCTCCAAGTTGTTTTTTTAACGAAATATTCCGAATTGATAGGAGAAATCTACAGAAAAATATAATATCGAAATTCGTTTTGAATATTCCCGGAATATTCAAACACTTTTATATACATTTCGAGCATGATATGCCGTTCGAATATACCAATGATATTCAGAGAGAATATCTGATAAATATTCGCGAAAAAATATTCCAGGAATATATTTCATGGATATGAGATGAAACCCATATTCATGAATTATTCCAGGGATATTGCAATATCTATTGGAAAATGGGCTATAGTAGGCATATTCCTCCGATATAACACATGGATATCTGATGGATGTCCGGTAGATATCCATTCAGGATATTTTGGATATCCAGTGGACGTCCAAATATTATCCAAAGGATATCCAAAGGATGTCCCCAGGCCACCAACCTGGATGTCCATAGGATGTCCTTTATGGACATCCATCAGATGTCCATGTCCTATATGGGATATTCTTTTTGTGGAATTAATTTTTCCAAAGAATAAAATATGCCTCTCTGTAGCTATAATATTTATTCATAAATGAAATCAAAACGACATCATCTTCAACAAGATAAAATAATGAAAATAATTTGTGGAAAGGCACAAAATATCTTAAATAAATAAAAATATATTCTGATAGAATGTGAGAAAAAAAAAAACAGATAACAACGAGAAAATATAGACTAGAAATCCAATCAACACACAGAAAATAAAAAAAATAAATCCTGGAAGAAATTCAAATCATCTGGTAAAATGGAAGAAATAATTTTTATGACAAAAATAAAATACTGTTGTCTGGCATCGTACTGGCGGCATCGTCTTTTCCTGGAACAACTTTCTTCATAGAAGAAATATGTCTCTCCCTAGCTCTCCTCAGCCAAGCTTTCATAACATCTTCAGGAGTTTTTCTGTCTTTTGATAGTCCACTGACTTGTGCTGCTTCTGAAATTATATGAAATTCTTCTATATAAATTTAAAAAACTACTTGTGACTTTCACAAAGGGCCCCTCTATTCTTCCTAATGCTACAATTCAGTGTTTTAGTAAAGTAGTGCTTAAAATACTATTAAAAAAAATGATGTTTATAACACTATACATAATAGACTATATTGAACCTGTAGTTTAAATAGAATATCAAGAAATGACCACTACAAATATAATTATTGAATATCTCACCTAGCAAAAGTTCAGCTACCTTCAAGTGCCCAAAAACTTCCTTTTTTTTGCACCTTGCCAACTAAATTGTGATGCAAAATCATTTGTAAACATGGAAGAGAGGCTCAGTTTCATAGAATCATATGGAGTAGCTCCTCCTATTTTTAAAACTTCTGTTACCTGAAAAAAAATGTAAGGTCAGAATCCAACATAAATGTACACCCAACAAATATTACTCACAGCAGCTTTAAAATGCTCTTTTTCAGATAGGTATTCCTCTAGCAATCTCAAAGACTGTTCTGAGTCGATAGGGAAATGTTGAAAAGCAATGAAGATTGACTGATGAGTTATACTTGCTGTTGAATCAGAAGTATTACCAGCATCTAGTTTTATTTTGCGCACTTCATCGAGTAATTCATTTAGTACATGCCGAGTTAACACCTGTTGTTTTACCAAATTCTTCAGGGTATCACCTGTAATGAATATAGGAATAATATTCATTTTGACTGCTTTTAATAGACTATATTCATTGACCTAATGAAGATATTTCTTGTCATATGTTCAATAACCAGCAAGATAATAATGAATATTATTTATACCTATTTTATGTTCAGCACAGCAACAACAAGAGCTGACATCTGGAAAGAGGAAATTTGTAATGTTTTTTTAACGATTTCTACACCCAATAGGGTATGAAAGAAATAATCATTAATAAAATAGAAATAATATAGAATAAGAAGTGCTCATCATCAAACCTGTTGTTATTTTGGTGGCAGATATTCTTGGATCAACATTTGTTATCAATTCCTTTAAAGGTACTATTGAACCATAAATATTGGTTTCATCTGAATCAATCCTATCTGGAGATTCATGATTCATTTCAGCACTTCTAGGCATTCTGGGAGGCGATGGCAATTCTGATGTAAAGTCATTCTCTTCATCAGATGAAATAGGTCTTCTCTTCTTCAATTTTCTAGACTTTTTGTCACTATCTGAGCTCAGATCACTTTGGCTTTCAGCTTTCCTGGCTTCGTTTCCTGCCAGTAGATAATCATCTGAAACAATCAAAATATTATTCGCTATATTCCAGAAACTATAAGAATACAGATACCATATGTCCCATTCCTAAATGTAATAACATCATGTAGGGGCCAGCAACTGTTGGGTCTTCCAAGTTTCCTGATGCTCATCATTATTTTATCTTTAGGGAATGGTGGCCAATGACATTTTCTACTCCCAAACAGCCAAGTAGTAAGGACCGCTTCCACTGTGTCTTCATTGATAAATTTCACTACTGTCCATGTAGTCTCCATTCTTTAATATTACAATGGAGTTTGAAAATTAAATGATTTATTAGTTATCATGATAAAATTAGAAAAAAATCCTCCATACACTACATACATACACACATATATATAAATATAAATGAAAATGCAAAAAATATAATGAATTCAAAAAATAATATTCAACATTCAAAATAACCAATAAAAATTAAAATATGAGATACTACAACTCTCGCTATATAAATAGGTGGATTCTTCATTCATATCCAATGTTAACTCTAGATGCAATAAAGGAAATACAACATAATTATCTTTTACTTTGAGTTTCATGCATTTATAAGCAATTTGTTACAATGGCCATGATTCCAAAGGGCCAAGATTGTTCACATTCATTATTCCTTATTGCGATGACTCACAAGGAGATGTATACAAATTTGACACATTCGTGAATATGTTTCCGATAATTTTTATGTCACCCTCATGAATAATAATATTCTTAATTAATATTATTGACTTGTTTTGAAGACAACAACAGTTATCAGGTTCAGAGATCCTCAGAATATAGTTGGAAAATATAACTTTCTTATACTGCTTTGAACTGATGAGGTTTGAGATGAGGGGCCCATCAAAATGTTCCATAGATAGTTGAGGAAATTGAGAGCTGATACAATTTGAATAATTATTTAAAATATTTTCTTGTTCATATATTCTCCTTGTTATTTGCTCAAGAGGCTTTTCACCTTTCCTAACCAATTTCTTTAATACCTGCATATGGTTTTCAAATGGAAAGGCACTGAACTGATCTAATGGACCCAAGTATCTTACATCATCACACAAGTGTAAAAGGTTGTGAATATTATGTGAAACATTTTCTGGCCCATACAAAGTTAAGAAAGTCTTAAGAAAATACTTCAACAGAGATTCAGCATATTGAAGGTGCTTCATAAATGACATACTAGACAACAATGTGATAGCAACATGTAATGTTAAAAAGTTCACATATCTGTCTTGATCTAAAACTGATGGCAAAACAACAGGACCTAGATAAAATAAAAATAATCTAAATTCTGTTGCCTTCCATCGCTTTGCTTCATTCAATGATCTTGGTTTTCTAGTGAATTCTGAAGGAATTTCTGGAGCATGACTCAAAAGTGAAGTTGATAACATTGTCACTTGATGGAATGATAATTTGCTTCCTGGTTTTCCACAAATCCATAATGATACTAGCAACTTTTTTGCTACACCTAGACAAATCATGTGCATATAATCTAAGGGAAAATTTGTTATCATATTTAGTCCTGGTAAAAGCTCTAGAAGTGAAGTGCCAGTATGGTGTTCTTCGTCTATTTTTGATCTAAAATTTAGGTCAGTACGCAGGCACAAGTGTTCTACTTCAGGGAAACAGACTTTGTTGTTGATGAAAGCCCCAACAACTGTACACTTAGTGCAAGAGCTATATCCACTATGTCCTTTGGTGTACTTTATAAAAGGTTTTGCTGGTACATCACACACAAATGCCTTTATTTTTACTAGAAAAACATGACCATTGCATGTAACACCATTATTGAATATATCTATTGCTTCAGTCACAAACGAATTGAGAAAATCATTTGCATCTGATGGTTTTTCATTTCCATGATATATACCTATTATATCAATGGTTTTATGATCACCAAATACACTGAACAAAATTGAGTATAATTGGCTTCCTGAACTTTTGGACAGAGGTAACCCATCAATACTGATAAGTAACTCTATCACTGAATTAGGATTTGCAAGTGGTGAGTTTGCTATGAATTTTTCAATACATGTTTTCAAGCCAAAATGAAAATATTGACCAGGTTTCACTACTTCCAAAACAACACTTCTAGGAGTATTTAATAAAGTTCTGGCATCAAGAGGAAGTTCTGGATGAGATGGCTTTAATATATGGAGAAGGTTGGTAAAGGCTACTTGGGGTACATTATGTTGCAATGCCCATTTTCGCAACCGAAAACTCAATGATGGCTCCTGTTCTATTTGATCAGTAGCGTTCTGCATATTATTCTGCTCAGCACTATCGAATGAAGAGTTACTACTATTGTGATAATATATTTCGACATCAGGGAAATAAGTACAATTCTCTGTGATTGACAATTCACCCACACCGTCACCCATAAGGGGTGCAGATGGGCTATCTAAAGACCTAGATGAGTAGGATGATGAATCTAAACCAGTTTCCATTGTTTTTTCCATTTTATTGAGCATCTTTTTTCTATTTGCTTTGTCCATCTTCAATGAAAGACATGAAATTGTGACACAGGAAATGAAAACACTCACCTCTTATCAATGTATCCTAGAAATACACCGTCACTATGAACTCAAACGACAAAGAATTAATGATAATGGAATAATCAAAAAGGACTCTTCTGTGGAATAGCCTAATGCATAGAGAAACGATAACGTGAAGCGTGTTCATACCACAGATCATTTATATGTTCGTACACAGCGAGACCATAAACGACACAGACTGACTGAGTCACAGATTATACACTTGACAACTTAGCAGAAGTGGAGTGGAGTCAAGTGACGTGAGCGGCGTTGTCGTAAAGTGGGTAATTCAAAATCAATGACGAATGTCAGGTGAATTGTTGAATACTATAAGTATTGAATACATTGAAAAATCTGTATCAGGCCGAAGAAAGATGGTCTATTGCGGAATCATGGTTCACCTGTCACTGAAACTCGATATCAAAAACATTTTCTCACTTGTTTTGATGCTCCAAAACTGGATATCCTATGGATATCCACTGGATGTCCAAAAAATGTTGATGAATTCCATATTCAATATTTTATGTATTCCCTAGCAATATAACTATTCACACACGGATTTGGATTTTCCATCACTATAATTCATATATTTCACAATTTGCACTTTGATTATATCCCCATGGTTGAATTTTGGACATCCTATGGATATCCAAAAATTGTCCAAAGATATTCCGACATGAATCGGACATAATTTGGAGGTCCATAGGATATCCGGTGTTGTATGGGCTGGAATATTGGGTACCGTCTGGAATTATACTTGTTGGTTAATAATTATCTTGATTCATCTTCCACAGTGATAATTTGATATATACTGCACCACAAAATGTCCAAGTCGACCAATACAATGATATTGTGGACTGTCAAGAGGCTGTTTCCATCAGTGGAGTCAGTATACATTCTCTCCAACACATTGACAGCAATGACAGCTGGCAAGAAGGAGCAGTTCCATATTCCGAAGTCAATGTGAAGCACCGTTGTGGTGAGTTATGTTGAATATGCTCAATGAATGTATGTCTTGAGAATATTTTTTCAAACTGGACTGATGCTGAAACGAAAGTATTATTGGAATACTACGAACAATTCATGTCCAATGTAGGACCCATGAAAAAATTCAAAAATAAAAGAAACATGTATAGTACAATTACAGACATTCTCAATGAAAAGTTCAACTAACAAAGAACAGCAATACAAGTGGAGAATAGGTACAAAACAGTTCTGAAGAGAAAAAAATCTGCTGTTGAAAATAATAGAAGAACTGGGGCAAGCCGTATGGACATCCCATTTTAAGAAGAACTCAATAAAATATCTAGTTTAGATGATAGTATAGAGCCAGAGGTTTTGGGTACTGCTCAGAACATACAAGTTCTCAAACCAATTCAGAAAGAAAATATAACACCATCAGTGTCACAATCAATTAAGTCTGTGAGGAAACACAAATCAATTCATGAGAATCTAATTGAAATTCACCAACAAAAAGATAAGGTCAAAAAAAGGAGACACAAAGAGAAACTGGAATTGATAAGAGAACTTTTCAAAAAGTATTAATCGTTCCTTATACAAATGCTTCCTCTGAATATTTCATTATTTTATATTTCAATAGTTAATTTGTTGAATTTTTTGTTTAGTTTTTCCTTAAAATATCTCAATAAAATTATATTATGGTTCATGATATTTTAATTACCATAGACAAGCCAGTCAACGATAGTAACTACCTTTATAGAAAAATGGTGGACAAAAATAGGAATATTCATTTCACTATAATATAAACTCCGTCATATTTTTATATTGCTTTCCTCTTTTCTTCCCATTTTTTTCTGAGACGCCATTCAGTTTCCTCATGATGGTGGTCTTTCTCTGTATCAGGTGAAACAATTTCTTCAGTTTCAATCATATATGCATAAATTATGGAGGACACGACATGCAGATATAAATCTCACTATTTTTTCCACTGATAACATATCCATATTATGGAGTTGCCGGAATCTACCTTCAAGGATTCCAAATGTATTTTCAATAAGCACTCTGGTTGCACTCAAAGTTTGATTAGATTTTTTTTGCCCATTAGCTTACTGTTTATTCCCATAATCTTTATAAGGTACCAGTAGCCAGGTTCTTATGAAATATGCTCCATTCCCCAGAATGTTGTATTTGGTACCACATAATGTTGGAAGTCTCTGATATACAGGGTGAGTCAAAGATGTGTACCGAGCTTGCTGGGGGTGATAGAACATTGAAAAATAAGTGTAGTTTGATGATTAAACTCATGGCCCAGAATGCATATTAAGGGAGATATATCCTTCCAAAGTTGATAAAATTAAAATAATTTCTCCGCATAACTTCTGAACGATGAAAGCCACCTGATTGAAATTTTGTGCATGAATGTATGTTGTCAAAATACATTTTTTCGTCACACTTCCACATTTCTGATATTGTTATGAAGGGTGTTTTCAGAGGGTGAGTCATGATTTTTTGTAGAAAACTTTTTTCCCTGTATTATTTTCGGTGAAAAAACAGGAGCATTCGATGGAGCGAAAAAAATTACATGAAAAAGGTACTCCTATTCAAATACAAAAAATTCAGCCGTTCGTGAGATATTTGAGTTTTTGTAGTTACATGATATCAGCAGATTGATTTTATTCATCGCGAGATTCATCGGTATAACGATATTTCAGCAGGACATGATGAATAATTTTGTTCTCAATTTTAACGTTCATGTCATCAACATTCGAGTCAACATTGTTGTAGTCGATTTATAACCGATTTCATGTCGGACCAGTTATCATGAAGAGCATTTTGAGTAACAAAGCTTATAATCATTTTTTATCCTTGGTTGTGGCTATTCGATTATTATGTGGAAGAGATCAAAACATCACAAACATCAATTATTATGCTAATACACTCTTGATTTATTTTGTTGAAAAATTCAGGTATTTTTTCAGTATAGAGTATGTAACATATAATGTGCACAACTTAATTCATTCAGCTGAAGATGTCAAGGTTCATGGTTGCCTAGATAATTTTAGTGCTTTCAAATTTGAAAATTTAATGTACAAATCAAAGCAATTGTTAAAAACTTCAAGATTGCCCTTGCAACAAATTCATAATAGACTGAAGGAGAGAATTAACAAAACTACAAAAATTAAAAATTTTCCTGAGGCTATACTTAAAAATAATGAAATATATGGTGTCAACTCACAACATTTTTCAATTTCATTGAAACCTAATGAAAACTATTGTTTGTTGACTGATGGAAGCGTAGTAGTAGTTGAAAAAATTACAAGACAAAATGATACTTTCCATTTCTAAGCAAAATATTTCCAAAAGTATGATCCACTTTTTGAAACTCCTTGTAATTCTACATTACTCGGAATTAGAATGGTATCTATTGAAGATTTATGTGACTGTACGGAACCGTTTCAAATAGATTTAATTTCAAATGAAATGTTGAGATTGTCTGTGGAAAATAGGTTTGTATTAATTCCTTTCCTTCACTAATATAACTTTTGTGTAATTTTTCCTTAAGGGTCCAGCTCATTTCACATAAGTAAATCATTTTTTTAGCTTGGTATTTCCAGCTTTCTTCAGTAGTTCTAAAAATCCCTATGTATAAATACCTTGTGTCCTAGTAAATAGACTTGGGGTCTATTTTTTTGTATATATATTTTATTTTATCTTCATATACAGGGTGTCCTTAAAAGGTCTTTACAAAAAGCTACCACATATTCTTCAGACCAAAACAATTCGATACAAGCAAACTTACCTCAGTAAAAAGTTGCTTAGTTTGGGCGCTAGACGGCTCTGAAGTTGAAATTTTCAAATCGATTTTGCTTCATAACTTTTGAACGGCTCATGAGATTTTTTTCAAATTTGGTACGTTGGCATAGACTCATCGGGCAATGAAACTCATATCATAATCATAATGAATATCATTCCATGGGCGTAGAACTTGATTTTTTCAGTAAATAAACATCTAAAACTCCTACGCCAATGGAAAAAAATTAGTTTCAATATGAAATCTAAATTATTCAACTCATTCACTACAAAAAAGGTACTCTTGACAAAAGTCGATTCCTCACTTGAGATAACCCCATACAAAATAATCCATCGGTGTTAAGTCTGGAGAACGTGGTGGCCAATTCACGGGTGCATCATTACCTCTACCTATCCATCTGTCTGGGTACTGTTGGTTTAAAAAATTCCTAACATCCACCGAAAAATGTGGTGGAGCTCCATCGTGCATAAACCACATATCTACCCGATGTTGGAGTGGTAAATCTTCCAACAAATTTGGCAACGTATTTCGTAGATGTTGTAAATACATGTCTCCTGGTAATCTTTGTGGAAGTATGACAGGACCAATTATAAAATTTCCTATTATTCCAGCCCAAACGTTGATTTTGAATTCGTGTTGAAAATGGTTTATTTTAATGGAATGAGGATTTTCAATTGCATAAACGTGTTCATTATGAAAATTAGTTATTCCTCTTCTCGTGAAACAGGCTTCATCAGTGAACAAAATATTCTTTCCAAAGTTCAGATTCATTTCTCTTTGCAAATTAATGAACCTACAAAACATCAGACGACTTTGTGAATCATGGATTAATAAATCTTGAACTGGCGTCTTGTCGTATGGGTATAATAATTGTTCTCTTAGTACTTCATGAACGGCATTCCTAGAAACTTCTAGTTCATTACTTATCCGTCTAGTACTCAATTCTGGATTTTCTTCAATACGGTCTAAAATTTCTACTTCGACTTCGGGAATCCTTACATAACGCTGTCTTCCATAATCACCAGTTCTAGGAGCAGAATGACCCCCGAAGACGTCTCTCAACTGCAGCAAAGGTTGGGTGGCTTGGTACGCGACGATTTGGAAACCTTGCCGAATACACCCTCACACTCTCTTGACCATTTCCTTGACAATATCCGAATACCAATAACATATCGGTGTATTTTTCATTGGTGTATTGTACGGCCATGATAAATCAGAAAAGTCCGATATCAACAATCAACGTCAATAAAACTCGACAAATCAACACAGATGAAACTATGGAAACCAAGAATGTGAATATCACTGTTTTCGAGCAGATAATAATAGTCTTCAGAAAAAAAAACCAGTGCTACTTATTTTCAATAGAAATAACCTATGCAAAAAGTACATCTCAACTTTTTGCGTCGTATAAATCTTTGTATACGTGAAAATGGTGAACATTTTGAACAATTTTTATGAAATATCTGTTAATCGTTTTATTATTAATTATGCTCTGAATCACTAAAATTAAAATTTTGTCGAAACCATGAGAGGAATCGACTTTTGTCAAGAGTACCTTTTTTGTAGTGAATGAGTTGAATAATTAAGATTTCATATTGAAACTAATTTTTTTCCATTGGCGTAGGAGTTTTAGATGTTTATTTACTGAAAAAATCAAGTTCTACGCCCATGGAATGATATTCATTATGATTATGATATGAGTTTCATTGCCCGATGAGTCTATGCCAACGTACCAAATTTGAAAAAAATCTCATGAGCCGTTCAAAAGTTATGAAGCAAAATCGATTTGAAAATTTCAACTTCAGAGCCGTCTAGCGCCCAAACTAAGCAACTTTTTACTGAGGTAAGTTTGCTTGTATCGAATTGTTTTGGTCTGAAGAATATGTGGTAGCTTTTTGTAAAGACCTTTTAAGGACACCCTGTATATCTATGTTAGATCCATCCCTCTGATTCCCGAAAAGTCATTGTCGGGTCGTCAGAGGGGGTCAAATTTCGATTTGAAAATTTCAAAAAATTCTATCACACTTATTAGAGGATGGCACACGATCTCGCTGGTCAGGAATTATAAATCTATGTTAGATCCATCCCTCTGATTCCCGAGAAGTCATTATCGGGTCGTCAGAGGGGGTCAAATTTCGATTTGAAAATTTCAAAAAATTCTATCACACTTATTAGAGGATGGCACACGATCTCGCTGGTCAGGAATTATATATCTATGTTAGACCCATCCCTCTGATTCCCGAAAAGTCATTGTCGGGTCGTCAGAGGGGGTCAAATTTCGATTTGAAAATTTCAAAAAATTCTATCACACTTATTAGAGGATGGCACACGGTCTCGCTGGTCAGGAATTATTCATCTATGTTAGATTCATCCCTCTGATTCCCGAAAAGTCATTGTCGGGTCGTCAGAGGGGGTCAAATTTCGATTTGAAAATTTCAAAAAATTCTATCACACTTATTAGAGGATGGCACACGATCTCGCTGGTCAGGAATTATATATCTATGTTAGATCCATCCCTCTGATTCCCGAAAAGTCATTATCGGGTCGTCAGAGGGGGTAAAATTTCGATTTGAAAATTTCAAAAAATTCTATCACACTTATTAGAGGATGGCACACGATCTCGCTGTTCAGGAATTATATATCTATGTTAGACCCATCCCTCTGATTCCCGAAAAGTCATTGTCGGGTCGTCAGAGGGGGTCAAATTTCGATTTGAAAATTTCAAAAAATTCTATCACACTTATTAGAGGATGGCACACGGTCTCGCTGGTCAGGAATTATTGATCTATGTTAGATTCATCCCTCTGATTCCCGAGAAGTCATTATCGGGTCGTCAGAGGGGGTCAAATTTCGATTTGAAAATTTCAAAAAATTCTATCACACTTATTAGAGGATGGCACACGATCTCGCTGGTCAGGAATTATATATCTATGTTAGATCCATCCCTCTGATTCCCGAGAAGTCATTATCGGGTCGTCAGAGGGGGTCAAATTTCGATTTGAAAATTTCAAAAAATTCTATCACACTTATTAGAGGATGGCACACGATCTCGCTGGTCAGGAATTATATATCTATGTTAGACCCATCCCTCTGATTCCCGAAAAGTCATTGTCATGTCGTCAGAGGGGGTCAAATTTCGATTTGAAAATTTCAAAAAATTCTATCACACTTATTAGAGGATGGCACACGATCTCGCTGTTCAGGAATTATATATCTATGTTAGACCCATCCCTCTGATTCCCGAAAAGTCATTGTCGGGTCGTCAGAGGGGGTCAAATTTCGATTTGAAAATTTCAAAAAATTCTATCACACTTATTAGAGGATGGCACACGGTCTCGCTGGTCAGGAATTATTCATCTATGTTAGATTCATCCCTCTGATTCCCGAAAAGTCATTGTCGGGTCGTCAGAGGGGGTCAAATTTCGATTTGAAAATTTCAAAAAATTCTATCACACTTATTAGAGGATGGCACACGATCTCGCTGGTCAGGAATTATATATCTATGTTAGATCCATCCCTCTGATTCCCGAAAAGTCATTATCGGGTCGTCAGAGGGGGTCAAATTTCGATTTGAAAATTTCAAAAAATTCTATCACACTTATTAGAGGATGGCACACGATCTCGCTGGTCAGGAATTATATATCTATGTTAGACCCATCCCTCTGATTCCCGAAAAGTCATTGTCATGTCGTCAGAGGGGGTCAAATTTCGATTTGAAAATTTCAAAAAATTCTATCACACTTATTAGAGGATGGCACACGATCTCGCTGGTCAGGAATTATATATCTATGTTAGACCCATCCCTCTGATTCCCGAAAAGTCATTGTCATGTCGTCAGAGGGGGTCAAATTTCGATTTGAAAATTTCAAAAAATTCTATCACACTTATTAGAGGATGGCACACGATCTCGCTGGTCAGGAATTATATATCTATGTTAGACCCATCCCTCTGATTCCCGAAAAGTCATTGTCATGTCGTCAGAGGGGGTCAAATTTCGATTTGAAAATTTCAAAAAATTCTATCACACTTATTAGAGGATGGCACACGGTCTCGCTGGTCAGGAATTATTCATCTATGTTAGATTCATCCCTCAGATTCCCGAGAAGTCATTATCGGGTCGTCAGAGGGGGTCAAATTTCGATTTGAAAATTTCAAAAAATTCTATCACACTTATTAGAGGATGGCACACGATCTCGCTGGTCAGGAATTATATATCTATGTTAGACCCATCCCTCTGATTCCCGAAAAGTCATTGTCGGGTCGTCAGAGGGGGTCAAATTTCGATTTGAAAATTTCAAAAAATTCTATCACACTTATTAGAGGATGGCACACGGTTTCGCTGGTCAGGAATTATTCATCTATGTTAGATTCATCCCTCTGATTCCCGAAAAGTCATTGTCGGGTCGTCAGAGGGGGTGTAATTTCGATTTGAAAATTTCAAAAAATTCTATCACACTTATTAGAGGATGGCACACGATCTCGCTGGTCAGGAATTATATATCTATGTTAGATCCATCCCTCTGATTCCCGAAAAGTCATTATCGGGTCGTCAGAGGGGGTAAAATTTCGATTTGAAAATTTCAAAAAATTCTATCACACTTATTAGAGGATGGCACACGATCTCGCTGTTCAGGAATTATATATCTATGTAAGACCCATCCCTCTGATTCCCGAAAAGTCATTGTCGGGTCGTCAGAGGGGGTCAAATTTCGATTTGAAAATTTCAAAAAATTCTATCTTACTTATTAGAGGATGGCACACGGTCTCGCCGGTCAGGAATTATTGATTTATGTTAGATTCATCCCTCTGATTCCCGAGAAGTCATTATCGGGTCGTCAGAGGGGGTCAAATTTCGATTTGAAAATTTCAAAAAATTCTATCACACTCATTAGAGGATGGCACACGATCTCGCTGTTCAGGAATTATATATCTATGTTAGACCCATCCCTCTGATTCCCGAAAAGTCATTGTCGGGTCGTCAGAGGGGGTCAAATTTCGATTTGAAAATTTCAAAAAATTCTATCACACTTATTAGAGGATGGCACACGATCTCGCTGGTCAGGAATTATATATCTATGTTAGATCCATCCCTCTGATTCCCGAAAAGTCATTATCGGGTCGTCAGAGGGGGTCAAATTTCGATTTGAAAATTTCAAAAAATTCTATCACACTTATTAGAGGATGGCACACGATCTCGCTGGTCAGGAATTATATATCTATGTTAGACCCATCCCTCTGATTCCCGAAAAGTCATTGTCATGTCGTCAGAGGGGGTCAAATTTCGATTTGAAAATTTCAAAAAATTCTATCACACTTATTAGAGGATGGCACACGATCTCGCTGTTCAGGAATTATATATCTATGTTAGACCCATCCCTCTGATTCCCGAAAAGTCATTGTCGGGTCGTCAGAGGGGGTCAAATTTCGATTTGAAAATTTCAAAAAATTCTATCACACTTATTAGAGGATGGCACACGGTCTCGCTGGTCAGGAATTATTCATCTATGTTAGATTCATCCCTCAGATTCCCGAGAAGTCATTATCGGGTCGTCAGAGGGGGTCAAATTTCGATTTGAAAATTTCAAAAAATTCTATCACACTTATTAGAGGATGGCACACGATCTCGCTGGTCAGGAATTATATATCTATGTTAGACCCATCCCTCTGATTCTCGAAAAGTCATTGTCGGGTCGTCAGAGGGGGTCAAATTTCGATTTGAAAATTTCAAAAAATTCTATCACACTTATTAGAGGATGGCACACGGTCTCGCTGGTCAGGAATTATTTATCTATGTTAGATTCATCCCTCTGATTCCCGAAAAGTCATTGTCGGGTCGTCAGAGGGGGTCAAATTTCGATTTGAAAATTTCAAAAAATTCTATCACACCTATTAGAGGATGGCACACGATCTCGCTGGTCAGGAATTATATATCTATGTTAGATCCATTCCTCTGATTCCCGAAAAGTCATTATCGGGTCGTCAGAGGGGGTAAAATTTCGATTTGAAAATTTCAAAAAATTCTATCACACTTATTAGAGGATGGCACACGATCTCGCTGTTCAGGAATTATATATCTATGTTAGACCCATCCCTCTGATTCCCGAAAAGTCATTGTCGGGTCGTCAGAGGGGGTCAAATTTCGATTTGAAAATTTCAAAAAATTCTATCTTATTTATTAGAGGATGGCACACGGTCTCGCCGGTCAGGAATTATTGATCTATGTTAGATTCATCCCTCTGATTCCCGAGAAGTCATTATCGGGTCGTCAGAGGGGGTCAAATTTCGATTTGAAAATTTCAAAAAATTCTATCACACTTATTAGAGGATGGCACACGATCTCGCTGTTCAGGAATTATATATCTATGTTAGACCCATCCCTCTGATTCCCGAAAAGTCATTATCGGGTCGTCAGAGGGGGTAAAATTTCGATTTGAAAATTTCAAAAAATTCTATCACACTTATTAGAGGATGGCACACGATCTCGCTGTTCAGGAATTATATATCTATGTTAGACCCATCCCTCTGATTCCCGAAAAGTCATTGTCGGGTCGTCAGAGGGGGTCAAATTTCGATTTGAAAATTTCAAAAAATTCTATCTTACTTATTAGAGGATGGCACACGGTCTCGCTGGTCAGGAATTATATATCTATGTTAGATTCATCCCTCTGATTCCCGAGAAGTCATAATCGGGTCGTCAGAGGGGGTCAAATTTCGATTTGAAAATTTCAAAAAATTCTATCACACTTATTAGAGGATGGCACACGATCTCGCTGGTCAGGAATTATATATCTATGTTAGACCCATCCCTCTGATTCCCGAAAAGTCATTGTCGGGTCGTCAAAGGGGGTCAAATTTCGATTTGAAAATTTCAAAAAATTCTATCACACTTATTAGAGGATGGCACACGGTCTCGCTGGTCAGGAATTATTCATCTATGTTAGATTCATCTCTCTGATTCCCGAAAAGTCATTGTTGGGTCGTCAGAGGGGGTCAAATTTCGATTTGAAAATTTCAAAAAATTCTATCACACTTATTAGAGGATGGCACACGATCTCGCTGGTCAGGAATTATATATCTATGTTAGATCCATCCCTCTGATTCCCGAAAAGTCATTATCGGGTCGTCAGAGGGGGTAAAATTTCGATTTGAAAATTTCAAAAAATTCTATCACACTTATTAGAGGATGGCACACGATCTCGCTGTTCAGGAATTATATATCTATGTTAGACCCATCCCTCTGATTCCCGAAAAGTCATTGTCGGGTCGTCAGAGGGGGTCAAATTTCGATTTGAAAATTTCAAAAAATTCTATCACACTTATTAGAGGATGGCACACGGTCTCGCTGGTCAGGAATTATTCATCTATGTTAGATTCATCCCTCAGATTCCCGAAAAGTCATTGTCGGGTCGTCAGAGGGGGTCAAATTTCGATTTGAAAATTTCAAAAAATTCTATCACACTTATTAGAGGATGGCACACGATCTCGCTGGTCAGGAATTATATATCTATGTTAGATCCATCCCTCTGATTCCCGAGAAGTCATTATCGGGTCGTCAGAGGGGGTCAAATTTCGATTTGAAAATTTCAAAAAATTCTATCACACTTATTAGAGGATGGCACACGATCTCGCTGGTCAGGAATTATATATCTATGTTAGACCCATCCCTCTGATTCCCGAAAAGTCATTGTCATGTCGTCAGAGGGGGTCAAATTTCGATTTGAAAATTTCAAAAAATTCTATCACACTTATTAGAGGATGGCACACGATCTCGCTGTTCAGGAATTATATATCTATGTTAGACCCATCCCTCTGATTCCCGAAAAGTCATTGTCGGGTCGTCAGAGGGGGTCAAATTTCGATTTGAAAATTTCAAAAAATTCTATCACACTTATTAGAGGATGGCACACGGTCTCGCTGGTCAGGAATTATTCATCTATGTTAGATTCATCCCTCAGATTCCCGAAAAGTCATTGTCGGGTCGTCAGAGGGGGTCAAATTTCGATTTGAAAATTTCAAAAAATTCTATCACACTTATTAGAGGATGGCACACGATCTCGCTGGTCAGGAATTATATATCTATGTTAGATCCATCCCTCTGATTCCCGAAAAGTCATTGTCGGGTCGTCAGAGAGGGTCAAATTTCGATTTGAAAATTTCAAAAAATTCTATCTTACTTATTAGAGGATGGCACACGGTCTCGCTGGTCAGGAATTATTGATCTATGTTAGATTCATCCCTCTGATTCCCGAGAAGTCATTATCGGGTCGTCAGAGGGGGTCAAATTTCGATTTGAAAATTTCAAAAAATTCTATCACACTTATTAGAGGATGGCACACGATCTCGCTGGTCAGGAATCATATATCTATGTTAGACCCATCCCTCTGATTCCCGAAAAGTCATTGTCGGGTCGTCAGAGGGGGTCAAATTTCGATTTGAAAATTTCAAAAAATTCTATCACACTTATTAGAGGATGGCACACGATCTCGCTGGTCAGGAATCATATATCTATGTTAGACCCATCCCTCTGATTCCCGAAAAGTCATTATCGGGTCGTCAGAGGGGGTCAAATTTCGATTTGAAAATTTCAAAAAATTCTATCACACTTATTAGAGGATGGCACACGATCTCGCTGGTCAGGAATCATATATCTATGTTAGACCCATCCCTCTAATTCCCGAAAAGTCATTGTCGGGTCGTCAGAGGGGGTCAAATTTCGATTTGAAAATTTCAAAAAATTCTATCACACTTATTAGAGGATGGCACACGGTCTCGCTGGTCAGGAATTATTCATCTATGTTAGATTCATCTCTCTGATTCCCGAAAAGTCATTGTTGGGTCGTCAGAGGGGGTCAAATTTCGATTTGAAAATTTCAAAAAATTCTATCACACTTATTAGAGGATGGCACACGATCTCGCTGGTCAGGAATTATATATCTATGTTAGATCCATCCCTCTGATTCCCGAAAAGTCATTATCGGGTCGTCAGAGGGGGTAAAATTTCGATTTGAAAATTTCAAAAAATTCTATCACACTTATTAGAGGATGGCACACGATCTCGCTGTTCAGGAATTATATATCTATGTAAGACCCATCCCTCTGATTCCCGAAAAGTCATTGTCGGGTCGTCAGAGGGGGTCAAATTTCGATTTGAAAATTTCAAAAAATTCTATCACACTTATTAGAGGATGGCACACGGTCTCGCTGGTCAGGAATTATTCATCTATGTTAGATTCATCCCTCAGATTCCCGAAAAGTCATTGTCGGGTCGTCAGAGGGGGTCAAATTTCGATTTGAAAATTCAAAAAATTCTATCACACTTATTAGAGGATGGCACACGATCTCGCTGGTCAGGAATTATATATCTATGTTAGATCCATCCCTCTGATTCCCGAGAAGTCATTATCGGGTCGTCAGAGGGGGTCAAATTTCGATTTGAAAATTTCAAAAAATTCTATCACACTTATTAGAGGATGGCACACGATCTCGCTGTTCAGGAATTATATATCTATGTAAGACCCATCCCTCTGATTCCCGAAAAGTCATTGTCGGGTCGTCAGAGGGGGTCAAATTTCGATTTGAAAATTTCAAAAAATTCTATCACACTTATTAGAGGATGGCACACGGTCTCGCTGGTCAGGAATTATTCATCTATGTTAGATTCATCCCTCAGATTCCCGAAAAGTCATTGTCGGGTCGTCAGAGGGGGTCAAATTTCGATTTGAAAATTCAAAAAATTCTATCACACTTATTAGAGGATGGCACACGATCTCGCTGGTCAGGAATTATATATCTATGTTAGATCCATCCCTCTGATTCCCGAGAAGTCATTATCGGGTCGTCAGAGGGGGTCAAATTTCGATTTGAAAATTTCAAAAAATTCTATCACACTTATTAGAGGATGGCACACGATCTCGCTGGTCAGGAATTATATATCTATGTTAGATCCATCCCTCTGATTCCCGAAAAGTCATTATCGGGTCGTCAGAGGGGGTCAAATTTCGATTTGAAAATTTCAAAAAATTCTATCACACTTATTAGAGGATGGCACACGATCTCGCTGGTCAGGAATTATATATCTATGTTAGACCCATCCCTCTGATTCCCGAAAAGTCATTGTCATGTCGTCAGAGGGGGTCAAATTTCGATTTGAAAATTTCAAAAAATTCTATCACACTTATTAGAGGATGGCACACGATCTCGCTGGTCAGGAATTATATATCTATGTTAGACCCATCCCTCTGATTCCCGAAAAGTCATTGTCGGGTCGTCAGAGGGGGTCAAATTTCGATTTGAAAATTTCAAAAAATTCTATCACATTTATTAGAGGATGGCACACGGTCTCGCTGGTCAGGAATTATTCATCTATGTTAGATTCATCCCTCTGATTCCCGAAAAGTCATTGTCGGGTCGTCAGAGGGGGTCAAATTTCGATTTGAAAATTTCAAAAAATTCTATCACACTTATTAGAGGATGGCACACGATCTCGCTGGTCAGGAATTATATATCTATGTTAGATCCATCCCTCTGATTCCCGAAAAGTCATTATCGGGTCGTCAGAGGGGGTAAAATTTCGATTTGAAAATTTCAAAAAATTCTATCACACTTATTAGAGGATGGCACACGATCTCGCTGTTCAGGAATTATATATCTATGTTAGACCCATCCCTCTGATTCCCGAAAAGTCATTGTCGGGTCGTCAGAGGGGGTCAAATTTCGATTTGAAAATTTCAAAAAATTCTATCTTACTTATAAGAGGATGGCACACGGTCTCGTCGGTCAGGAATTATTGATCTATGTTAGATTCATCCCTCTGATTCCCGAGAAGTCATTATCGGGTCGTCAGAGGGGGTCAAATTTCGATTTGAAAATTTCAAAAAATTCTATCACACTTATTAGAGGATGGCACACGATCTCGCTGTTCAGGAATTATATATCTATGTCAGACCCATCCCTCTGATTCCCGAAAAGTCATTGTCGGGTCGTCAGAGGGGGTCAAATTTCGATTTGAAAATTTCAAAAAATTCTATCACACTTATTAGAGGATGGCACACGGTCTCGCTGGTCAGGAATTATATATCTATGTTAGATCCATCCCTCTGATTCCCGAAAAGTCATTATCGGGTCGTCAGAGGGAGTCAAATTTCGATTTGAAAATTTCAAAAAATTCTATCACACTTATTAGAGGATGGTACACGATCTCGCTGGTCAGGAATTATATATCTATGTTAGACCCATCCCTCTGATTCCCGAAAAGTCATTGTCATGTCGTCAGAGGGGGTCAAATTTCGATTTGAAAATTTCAAAAAATTCTATCACACTTATTAGAGGATGGCACACGATCTCGCTGTTCAGGAATTATATATCTATGTTAGACCCATCCCTCTGATTCCCGAAAAGTCATTGTCGGGTCGTCAGAGGGGGTCAAATTTCGATTTGAAAATTTCAAAAAATTCTATCACACTTTTTAGAGGATGGCACACGGTCTCGCTGGTCAGGAATTATTCATCTATGTTAGATTCATCCCTCTGATTCCCGAAAAGTCATTGTCGGGTCGTCAGAGGGGGTCAAATTTCGATTTGAAAATTTCAAAAAATTCTATCACACTTATTAGAGGATGGCACACGATCTCGCTGGTCAGGAATTATATATCTATGTTAGATCCATCCCTCTGATTCCCGAAAAGTCATTATCGGGTCGTCAGAGGGGGTAAAATTTCGATTTGAAAATTTCAAAAAATTCTATCACACTTATTAGAGGATGGCACACGATCTCGCTGTTCAGGAATTATATATCTATGTTAGACCCATCCCTCTGATTCCCGAAAAGTCATTGTCGGGTCGTCAGAGGGGGTCAAATTTCGATTTGAAAATTTCAAAAAATTCTATCACACTTATTAGAGGATGGCACACGATCTCGCTGGTCAGGAATCATATATCTATGTTAGACCCATCCCTCTGATTCCCGAAAAGTCATTGTCGGGTCGTCAGAGGGGGTCAAATTTCGATTTGAAAATTTCAAAAAATTCTATCACACTTATTAGAGGATGGCACACGGTCTCGCTGGTCAGGAATTATTCATCTATGTTAGATTCATCTCTCTGATTCCCGAAAAGTCATTGTTGGGTCGTCAGAGGGGGTCAAATTTCGATTTGAAAATTTCAAAAAATTCTATCACACTTATTAGAGGATGGCACACGATCTCGCTGGTCAGGAATTATATATCTATGTTAGATCCATCCCTCTGATTCCCGAAAAGTCATTATCGGGTCGTCAGAGGGGGTAGAATTTCGATTTGAAAATTTCAAAAAATTCTATCACACTTATTAGAGGATGGCACACGATCTCGCTGTTCAGGAATTATATATCTATGTAAGACCCATCCCTCTGATTCCCGAAAAGTCATTGTCGGGTCGTCAGAGGGGGTCAAATTTCGATTTGAAAATTTCAAAAAATTCTATCACACTTATTAGAGGATGGCACACGGTCTCGCTGGTCAGGAATTATTCATCTATGTTAGATTCATCCCTCAGATTCCCGAAAAGTCATTGTCGGGTCGTCAGAGGGGGTCAAATTTCGATTTGAAAATTTCAAAAAATTCTATCACACTTATTAGAGGATGGCACACGATCTCGCTGGTCAGGAATTATATATCTATGTTAGATCCATCCTTCTGATTCCCGAGAAGTCATTATCGGGTCGTCAGAGGGGGTCAAATTTCGATTTGAAAATTTCAAAAAATTCTATCACACTTATTAGAGGATGGCACACGATCTCGCTGGTCAGGAATTATATATCTATGTTAGATCCATCCCTCTGATTCCCGAAAAGTCATTGTCGGGTCGTCAGAGGGGGTCAAATTTCGATTTGAAAATTTCAAAAAATTCTATCACACTTATTAGAGGATGGCACACGATCTCGCTGGTCAGGAATTATATATCTATGTTAGACCCATCCCTCCGATTCCCGAAAAGTCATTGTCATGTCGTCAGAGGGGGTCAAATTTCGATTTGAAAATTTCAAAAATTCTATCACACTTATTAGAGGATGGCACACGATCTCGCTGTTCAGGAATTATATATCTATGTTAGACCCATCCCTCTGATTCCCGAAAAGTCATTGTCGGGTCGTCAGAGGGGGTCAAATTTCGATTTGAAAATTTCAAAAAATTCTATCACACTTATTAGAGGATGGCACACGGTCTCGCTGGTCAGGAATTATTCATCTATGTTAGATTCATCCCTCAGATTCCCGAAAAGTCATTATCGGGTCGTCAGAGGGGGTCAAATTTCGATTTGAAAATTTCAAAAAATTCTATCACACTTATTAGAGGATGGCACACGATCTCGCTGGTCAGGAATTATATATCTATGTTAGAACCATCCCTCTGATTCCCGAAAAGTCATTGTCGGGTCGTCAGAGGGGGTCAAATTTCGATTTGAAAATTTCAAAAAATTCTATCACACTTATTAGAGGATGGCACACGGTCTCGCTGGTCAGGAATTATTCATCTATGTTAGATTCATCCCTCTGATTCCCGAGAAGTCATTATCGGGTCGTCAGAGGGGGTAAAATTTCGATTTGAAAATTTCAAAAAATTCTATCACACTTATTAGAGGATGGCACACGATCTCGCTGTTCAGGAATTATATATCTATGTTAGACCCATCCCTCTGATTCCCGAAAAGTCATTGTCGGGTCGTCAGAGGGGGTCAAATTTCGATTTGAAAATTTCAAAAAATTCTATCACACTTATTAGAGGATGGCACACGATCTCGCTGGTCAGGAATTATATATCTATGTTAGATCCATCCCTCTGATTCCCGAAAAGTCATTATCGGGTCGTCAGAGGGGGTAAAATTTCGATTTGAAAATTTCAAAAAATTCTATCACACTTATTAGAGGATGGCACACGATCTCGCTGTTCAGGAATTATATATCTATGTTAGACCCATCCCTCTGATTCCCGAAAAGTCATTGTCGGGTCGTCAGAGGGGGTCAAATTTCGATTTGAAAATTTCAAAAAATTCTATCTTACTTATTAGAGGATGGCACACGGTCTCGTCGGTCAGGAATTATTGATCTATGTTAGATTCATCCCTCTGATTCCCGAGAAGTCATTATCGGGTCGTCAGAGGGGGTCAAATTTCGATTTGAAAATTTCAAAAAATTCTATCACACTTATTAGAGGATGGCACACGATCTCGCTGTTCAGGAATTATATATCTATGTTAGACCCATCCCTCTGATTCCCGAAAAGTCATTGTCGGGTCGTCAGAGGGGGTCAAATTTCGATTTGAAAATTTCAAAAAATTCTATCACACTTATTAGAGGATGGCACACGATCTCGCTGGTCAGGAATTATATATCTATGTTAGATCCATCCCTCTGATTCCCGAAAAGTCATTATCGGGTCGTCAGAGGGGGTCAAATTTCGATTTGAAAACTTCAAAAAATTCTATCACACTTATTAGAGGATGGCACACGATCTCGCTGTTCAGGAATTATATATCTATGTTAGACCCATCCCTCTGATTCCCGAAAAGTCATTGTCGGGTCGTCAGAGGGGGTCAAATTTCGATTTGAAAATTTCAAAAAATTCTATCACACTTATTAGAGGATGGCACACGATCTCGCTGTTCAGGAATTATATATCTATGTTAGACCCATCCCTCTGATTCCCGAAAAGTCATTGTCGGGTCGTCAGAGGGGGTCAAATTTCGATTTGAAAATTTCAAAAAATTCTATCTTACTTATTAGAGGATGGCACACGGTCTCGTCGGTCAGGAATTATTGATCTATGTTAGATTCATCCCTCTGATTCCCGAGAAGTCATTATCGGGTCGTCAGAGGGGGTCAAATTTCGATTTGAAAATTTCAAAAAATTCTATCACACTTATTAGAGGATGGCACACGATCTCGCTGTTCAGGAATTATATATCTATGTTAGACCCATCCCTCTGATTCCCGAAAAATCATTATCGGGTCGTCAGAGGGGGTCAAATTTCGATTTGAAAACTTCAAAAAATTCTATCACACTTATTAGAGGATGGCACACGATCTCGCTGGTCAGGAATTATATATCTATGTTAGACCCATCCCTCTGATTCCCGAAAAGTCATTGTCATGTCGTCAGAGGGGGTCAAATTTCGATTTGAAAATTTCAAAAAATTCTATCACACTTATTAGAGGATGGCACACGATCTCGCTGTTCAGGAATTATATATCTATGTTAGACCCATCCCTCTGATTCCCGAAAAGTCATTGTCGGGTCGTCAGAGGGGGTCAAATTTCGATTTGAAAATTTCAAAAAATTCTATCACACTTATTAGAGGATGACACACGGTCTCGCTGGTCAGGAATTATTCATCTATGTTAGATTCATCCCTCAGATTCCCGAGAAGTCATTATCGGGTCGTCAGAGGGGGTCAAATTTCGATTTGAAAATTTCAAAAAATTCTATCACACTTATTAGAGGATGGCACACGATCTCGCTGGTCAGGAATTATATATCTATGTTAGACCCATCCCTCTGATTCCCGAAAAGTCATTGTCGGGTCGTCAGAGGGGGTCAAATTTCGATTTGAAAATTTCAAAAAATTCTATCTTACTTATTAGAGGATGGCACACGGTCTCGTCGGTCAGGAATTATTGATCTATGTTAGATTCATCCCTCTGATTCCCGAGAAGTCATTATCGGGTCGTCAGAGGGGGTCAAATTTCGATTTGAAAATTTCAAAAAATTCTATCACACTTATTAGAGGATGGCACACGATCTCGCTGTTCAGGAATTATATATCTATGTTAGACCCATCCCTCTGATTCCCGAAAAGTCATTGTCGGGTCGTCAGAGGGGGTCAAATTTCGATTTGAAAATTTCAAAAAATTCTATCTTACTTATTAGAGGATGGCACACGGTCTCGTCGGTCAGGAATTATTGATCTATGTTAGATTCATCCCTCTGATTCCCGAGAAGTCATTATCGGGTCGTCAGAGGGGGTCAAATTTCGATTTGAAAATTTCAAAAAATTCTATCACACTTATTAGAGGATGGCACACGATCTCGCTGTTCAGGAATTATATATCTATGTTAGACCCATCCCTCTGATTCCCGAAAAGTCATTGTCGGGTCGTCAGAGGGGGTCAAATTTCGATTTGAAAATTTCAAAAAATTCTATCACACTTATTAGAGGATGGCACACGATCTCGCTGGTCAGGAATTATATATCTATGTTAGATCCATCCCTCTGATTCCCGAAAAGTCATTATCGGGTCGTCAGAGGGGGTCAAATTTCGATTTGAAAACTTCAAAAAATTCTATCACACTTATTAGAGGATGGCACACGATCTCGCTGGTCAGGAATTATATATCTATGTTAGACCCATCCCTCTGATTCCCGAAAAGTCATTGTCATGTCGTCAGAGGGGGTCAAATTTCGATTTGAAAATTTCAAAAAATTCTATCACACTTATTAGAGGATGGCACACGATCTCGCTGTTCAGGAATTATATATCTATGTTAGACCCATCCCTCTGATTCCCGAAAAGTCATTGTCGGGTCGTCAGAGGGGGTCAAATTTCGATTTGAAAATTTCAAAAAATTCTATCACACTTATTAGAGGATGACACACGGTCTCGCTGGTCAGGAATTATTCATCTATGTTAGATTCATCCCTCAGATTCCCGAGAAGTCATTATCGGGTCGTCAGAGGGGGTCAAATTTCGATTTGAAAATTTCAAAAAATTCTATCACACTTATTAGAGGATGGCACACGATCTCGCTGGTCAGGAATTATATATCTATGTTAGACCCATCCCTCTGATTCCCGAAAAGTCATTGTCGGGTCGTCAGAGGGGGTCAAATTTCGATTTGAAAATTTCAAAAAATTCTATCACACTTATTAGAGGATGGCACACGGTCTCGCTGGTCAGGAATTATTCATCTATGTTAGATTCATCCCTCTGATTCCCGAAAAGTCATTGTCGGGTCGTCAGAGGGGGTCAAATTTCGATTTGAAAATTTCAAAAAATTCTATCACACTTATTAGAGGATGGCACACGATCTCGCTGGTCAGGAATTATATATCTATGTTAGATCCATCCCTCTGATTCCCGAAAAGTCATTATCGGGTCGTCAGAGGGGGTAAAATTTCGATTTGAAAATTTCAAAAAATTCTATCACACTTATTAGAGGATGGCACACGATCTCGCTGTTCAGGAATTATATATCTATGTTAGACCCATCCCTCTGATTCCCGAAAAGTCATTGTCGGGTCGTCAGAGGGGGTCAAATTTCGATTTGAAAATTTCAAAAAATTCTATCTTACTTATTAGAGGATGGCACACGGTCTCGCCGGTCAGGAATTATTGATCTATGTTAGATTCATCCCTCTGATTCCCGAGAAGTCATTATCGGGTCGTCAGAGGGGGTCAAATTTCGATTTGAAAATTTCAAAAAATTCTATCACACTTATTAGAGGATGGCACACGATCTCGCTGTTCAGGAATTATATATCTATGTTAGACCCATCCCTCTGATTCCCGAAAAGTCATTATCGGGTCGTCAGAGGGGGTAAAATTTCGATTTGAAAATTTCAAAAAATTCTATCACACTTATTAGAGGATGGCACACGATCTCGCTGTGCAGGAATTATATATCTATGTTAGACCCATCCCTCTGATTCCCGAAAAGTCATTGTCGGGTCGTCAGAGGGGGTCAAATTTCGATTTGAAAATTTCAAAAAATTCTATCTTACTTATTAGAGGATGGCACACGGTCTCGCTGGTCAGGAATTATTGATCTATGTTAGATTCATCCCTCTGATTCCCGAGAAGTCATAATCGGGTCGTCAGAGGGGGTCAAATTTCGATTTGAAAATTTCAAAAAATTCTATCACACTTATTAGAGGATGGCACACGATCTCGCTGGTCAGGAATTATATATCTATGTTAGACCCATCCCTCTGATGCCCGAAAAGTCATTGTCGGGTCGTCAGAGGGGGTCAAATTTCGATTTGAAAATTTCAAAAAATTCTATCACACTTATTAGAGGATGGCACACGGTCTCGCTGGTCAGGAATTATTCATCTATGTTAGATTCATCTCTCTGATTCCCGAAAAGTCATTGTTGGGTCGTCAGAGGGGGTCAAATTTCGATTTGAAAATTTCAAAAAATTCTATCACACTTATTAGAGGATGGCACACGATCTCGCTGGTCAGGAATTATATATCTATGTTAGATCCATCCCTCTGATTCCCGAAAAGTCATTATCGGGTCGTCAGAGGGGGTAAAATTTCGATTTGAAAATTTCAAAAAATTCTATCACACTTATTAGAGGATGGCACACGATCTCGCTGTTCAGGAATTATATATCTATGTTAGACCCATCCCTCTGATTCCCGAAAAGTCATTGTCGGGTCGTCAGAGGGGGTCAAATTTCGATTTGAAAATTTCAAAAAATTCTATCACACTTATTAGAGGATGGCACACGGTCTCGCTGGTCAGGAATTATTCATCTATGTTAGATTCATCCCTCAGATTCCCGAAAAGTCATTGTCGGGTCGTCAGAGGGGGTCAAATTTCGATTTGAAAATTTCAAAAAATTCTATCACACTTATTAGAGCATGGCACACGATCTCGCTGGTCAGGAATTATATATCTATGTTAGATCCATCCCTCTGATTCCCGAGAAGTCATTATCGGGTCGTCAGAGGGGGTCAAATTTCGATTTGAAAATTTCAAAAAATTCTATCACACTTATTAGAGGATGGCACACGATCTCGCTGGTCAGGAATTATATATCTATGTTAGACCCATTTCTCTGATTCCCGAAAAGTCATTGTCATGTCGTCAGAGGGGGTCAAATTTCGATTTGAAAATTTCAAAAAATTCTATCACACTTATTAGAGGATGGCACACGATCTCGCTGTTCAGGAATTATATATCTATGTTAGACCCATCCCTCTGATTCCCGAAAAGTCATTGTCGGGTCGTCAGAGGGGGTCAAATTTCGATTTGAAAATTTCAAAAAATTCTATCACACTTATTAGAGGATGGCACACGGTCTCGCTGGTCAGGAATTATTCATCTATGTTAGATTCATCCCTCAGATTCCCGAAAAGTCATTGTCGGGTCGTCAGAGGGGGTCAAATTTCGATTTGAAAATTTCAAAAAATTCTATCACACTTATTAGAGGATGGCACACGATCTCGCTGGTCAGGAATTATATATCTATGTTAGATCCATCCCTCTGATTCCCGAAAAGTCATTGTCGGGTCGTCAGAGAGGGTCAAATTTCGATTTGAAAATTTCAAAAAATTCTATCTTACTTATTAGAGGATGGCACACGGTCTCGCTGGTCAGGAATTATTGATCTATGTTAGATTCATCCCTCTGATTCCCGAGAAGTCATTATCGGGTCGTCAGAGGGGGTCAAATTTCGATTTGAAAATTTCAAAAAATTCTATCACACTTATTAGAGGATGGCACACGATCTCGCTGGTCAGGAATTATATATCTATGTTAGACCCATCCCTCTGATTCCCGAAAAGTCATTGTCGGGTCGTCAGAGGGGGTCAAATTTCGATTTGAAAATTTCAAAAAATTCTATCACACTTATTAGAGGATGGCACACGGTCTCGCTGGTCAGGAATTATTCATCTATGTTAGATCCATCTCTCTGATTCCCGAAAAGTCATTGTTGGGTCGTCAGAGGGGGTCAAATTTCGATTTGAAAATTTCAAAAAATTCTATCACACTTATTAGAGGATGGCACACGATCTCGCTGGTCAGGAATTATATATCTATGTTAGATCCATCCCTCTGATTCCCTAAAAGTCATTATCGGGTCGTCAGAGGGGGTAAAATTTCGATTTGAAAATTTCAAAAAATTCTATCACACTTATTAGAGGATGGCACACGATCTCGCTGTTCAGGAATTATATATCTATGTAAGACCCATCCCTCTGATTCCCGAAAAGTCATTGTCGGGTCGTCAGAGGGGGTCAAATTTCGATTTGAAAATTTCAAAAAATTCTATCACACTTATTAGAGGATGGCACACGGTCTCGCTGGTCATGAATTATTCATCTATGTTAGATTCATCCCTCAGATTTCCGAAAAGTCATTGTCGGGTCGTCAGAGGGGGTCAAATTTCGATTTGAAAATTTCAAAAAATTCTATCACACTTATTGGAGGATGGCACACGATCTCGCTGGTCAGGAATTATATATCTATGTTAGATCCATCCCTCTGATTCCCGAGAAGTCATTATCGGGTCGTCAGAGGGGGTCAAATTTCGATTTGAAAATTTCAAAAAATTCTATCACACTTATTAGAGGATGGCACACGATCTCGCTGGTCAGGAATTATATATCTATGTTAGACCCATCCCTCTGATTCCCGAAAAGTCATTGTCATGTCGTCAGAGGGGGTCAAATTTCGATTTGAAAATTTCAAAAAATTCTATCACACTTATTAGAGGATGGCACACGATCTCGCTGTTCAGGAATTATATATCTATGTTAGACCCATCCCTCTGATTCCCGAAAAGTCATTGTCGGGTCGTCAGAGGGGGTCAAATTTCGATTTGAAAATTTCAAAAAATTCTATCACACTTATTAGAGGATGGCACACGGTCTCGCTGGTCAGGAATTATTCATCTATGTTAGATTCATCCCTCAGATTCCCGAAAAGTCATTGTCGGGTCGTCAGAGGGGGTCAAATTTCGATTTGAAAATTTCAAAAAATTCTATCACACTTATTAGAGGATGGCACACGATCTCGCTGGTCAGGAATTATATATCTATGTTAGATCCATCCCTCTGATTCCCGAAAAGTCATTGTCGGGTCGTCAGAGAGGGTCAAATTTCGATTTGAAAATTTCAAAAAATTCTATCACACTTATTAGAGGATGGCACACGATCTCGCTGGTCAGGAATTATATATCTATGTTAGATCCATCCCTCTGATTTCCGAGAAGTCATTATCGGGTCGTCAGAGGGGGTCAAATTTCGATTTGAAAATTTCAAAAAATTCTATCACACTTATTAGAGGATGGCAGACGATCTCGCTGTTCAGGAATTAAATATCTATGTTAGATTCATCCCTCTGATTCCCGAAAAGTCATTGTCGGGTCGTCAGAGGGGGTCAAATTTCGATTTGAAAATTTCAAAAAATTCTATCTTACTTATTAGAGGATGGCAGACGATCTCGCTGTTCAGGAATTATATATCTATGTTAGATTCATCCCTCTGATTCCCGAAAAGTCATTGTCGGGTCGTCAGAGGGGGTCAAATTTCGATTTGAAAATTTCAAAAAATTCTATCTTACTTATTAGAGGATGGCACACGATATCGCTGGTCAGGAATTATTCATCTATGTTAGATTCATCCCTCTGATTCCCGAAAAGTCATTGTCGGGTCGTCAGAGGGGGTCAAATTTCGATTTGAAAATTTCAAAAAATTCTATCACACTTATTAGAGGATGGCACACGATCTCGCTGGTCAGGAATTATATATCTATGTTAGATCCATCCCTCTGATTCTCGAAAAGTCATTGTCGGGTCGTCAGAGGGGGTCAAATTTCGATTTGAAAATTTAAAAAAATTCTATCACACTCATTAGAGGATGGCACACGATCTCGCTGGTCAGGAATTATATATCTATGTAAGATTCATCCCTCTGATTCCCGAAAAGTCATTGTCGGGTCGTCAGAGGGGGTCAAATTTCGATTTGAAAATTTAAAAAAATTCTATCACACTTATTAGAGGATGGCACACGGTCTCGCTGGTCAGGAATTATTCATCTATGTTGGATTCATCCCTCTGATTCCCGAAAAGTCATTGTCGGGTCGTCAGAGGGGGTCAAATTTCGATTTGAAAATTTCAAAAAATTCTATCACACTTATTAGAGGATGGCACACGATCTCGCTGGTCAGGAATTATATATCTATGTTAGATCCATCCCTCTGATTCCCGAAAAGTCATTATCGGGTCGTCAGAGGGGGTAAAATTTCGATTTGAAAATTTCAAAAAATTCTATCACACTTATTAGAGGATGGCACACGATCTCGCTGTTCAGGAATTATATATCTATGTTAGACCCATCCCTCTGATTCCCGAAAAGTCATTGTCGGGTCGTCAGAGGGGGTCAAATTTCGATTTGAAAATTTCAAAAAATTCTATCACACTTATTAGAGGATGGCACACGGTCTCGCTGGTCAGGAATTATTCATCTATGTTAGATTCATCCCTCAGATTCCCGAAAAGTCATTGTCGGGTCGTCAGAGGGGGTCAAATTTCGATTTGAAAATTTCAAAAAATTCTATCACACTTATCAGAGGATGGCACACGATCTCGCTGGTCAGGAATTATATATCTATGTTAGACCCATCCCTCTGATTCCCGAAAAGTCATTGTCATGTCGTCAGAGGGGGTCAAATTTCGATTTGAAAATTTCAAAAAATTCTATCACACTTATTAGAGGATGGCACACGATCTCGCTGTTCAGGAATTATATATCTATGTTAGACCCATTTCTCTGATTCCCGAAAAGTCATTGTCGGGTCGTCAGAGGGGGTCAAATTTCGATTTGAAAATTTCAAAAAATTCTATCACACTTATTAGAGGATGGCACACGGTCTCGCTGGTCAGGAATTATTCATCTATGTTAGATTCATCCCTCAGATTCCCGAAAAGTCATTGTCGGGTCGTCAGAGGGGGTCAAATTTCGATTTGAAAATTTCAAAAAATTCTATCACACTTATTAGAGGATGGCACACGATCTCGGTGGTCAGGAATTATAGATCTATGTTAGATCCATCCCTCTGATTCCCGAAAAGTCATTGTCATGTCGTCAGAGGGGGTCAAATTTCGATTTGAAAATTTCAAAAAATTCTATCACACTTATTAGAGGATGGCACACGATCTCGCTGTTCAGGAATTATATATCTATGTTAGACCCATCCCTCTGATTCCCGAAAAGTCATTGTCGGGTCGTCAGAGGGGGTCAAATTTCGATTTGAAAATTTCAAAAAATTCTATCACACTTTTTAGAGGATGGCACACGGTCTCGCTGGTCAGGAATTATTCATCAATGTTAGATTCATCCCTCAGATTCCCGAAAAGTCATTGTCGGGTCGTCAGAGGGGGTCAAATTTCGATTTGAAAATTTCAAAAAATTCTATCACACTTATTAGAGGATGGCACACGATCTCGCTGGTCAGGAATTATATATCTATGTTAGATTCATCCCTCTGATTCCCGAGAAGTCATTGTCGGGTCGTCAGAGGGGGTCAAATTTCGATTTGAAAATTTCAAAAAATTCTATCACACTTATTAGAGGATGGCACACGATCTCGCTGGTCAGGAATTATATATCTATGTTAGATCCATCCCTCTGATTCCCGAAAAGTCATTGTCATGTCGTCAGAGGGGGTCAAATTTCGATTTGAAAATTTCAAAAAATTCTATCACACTTATTAGAGGATGGCACACGATCTCGCTGTTCAGGAATTATATATCTATGTTAGACCCATCCCTCTGATTCCCGAAAAGTCATTGTCGGGTCGTCAGAGGGGGTCAAATTTCGATTTGAAAATTTCAAAAAATTCTATCACACTTATTAGAGGATGGCACACGGTCTCGCTGGTCAGGAATTATTCATCTATGTTAGATTCATCCCTCAGATTCCCGAAAAGTCATTGTCGGGTCGTCAGAGGGGGTCAAATTTCGATTTGAAAATTTCAAAAAATTCTATCACACTTATTAGAGGATGGCACACGATCTCGCTGGTCAGGAATTATATATCTATGTTAGATCCATCCCTCTGATTCCCAAAAAGTCATTGTCATGTCGTCAGAGGGGGTCAAATTTCGATTTGAAAATTTCAAAAAATTCTATCACACTTATTAGAGGATGGCACACGATCTCGCTGTTCAGGAATTATATATCTATGTTAGACCCATCCCTCTGATTCCCGAAAAGTCATTGTCGGGTCGTCAGAGGGGGTCAAATTTCGATTTGAAAATTTCAAAAAATTCTATCACACTTATTAGAAGATGGCACACGGTCTCGCTGGTCAGGAATTATTCATATATGTTAGATTCATCCCTCAGATTCCCGAAAAGTCATTGTCGGGTCGTCAGAGGGGGTCAAATTTCGATTTGAAAATTTCAAAAAATTCTATCACACTTATTAGAGGATGGCACACGATCTCGCTGGTCAGGAATTATATATCTATGTTAGATCCATCCCTCTGATTCCCGAAAAGTCATTGTCATGTCGTCAGAGGGGGTTAAATTTCGATTTGAAAATTTCAAAAAATTCTATCACACTTATTAGAGGATGGCACACGATCTCGCTGTTCAGGAATCATATATCTATGATAGACCCATCTCTCTGATTCCCGAAAAGTCATTGTCGGGTCGTCAGAGGGGGTCAAATTTCGATTTGAAAATTTCAAAAAATTCTATCACACTTATTAGAGGATGGCACACGGTCTCGCTGGTCAGGAATTATTCATCTATGTTAGATTCATCCCTCAGATTCCCGAAAAGTCATTGTCGGGTCGTCAGAGGGGGTCAAATTTCGATTTGAAAATTTCAAAAAATTCTATCACACTTATTAGAGGATGGCACACGATCTCGCTGGTCAGGAATTATATATCTATGTTAGATCCATCCCTCTGATTCCCGAAAAGTCATTTTCGGGTCGTCAGAGGGGGTCAAATTTCGATTTGAAAATTTCAAAAAATTCTATCACACTTATTAGAGGATGGCACACGATCTCGCTGGTCAGGAATTTTATATCTATGTTAGATCCATCCCTCTGATTCCCGAGAAGTCATTATCGGGTCGTCAGAGGGGGTCAAATTTCGATTTGAAAATTTCAAAAAATTCTATCACACTTATTAGAGGATGGCACACGGTCTCGCTGGTCAGGAATTATTCATCTATGTTAGATTCATCCCTCTGATTCCCGAAAAGTCATTGTCGGGTCGTCAGAGGGGGTCAAATTTCGATTTGAAAATTTCAAAAAATTCTATCACACTTATTAGAGGATGGCACACGATCTCGCTGGTCAGGAATTATATATCTATGTTAGATCCATCCCTCTGATTCCCGAAAAGTCATTGTCATGTCGTCAGAGGGGGTCAAATTTCGATTTGAAAATTTCAAAAAATTCTATCACACTTATTAGAGGATGGCACACGATCTCGCTGTTCAGGAATTATATATCTATGTTAGATCCATCCCTCTGATTCCCGAAAAGTCATTGTCGGGTCGTCAGAGGGGGTCAAATTTCGATTTGAAAATTTCAAAAAATTCTATCACACTTATTAGAGGATGGCACACGGTCTCGCTGGTCAGGAATTATTCATCTATGTTAGATTCATCCCTCAGATTCCCGAAAAGTCATTGTCGGGTCGTCAGAGGGGGTCAAATTTCGATTTGAAAATTTCAAAAAATTCTATCACACTTATTAGAGGATGGCACACGATCTCGCTGGTCAGGAATTATATATCTATGTTAGATCCATCCCTCTGATTCCCGAAAAGTCATTGTCATGTCGTCAGAGGGGGTCAAATTTCGATTTGAAAATTTCAAAAAATTCTATCACACTTATTAGAGGATGGCACACGATCTCGGTGGTCAGGAATTATAGATCTATGTTAGATCCATCCCTCTGATTCCCGAAAAGTCATTGTCGGGTCGTCAGAGGGGGTCAAATTTCGATTTGAAAATTTCAAAAAATTCTATCACACTTATTAGAGGATGGCACACGATCTCGCTGGTCAGGAATTATATATCTATGTTAGATTCATCCCTCTGATTCCCGAAAAGTCATTGTCGGGTCGTCAGAGGGGGTCAAATTTCGATTTGAAAATTTCAAAAAATTCTATCACACTTATTAGAGGATGGCACACGATCTCGCTGGTCAGGAATTATATATCTATGTTAGATCCATCCCTCTGATTCCCGAAAAGTCATTGTCATGTCGTCAGAGGGGGTCAAATTTCGATTTGAAAATTTCAAAAAATTCTATCACACTTATTAGAGGATGGCACACGATCTCGCTGTTCAGGAATTATATATCTATGTTAGACCCATCCCTCTGATTCCCGAAAAGTCATTGTCGGGTCGTCAGAGGGGGTCAAATTTCGATTTGAAAATTTCAAAAAATTCTATCACACTTATTAAAGGATGGCACACGGTCTCGCTGGTCAGGAATTATTCATCTATGTTAGATTCATCCCTCAGATTCCCGAAAAGTCATTGTCGGGTCGTCAGAGGGGGTCAAATTTCGATTTGAAAATTTCAAAAAATTCTATCACACTTATTAGAGAATGGCACACGATCTCGCTGTTCAGGAATTATATATCTATGTTAGACCCATCCCTCTGATTCCCGAAAAGTCATTGTCTGGTCGTCAGAGGGGGTTAAATTTCGATTTGAAAATTTCAAAAAATTCTATCACACTTATTAGAGGATGGCACACGGTCTCGCTGGTCAGGAATTATTCATCAATGTTAGATTCATTTCTCAGATTCCCGAAAAGTCATTGTCGGGTCGTCAGAGGGGGTCAAATTTCGATTTGAAAATTTCAAAAAATTCTATCACACTTATTAGAGGATGGCACACGATCTCGCTGGTCAGGAATTATATATCTATGTTAGATTCATCCCTCTGATTCCCGAAAAGTCATTGTCGGGTCGTCAGAGGGGGTCAAATTTCGATTTGAAAATTTCAAAAAATTCTATCACACTTATTAGAGGATGGCAAACGATCTCGCTGGTCAGGAATTATATATCTATGTTAGATCCATCCCTCTGATTCCCGAAAAGTCATTGTCGGGTCGTCAGAGAGGGTCAAATTTCGATTTGAAAATTTCAAAAAATTCTATCACACTTATTAGAGGATGGCACACGATCTCGCTGGTCAGGAATTATATATCTATGTTAGATCCATCCCTCTGATTTCCGAGAAGTCATTATCGGGTCGTCAGAGGGGGTCAAATTTCGATTTGAAAATTTCAAAAAATTCTATCACACTTATTAGAGGATGGCAGACGATCTCGCTGTTCAGGAATTAAATATCTATGTTAGATTCATCCCTCTGATTCCCGAAAAGTCATTGTCGGGTCGTCAGAGGGGGTCAAATTTCGATTTGAAAATTTCAAAAAATTCTATCTTACTTATTAGAGGATGGCAGACGATCTCGCTGTTCAGGAATTATATATCTATGTTAGATTCATCCCTCTGATTCCCGAAAAGTCATTGTCGGGTCGTCAGAGGGGGTCAAATTTCGATTTGAAAATTTAAAAAAATTCTATCACACTCATTAGAGGATGGCACACGATCTCGCTGGTCAGGAATTATATATCTATGTAAGATTCATCCCTCTGATTCCCGAAAAGTCATTGTCGGGTCGTCAGAGGGGGTCAAATTTCGATTTGAAAATTTAAAAAAATTCTATCACACTTATTAGAGGATGGCACACGGTCTCGCTGGTCAGGAATTATTCATCTATGTTGGATTCATCCCTCTGATTCCCGAAAAGTCATTGTCGGGTCGTCAGAGGGGGTCAAATTTCGATTTGAAAATTTCAAAAAATTCTATCACACTTATTAGAGGATGGCACACGATCTCGCTGGTCAGGAATTATATATCTATGTTAGATCCATCCCTCTGATTCCCGAAAAGTCATTATCGGGTCGTCAGAGGGGGTAAAATTTCGATTTGAAAATTTCAAAAAATTCTATCACACTTATTAGAGGATGGCACACGATCTCGCTGTTCAGGAATTATATATCTATGTTAGACCCATCCCTCTGATTCCCGAAAAGTCATTGTCGGGTCGTCAGAGGGGGTCAAATTTCGATTTGAAAATTTCAAAAAATTCTATCACACTTATTAGAGGATGGCACACGGTCTCGCTGGTCAGGAATTATTCATCTATGTTAGATTCATCACTCAGATTCTCGAAAAGTCATTGTCGGGTCGTCAGAGGGGGTCAAATTTCGATTTGAAAATTTCAAAAAATTCTATCACACTTATCAGAGGATGGCACACGATCTCGCTGGTCAGGAATTATATATCTATGTTAGATCCATCCCTCTGATTTCCGAGAAGTCATTATCGGGTCGTCAGAGGGGGTCAAATTTCGATTTGAAAATTTCAAAAAATTCTATCACACTTATTAGAGGATGGCAGACGATCTCGCTGTTCAGGAATTAAATATCTATGTTAGATTCATCCCTCTGATTCCCGAAAAGTCATTGTCGGGTCGTCAGAGGGGGTCAAATTTCGATTTGAAAATTTCAAAAAATTCTATCTTACTTATTAGAGGATGGCAGACGATCTCGCTGTTCAGGAATTATATATCTATGTTAGATTCATCCCTCTGATTCCCGAAAAGTCATTGTCGGGTCGTCAGAGGGGGTCAAATTTCGATTTGAAAATTTCAAAAAATTCTATTACACTTATTAGAGGATGGCACACGATCTCGCTGGTCAGGAATCATATATCTATGTTAGATCCATCCCTCTGATTCCCGAAAAGTCATTGTCATGTCGTCAGAGGAGGTCAAATTTCGATTTGAAAATTTCAAAAAATTCTATCACACTTATTAGAGGATGGCACACGATCTCGCTGTTCAGGAATTATATATCTATGTTAGACCCATTTCTCTGATTCCCGAAAAGTCATTGTCGGGTCGTCAGAGGGGGTCAAATTTCGATTTGAAAATTTCAAAAAATTCTATCACACTTATTAGAGGATGGCACACGGTCTCGCTGGTCAGGAATTATTCATCTATGTTAGATTCATCCCTCAGATTCCCGAAAAGTCATTGTCGGGTCGTCAGAGGGGGTCAAATTTCGATTTGAAAATTTCAAAAAATTCTATCACACTTATTAGAGGATGGCACACGATCTCGGTGGTCAGGAATTATAGATCTATGTTAGATCCATCCCTCTGATTCCCGAAAAGTCATTGTCATGTCGTCAGAGGGGGTCAAATTTCGATTTGAAAATTTCAAAAAATTCTATCACACTTATTAGAGGATGGCACACGATCTCGCTGTTCAGGAATTATATATCTATGTTTGACCCATCCCTCTGATTCCCGAAAAGTCATTGTCGGGTCGTCAGAGGGGGTCAAATTTCGATTTGAAAATTTCAAAAAATTCTATCACACTTTTTAGAGGATGGCACACGGTCTCGCTGGTCAGGAATTATTCATCAATGTTAGATTCATCCCTCAGATTCCCGAAAAGTCATTGTCGGGTCGTCAGAGGGGGTCAAATTTCGATTTGAAAATTTCAAAAAATTCTATCACACTTATTAGAGGATGGCACACGATCTCGCTGGTCAGGAATTATATATCTATGTTAGATTCATCCCTCTGATTCCTGAGAAGTCATTGTCGGGTCGTCAGAGGGGGTCAAATTTCGATTTGAAAATTTCAAAAAATTCTATCACACTTATTAGAGGATGGCACACGATCTCGCTGGTCAGGAATTATATATCTATGTTAGATCCATCCCTCTGATTCCCGAAAAGTCATTGTCATGTCGTCAGAGGGGGTCAAATTTCGATTTGAAAATTTCAAAAAATTCTATCACACTTATTAGAGGATGGCACACGATCTCGCTGTTCAGGAATTATATATCTATGTTAGACCCATCCCTCTGATTCCCGAAAAGTCATTGTCGGGTCGTCAGAGGGGGTCAAATTTCGATTTGAAAATTTCAAAAAATTCTATCACACTTATTAGAGGATGGCACACGGTCTCGCTGGTCAGGAATTATTCATCTATGTTAGATTCATCCCTCAGATTCCCGAAAAGTCATTGTCGGGTCGTCAGAGGGGGTCAAATTTCGATTTGAAAATTTCAAAAAATTCTATCACACTTATTAGAGGATGGCACACGATCTCGCTGGTCAGGAATTATATATCTATGTTGGAACCATCCCTCTGATTCCCGAAAAGTCATTGTCATGTCGTCAGAGGGGGTTAAATTTCGATTTGAAAATTTCAAAAAATTCTATCACACTTATTAGAGGATGGCACACGGTCTCGCTGGTCAGGAATTATTCATCAATGTTAGATTCATCCCTCAGATTCCCGAAAAGTCATTGTCGGGTCGTCAGAGGGGGTCAAATTTCGATTTGAAAATTTCAAAAAATTCTATCACACTTATTAGAGGATGGCACACGATCTCGCTGGTCAGGAATTATATATCTATGTTAGATTCATCCCTCTGATTCCCGAAAAGTCATTGTCGGGTCGTCAGAGGGGGTCAAATTTCGATTTGAAAATTTCAAAAAATTCTATCACACTTATTAGAGGATGGCACACGATCTCGCTGGTCAGGAATTATATATCTATGTTAGATCCATCCCTCTGATTCCCAAAAAGTCATTGTCATGTCGTCAGAGGGGGTCAAATTTCGATTTGAAAATTTCAAAAAATTCTATCACACTTATTAGAGGATGGCACACGATCTCGCTGTTCAGGAATTATATATCTATGTTAGACCCATCCCTCTGATTCCCGAAAAGTCATTGTCGGGTCGTCAGAGGGGGTCAAATTTCGATTTGAAAATTTCAAAAAATTCTATCACACTTATTAGAAGATGGCACACGGTCTCGCTGGTCAGGAATTATTCATATATGTTAGATTCATCCCTCAGATTCCCGAAAAGTCATTGTCGGGTCGTCAGAGGGGGTCAAATTTCGATTTGAAAATTTCAAAAAATTCTATCACACTTATTAGAGGATGGCACACGATCTCGCTGGTCAGGAATTATATATCTATGTTAGATCCATCCCTCTGATTCCCGAAAAGTCATTGTCATGTCGTCAGAGGGGGTTAAATTTCGATTTGAAAATTTCAAAAAATTCTATCACACTTATTAGAGGATGGCACACGATCTCGCTGTTCAGGAATCATATATCTATGATAGACCCATCCCTCTGATTCCCGAAAAGTCATTGTCGGGTCGTCAGAGGGGGTCAAATTTCGATTTGAAAATTTCAAAAAATTCTATCACACTTATTAGAGGATGGCACACGGTCTCGCTGGTCAGGAATTATTCATCTATGTTAGATTCATCCCTCAGATTCCCGAAAAGTCATTGTCGCGTCGTCAGAGGGGGTCAAATTTCGATTTGAAAATTTCAAAAAATTCTATCACACTTATTAGAGGATGGCACACGATCTCGCTGGTCAGGAATTATATATCTATGTTAGATCCATCCCTCTGATTCCCGAAAAGTCATTTTCGGGTCGTCAGAGGGGGTCAAATTTCGATTTGAAAATTTCAAAAAATTCTATCACACTTATTAGAGGATGGCACACGATCTCGCTGGTCAGGAATTTTATATCTATGTTAGATCCATCCCTCTGATTCCCGAGAAGTCATTATCGGGTCGTCAGAGGGGGTCAAATTTCGATTTGAAAATTTCAAAAAATTCTATCACACTTATTAGAGGATGGCACACGGTCTCGCTGGTCAGGAATTATTCATCTATGTTAGATTCATCCCTCTGATTCCCGAAAAGTCATTGTCGGGTCGTCAGAGGGGGTCAAATTTCGATTTGAAAATTTCAAAAAATTCTATCACACTTATTAGAGGATGGCACACGATCTCGCTGGTCAGGAATTATATATCTATGTTAGATCCATCCCTCTGATTCCCGAAAAGTCATTGTCATGTCGTCAGAGGGGGTCAAATTTCGATTTGAAAATTTCAAAAAATTCTATCACACTTATTAGAGGATGGCACACGATCTCGCTGTTCAGGAATTATATATCTATGTTAGACCCATCCCTCTGATTCCCGAAAAGTCATTGTCGGGTCGTCAGAGGGGGTCAAATTTCGATTTGAAAATTTCAAAAAATTCTATCACACTTATTAGAGGATGGCACTCGATCTCGCTGGTCAGGAATTATATATCTATGTTAGATCCATCCCTCTGATTCTCGGAAAGTCATTGTCGAGTCGTCAGAGGGGGTCAAATTTCGATTTGAAAATTTCAAAAAATTCTATCACACTTATTAGAGGATGATAATCTGGTAAGCGATTATTATCCATGCTATTTGAAGAACAGAATAAACAAGAATATCAATTAAGTTTGTACAATAATAATGAAATACCCTAAATATTTGAAGAATGGTATCATCAAAATATATGCACTTTGCAAAAATAATAATTATAAATGCAAAAAATTTGTGATACATATTGTCGGTAATCATGTGAAAGTGTACTCTTCTTCTTTTGACTTTTGCCATCCCTCCATCCCTCTGATTCTCGAAAAGTCATTGTCGGGTCGTCAGAGGGGGTCAAATTTCGATTTGAAAATTTCAAAAAATTCTATCACACTTATTAGAGGATGATAATCTGGTAAGCGATTATTATCCATGCTATTTGAAGAACAGAATAAACAAGAATATCAATAAAGTTTGTACAATAATAATGAAATACCCTAAATATTTGAAGAATGGTATCATCAAAATATATGCACTTTGCAAAAATAATAATTATAAATGCAAAAAATTTGTGATACATATTGTCGGTAATCATGTGAAAGTGTACTCTTCTTCTTTTGACTTTTGCCATCCCTCCATCCCTCTGATTCCCGAAAAGTCATTGTCGGGTCGTCAGAGGGGGTCAAATTTCGATTTGAAAATTTCAAAAAATTCTATCACACTTATTAGAGGATGGCACTCGATCTCGCTGGTCAGGAATTATATATCTATGTTAGATCCATCCCTCTGATTCTCGAAAAGTCATTGTCGGGTCGTCAGAGGGGGTCAAATTTCGATTTGAAAATTTCAAAAAATTCTATCACACTTATTAGAGGATGATAATCTGGTAAGCGATTATTATCCATGCTATTTGAAGAACAGAATAAACAAGAATATCAATAAAGTTTGTACAATAATAATGAAATACCCTAAATATTTGAAGAATGGTATCATCAAAATATATGCACTTTGCAAAAATAATAATTATAAATGCAAAAAATTTGTGATACATATTGTCGGTAATCATGTGAAAGTGTACTCTTCTTCTTTTGACTTTTGCCATCCCTCCATCCCTCTGATTCCCGAAAAGTCATTGTCGAGTCGTCAGAGGGGGTCAAATTTCGATTTGAAAATTTCAAAAAATTCTATCACACTTATAAGAGGATGATAATCTGGTAAGCGATTATTATCCATGCTATTTGAAGAACAGAATAAACAAGAATATCAATAACGTTTGTACAATAATAATGAAATACCCTGAATATTTGAAGAATGGTATCATCAAAATATATGCACTTTGCAAAAATAATAATTATAAATGCAAAAAATTTGTGATACATATTGTCGGTAATCATGTGAAAGTGTACTCTTCTTCTTTTGACTTTTGCCATCCCTCCATCCCTCTGATTCTCGAAAAGTCATTGTCGGGTCGTCAGAGGGGGTCAAATTTCGATTTGAAAATTTCAAAAAATTCTATCACACTTATTAGAGGATGGCACTCGATCTCGCTGGTCAGGACTTATATATCTATGTTAGATCCATCCCTCTGATTCTCGAAAAGTCATTGTCGGGTCGTCAGAGGGGGTCAAATTTCGATTTGAAAATTTCAAAAAATTCTATCACACTTATTAGAGGATGATAATCTGGTAAGCGATTATTATCCATGCTATTTGAAGAACAGAATAAACAAGAATATCAATAACGTTTGTACAATAATAATGAAATACCCTAAATATTTGAAGAATGGTATCATCAAAATATATGCACTTTGCAAAAATAATAATTATAGATGCAAAAAATTTGTGATACATATTGTCGGTAATCATGTGAAAGTGTACTCTTCTTCTTTTGACTTTTGCCATCCCTCCATCCCTCTGATTCTCGAAAAGTCATTGTCGGGTCGTCAGAGGGGGTCAAATTTCGATTTGAAAATTTCAAAAAATTCTATCACACTTATTAGAGGATGATAATCTGGTAAGCGATTATTATCCATGCTATTTGAAGAACAGAATAAACAAGAATATCAATAAAGTTTGTACAATAATAATGAAATACCCTAAATATTTGAAGAATGGTATCATCAAAATATATGCACTTTGCAAAAATAATAATTATAAATGCAAAAAATTTGTGATACATATTGTCGGTAATCATGTGAAAGTGTACTCTTCTTCTTTTGACTTTTGCCATCCCTCCATCCCTCTGATTCTCGAAAAGTCATTGTCGGGTCGTCAGAGGGGGTCAAATTTCGATTTGAAAATTTCAAAAAATTCTATCACACTTATTAGAGGATGGCACACGATCTCGCTGTTCAGGAATTATATATCTATGTTAGACCCATCCCTCTGATTCCCGAAAAGTCATTGTCGGGTCGTCAGAGGGGGTCAAATTTCGATTTGAAAATTTCAAAAAATTCTATCACACTTATTAGAGGATGGCACACGGTCTCGCTGGTCAGGAATTATTCATCTATGTTAGATTCATCCCTCAGATTCCCGAAAAGTCATTGTCGGGTCGTCAGAGGGGGTCAAATTTCGATTTGAAAATTTCAAAAAATTCTATCACACTTATCAGAGGATGGCACACGATCTCGCTGGTCAGGAATTATATATCTATGTTAGACCCATCCCTCTGATTCCCGAAAAGTCATTGTCATGTCGTCAGAGGGGGTCAAATTTCGATTTGAAAATTTCAAAAAATTCTATCACACTTATTAGAGGATGGCACACGATCTCGCTGTTCAGGAATTATATATCTATGTTAGACCCATTTCTCTGATTCCCGAAAAGTCATTGTCGGGTCGTCAGAGGGGGTCAAATTTCGATTTGAAAATTTCAAAAAATTCTATCACACTTATTAGAGGATGGCACACGGTCTCGCTGGTCAGGAATTATTCATCTATGTTAGATTCATCCCTCAGATTCCCGAAAAGTCATTGTCGGGTCGTCAGAGGGGGTCAAATTTCGATTTGAAAATTTCAAAAAATTCTATCACACTTATTAGAGGATGGCACACGATCTCGGTGGTCAGGAATTATAGATCTATGTTAGATCCATCCCTCTGATTCCCGAAAAGTCATTGTCATGTCGTCAGAGGGGGTCAAATTTCGATTTGAAAATTTCAAAAAATTCTATCACACTTATTAGAGGATGGCACACGATCTCGCTGTTCAGGAATTATATATCTATGTTAGACCCATCCCTCTGATTCCCGAAAAGTCATTGTCGGGTCGTCAGAGGGGGTCAAATTTCGATTTGAAAATTTCAAAAAATTCTATCACACTTTTTAGAGGATGGCACACGGTCTCGCTGGTCAGGAATTATTCATCAATGTTAGATTCATCCCTCAGATTCCCGAAAAGTCATTGTCGGGTCGTCAGAGGGGGTCAAATTTCGATTTGAAAATTTCAAAAAATTCTATCACACTTATTAGAGGATGGCACACGATCTCGCTGGTCAGGAATTATATATCTATGTTAGATTCATCCCTCTGATTCCCGAGAAGTCATTGTCGGGTCGTCAGAGGGGGTCAAATTTCGATTTGAAAATTTCAAAAAATTCTATCACACTTATTAGAGGATGGCACACGATCTCGCTGGTCAGGAATTATATATCTATGTTAGATCCATCCCTCTGATTCCCGAAAAGTCATTGTCATGTCGTCAGAGGGGGTCAAATTTCGATTTGAAAATTTCAAAAAATTCTATCACACTTATTAGAGGATGGCACACGATCTCGCTGTTCAGGAATTATATATCTATGTTAGACCCATCCCTCTGATTCCCGAAAAGTCATTGTCGGGTCGTCAGAGGGGGTCAAATTTCGATTTGAAAATTTCAAAAAATTCTATCACACTTATTAGAGGATGGCACACGGTCTCGCTGGTCAGGAATTATTCATCTATGTTAGATTCATCCCTCAGATTCCCGAAAAGTCATTGTCGGGTCGTCAGAGGGGGTCAAATTTCGATTTGAAAATTTCAAAAAATTCTATCACACTTATTAGAGGATGGCACACGATCTCGCTGGTCAGGAATTATATATCTATGTTAGATCCATCCCTCTGATTCCCAAAAAGTCATTGTCATGTCGTCAGAGGGGGTCAAATTTCGATTTGAAAATTTCAAAAAATTCTATCACACTTATTAGAGGATGGCACACGATCTCGCTGTTCAGGAATTATATATCTATGTTAGACCCATCCCTCTGATTCCCGAAAAGTCATTGTCGGGTCGTCAGAGGGGGTCAAATTTCGATTTGAAAATTTCAAAAAATTCTATCACACTTATTAGAAGATGGCACACGGTCTCGCTGGTCAGGAATTATTCATATATGTTAGATTCATCCCTCAGATTCCCGAAAAGTCATTGTCGGGTCGTCAGAGGGGGTCAAATTTCGATTTGAAAATTTCAAAAAATTCTATCACACTTATTAGAGGATGGCACACGATCTCGCTGGTCAGGAATTATATATCTATGTTAGATCCATCCCTCTGATTCCCGAAAAGTCATTGTCATGTCGTCAGAGGGGGTTAAATTTCGATTTAAAAATTTCAAAAAATTCTATCACACTTATTAGAGGATGGCACACGATCTCGCTGTTCAGGAATCATATATCTATGATAGACCCATCTCTCTGATTCCCGAAAAGTCATTGTCGGGTCGTCAGAGGGGGTCAAATTTCGATTTGAAAATTTCAAAAAATTCTATCACACTTATTAGAGGATGGCACACGGTCTCGCTGGTCAGGAATTATTCATCTATGTTAGATTCATCCCTCAGATTCCCGAAAAGTCATTGTCGGGTCGTCAGAGGGGGTCAAATTTCGATTTGAAAATTTCAAAAAATTCTATCACACTTATTAGAGGATGGCACACGATCTCGCTGGTCAGGAATTATATATCTATGTTAGATCCATCCCTCTGATTCCCGAAAAGTCATTTTCGGGTCGTCAGAGGGGGTCAAATTTCGATTTGAAAATTTCAAAAAATTCTATCACACTTATTAGAGGATGGCACACGATCTCGCTGGTCAGGAATTTTATATCTATGTTAGATCCATCCCTCTGATTCCCGAGAAGTCATTATCGGGTCGTCAGAGGGGGTCAAATTTCGATTTGAAAATTTCAAAAAATTCTATCACACTTATTAGAGGATGGCACACGGTCTCGCTGGTCAGGAATTATTCATCTATGTTAGATTCATCCCTCTGATTCCCGAAAAGTCATTGTCGGGTCGTCAGAGGGGGTCAAATTTCGATTTGAAAATTTCAAAAAATTCTATCACACTTATTAGAGGATGGCACACGATCTCGCTGGTCAGGAATTATATATCTATGTTAGATCCATCCCTCTGATTCCCGAAAAGTCATTGTCATGTCGTCAGAGGGGGTCAAATTTCGATTTGAAAATTTCAAAAAATTCTATCACACTTATTAGAGGATGGCACACGATCTCGCTGTTCAGGAATTATATATCTATGTTAGATCCATCCCTCTGATTCCCGAAAAGTCATTGTCGGGTCGTCAGAGGGGGTCAAATTTCGATTTGAAAATTTCAAAAAATTCTATCACACTTATTAGAGGATGGCACACGGTCTCGCTGGTCAGGAATTATTCATCTATGTTAGATTCATCCCTCAGATTCCCGAAAAGTCATTGTCGGGTCGTCAGAGGGGGTCAAATTTCGATTTGAAAATTTCAAAAAATTCTATCACACTTATTAGAGGATGGCACACGATCTCGCTGGTCAGGAATTATATATCTATGTTAGATCCATCCCTCTGATTCCCGAAAAGTCATTGTCATGTCGTCAGAGGGGGTCAAATTTCGATTTGAAAATTTCAAAAAATTCTATCACACTTATTAGAGGATGGCACACGATCTCGGTGGTCAGGAATTATAGATCTATGTTAGATCCATCCCTCTGATTCCCGAAAAGTCATTGTCGGGTCGTCAGAGGGGGTCAAATTTCGATTTGAAAATTTCAAAAAATTCTATCACACTTATTAGAGGATGGCACACGATCTCGCTGGTCAGGAATTATATATCTATGTTAGATTCATCCCTCTGATTCCCGAAAAGTCATTGTCGGGTCGTCAGAGGGGGTCAAATTTCGATTTGAAAATTTCAAAAAATTCTATCACACTTATTAGAGGATGGCACACGATCTCGCTGGTCAGGAATTATATATCTATGTTAGATCCATCCCTCTGATTCCCGAAAAGTCATTGTCATGTCGTCAGAGGGGGTCAAATTTCGATTTGAAAATTTCAAAAAATTCTATCACACTTATTAGAGGATGGCACACGATCTCGCTGTTCAGGAATTATATATCTATGTTAGACCCATCCCTCTGATTCCCGAAAAGTCATTGTCGGGTCGTCAGAGGGGGTCAAATTTCGATTTGAAAATTTCAAAAAATTCTATCACACTTATTAAAGGATGGCACACGGTCTCGCTGGTCAGGAATTATTCATCTATGTTAGATTCATCCCTCAGATTCCCGAAAAGTCATTGTCGGGTCGTCAGAGGGGGTCAAATTTCGATTTGAAAATTTCAAAAAATTCTATCACACTTATTAGAGAATGGCACACGATCTCGCTGTTCAGGAATTATATATCTATGTTAGACCCATCCCTCTGATTCCCGAAAAGTCATTGTCTGGTCGTCAGAGGGGGTTAAATTTCGATTTGAAAATTTCAAAAAATTCTATCACACTTATTAGAGGATGGCACACGGTCTCGCTGGTCAGGAATTATTCATCAATGTTAGATTCATTTCTCAGATTCCCGAAAAGTCATTGTCGGGTCGTCAGAGGGGGTCAAATTTCGATTTGAAAATTTCAAAAAATTCTATCACACTTATTAGAGGATGGCACACGATCTCGCTGGTCAGGAATTATATATCTATGTTAGATTCATCCCTCTGATTCCCGAAAAGTCATTGTCGGGTCGTCAGAGGGGGTCAAATTTCGATTTGAAAATTTCAAAAAATTCTATCACACTTATTAGAGGATGGCAAACGATCTCGCTGGTCAGGAATTATATATCTATGTTAGATCCATCCCTCTGATTCCCGAAAAGTCATTGTCGGGTCGTCAGAGAGGGTCAAATTTCGATTTGAAAATTTCAAAAAATTCTATCACACTTATTAGAGGATGGCACACGATCTCGCTGGTCAGGAATTATATATCTATGTTAGATCCATCCCTCTGATTTCCGAGAAGTCATTATCGGGTCGTCAGAGGGGGTCAAATTTCGATTTGAAAATTTCAAAAAATTCTATCACACTTATTAGAGGATGGCAGACGATCTCGCTGTTCAGGAATTAAATATCTATGTTAGATTCATCCCTCTGATTCCCGAAAAGTCATTGTCGGGTCGTCAGAGGGGGTCAAATTTCGATTTGAAAATTTCAAAAAATTCTATCTTACTTATTAGAGGATGGCAGACGATCTCGCTGTTCAGGAATTATATATCTATGTTAGATTCATCCCTCTGATTCCCGAAAAGTCATTGTCGGGTCGTCAGAGGGGGTCAAATTTCGATTTGAAAATTTAAAAAAATTCTATCACACTCATTAGAGGATGGCACACGATCTCGCTGGTCAGGAATTATATATCTATGTAAGATTCATCCCTCTGATTCCCGAAAAGTCATTGTCGGGTCGTCAGAGGGGGTCAAATTTCGATTTGAAAATTTAAAAAAATTCTATCACACTTATTAGAGGATGGCACACGGTCTCGCTGGTCAGGAATTATTCATCTATGTTGGATTCATCCCTCTGATTCCCGAAAAGTCATTGTCGGGTCGTCAGAGGGGGTCAAATTTCGATTTGAAAATTTCAAAAAATTCTATCACACTTATTAGAGGATGGCACACGATCTCGCTGGTCAGGAATTATATATCTATGTTAGATCCATCCCTCTGATTCCCGAAAAGTCATTATCGGGTCGTCAGAGGGGGTAAAATTTCGATTTGAAAATTTCAAAAAATTCTATCACACTTATTAGAGGATGGCACACGATCTCGCTGTTCAGGAATTATATATCTATGTTAGACCCATCCCTCTGATTCCCGAAAAGTCATTGTCGGGTCGTCAGAGGGGGTCAAATTTCGATTTGAAAATTTCAAAAAATTCTATCACACTTATTAGAGGATGGCACACGGTCTCGCTGGTCAGGAATTATTCATCTATGTTAGATTCATCCCTCAGATTCTCGAAAAGTCATTGTCGGGTCGTCAGAGGGGGTCAAATTTCGATTTGAAAATTTCAAAAAATTCTATCACACTTATCAGAGGATGGCACACGATCTCGCTGGTCAGGAATTATATATCTATGTTAGATCCATCCCTCTGATTTCCGAGAAGTCATTATCGGGTCGTCAGAGGGGGTCAAATTTCGATTTGAAAATTTCAAAAAATTCTATCACACTTATTAGAGGATGGCAGACGATCTCGCTGTTCAGGAATTAAATATCTATGTTAGATTCATCCCTCTGATTCCCGAAAAGTCATTGTCGGGTCGTCAGAGGGGGTCAAATTTCGATTTGAAAATTTCAAAAAATTCTATCTTACTTATTAGAGGATGGCAGACGATCTCGCTGTTCAGGAATTATATATCTATGTTAGATTCATCCCTCTGATTCCCGAAAAGTCATTGTCGGGTCGTCAGAGGGGGTCAAATTTCGATTTGAAAATTTCAAAAAATTCTATCACACTTATTAGAGGATGGCACACGGTCTCGCTGGTCAGGAATTATTCATCTATGTTAGATTCATCCCTCTGATTCTCGAAAAGTCATTGTCGGGTCGTCAGAGGGGGTCAAATTTCGATTTGAAAATTTCAAAAAATTCTATTACACTTATTAGAGGATGGCACACGATCTCGCTGGTCAGGAATCATATATCTATGTTAGATCCATCCCTCTGATTCCCGAAAAGTCATTGTCATGTCGTCAGAGGAGGTCAAATTTCGATTTGAAAATTTCAAAAAATTCTATCACACTTATTAGAGGATGGCACACGATCTCGCTGTTCAGGAATTATATATCTATGTTAGACCCATTTCTCTGATTCCCGAAAAGTCATTGTCGGGTCGTCAGAGGGGGTCAAATTTCGATTTGAAAATTTCAAAAAATTCTATCACACTTATTAGAGGATGGCACACGGTCTCGCTGGTCAGGAATTATTCATCTATGTTAGATTCATCCCTCAGATTCCCGAAAAGTCATTGTCGGGTCGTCAGAGGGGGTCAAATTTCGATTTGAAAATTTCAAAAAATTCTATCACACTTATTAGAGGATGGCACACGATCTCGGTGGTCAGGAATTATAGATCTATGTTAGATCCATCCCTCTGATTCCCGAAAAGTCATTGTCATGTCGTCAGAGGGGGTCAAATTTCGATTTGAAAATTTCAAAAAATTCTATCACACTTATTAGAGGATGGCACACGATCTCGCTGTTCAGGAATTATATATCTATGTTTGACCCATCCCTCTGATTCCCGAAAAGTCATTGTCGGGTCGTCAGAGGGGGTCAAATTTCGATTTGAAAATTTCAAAAAATTCTATCACACTTTTTAGAGGATGGCACACGGTCTCGCTGGTCAGGAATTATTCATCAATGTTAGATTCATCCCTCAGATTCCCGAAAAGTCATTGTCGGGTCGTCAGAGGGGGTCAAATTTCGATTTGAAAATTTCAAAAAATTCTATCACACTTATTAGAGGATGGCACACGATCTCGCTGGTCAGGAATTATATATCTATGTTAGATTCATCCCTCTGATTCCTGAGAAGTCATTGTCGGGTCGTCAGAGGGGGTCAAATTTCGATTTGAAAATTTCAAAAAATTCTATCACACTTATTAGAGGATGGCACACGATCTCGCTGGTCAGGAATTATATATCTATGTTAGATCCATCCCTCTGATTCCCGAAAAGTCATTGTCATGTCGTCAGAGGGGGTCAAATTTCGATTTGAAAATTTCAAAAAATTCTATCACACTTATTAGAGGATGGCACACGATCTCGCTGTTCAGGAATTATATATCTATGTTAGACCCATCCCTCTGATTCCCGAAAAGTCATTGTCGGGTCGTCAGAGGGGGTCAAATTTCGATTTGAAAATTTCAAAAAATTCTATCACACTTATTAGAGGATGGCACACGGTCTCGCTGGTCAGGAATTATTCATCTATGTTAGATTCATCCCTCAGATTCCCGAAAAGTCATTGTCGGGTCGTCAGAGGGGGTCAAATTTCGATTTGAAAATTTCAAAAAATTCTATCACACTTATTAGAGGATGGCACACGATCTCGCTGGTCAGGAATTATATATCTATGTTGGAACCATCCCTCTGATTCCCGAAAAGTCATTGTCATGTCGTCAGAGGGGGTTAAATTTCGATTTGAAAATTTCAAAAAATTCTATCACACTTATTAGAGGATGGCACACGGTCTCGCTGGTCAGGAATTATTCATCAATGTTAGATTCATCCCTCAGATTCCCGAAAAGTCATTGTCGGGTCGTCAGAGGGGGTCAAATTTCGATTTGAAAATTTCAAAAAATTCTATCACACTTATTAGAGGATGGCACACGATCTCGCTGGTCAGGAATTATATATCTATGTTAGATTCATCCCTCTGATTCCCGAAAAGTCATTGTCGGGTCGTCAGAGGGGGTCAAATTTCGATTTGAAAATTTCAAAAAATTCTATCACACTTATTAGAGGATGGCACACGATCTCGCTGGTCAGGAATTATATATCTATGTTAGATCCATCCCTCTGATTCCCAAAAAGTCATTGTCATGTCGTCAGAGGGGGTCAAATTTCGATTTGAAAATTTCAAAAAATTCTATCACACTTATTAGAGGATGGCACACGATCTCGCTGTTCAGGAATTATATATCTATGTTAGACCCATCCCTCTGATTCCCGAAAAGTCATTGTCGGGTCGTCAGAGGGGGTCAAATTTCGATTTGAAAATTTCAAAAAATTCTATCACACTTATTAGAAGATGGCACACGGTCTCGCTGGTCAGGAATTATTCATATATGTTAGATTCATCCCTCAGATTCCCGAAAAGTCATTGTCGGGTCGTCAGAGGGGGTCAAATTTCGATTTGAAAATTTCAAAAAATTCTATCACACTTATTAGAGGATGGCACACGATCTCGCTGGTCAGGAATTATATATCTATGTTAGATCCATCCCTCTGATTCCCGAAAAGTCATTGTCATGTCGTCAGAGGGGGTTAAATTTCGATTTGAAAATTTCAAAAAATTCTATCACACTTATTAGAGGATGGCACACGATCTCGCTGTTCAGGAATCATATATCTATGATAGACCCATCCCTCTGATTCCCGAAAAGTCATTGTCGGGTCGTCAGAGGGGGTCAAATTTCGATTTGAAAATTTCAAAAAATTCTATCACACTTATTAGAGGATGGCACACGGTCTCGCTGGTCAGGAATTATTCATCTATGTTAGATTCATCCCTCAGATTCCCGAAAAGTCATTGTCGCGTCGTCAGAGGGGGTCAAATTTCGATTTGAAAATTTCAAAAAATTCTATCACACTTATTAGAGGATGGCACACGATCTCGCTGGTCAGGAATTATATATCTATGTTAGATCCATCCCTCTGATTCCCGAAAAGTCATTTTCGGGTCGTCAGAGGGGGTCAAATTTCGATTTGAAAATTTCAAAAAATTCTATCACACTTATTAGAGGATGGCACACGATCTCGCTGGTCAGGAATTTTATATCTATGTTAGATCCATCCCTCTGATTCCCGAGAAGTCATTATCGGGTCGTCAGAGGGGGTCAAATTTCGATTTGAAAATTTCAAAAAATTCTATCACACTTATTAGAGGATGGCACACGGTCTCGCTGGTCAGGAATTATTCATCTATGTTAGATTCATCCCTCTGATTCCCGAAAAGTCATTGTCGGGTCGTCAGAGGGGGTCAAATTTCGATTTGAAAATTTCAAAAAATTCTATCACACTTATTAGAGGATGGCACACGATCTCGCTGGTCAGGAATTATATATCTATGTTAGATCCATCCCTCTGATTCCCGAAAAGTCATTGTCATGTCGTCAGAGGGGGTCAAATTTCGATTTGAAAATTTCAAAAAATTCTATCACACTTATTAGAGGATGGCACACGATCTCGCTGTTCAGGAATTATATATCTATGTTAGACCCATCCCTCTGATTCCCGAAAAGTCATTGTCGGGTCGTCAGAGGGGGTCAAATTTCGATTTGAAAATTTCAAAAAATTCTATCACACTTATTAGAGGATGGCACTCGATCTCGCTGGTCAGGAATTATATATCTATGTTAGATCCATCCCTCTGATTCTCGGAAAGTCATTGTCGAGTCGTCAGAGGGGGTCAAATTTCGATTTGAAAATTTCAAAAAATTCTATCACACTTATTAGAGGATGATAATCTGGTAAGCGATTATTATCCATGCTATTTGAAGAACAGAATAAACAAGAATATCAATTAAGTTTGTACAATAATAATGAAATACCCTAAATATTTGAAGAATGGTATCATCAAAATATATGCACTTTGCAAAAATAATAATTATAAATGCAAAAAATTTGTGATACATATTGTCGGTAATCATGTGAAAGTGTACTCTTCTTCTTTTGACTTTTGCCATCCCTCCATCCCTCTGATTCTCGAAAAGTCATTGTCGGGTCGTCAGAGGGGGTCAAATTTCGATTTGAAAATTTCAAAAAATTCTATCACACTTATTAGAGGATGATAATCTGGTAAGCGATTATTATCCATGCTATTTGAAGAACAGAATAAACAAGAATATCAATAAAGTTTGTACAATAATAATGAAATACCCTAAATATTTGAAGAATGGTATCATCAAAATATATGCACTTTGCAAAAATAATAATTATAAATGCAAAAAATTTGTGATACATATTGTCGGTAATCATGTGAAAGTGTACTCTTCTTCTTTTGACTTTTGCCATCCCTCCATCCCTCTGATTCCCGAAAAGTCATTGTCGGGTCGTCAGAGGGGGTCAAATTTCGATTTGAAAATTTCAAAAAATTCTATCACACTTATTAGAGGATGGCACTCGATCTCGCTGGTCAGGAATTATATATCTATGTTAGATCCATCCCTCTGATTCTCGAAAAGTCATTGTCGGGTCGTCAGAGGGGGTCAAATTTCGATTTGAAAATTTCAAAAAATTCTATCACACTTATTAGAGGATGATAATCTGGTAAGCGATTATTATCCATGCTATTTGAAGAACAGAATAAACAAGAATATCAATAAAGTTTGTACAATAATAATGAAATACCCTAAATATTTGAAGAATGGTATCATCAAAATATATGCACTTTGCAAAAATAATAATTATAAATGCAAAAAATTTGTGATACATATTGTCGGTAATCATGTGAAAGTGTACTCTTCTTCTTTTGACTTTTGCCATCCCTCCATCCCTCTGATTCCCGAAAAGTCATTGTCGAGTCGTCAGAGGGGGTCAAATTTCGATTTGAAAATTTCAAAAAATTCTATCACACTTATAAGAGGATGATAATCTGGTAAGCGATTATTATCCATGCTATTTGAAGAACAGAATAAACAAGAATATCAATAACGTTTGTACAATAATAATGAAATACCCTGAATATTTGAAGAATGGTATCATCAAAATATATGCACTTTGCAAAAATAATAATTATAAATGCAAAAAATTTGTGATACATATTGTCGGTAATCATGTGAAAGTGTACTCTTCTTCTTTTGACTTTTGCCATCCCTCCATCCCTCTGATTCTCGAAAAGTCATTGTCGGGTCGTCAGAGGGGGTCAAATTTCGATTTGAAAATTTCAAAAAATTCTATCACACTTATTAGAGGATGGCACTCGATCTCGCTGGTCAGGACTTATATATCTATGTTAGATCCATCCCTCTGATTCTCGAAAAGTCATTGTCGGGTCGTCAGAGGGGGTCAAATTTCGATTTGAAAATTTCAAAAAATTCTATCACACTTATTAGAGGATGATAATCTGGTAAGCGATTATTATCCATGCTATTTGAAGAACAGAATAAACAAGAATATCAATAACGTTTGTACAATAATAATGAAATACCCTAAATATTTGAAGAATGGTATCATCAAAATATATGCACTTTGCAAAAATAATAATTATAGATGCAAAAAATTTGTGATACATATTGTCGGTAATCATGTGAAAGTGTACTCTTCTTCTTTTGACTTTTGCCATCCCTCCATCCCTCTGATTCTCGAAAAGTCATTGTCGGGTCGTCAGAGGGGGTCAAATTTCGATTTGAAAATTTCAAAAAATTCTATCACACTTATTAGAGGATGATAATCTGGTAAGCGATTATTATCCATGCTATTTGAAGAACAGAATAAACAAGAATATCAATAAAGTTTGTACAATAATAATGAAATACCCTAAATATTTGAAGAATGGTATCATCAAAATATATGCACTTTGCAAAAATAATAATTATAAATGCAAAAAATTTGTGATACATATTGTCGGTAATCATGTGAAAGTGTACTCTTCTTCTTTTGACTTTTGCCATCCCTCCATCCCTCTGATTCCCGAAAAGTCATTGTCGAGTCGTCAGAGGGGGTCAAATTTCGATTTGAAAATTTCAAAAAATTCTATCACACTTATAAGAGGATGATAATCTGGTAAGCGATTATTATCCATGCTATTTGAAGAACAGAATAAACAAGAATATCAATAACGTTTGTACAATAATAATGAAATACCCTGAATATTTGAAGAATGGTATCATCAAAATATATGCACTTTGCAAAAATAATAATTATAAATGCAAAAAATTTGTGATACATATTGTCGGTAATCATGTGAAAGTGTACTCTTCTTCTTTTGACTTTTGCCATCCCTCCATCCCTCTGATTCTCGAAAAGTCATTGTCGGGTCGTCAGAGGGGGTCAAATTTCGATTTGAAAATTTCAAAAAATTCTATCACACTTATTAGAGGATGGCACTCGATCTCGCTGGTCAGGAATTATATATCTATGTTAGATCCATCCCTCTGATTCTCGAAAAGTCATTGTCGGGTCGTCAGAGGGGGTCAAATTTCGATTTGAAAATTTCAAAAAATTCTATCACACTTATTAGAGGATGATAATCTGGTAAGCGATTATTATCCATGCTATTTGAAGAACAGAATAAACAAGAATATCAATAACGTTTGTACAATAATAATGAAATACCCTAAATATTTGAAGAATGGTATCATCAAAATATATGCACTTTGCAAAAATAATAATTATAGATGCAAAAAATTTGTGATACATATTGTCGGTAATCATGTGAAAGTGTACTCTTCTTCTTTTGACTTTTGCCGTCCCTCCATCCCTCTGATTCTCGAAAAGTCATTGTCGGGTCGTCAGAGGGGGTCAAATTTCGATTTGAAAATTTCAAAAAATTCTATCACACTTATTAGAGGATGGCACTCGATCTCGCTGGTCAGGAATTAAATATCTATGTTAGATCCATCCCTCTGATTCTCGAAAAGTCATTGTCGGGTCGTCAGAGGGGGTCAAATTTCGATTTGAAAATTTCAAAAAATTCTATCACACTTATTAGAGGATGGCACACGATCTCGCTGGTCAGGAATTATATATCTATGTTAGATCCATCTCTCTGATTCCCGAAAAGTCATTGTCGGGTCGTCAGAGGGGGTCAAATTTCGATTTGAAAATTTCAAAAAATTCTATCACACTTATTAGAGGATGGCACTCGATCTCGCTGGTCAGGAATTATATATCTATGTTAGATCCATCCCTCTGATTCTCGGAAAGTCATTGTCGAGTCGTCAGAGGGGGTCAAATTTCGATTTGAAAATTTCAAAAAATTCTATCACACTTATTAGAGGATGATAATCTGGTAAGCGATTATTATCCATGCTATTTGAAGAACAGAATAAATAAGAATATCAATTGAGTTTGTACAATAATAATGAAATACCCTAAATATTTGAAGAATGGTATCATCAAAATATATGCACTTTGCAAAAATAATAATTATAAATGCAAAAAATTTGTGATACATATTGTCGGTAATCATGTGAAAGTGTACTCTTCTTCTTTTGACTTTTGCCATCCCTCCATCCCTCTGATTCTCGAAAAGTCATTGTCGGGTCGTCAGAGGGGGTCAAATTTCGATTTGAAAATTTCAAAAAATTCTATCACACTTATTAGAGGATGATAATCTGGTAAGCGATTATTATCCATGCTATTTGAAGAACAGAATAAACAAGAATATCAATAAAGTTTGTACAATAATAATGAAATACCCTAAATATTTGAAGAATGGTATCATCAAAATATATGCACTTTGCAAAAATAATAATTATAAATGCAAAAAATTTGTGATACATATTGTCGGTAATCATGTGAAAGTGTACTCTTCTTCTTTTGACTTTTGCCATCCCTCCATCCCTCTGATTCCCGAAAAGTCATTGTCGGGTCGTCAGAGGGGGTCAAATTTCGATTTGAAAATTTCAAAAAATTCTATCACACTTATTAGAGGATGGCACTCGATCTCGCTGGTCAGGAATTATATATCTATGTTAGATCCATCCCTCTGATTCTCGAAAAGTCATTGTCGGGTCGTCAGAGGGGGTCAAATTTCGATATGAAAATTTCAAAAAATTCTATTACACTTATTAGAGGATGATAATCTGGTAAGCGATTATTATCCATGCTATTTGAAGAACAGAATAAACAAGAAAATCAATAACGTTTGTACAATAATAATGAAATACCCTAAATATTTGAAGAATGGTATCATCAAAATATATGCACTTTGCAAAAATAATAATTATAAATGCAAAAAATTTGTGATACATATTGTCGGTAATCATGTGAAAGTGTACTCTTCTTCTTTTGACTTTTGCCATCCCTCCATCCCTCTGATTCTCGAAAAGTCATTGTCGGGTCGTCAGAGGGGGTCAAATTTCGATTTGAAAATTTCAAAAAATTCTATCACACTTATTAGAGGATGGCACTCGATCTCGCTGGTCAGGAATTATATATCTATGTTAGATCCATCCCTCTGATTCTCGAAAAGTCATTGTCGGGTCGTCAGAGGGGGTCAAATTTCGATTTGAAAATTTCAAAAAATTCTATCACACTTATTAGAGGATGATAATCTGGTAAGCGATTATTATCCATGCTATTTGAAGAACAGAATAAACAAGAATATCAATAACGTTTGTACAATAATAATGAAATATCCTAAATATTTGAAGAATGGTATCATCAAAATATATGCACTTTGCAAAAATAATAATTATAAATGCAAAAAATTTGTGATACATATTGTCGGTAATCATGTGGAAGTGTACTCTTCTTCTTTTGACTTTTGCCATCCCTCCATCCCTCTGATTCTCGAAAAGTCATTGTCGGGTCGTCAGAGGGGGTCAAATTTCGATTTGAAAATTTCAAAAAATTCTATCACACTTATTAGAGGATGGCACTCGATCTCGCTGGTCAGGAATTATATATCTATGTTAGATCCATCCCTCTGATTCTCGAAAAGTCATTGTCGGGTCGTCAGAGGGGGTCAAATTTCGATTTGAAAATTTCAAAAAATTCTATCACACTTATTAGAGGATGGCACACGATCTCGCTGGTCAGGAATTATATATCTATGTTAGATCCATCTCTCTGATTCCCGAAAAGTCATTGTCGGGTCGTCAGAGGGGGTCAAATTTCGATTTGAAAATTTCAAAAAATTCTATCACACTTATTAGAGGATGGCACTCGATCTCGGTGGTCAGGAATTATATATCTATGTTAGATCCATCCCTCTGATTCTCGAAAAGTCATTGTCGGGTCGTCAGAGGGGGTCAAATTTCGATTTGAAAATTTCAAAAAATTCTATCACACTTATTAGAGGATGATAATCTGGTAAGCGATTATTATCCATGCTATTTGAAGAACAGAATAAACAAGAATATCAATGAAGTTTGTACAATAATAATGAAATACCCTAAATATTTGAAGCATGGTATCATCAAAATATATGCACTTTGCAAAAATAATAATTATAAATGCAAAAAATTTGTGATACATATTGTCGGTAATCATGTGAAAGTGTACTCTTCTTCTTTTGACTTTTGCCATCCCTCCATCCCTCTGATTCCCGAAAAGTCATTGTCGGGTCGTCAGAGGGGGTCAAATTTCGATTTGAAAATTTCAAAAAATTCTATCACACTTATTAGAGGATGGCACTCGATCTCGCTGGTCAGGAATTATATATCTATGTTAGATCCATCCCTCTGATTCTCGGAAAGTCATTGTCGGGTCGTCAGAGGGGGTCAAATTTCGATTTGAAAATTTCAAAAAATTCTATCACACTTATTAGAGGATGATAATCTGGTAAGCGATTATTATCCATGCTATTTGAAGAACAGAATAAACAAGAATATCAATAACGTTTGTACAATAATAATGAAATACCCTAAATATTTGGAGAATGGTATCATCAAAATATATGCACTTTGCAAAAATAATAATTATAAATGCAAAAAATTTGTGATACATATTGTCGGTAATCATGTGAAAGTGTACTCTTCTTCTTTTGACTTTTGCCATCCCTCCATCCCTCTGATTCTCGAAAAGTCATTGTCGGGTCGTCAGAGGGGGTCAAATTTCGATTTGAAAATTTCAAAAAATTCTATCACACTTATTAGAGGATGGCACTCGATCTCGCTGGTCAGGAATTATATATCTATGTTAGATCCATCCCTCTGATTCTCGGAAAGTCATTGTCGGGTCGTCAGAGGGGGTCAAATTTCGATTTGAAAATTTCAAAAAATTCTATCACACTTATTAGAGGATGATAATCTGGTAAGCGATTATTATCCATGCTATTTGAAGAACAGAATAAACAAGAATATCAATAAAGTTTGTACAATAATAATGAAATACCCTAAATATTTGAAGAATGGTATCATCAAAATATATGCACTTTGCAAAAATAATAATTATAAATGCAAAAAATTTGTGATACATATTGTCGGTAATCATGTGAAAGTGTACTCTTCTTCTTTTGACTTTTGCCATCCCTCCATCCCTCTGATTCCCGAAAAGTCATTGTCGGGTCGTCAGAGGGGGTCAAATTTCGATTTGAAAATTTCAAAAAATTCTATCACACTTATTAGAGGATGATAATCTGGTAAGCGATTATTATCCATGCTATTTGAAGAACAGAATAAACAAGAATATCAATAACGTTTGTACAATAATAATGAAATACCCTAAATATTTGGAGAATGGTATCATCAAAATATATGCACTTTGCAAAAATAATAATTATAAATGCAAAAAATTTGTGATACATATTGTCGGTAATCATGTGAAAGTGTACTCTTCTTCTTTTGACTTTTGCCATCCCTCCATCCCTCTGATTCTCGAAAAGTCATTGTCGGGTCGTCAGAGGGGGTCAAATTTCGATTTGAAAATTTCAAAAAATTCTATCACACTTATTAGAGGATGGCACTCGATCTCGCTGGTCAGGAATTATATATCTATGTTAGATCCATCCCTCTGATTCTCGGAAAGTCATTGTCGGGTCGTCAGAGGGGGTCAAATTTCGATTTGAAAATTTCAAAAAATTCTATCACACTTATTAGAGGATGATAATCTGGTAAGCGATTATTATCCATGCTATTTGAAGAACAGAATAAACAAGAATATCAATAAAGTTTGTACAATAATAATGAAATACCCTAAATATTTGAAGAATGGTATCATCAAAATATATGCACTTTGCAAAAATAATAATTATAAATGCAAAAAATTTGTGATACATATTGTCGGTAATCATGTGAAAGTGTACTCTTCTTCTTTTGACTTTTGCCATCCCTCCATCCCTCTGATTCCCGAAAAGTCATTGTCGGGTCGTCAGAGGGGGTCAAATTTCGATTTGAAAATTTCAAAAAATTCTATCACACTTATTAGAGGATGGCACTCGATCTCGCTGGTCAGGAATTATATATCTATGTTAGATCCATCCCTCTGATTCTCGGAAAGTCATTGTCGGGTCGTCAGAGGGGGTCAAATTTCGATTTGAAAATTTCAAAAAATTCTATCACACTTATTAGAGGATGATAATCTGGTAAGCGATTATTATCCATGCTATTTGAAGAACAGAATAAACAAGAATATCAATAACGTTTGTACAATAATAATGAAATACCCTAAATATTTGGAGAATGGTATCATCAAAATATATGCACTTTGCAAAAATAATAATTATAAATGCAAAAAATTTGTGATACATATTGTCGGTAATCATGTGAAAGTGTACTCTTCTTTTTTTGACTTTTGCCATCCCTCCATCCCTCTGATTCTCGAAAAGTCATTGTCGGGTCGTCAGAGGGGGTCAAATTTCGATTCGAAAATTTTAAAAAATTCTATCACACTTATTAGAGGATGGCACTCGATCTCGCTGGTCAGGAATTATATATCTATGTTAGATCCATCCCTCTGATTCTCGAAAAGTCATTGTCGGGTCGTCAGAGGGGGTCAAATTTCGATTTGAAAATTTCAAAAAATTCTATCACACTTATTAGAGGATGGCACACGATCTCGCTGGTCAGGAATTATATATCTATGTTAGATCCATCTCTCTGATTCCCGAAAAGTCATTGTCGGGTCGTCAGAGGGGGTCAAATTTCGATTTGAAAATTTCAAAAAATTCTATCACACTTATTAGAGGATGGCACTCGATCTCGGTGGTCAGGAATTATATATCTATGTTAGATCCATCCCTCTGATTCTCGGAAAGTCATTGTCGGGTCGTCAGAGGGGGTCAAATTTCGATTTGAAAATTTCAAAAAATTCTATCACACTTATTCGAGGATGATAATCTGGTAAGCGATTATTATCCATGCTATTTGAAGAACAGAATAAACAAGAATATCAATAAAGTTTGTACAATAATAATGAAATACCCTAAATATTTGAAGAATGGTATCATCAAAATATATGCACTTTGCAAAAATAATAATTATAAATGCAAAAAATTTGTGATACATATTGTCGGTAATCATGTGAAAGTGTACTCTTCTTCTTTTGACTTTTGCCATCCCTCCATCCCTCTGATTCCCGAAAAGTCATTGTCGGGTCGTCAGAGGGGGTCAAATTTCGATTTGAAAATTTCAAAAAATTCTATCACACTTATTAGAGGATGGCACTCGATCTCGCTGGTCAGGAATTATATATCTATGTTAGATCCATCCCTCTGATTCTCGGAAAGTCATTGTCGGGTCGTCAGAGGGGGTCAAATTTCGATTTGAAAATTTCAAAAAATTCTATCACACTTATTAGAGGATGATAATCTGGTAAGCGATTATTATCCATGCTATTTGAAGAACAGAATAAACAAGAATATCAATAAAGTTTGTACAATAATAATGAAATACCCTAAATATTTGGAGAATGGTATCATCAAAATATATGCACTTTGCAAAAATAATAATTATAAATGCAAAAAATTTGTGATACATATTGTCGGTAATCATGTGAAAGTGTACTCTTCTTCTTTTGACTTTTGCCATCCCTCCATCCCTCTGATTCTCGAAAAGTCATTGTCGGGTCGTCAGAGGGGGTCAAATTTCGATTTGAAAATTTCAAAAAATTCTATCACACTTATTAGAGGATGGCACTCGATCTCGCTGGTCAGGAATTATATATCTATGTTAGATCCATCCCTCTGATTCTCGGAAAGTCATTGTCGGGTCGTCAGAGGGGGTCAAATTTCGATTTGAAAATTTCAAAAAATTCTATCACACTTATTAGAGGATGATAATCTGGTAAGCGATTATTATCCATGCTATTTGAAGAACAGAATAAACAAGAATATCAATAAAGTTTGTACAATAATAATGAAATACCCTAAATATTTGAAGAATGGTATCATCAAAATATATGCACTTTGCAAAAATAATAATTATAAATGCAAAAAATTTGTGATACATATTGTCGGTAATCATGTGAAAGTGTACTCTTCTTCTTTTGACTTTTGCCATCCCTCCATCCCTCTGATTCCCGAAAAGTCATTGTCGGGTCGTCAGAGGGGGTCAAATTTCGATTTGAAAATTTCAAAAAATTCTATCACACTTATTAGAGGATGGCACTCGATCTCGCTGGTCAGGAATTATATATCTATGTTAGATCCATCCCTCTGATTCTCGGAAAGTCATTGTCGGGTCGTCAGAGGGGGTCAAATTTCGATTTGAAAATTTCAAAAAATTCTATCACACTTATTAGAGGATGATAATCTGGTAAGCGATTATTATCCATGCTATTTGAAGAACAGAATAAACAAGAATATCAATAACGTTTGTACAATAATAATGAAATACCCTAAATATTTGGAGAATGGTATCATCAAAATATATGCACTTTGCAAAAATAATAATTATAAATGCAAAAAATTTGTGATACATATTGTCGGTAATCATGTGAAAGTGTACTCTTCTTCTTTTGACTTTTGCCATCCCTCCATCCCTCTGATTCTCGAAAAGTCATTGTCGGGTCGTCAGAGGGGGTCAAATTTCGATTTGAAAATTTCAAAAAATTCTATCACACTTATTAGAGGATGATAATCTGGTAAGCGATTATTATCCATGCTATTTGAAGAACAGAATAAACAAGAATATCAATAACGTTTGTACAATAATAATGAAATACCCTAAATATTTGGAGAATGGTATCATCAAAATATATGCACTTTGCAAAAATAATAATTATAAATGCAAAAAATTTGTGATACATATTGTCGGTAATCATGTGAAAGTGTACTCTTCTTCTTTTGACTTTTGCCATCCCTCCATCCCTCTGATTCTCGAAAAGTCATTGTCGGGTCGTCAGAGGGGGTCAAATTTCGATTCGAAAATTTTAAAAAATTCTATCACACTTATTAGAGGATGGCACTCGATCTCGCTGGTCAGGAATTATATATCTATGTTAGATCCATCCCTCTGATTCTCGAAAAGTCATTGTCGGGTCGTCAGAGGGGGTCAAATTTCGATTTGAAAATTTCAAAAAATTCTATCACACTTATTAGAGGATGGCACACGATCTCGCTGGTCAGGAATTATATATCTATGTTAGATCCATCTCTCTGATTCCCGAAAAGTCATTGTCGGGTCGTCAGAGGGGGTCAAATTTCGATTTGAAAATTTCAAAAAATTCTATCACACTTATTAGAGGATGGCACTCGATCTCGGTGGTCAGGAATTATATATCTATGTTAGATCCATCCCTCTGATTCTCGGAAAGTCATTGTCGGGTCGTCAGAGGGGGTCAAATTTCGATTTGAAAATTTCAAAAAATTCTATCACACTTATTCGAGGATGATAATCTGGTAAGCGATTATTATCCATGCTATTTGAAGAACAGAATAAACAAGAATATCAATAAAGTTTGTACAATAATAATGAAATACCCTAAATATTTGAAGAATGGTATCATCAAAATATATGCACTTTGCAAAAATAATAATTATAAATGCAAAAAATTTGTGATACATATTGTCGGTAATCATGTGAAAGTGTACTCTTCTTCTTTTGACTTTTGCCATCCCTCCATCCCTCTGATTCCCGAAAAGTCATTGTCGGGTCGTCAGAGGGGGTCAAATTTCGATTTGAAAATTTCAAAAAATTCTATCACACTTATTAGAGGATGGCACTCGATCTCGCTGGTCAGGAATTATATATCTATGTTAGATCCATCCCTCTGATTCTCGGAAAGTCATTGTCGGGTCGTCAGAGGGGGTCAAATTTCGATTTGAAAATTTCAAAAAATTCTATCACACTTATTAGAGGATGATAATCTGGTAAGCGATTATTATCCATGCTATTTGAAGAACAGAATAAACAAGAATATCAATAACGTTTGTACAATAATAATGAAATACCCTAAATATTTGGAGAATGGTATCATCAAAATATATGCACTTTGCAAAAATAATAATTATAAATGCAAAAAATTTGTGATACATATTGTCGGTAATCATGTGAAAGTGTACTCTTCTTCTTTTGACTTTTGCCATCCCTCCATCCCTCTGATTCTCGAAAAGTCATTGTCGGGTCGTCAGAGGGGGTCAAATTTCGATTTGAAAATTTCAAAAAATTCTATCACACTTATTAGAGGATGGCACTCGATCTCGCTGGTCAGGAATTATATATCTATGTTAGATCCATCCCTCTGATTCTCGGAAAGTCATTGTCGGGTCGTCAGAGGGGGTCAAATTTCGATTTGAAAATTTCAAAAAATTCTATCACACTTATTAGAGGATGATAATCTGGTAAGCGATTATTATCCATGCTATTTGAAGAACAGAATAAACAAGAATATCAATAAAGTTTGTACAATAATAATGAAATACCCTAAATATTTGAAGAATGGTATCATCAAAATATATGCACTTTGCAAAAATAATAATTATAAATGCAAAAAATTTGTGATACATATTGTCGGTAATCATGTGAAAGTGTACTCTTCTTCTTTTGACTTTTGCCATCCCTCCATCCCTCTGATTCCCGAAAAGTCATTGTCGGGTCGTCAGAGGGGGTCAAATTTCGATTTGAAAATTTCAAAAAATTCTATCACACTTATTAGAGGATGGCACTCGATCTCGCTGGTCAGGAATCATATATCTATGTTAGATCCATCCCTCTGATTCTCGGAAAGTCATTGTCGGGTCGTCAGAGGGGGTCAAATTTCGATTTGAAAATTTCAAAAAATTCTATCACACTTATTAGAGGATGATAATTTGGTAAGCGATTATTATCCATGCTATTTGAAGAACAGAATAAACAAGAATATCAATAACGTTTGTACAATAATAATGAAATACCCTAAATATTTGGAGAATGGTATCATCAAAATATATGCACTTTGCAAAAATAATAATTATAAATGCAAAAAATTTGTGATACATATTGTCGGTAATCATGTGAAAGTGTACTCTTCTTCTTTTGACTTTTGCCATCCCTCCATCCCTCTGATTCTTGAAAAGTCATTGTCGGGTCGTCAGAGGGGGTCAAATTTCGATTTGAAAATTTCAAAAAATTCTATCACACTTATTAGAGGATGGCACTCGATCTCGCTGGTCAGGAATTATATATCTATGTTAGATCCATCCCTCTGATTCTCGGAAAGTCATTGTCGGGTCGTCAGAGGGGGTCAAATTTCGATTTGAAAATTTCAAAAAATTCTATCACACTTATTAGAGGATGATAATCTGGTAAGCGATTATTATCCATGCTATTTGAAGAACAGAATAAACAAGAATATCAATAAAGTTTGTACAATAATAATGAAATACCCTAAATATTTGAAGAATGGTATCATCAAAATATATGCACTTTGCAAAAATAATAATTATAAATGCAAAAAATTTGTGATACATATTGTCGGTAATCATGTGAAAGTGTACTCTTCTTCTTTTGACTTTTGCCATCCCTCCATCCCTCTGATTCCCGAAAAGTCATTGTCGGGTCGTCAGAGGGGGTCAAATTTCGATTTGAAAATTTCAAAAAATTCTATCACACTTATTAGAGGATGGCACTCGATCTCGCTGGTCAGGAATTATATATCTATGTTAGATCCATCCCTCTGATTCTCGGAAAGTCATTGTCGGGTCGTCAGAGGGGGTCAAATTTCGATTTGAAGATTTCAAAAAATTCTATCACACTTATTAGAGGATGATAATCTGGTAAGCGATTATTATCCATGCTATTTGAAGAACAGAATAAACAAGAATATCAATAACGTTTGTACAATAATAATGAAATACCCTAAATATTTGAAGAATGGTATCATCAAAATATATGCACTTTGCAAAAATAATAATTATAAATGCAAAAAATTTGTGATACATATTGTCGGTAATCATGTGAAAGTGTACTCTTCTTCTTTTGACTTTTGCCATCCCTCCATCCCTCTGATTCTCGAAAAGTCATTGTCGGGTCGTCAGAGGGGGTCAAATTTCGAATTGAAAATTTCAAAAATTCTATCACACTTATTAGAGGATGGCACTCGATCTCGCTGGTCAGGAATTATATATCTATGTTAGATCCATCCCTCTGATTCTCGGAAAGTCATTGTCGGGTCGTCAGAGGGGGTCAAATTTCGATTTGAAAATTTCAAAAAATTCTATCACACTTATTAGAGGATGATAATCTGGTAAGCGATTATTATCCATGCTATTTGAAGAACAGAATAAACAAGAATATCAATAACGTTTGTACAATAATAATGAAATACCCTAAATATTTGGAGAATGGTATCATCAAAATATATGCACTTTGCAAAAATAATAATTATAAATGCAAAAAATTTGTGATACATATTGTCGGTAATCATGTGAAAGTGTACTCTTCTTCTTTTGACTTTTGCCATCCCTCCATCCCTCTGATTCTCGAAAAGTCATTGTCGGGTCGTCAGAGGGGGTCAAATTTCGATTCGAAAATTTCAAAAAATTCTATCACACTTATTAGAGGATGGCACTCGATCTCGCTGGTCAGGAATTATATATCTATGTTAGATCCATCCCTCTGATTCTCGGAAAGTCATTGTCGGGTCGTCAGAGGGGGTCAAATTTCGATTTGAAAATTTCAAAAAATTCTATCACACTTATTAGAGGATGATAATCTGGTAAGCGATTATTATCCATGCTATTTGAAGAACAGAATAAACAAGAATATCAATAAAGTTTGTACAATAATAATGAAATACCCTAAATATTTGAAGAATGGTATCATCAAAATATATGCACTTTGCAAAAATAATAATTATAAATGCAAAAAATTTGTGATACATATTGTCGGTAATCATGTGAAAGTGTACTCTTCTTCTTTTGACTTTTGCCATCCCTCCATCCCTCTGATTCTCGAAAAGTCATTGTCGGGTCGTCAGAGGGGGTCAAATTTCGATTTGAAAATTTCAAAAAATTCTATCACACTTATTAGAGGATGATAATCTGGTAAGCGATTATTATCCATGCTATTTGAAGAACAGAATGAACAAGAATATCAATAACGTTTGTACAATAATAATGAAATACCCTAAATATTTGAAGAATGGTATCATCAAAATATATGCACTTTGCAAAAATAATAATTATAAATGCAAAAAATTTGTGATACATATTGTCGGTAATCATGTGAAAGTGTACTCTTCTTCTTTTGACTTTTGCCATCCCTCCATCCCTCTGATTCCCGAAAAGTCATTGTCGGGTCGTCAGAGGGGGTCAAATTTCGATTTGAAAATTTCAAAAAATTCTATCACACTTATTAGAGGATGGCACTCGATCTCGCTGGTCAGGAATTATATATCTATGTTAGATCCATCCCTCTGATTCTCGAAAAGTCATTGTCGGGTCGTCAGAGGGGGTCAAATTTCGATTTGAAAATTTCAAAAAATTCTATCACACTTATTAGAGGATGATAATCTGGTAAGCGATTATTATCCATGCTATTTGAAGAACAGAATAAACAAGAATATCAATAACGTTTGTACAATAATAATGAAATACCCTAAATATTTGAAGAATGGTATCATCAAAATATATGCACTTTGCAAAAATAATAATTATAAATGCAAAAAATTTGTGATACATATTGTCGGTAATCATGTGAAAGTGTACTCTTCTTCTTTTGACTTTTGCCATCCCTCCATCCCTCTGATTCTCGAAAAGTCATTGTCGGGTCGTCAGAGGGGGTCAAATTTCGAATTGAAAATTTCAAAAATTCTATCACACTTATTAGAGGATGGCACTCGATCTCGCTGGTCAGGAATTATATATCTATGTTAGATCCATCCCTCTGATTCTCAGAAAGTCATTGTCGGGTCGTCAGAGGGGGTCAAATTTCGATTTGAAAATTTCAAAAAATTCTATCACACTTATTAGAGGATGATAATCTGGTAAGCGATTATTATCCATGCTATTTGAAGAACAGAATAAACAAGAATATCAATAAAGTTTGTACAATAATAATGAAATACCCTAAATATTTGAAGAATGGTATCATCAAAATATATGCACTTTGCAAAAATAATAATTATAAATGCAAAAAATTTGTGATACATATTGTCGGTAATCATGTGAAAGTGTACTCTTCTTCTTTTGACTTTTGCCATCCCTCCATCCCTCTGATTCTCGAAAAGTCATTGTCGGGTCGTCAGAGGGGGTCAAATTTCGATTTGAAAATTTCAAAAAATTCTATCACACTTATTAGAGGATGGCACTCGATCTCGCTGGTCAGGAATTATATATCTATGTTAGATCCATCCCTCTGATTCTCGAAAAGTCATTGTCGGGTCGTCAGAGGGGGTCAAATTTCGATTTGAAAATTTCAAAAAATTCTATCACACTTATTAGAGGATGGCACACGATCTCGCTGGTCAGGAATTATATATCTATGTTAGATCCATCTCTCTGATTCCCGAAAAGTCATTGTCGGGTCGTCAGAGGGGGTCAAATTTCGATTTGAAAATTTCAAAAAATTCTATCACACTTATTAGAGGATGGCACTCGATCTCGCTGGTCAGGAATTATATATCTATGTTAGATCCATCCCTCTGATTCTCGGAAAGTCATTGTCGGGTCGTCAGAGGGGGTCAAATTTCGATTTGAAAATTTCAAAAAATTCTATCACACTTATTAGAGGATGATAATCTGGTAAGCGATTATTATCCATGCTATTTGAAGAACAGAATAAACAAGAATATCAATAACGTTTGTACAATAATAATGAAATACCCTAAATATTTGGAGAATGGTATCATCAAAATATATGCACTTTGCAAAAATAATAATTATAAATGCAAAAAATTTGTGATACATATTGTCGGTAATCATGTGAAAGTGTACTCTTCTTCTTTTGACTTTTGCCATCCCTCCATCCCTCTGATTCTCGAAAAGTCATTGTCGGGTCGTCAGAGGGGGTCAAATTTCGATTTGAAAATTTCAAAAAATTCTATCACACTTATTAGAGGATGATAATCTGGTAAGCGATTATTATCCATGCTATTTGAAGAACAGAATAAACAAGAATATCAATAAAGTTTGTACAATAATAATGAAATACCCTAAATATTTGAAGAATGGTATCATCAAAATATATGCACTTTGCAAAAATAATAATTATAAATGCAAAAAATTTGTGATACATATTGTCGGTAATCATGTGAAAGTGTACTCTTCTTCTTTTGACTTTTGCCATCCCTCCATCCCTCTGATTCCCGAAAAGTCATTGTCGGGTCGTCAGAGGGGGTCAAATTTCGATTTGAAAATTTCAAAAAATTCTATCACACTTATTAGAGGATGGCACTCGATCTCGCTGGTCAGGAATTATATATCTATGTTAGATCCATCCCTCTGATTCTCGAAAAGTCATTGTCGGGTCGTCAGAGGGGGTCAAATTTCGATTTGAAAATTTCAAAAAATTCTATCACACTTATTAGAGGATGATAATCTGGTAAGCGATTATTATCCATGTTATTTGAAGAACAGAATAAACAAGAATATCAATAAAGTTTGTACAATAATAATGAAATACCCTAAATATTTGAAGAATGGTATCATCAAAATATATGCACTTTGCAAAAATAATAATTATAAATGCAAAAAATTTGTGATACATATTGTCGGTAATCATGTGAAAGTGTACTCTTCTTCTTTTGACTTTTGCCATCCCTCCATCCCTCTGATTCTCGAAAAGTCATTGTCGGGTCGTCAGAGGGGGTCAAATTTCGATTTGAAAATTTCAAAAAATTCTATCACACTTATTAGAGGATGGCACTCGATCTCGCTGGTCAGGAATTATATATCTATGTTAGATCCATCCCTCTGATTCTCGAAAAGTCATTGTCGGGTCGTCAGAGGGGGTCAAATTTCGATTTGAAAATTTCAAAAAATTCTATCACACTTATTAGAGGATGATAATCTGGTAAGCGATTATTATTCATGCTATTTGAAGAACAGAATAAACAAGAATATCAATAAAGTTTGTACAATAATAATGAAATACCCTAAATATTTGAAGAATGGTATCATCAAAATATATGCACTTTGCAAAAATAATAATTATAAATGCAAAAAATTTGTGATACATATTGTCGGTAATCATGTGAAAGTGTACTCTTCTTCTTTTGACTTTTGCCATCCCTCCATCCCTCTGATTCTCGAAAAGTCATTGTCGGGTCGTCAGAGGGGGTCAAATTTCGATTTGAAAATTTCAAAAAATTCTATCACACTTATTAGAGGATGGCACTCGATCTCGCTGGTCAGGAATTATATATCTATGTTAGATCCATCCCTCTGATTCTCGAAAAGTCATTGTCGGGTCGTCAGAGGGGGTCAAATTTCGATTTGAAAATTTCAAAAAATTCTATCACACTTATTAGAGGATGGCACACGATCTCGCTGGTCAGGAATTATATATCTATGTTAGATCCATCTCTCTGATTCCCGAAAAGTCATTGTCGGGTCGTCAGAGGGGGTCAAATTTCGATTTGAAAATTTCAAAAAATTCTATCACACTTATTAGAGGATGGCACTCGATCTCGCTGGTCAGGAATTATATATCTATGTTAGATCCATCCCTCTGATTCTCGGAAAGTCATTGTCGGGTCGTCAGAGGGGGTCAAATTTCGATTTGAAAATTTCAAAAAATTCTATCACACTTATTAGAGGATGATAATCTGGTAAGCGATTATTATCCATGCTATTTGAAGAACAGAATAAACAAGAATATCAATAACGTTTGTACAATAATAATGAAATACCCTAAATATTTGGAGAATGGTATCATCAAAATATATGCACTTTGCAAAAATAATAATTATAAATGCAAAAAATTTGTGATACATATTGTCGGTAATCATGTGAAAGTGTACTCTTCTTCTTTTGACTTTTGCCATCCCTCCATCCCTCTGATTCTCGAAAAGTCATTGTCGGGTCGTCAGAGGGGGTCAAATTTCGATTTGAAAATTTCAAAAAATTCTATCACACTTATTAGAGGATGGCACTCGATCTCGCTGGTCAGGAATTATATATCTATGTTAGATCCATCCCTCTGATTCTCGGAAAGTCATTGTCGGGTCGTCAGAGGGGGTCAAATTTCGATTTGAAAATTTCAAAAAATTCTATCACACTTATTAGAGGATGATAATCTGGTAAGCGATTATTATCCATGCTATTTGAAGAACAGAATAAACAAGAATATCAATAAAGTTTGTACAATAATAATGAAATACCCTAAATATTTGAAGAATGGTATCATCAAAATATATGCACTTTGCAAAAATAATAATTATAAATGCAAAAAATTTGTGATACATATTGTCGGTAATCATGTGAAAGTGTACTCTTCTTCTTTTGACTTTTGCCATCCCTCCATCCCTCTGATTCTCGAAAAGTCATTGTCGGGTCGTCAGAGGGGGTCAAATTTCGATTTGAAAATTTCAAAAAATTCTATCACACTTATTAGAGGATGATAATCTGGTAAGCGATTATTATCCATGCTATTTGAAGAACAGAATAAACAAGAATATCAATAAAGTTTGTACAATAATAATGAAATACCCTAAATATTTGAAGAATGGTATCATCAAAATATATGCACTTTGCAAAAATAATAATTATAAATGCAAAAAATTTGTGATACATATTGTCGGTAATCATGTGAAAGTGTACTCTTCTTCTTTTGACTTTTGCCATCCCTCCATCCCTCTGATTCTCGAAAAGTCATTGTCGGGTCGTCAGAGGGGGTCAAATTTCGATTTGAAAATTTCAAAAAATTCTATCACACTTATTAGAGGATGGCACTCGATCTCGCTGGTCAGGAATTATATATCTATGTTAGATCCATCCCTCTGATTCTCGAAAAGTCATTGTCGGGTCGTCAGAGGGGGTCAAATTTCGATTTGAAAATTTCAAAAAATTCTATCACACTTATTAGAGGATGGCACACGATCTCGCTGGTCAGGAATTATATATCTATGTTAGATCCATCTCTCTGATTCCCGAAAAGTCATTGTCGGGTCGTCAGAGGGGGTCAAATTTCGATTTGAAAATTTCAAAAAATTCTATCACACTTATTAGAGGATGGCACTCGATCTCGCTGGTCAGGAATTATATATCTATGTTAGATCCATCCCTCTGATTCTCGGAAAGTCATTGTCGGGTCGTCAGAGGGGGTCAAATTTCGATTTGAAAATTTCAAAAAATTCTATCACACTTATTAGAGGATGATAATCTGGTAAGCGATTATTATCCATGCTATTTGAAGAACAGAATAAACAAGAATATCAATAACGTTTGTACAATAATAATGAAATACCCTAAATATTTGGAGAATGGTATCATCAAAATATATGCACTTTGCAAAAATAATAATTATAAATGCAAAAAATTTGTGATACATATTGTCGGTAATCATGTGAAAGTGTACTCTTCTTCTTTTGACTTTTGCCATCCCTCCATCCCTCTGATTCTCGAAAAGTCATTGTCGGGTCGTCAGAGGGGGTCAAATTTCGATTTGAAAATTTCAAAAAATTCTATCACACTTATTAGAGGATGATAATCTGGTAAGCGATTATTATCCATGCTATTTGAAGAACAGAATAAACAAGAATATCAATAAAGTTTGTACAATAATAATGAAATACCCTAAATATTTGAAGAATGGTATCATCAAAATATATGCACTTTGCAAAAATAATAATTATAAATGCAAAAAATTTGTGATACATATTGTCGGTAATCATGTGAAAGTGTACTCTTCTTCTTTTGACTTTTGCCATCCCTCCATCCCTCTGATTCCCGAAAAGTCATTGTCGGGTCGTCAGAGGGGGTCAAATTTCGATTTGAAAATTTCAAAAAATTCTATCACACTTATTAGAGGATGGCACTCGATCTCGCTGGTCAGGAATTATATATCTATGTTAGATCCATCCCTCTGATTCTCGAAAAGTCATTGTCGGGTCGTCAGAGGGGGTCAAATTTCGATTTGAAAATTTCAAAAAATTCTATCACACTTATTAGAGGATGATAATCTGGTAAGCGATTATTATCCATGCTATTTGAAGAACAGAATAAACAAGAATATCAATAAAGTTTGTACAATAATAATGAAATACCCTAAATATTTGAAGAATGGTATCATCAAAATATATGCACTTTGCAAAAATAATAATTATAAATGCAAAAAATTTGTGATACATATTGTCGGTAATCATGTGAAAGTGTACTCTTCTTCTTTTGACTTTTGCCATCCCTCCATCCCTCTGATTCTCGAAAAGTCATTGTCGGGTCGTCAGAGGGGGTCAAATTTCGATTTGAAAATTTCAAAAAATTCTATCACACTTATTAGAGGATGATAATCTGGTAAGCGATTATTATCCATGCTATTTGAAGAACAGAATAAACAAGAATATCAATAAAGTTTGTACAATAATAATGAAATACCCTAAATATTTGAAGAATGGTATCATCAAAATATATGCACTTTGCAAAAATAATAATTATAAATGCAAAAAATTTGTGATACATATTGTCGGTAATCATGTGAAAGTGTACTCTTCTTCTTTTGACTTTTGCCATCCCTCCATCCCTCTGATTCCCGAAAAGTCATTGTCGGGTCGTCAGAGGGGGTCAAATTTCGATTTGAAAATTTCAAAAAATTCTATCACACTTATTAGAGGATGGCACTCGATCTCGCTGGTCAGGAATTATATATCTATGTTAGATCCATCCCTCTGATTCTCGAAAAGTCATTGTCGGGTCGTCAGAGGGGGTCAAATTTCGATTTGAAAATTTCAAAAAATTCTATCACACTTATTAGAGGATGATAATCTGGTAAGCGATTATTATCCATGCTATTTGAAGAACAGAATAAACAAGAATATCAATAAAGTTTGTACAATAATAATGAAATACCCTAAATATTTGAAGAATGGTATCATCAAAATATATGCACTTTGCAAAAATAATAATTATAAATGCAAAAAATTTGTGATACATATTGTCGGTAATCATGTGAAAGTGTACTCTTCTTCTTTTGACTTTTGCCATCCCTCCATCCCTCTGATTCTCGAAAAGTCATTGTCGGGTCGTCAGAGGGGGTCAAATTTCGATTTGAAAATTTCAAAAAATTCTATCACACTTATTAGAGGATGGCACTCGATCTCGCTGGTCAGGAATTATATATCTATGTTAGATCCATCCCTCTGATTCTCGAAAAGTCATTGTCGGGTCGTCAGAGGGGGTCAAATTTCGATTTGAAAATTTCAAAAAATTCTATCACACTTATTAGAGGATGATAATCTGGTAAGCGATTATTATTCATGCTATTTGAAGAACAGAATAAACAAGAATATCAATAAAGTTTGTACAATAATAATGAAATACCCTAAATATTTGAAGAATGGTATCATCAAAATATATGCACTTTGCAAAAATAATAATTATAAATGCAAAAAATTTGTGATACATATTGTCGGTAATCATGTGAAAGTGTACTCTTCTTCTTTTGACTTTTGCCATCCCTCCATCCCTCTGATTCTCGAAAAGTCATTGTCGGGTCGTCAGAGGGGGTCAAATTTCGATTTGAAAATTTCAAAAAATTCTATCACACTTATTAGAGGATGGCACTCGATCTCGCTGGTCAGGAATTATATATCTATGTTAGATCCATCCCTCTGATTCTCGAAAAGTCATTGTCGGGTCGTCAGAGGGGGTCAAATTTCGATTTGAAAATTTCAAAAAATTCTATCACACTTATTAGAGGATGGCACACGATCTCGCTGGTCAGGAATTATATATCTATGTTAGATCCATCTCTCTGATTCCCGAAAAGTCATTGTCGGGTCGTCAGAGGGGGTCAAATTTCGATTTGAAAATTTCAAAAAATTCTATCACACTTATTAGAGGATGGCACTCGATCTCGCTGGTCAGGAATTATATATCTATGTTAGATCCATCCCTCTGATTCTCGGAAAGTCATTGTCGGGTCGTCAGAGGGGGTCAAATTTCGATTTGAAAATTTCAAAAAATTCTATCACACTTATTAGAGGATGATAATCTGGTAAGCGATTATTATCCATGCTATTTGAAGAACAGAATAAACAAGAATATCAATAACGTTTGTACAATAATAATGAAATACCCTAAATATTTGGAGAATGGTATCATCAAAATATATGCACTTTGCAAAAATAATAATTATAAATGCAAAAAATTTGTGATACATATTGTCGGTAATCATGTGAAAGTGTACTCTTCTTCTTTTGACTTTTGCCATCCCTCCATCCCTCTGATTCTCGAAAAGTCATTGTCGGGTCGTCAGAGGGGGTCAAATTTCGATTTGAAAATTTCAAAAAATTCTATCACACTTATTAGAGGATGGCACTCGATCTCGCTGGTCAGGAATTATATATCTATGTTAGATCCATCCCTCTGATTCTCGGAAAGTCATTGTCGGGTCGTCAGAGGGGGTCAAATTTCGATTTGAAAATTTCAAAAAATTCTATCACACTTATTAGAGGATGATAATCTGGTAAGCGATTATTATCCATGCTATTTGAAGAACAGAATAAACAAGAATATCAATAAAGTTTGTACAATAATAATGAAATACCCTAAATATTTGAAGAATGGTATCATCAAAATATATGCACTTTGCAAAAATAATAATTATAAATGCAAAAAATTTGTGATACATATTGTCGGTAATCATGTGAAAGTGTACTCTTCTTCTTTTGACTTTTGCCATCCCTCCATCCCTCTGATTCTCGAAAAGTCATTGTCGGGTCGTCAGAGGGGGTCAAATTTCGATTTGAAAATTTCAAAAAATTCTATCACACTTATTAGAGGATGATAATCTGGTAAGCGATTATTATCCATGCTATTTGAAGAACAGAATAAACAAGAATATCAATAAAGTTTGTACAATAATAATGAAATACCCTAAATATTTGAAGAATGGTATCATCAAAATATATGCACTTTGCAAAAATAATAATTATAAATGCAAAAAATTTGTGATACATATTGTCGGTAATCATGTGAAAGTGTACTCTTCTTCTTTTGACTTTTGCCATCCCTCCATCCCTCTGATTCCCGAAAAGTCATTGTCGGGTCGTCAGAGGGGGTCAAATTTCGATTTGAAAATTTCAAAAAAATTCTATCACACTTATTAGAGGATGGCACTCGATCTCGCTGGTCAGGAATTATATATCTATGTTAGATCCATCCCTCTGATTCTCGAAAAGTCATTGTCGGGTCGTCAGAGGGGGTCAAATTTCGATTTGAAAATTTCAAAAAATTCTATCACACTTATTAGAGGATGGCACACGATCTCGCTGGTCAAGAATTATATATCTATGTTAGATCCATCTCTCTGATTCCCGAAAAGTCATTGTCGGGTCGTCAGAGGGGGTCAAATTTCGATTTGAAAATTTCAAAAAATTCTATCACACTTATTAGAGGATGGCACTCGATCTCGCTGGTCAGGAATTATATATCTATGTTAGATCCATTCCTCTGATTCTCGGAAAGTCATTGTCGGGTCGTCAGAGGGGGTCAAATTTCGATTTGAAAATTTCAAAAAATTCTATCACACTTATTAGAGGATGATAATCTGGTAAGCGATTATTATCCATGCTATTTGAAGAACAGAATAAACAAGAATATCAATAACGTTTGTACAATAATAATGAAATACCCTAAATATTTGGAGAATGGTATCATCAAAATATATGCACTTTGCAAAAATAATAATTATAAATGCAAAAAATTTGTGATACATATTGTCGGTAATCATGTGAAAGTGTACTCTTCTTCTTTTGACTTTTGCCATCCCTCCATCCCTCTGATTCTCGAAAAGTCATTGTCGGGTCGTCAGAGGGGGTCAAATTTCGATTTGAAAATTTCAAAAAATTCTATCACACTTATTAGAGGATGATAATCTGGTAAGCGATTATTATCCATGCTATTTGAAGAACAGAATAAACAAGAATATCAATAAAGTTTGTACAATAATAATGAAATACCCTAAATATTTGAAGAATGGTATCATCAAAATATATGCACTTTGCAAAAATAATAATTATAAATGCAAAAAATTTGTGATACATATTGTCGGTAATCATGTGAAAGTGTACTCTTCTTCTTTTGACTTTTGCCATCCCTCCATCCCTCTGATTCCCGAAAAGTCATTGTCGGGTCGTCAGAGGGGGTCAAATTTCGATTTGAAAATTTCAAAAAATTCTATCACACTTATTAGAGGATGGCACTCGATCTCGCTGGTCAGGAATTATATATCTATGTTAGATCCATCCCTCTGATTCTCGAAAAGTCATTGTCGAATCGTCAGAGGGGGTCAAATTTCGATTTGAAAATTTCAAAAAATTCTATCACACTTATTTGAGGATGATAATCTGGTAAGCGATTATTATCCATGCTATTTGAAGAACAGAATAAACAAGAATATCAATAACGTTTGTACAATAATAATGAAATACCCTAAATATTTGAAGAATGGTATCATCAAAATATATGCACTTTGCAAAAATAATAATTATAAATGCAAAAAATTTGTGATACATATTGTCGGTAATCATGTGAAAGTGTACTCTTCTTCTTGCCATCCCTCCATCCCTCTGATTCTCGAAAAGTCATTGTCGGGTCGTCAGAGGGGGTCAAATTTCGATTGAATTTCAAAAAATTCTATCACACTTATTAGAGGATGATAATCTGGTAAGCGATTATTATCCATGCTATTTGGAGAACAGAATAAACAAGAATATCAATAAAGTTTGTACAATAATAATGAAATACCCTAAATATTTGAAGAATGGTATCATCAAAATATATGCACTTTGCAAAAATAATAATTATAAATGCAAAAAATTTGTGATACATATTGTCGGTAATCATGTGAAAGTGTACTCTTCTTCTTTTGACTTTTGCCATCCCTCCATCCCTCTGATTCTCGAAAAGTCATTGTCGGGTCGTCAGAGGGGGTCAAATTTCGATTTGAAAATTTCAAAAAATTCTATCACACTTATTAGAGGATGGCACTCGATCTCGCTGGTCAGGAATTATATATCTATGTTAGATCCATCCCTCTGATTCTCGAAAAGTCATTGTCGGGTCGTCAGAGGGGGTCAAATTTCGATTTGAAAATTTCAAAAAATTCTATCACACTTATTAGAGGATGGCACACGATCTCGCTGGTCAGGAATTATATATCTATGTTAGATCCATCTCTCTGATTCCCGAAAAGTCATTGTCGGGTCGTCAGAGGGGGTCAAATTTCGATTTGAAAATTTCAAAAAATTCTATCACACTTATTAGAGGATGGCACTCGATCTCGCTGGTCAGGAATTATATATCTATGTTAGATCCATCCCTCTGATTCTCGGAAAGTCATTGTCGGGTCGTCAGAGGGGGTCAAATTTCGATTTGAAAATTTCAAAAAATTCTATCACACTTATTAGAGGATGATAATCTGGTAAGCGATTATTATCCATGCTATTTGAAGAACAGAATAAACAAGAATATCAATAACGTTTGTACAATAATAATGAAATACCCTAAATATTTGGAGAATGGTATCATCAAAATATATGCACTTTGCAAAAATAATAATTATAAATGCAAAAAATTTGTGATACATATTGTCGGTAATCATGTGAAAGTGTACTCTTCTTCTTTTGACTTTTGCCATCCCTCCATCCCTCTGATTCTCGAAAAGTCATTGTCGGGTCGTCAGAGGGGGTCAAATTTCGATTTGAAAACTTCAAAAAATTCTATCACACTTATTAGAGGATGATAATCTGGTAAGCGATTATTATCCATGCTATTTGAAGAACAGAATAAACAAGAATATCAATAAAGTTTGTACAATAATAATGAAATACCCTAAATATTTGAAGAATGGTATCATCAAAATATATGCACTTTGCAAAAATAATAATTATAAATGCAAAAAATTTGTGATACATATTGTCGGTAATCATGTGAAAGTGTACTCTTCTTCTTTTGACTTTTGCCATCCCTCCATCCCTCTGATTCCCGAAAAGTCATTGTCGGGTCGTCAGAGGGGGTCAAATTTCGATTTGAAAATTTCAAAAAATTCTATCACACTTATTAGAGGATGGCACTCGATCTCGCTGGTCAGGAATTATATATCTATGTTAGATCCATCCCTCTGATTCTCGAAAAGTCATTGTCGGGTCGTCAGAGGGGGTCAAATTTCGATTTGAAAATTTCAAAAAATTCTATCACACTTATTTGAGGATGATAATCTGGTAAGCGATTATTATCCATGCTATTTGAAGAACAGAATAAACAAGAATATCAATAACGTTTGTACAATAATAATGAAATACCCTAAATATTTGAAGAATGGTATCATCAAAATATATGCACTTTGCAAAAATAATAATTATAAATGCAAAAAATTTGTGATACATATTGTCGGTAATCATGTGAAAGTGTACTCTTCTTATTGCCATCCCTCCATCCCTCTGATTCTCGAAAAGTCATTGTCGGGTCGTCAGAGGGGGTCAAATTTCGAATTGAAAATTTCAAAAATTCTATCACACTTATTAGAGGATGGCACTCGATCTCGCTGGTCAGGAATTATATATCTATGTTAGATCCATCCCTCTGATTCTCGGAAAGTCATTGTCGGATCGTCAGAGGGGGTCAAATTTCGATTTGAAAATTTCAAAAAATTCTATCACACTTATTAGAGGATGATAATCTGGTAAGCGATTATTATCCATGCTATTTGAAGAACAGAATAAACAAGAATATCAATAAAGTTTGTACAATAATAATGAAATACCCTAAATATTTGAAGAATGGTATCATCAAAATATATGCACTTTGCAAAAATAATAATTATAAATGCAAAAAATTTGTGATACATATTGTCGGTAATCATGTGAAAGTGTACTCTTCTTCTTTTGACTTTTGCCATCCCTCCATCCCTCTGATTCTCGAAAAGTCATTGTCGGGTCGTCAGAGGGGGTCAAATTTCGATTTGAAAATTTCAAAAAATTCTATCACACTTAAGTAGTAGAACAAAGGGGGTTCTAGCACAGTCGAGTAAGCATCAAACACAACATATGCGACTTCGCCAAAACACATCAAACCCAACATGTGCGACTTCGCCAAAACGCATCAAACCACCCAACATAATATGCGACTTCGCCAAAACACATCAAACCCAACATGTGCGACTTCGCCAAAACGCATCAAACCACCCAACATAATATGCGACTTCGCAGAAATGCGTCAAACCCAACATATGCGATTTGCCGAAATGTGGCTAACCTACCTTGATGAGCCGAGTCGGTAGCATACCTAACCTATCTAAAATAGTTCCACCAGCCAGGGGCGTACCTAACCTATCTAATAACCCCACCAGGGTCGTACCTAACCTATCTAATAGCCCCACCAGGGTCGTACGAACCCCCATAAATATTTTCGGGGGGTACACAGGTCCACATCCCCAATGACCCGCCCCACACCGTTTCAATGTCCCACCCCGACCTACAACATACGTCATGCGTCATACGGTGAAACGTCAAAACGATGAAACGTCAAAACGATGAAACGTCAAAACGACGAAACGTCAAAACGACGAAACGTCAAAACAACGAAACGTCAAAGCGATGAAACGTCAATCGGCATCGAGATTTTCGGGGGGTACACAGGTCCACATCCCCAATGACCCGCCCCACACCGTTTCAATGTCCCACCCCGACCTACAACATACGTCATGCGTCATACGGTGAAACGTCAAAACGATGAAACGCCAAAACGATGAAACGTCAAAACGACGAAATGTCACAATGGTTCAGGGTCCACCTCAACACTTCCCCAGTGGCCTTCCCCACACCGTTTCAATGTTCCACCCTGACCTACAACATAAAAAATGTTATAGACGAATGTTTTTCAAACAGTTTTCAAATGGCGTCGATAGAGTATAGACACCAGCTTGAAGAATTCCAAAAGAAAATAAAGGAACTCAATCATACAATAAAACAATATGAAGATAAACAGCTGATGATTAGAAATTTTTCGAGAATATCTTTATTGGAAAAAGTAATCACTACTCGCAGCATACCAGTATCATCACCAACTGTGAAAAAACTATGGTTATTTTGAAATATAATATTTTTTATAAGAACTGCATACAATATTAGGAAAATTCGACGATACTCAGATGTAATCCTAATACAAGTACCACAGATCATATTTTAATATAAAACTCTACGATAAAACCCATGAAGATGTCAGTTTTTTTGAAGCATACAGCATCCTCAGAACCGCCACACGACCTCAGCCGACAATGAAGCATAAAAAACCATTTGAGCTATCAAACAATCTGTTACATGCATTTCACATTATATTAATTGTAATCAATATTATTTGATGTTTTTCCAAATGAAATGAAATAAATTCTAATCAATATTGTGTATTTTCATCGAAGGTTATTATTATAGATTAGCATGATAGGTGAAAAATATTCTTACCTTTATAGAAAAACCGCAATTTTTGTTTTCAACAATATTTTTGAACTGAACAAATATTTATCTATTTTTCTGCGGTTACCAAATTTCGATGTTTTTCATGCGTGCTATATAACCGAATCACCATCACCAAAAATCATTATTCCTGCTACACCTCGAAGACATCGAGCAATAATCAACCTTTGTGTGTGTGAACCACATCAGCTGACCAATAACAGTGAGTATTTTTTCATTTTATTCTTCTCAGAATTATTCCTTTGATATCAATCCAAATTCTCGTTTATTAATACACAATTTTATAATAATTTCCAGATGGATCTATCCTTATTGAACACCGTTTCATGTATTGCAGAAAGAAAACCAATCACAAAGATTGGAGAATTGAAAATCGGAGTGCCTTTCCCCATCATCTCAGCAAAGAGCGTTGAAACAAAATTTGGGGTGTCTATTCTGCTTGAACTGCAGGACTCTGTGGTTTTCCTGCCTTCAAGAGTAACTAAAGCATACGCCGCTCACACAAAAGAGCTCTCAACTGGTGGATACGCATTAATATTCAAAGGCCTCATCGCAGTTGGAAAGCCACACCCGGCGGCATCCTTTGAAATAATCAAAAGCCAAAAGTGAGTAACATTTTCATCAAAAAAATATAAATTGATACGACATGGAAAATTTTGATAAAGTTCTCGCGGAAACAGATGAGACCCTTTCAAAAATCAAAAGCGGTTATACAAATCCATTGAAACTAATAAATTCACAAATCAGAAAATGTCTTTCGGTAGTGGAAAAATTCGGACTTTCGATTGGACAAAAGAGAAAATTACAAGCAAAGATTGGGGAGCTGAAACGTGTTAGATTTCTCATGGCAAAAATGAAACGGGGTCATGTAGGTTCAGGATTGAGATCATCTGTTCGTTGGATTAATGTAGAATCGATTTTCGACTCGAGAATTCAGACGGGGCTCGTTGTGAATTTGAATCACAAGGAGATTGAAGACTTCCTCATAGATGCATCGAAACTTATAAAGAAGAAAATATTGAAAATTTTAGATAATTCAACAATGCTCAAAATAAATTTTACATTTTGCGGTGATTTCGTAAAAAAATCAAATGATGAAGAGATAATCGATCGTAAACATTTCAATACACCAAATACAGTTGTAGATGCAGGGACGGATCTAGATGAATGGTTTAAAATTAATGGAATCGATGTCATCCTGAATAAATTGAGCGAATTTTCTGAGAAAAAAAGTGGGTGGGCCTTGAGTGAAATAATTTCCCTAGAGGTAGCAATCAATCGATTTGAAATGGGGAATGGCTCGTCCTATATCAAATTACCTGAACAAATTGAAAAAAAGCATGCCTGCGTCAATGTACAAAACAATGATGATGCATGCTTTTTCTGGAGCATAGTCAGTGCTCTATATCCTACACCTAGAAATCCTCAAAGAATGATACAATATCCAAAATATTCTACAGTTTTGAATATGAAAGGGTTAGACATACCAATGAAATTGACTCAAATTTCAAAATTCGAAAAACTTAATAATATTTCAGTCAACGTCTACACTCTAGAATTGAATGTGATTGATCGGAATGTAGATTTTACAGTACTACCTGCAAGGCTAACAAAGCATAAATTAGACAAACATATCAATTTATTATTAATTCAGGATAAATACTTTCCAAAAATGAATGATTATGATCCACCATCAACATTAGCTGAAGGTAATAATAATGCGAGTAATACAATTAGATATCATTACTGTTGGATAAAAGACTTGTCTCGTTTGTTATCTAGTCAGCTCAGCAAAACAAAGGTGAAAAAATATATCTGCGACAGATGTCTGAATTATTTCTTGAGTCAGGAAAAACTAGATGAGCATAGTGTACTATGTGAAAATATAAATAACGAAAAAATTTCTTTTCCAAAATATGATGCTGTCGAGTTTAGAGATCACATTTATCAGCAAACATGTCCATTTATAATTTATGCCGATTTCGAATCACAGCTGAAAAAATGTAATACAAAAATTTCGAGAACAATTCTCAAGTATCAACACCACAAGGCCTATAGTGCAGGATATTATTTCAAATGTTCCTACGACGACACACTTTCATTTTATAGGAGCTATCGAGGTGGAGATTGTATGGAATGGTTTGCAAACGAAATGGCGGATGCTGCCAAATTTGTGGAATCGAAATTCAAAAACATTGTACCAATGATTGCGAATCCAGATATCTGTAAAGCAACTATTTGTCATATTTGCGAAAAGAAATTCACGGATAAGGACATTGTAGTAGTCGACCACTGTCATTTTTCTGGCGCAGTTCGCGGTCATGCGCACCAGTCATGTAACCTCCGATTTAGAAAATTGTTTGTTGTACCAATAACATTCCACAATCTCTCCGGGTATGATTCGCATTTTATTATTCGAGATATTTCCAAGCGTGGACACGTCACCGTACTCCCAATAAATAGGGAAAAATACATCTCCTTCACTCAATATGATTCAGAAACATCAATAAAATTTAGATTTATCGATTCATTGCGTTTCTTGGGTACCGGTCTAGATACTCTAGCATCAACTTTGAAACTAGATGAATTGAAGATTCTAAGGAAAGAATTCAGTAATGTGAATGAGGCTCAATTCAATCTTTTAACACGAAAAGGTGTTTTTCCCTACGATTATATTGATAATGAGGAGAAATTAAACGAAACCAAGCTACCAAGCATTGAAAATTTTCACAATATATTGAACGATTCAAATATTTCAGATGACGATTACGCTCATGCTCAAAAGGTTTGGGAATATTTCGACATCAAATCGCTTGGAGAATATAGTGATTTGTATATGCGTACCGATATTCTCCTTCTAGCTGATATAATGGAAAATTTTCGCGAATCATGTAGGAAAACATATCATCTCGACCCCGCATGGTACATTACCATGCCCTCGTATACTTGGAGTTGTATGCTCAAGTATACTGGGTGCAAATTACAAATTCTAAAAGATGTAGATATGTTGATGTTTGTTGAAAAGGCGATTCGTGGGGGAATAACGGTTTGTAGCAATAGATACTCTGAATCGAATAACAAGTATATGTCAGAATATGATCCCGAGAAACCATCAAAATACCTGCTCTATCTAGACGTAAATAACTTGTATGGGAAAGCCATGAGCGAACCCCTACCGTATGGGGAGTTCACTTGGGTCGAGAACACCAACATCGATGTAACTCAAATTCCGGATGACAGTCCTGAAGGCTATATTCTCCAAGTAGATTTGGAATATCCGACAACATTACATGATGCGCATAAAGACTTTCCGTTTTGTCCTGAACACCGCACTCCGCCAGATTCCAAATTACCTAAATTAATGACAACTCTACACAATAAAAAAGAATACATTTTACACTACAGAAACTTGAAGCAGGCTCTCGAACACGGTCTTAAATTAACAAAAATCCACAAGATTCTAAAATTCAAACAGTCGACGTGGTTGAAATCCTACATAGACTTGAATACTCGATTAAGAACAATGGCCACGAGTGCCTTTGAAAAGGATCTGAGGAAATTGATGAATAACGCCGTCTTTGGAAAGACTATGGAAAACATTCGCAATCATCGCATAGTTAAATTGGTAAGAAAGTATGAAGGTCGTTATGGCCTCAAAAATCTAATATCGAGTCCACAATTCCAGCAGCGCACAATTTTCGACGAAAACCTCGTAGCCGTTGAGATGAAAAAGTGTGAGTTAATCTTTAATAAGCCTCTATACATTGGTATGGCTATCCTAGATATCTCCAAAACTATCATGTATGATTTCCACTATAATTTCATGCTAACTCACATGGAAGCTGATAAATGCAAGCTCATGTATACAGATACAGATAGCTTTTTTTATGAGCTGTCATGCGAGGATGTATATAGAGAAGTTATTCTAGAGAATATCAATAGATTTGATACATCTGATTATGCTCCAGACAATGTCTATGGGATTCCGCAGGTCAACAAAAAGGTTCTAGGTTTGATGAAGGACGAGGCTAATGGTAAAATAATTACACATTTCGTAGGGTTACGATCTAAAATGTATACTTTCAAATTATCTATGGATGAGGAGGACATTGATAGAGAGCGGGAGCGCTTGAAGGGAAAGGGGTATAGTAAAGATCAAATTGATAATGACTTGAAAAATTTCGGGATGACTAAAAAATCTAAAGGGGTGAAAAAATGTGTAGTCAAAAATAAACTAACATTCGACGATTACGTAAATTGTCTGAAGGAGTGTGCGCAAAAGACTGTAACCCAAAAAACAATACGCTCATACAAGCATGAAGTTTTTTCTATTAAACAATCGAAAATCGGTCTAAGTCCACATGATGATAAGAGAAAACTTTTAGCCAATTCGTTCGATACACTTCCCTGGGGTCATTACAGTTTGAATTAATCGAACTTCTCCATGTCTCATCAATTTGTATTTTTTGAGGAAAATGTTACACACACACACCTACACAATTGTATATGATTTGAATATTTACTATAAATATATATTGAAATGTTTTCACTAGAAAATGAAATGAAAAACATTTTGAAAATTCCTGTGCTTTATTTATTTCCCCCTATATACAACATCTGTGAAAATTATTCATAAAAAGAAATCACTTTTGAAAGTAGAGTTTTCAGTTCATGTAGAATACCTCGGTTTGGACAATTAATGTTAAACATATTCCAATCAAAGTCTCCAACCGCAACTAGCTTTCTCTGAAATTCATTGTACTTGAAGTATGTACTTGCTTTGAAAAAATATATGTGTCCGTCAATGTAGCGGAATGCTGAAGTAATATCGCTTGGTATATTTGGAAAAATATCCTCAATTCGTCCTCTGTTGACTAAACGATAATCATCTTCATGCTGATGGTATTCAATGAAAGACGAATTGTTCAAGAACATGTAGATTTTTCCAGTATTCGTTTGGAAGGCGGCATTTATTTCAGATTGTCCAGGTAAATTGAGATTAATTTTTCGTTTGATTTGCAAGTTTGGAAAATAGCTCGAATAAAATTTATTTCCACTTACTACAAATAGATCTCCAGACGTTGTTTGAAAAATCGCATTTATTATAGGTAAATACATCATATTAATTACATTGTAAATCGGATTCAATTTGAGAACGATAATAAAATAAATATTCACGCAAAGCATTGGGATACAAACTATTCAAAGATGATGTTTCACAAATTCCCAGAATGATTTCTGTAGCAGACACATTTGTCTTATTATCTCGCAACCACCCTTTAACAATATCAAAAATATTTCGAAAATAATCATTGAAGTTCATGACATCCAACATGGCAATTCTATCAGACACCACACTCGTATGAGTTTGTAACATTTTTTCGACGTCTCTCTGGCTCAAGTTGATATCGACGCCTGCCCCGTCCGAGGCAATGCCGCCGCCGCCACCGGTCCATTTGGAGATTGAAACCTGTTTTATGCTGCACTCGATGTATTGGTACACTTGCACAAAGTCTCCACACTTTATCATCACCGGATCATATTCATCGGGATAGCTGTCGTCGTCGTCGTCGTCGTCCCCATCGAAAAATGATTGTTTTATTCTAGACAATATGTCTATGAGTGTGGCCCACTCGTAGGTGTTGAAGGAAATCCTTCGAGGTGAAAACTTTTGCTTCAGAATCACACAGACGCTAAAATCTCTCGCTGGACTTAGGCCACATTGAATTTCATAGCAGCAGCCGTATGAGTCCATTGGAAATGTCATCAGCAGCAGTGGGTCTTCACTTTGAGCAATCTTTTCGAATCGAGCTAAAGCTTTATCGACGCCATCATCGTAGTACGCAGTTTGAGCTGAATGCTCATATTTGTCTAGAGCCTGATTGATGACTTTGAGCGTTTCTTCAAAGTCACACTTGTTGTTGTAGCCAACATCGTTGTCGTCGACGTCGACGTCGTCGTTGCTGTCGACATCATTGTAAACAAACTCCATTTCTGTGCTGCTACTAAAATAATCACTATCTTGACTCACCATAATTCAAAACTGGACTGAATGAATATTGATTTTTTTGAGACTATTTGAAGCTTGGAATCACGTGATTATGGCGTGATGTTTTTCGTTTTTTTTGTTTTTTCCAATGTGATATCATTGTTATGGTAATTCTTATGTTTTCCGTGCGAAAACATGGAATGTGTGGTGGTGGTGGTGGTGAAAAGGCCCCCTGAATTGTCTAGATTTGTTTGTATTTTCTATAACATCCTATACTAAATCGGTATTTTGAATCCAGCTGTTGTGAGATCTATCAAGACCTAACCATTTCACGTACAGCTTCTGACCTTTTCTTCGCATCACTTTCTCCACGAGATAGATGTCGGGATTCTTGGTTTTCTGCAACTCCTCATCATAGAAGGCCCCCCTGATTGCCGTCCCATGCATATCTTCCAACAGATATGTGGTGGGATTCGTTATTTTGACTTCGACGATTTTAAATAACTCTGTCGTCCAATTTGGGGTGTACCCCTTTTCGAAAATATGCTTGACCTTGGATATGCGTACAATATCACCAACTTTGAATTTTCGCGGGCCAACAATCTTCAAGTGTGTATAAGATCTATTGAGAATTTGTTTTTCATTGGATTTATCGACTTGCGATGGTTTGCAACCAATCGTACTGTGGTGTGTATCATTGTAGGATTCTGTAATGGTGGGTAGTACATCTATCCACCTGTAGGTGGCATTCAAACTAAAGTATTTGAATAGTTTTTCTTTCAAAGTTCTAATTACACGTTCTGCTATTGCAGCCTTCTTGACGCTGTACGTACTGTAATGGTTTATGTTATGCAATTTCATTAGACTTTGGAATTTGCTATTGTAAAATTCAGTTCCCTGATCTGTTTGCAGATTTTTCGGACATCGTTTTGTGTGCGCTAAAATGTCTGCAAACGTTTTGGTTATTTCCTCGCCAGTTTTCGTTTTCAATGGACGCGTCCATACATATTTAGAGAAACAATCAATCACAATCATAATCATTTTGAAATTTCGATTCTTGTGTGAGACATACTGTCGCATTTCCGCTAGATCCATTTGCCACAAGTCGTCTATACCTTTAATTATGGTTCGCCGACGTGGGTAATTTTTTCTTGCAGGTTTATGCAGCTCATCGACAAGTCGAATCTTTTCTGCAGAGTGTGACATATCTCAATATCAATATGACTGGATGATAGCGTGACATGTGTGTGTGTGATAAAGTGGTTAAAGAATTGTAATTTTTCCTCATATATATTATTTTATTGCCGACTTAGGGATACAATTTTGTTTGGAATTTTTGTTTGCGGATCAATGGTGGAATACACATTCTTTGCGAGATCATCTTTGATCTCTGTGACGATATTGGTGAGAAGCTGTTCAGATTCAAAACTTTGCTGCTGACGCTTCTTCAAATCGACAATAGTTCCATTGATATTCTCCTGCACCTCGGAAATATCCAGAATTGCCTTTGAATTCAAAACGATGTCCTTCTCCAGTTTAGGTAATGATATACTTAGAAAGTTTGTCATCGAGCTGGTTGTTTTCTGTAGCATCATCGACAATTGTATCAAGTTTGAATTGAATGTTTCCAGTTTGATTCGATGTGAATCGAACGCAATCTTGAAATCTGTTTTTATTTGTGAAATAGTCTGTTCTACATATATTTTAATATTGTCTACATATTCCTTGTTGGCGACATCGTTTTTCAAATTTGGCATTTTGACATTACACAATTTCAAATTGCCAAAATCTATATCCCCTTTAGAAGTGTACGATAGTCCACCACCGACGCTCGGAGATGTAATTACCACCAGTTTGCGTTTTCCATTCGAACTACGTCCGAACTTATCGATAGTCATCTTTGAAATGACCTCAATATCCATGCGAAAGTCTGTATCTATTGTATGATGTTGGCCTCCTTCAATTCGTCAATGATTGATACAATCTCGTTGTCCAGAGAGGTATTTCCTGCATTTTTCGAGGCTATGAGCAATTTTAATCTTTCACACAATTCATTGGGGTCATCCCAGTAAATGTATTCCACAGGTTTAGTATTGTAGGACAACATTGGCGATTGGAATTTCGTCGGCAAATTTCTCAATTGGATATTTAAACCATGTCCCGTTGTATAACGTCTCGATGATGATGTTGGAGGTATGAACATGGGTCTAATGATTTCCTTATACTTATATCTTTTGGTACCTTTCAGTTTTCCGCTAGCATTCTTGTGGGCATTCGAAAGTTCCAAAATTTGTTTATATCCATTCAGATCTTCTTTATTGAAATTTTCTGGTACATCGTAGAATATCAGTTCATATATTCCAGGCGTCCCTCTCACTTGTTTTCCCGCAATTTTGATGTAGCCTGTACGACCATCAAAATCAATTTCATTATATCCAAGACGCCATTTTGAATTACTGGAATCGTATATGGGGCCATATACTTTGTCTATTTTTTCGTCCTCTGTCCAATATTCTTTCAGGAATCGAATGCTCATCACAGGATACTGCTCAAGGTATGACTCAATAGCTGCGGGATCAATTACATCGGTGTCACCATCAGGCTCTTCAGATTCCTCATCTTCCTCGAACACGCCATCATCACTTTTACCGCTAGCGCTAGCAATACGTTCAAGTTTTTGAAATTGAATTTCCGATGCTTTCTCTTCTTCATCTTCTTTTTCAGTTTTTTCACTTTCATTCCATACTTTCAGCTCTTCTTTTTTCGATAGTGTTGAAGGCTCATTTTTTATGCCACTATCAATTAATCGACTTTTTGTCGATACTAGTTTTTTCAGGGGTGTAGATATTGGTTGGAAAAATTTCTGTATTGTCTCATCCTCCTCAGACCTACCTAATTTCAAAGTTAGATATTTCTTCCTTATAGCCTGGGCTATTTCACTGATTTTATTCTTGCGAATGACGTCGACCTCTTTGCTGGACGGTTTCATGATTATGAATATGATACATCACAATGTAATCATACTTTTATAAACTTGTCGAAGCCCTGTCGATAGCGACCTGAATTCAGATCACACTCCTTGACAATAACCATTGCACCATATTTTTCACACCAACAATCTGCACAAAGTCGCTTGAATTCATCGAATGTGACGTCTGGGGAGACGTGTTCATCAAACACATGCTTTAAATTCACCTCGTCTTGTTTAAATAGCACAATCAGGTTACAATTATCTCGAAGCATTTGCTTTCTAGCAAAACTGTATGTCTGGCCAATGTATATAGCGTCAATACCTCGATGTCGACACATTGAATAATATTCTTGAATTTTTTGTTGTGAATCGCAAGAAATGTCATCGAAAATGAAGACGGAATTTGGTTTTGCTTCGTTGGGGCATATGATTTCATCATTATCTTTGTATGGAAAATAACCTACTCCTTTGACTGCCTTCAATACCTCTTCGAGCAGCTGGTACTTGGGTTGATACAGCGATTTTGAGTACACGTATACGTTTTCAAATTTGGCGCCATTAGGATGAAACAGCAGTGCCAGTGCGGCATTTGTTTTTCCACATCCACTCGGTCCGCAGATGATTGCACGAAATGAGTTTGGTAATAAAGCACCATGTTTACTTGAATCTCTCGCACCTGCACCATCATTCAGATGGTCCAAGTTTTCGATTGGTAGGATGTTTTTCTGCTGAACGGTCCTCATGATGTGAGACATACCACATTCAAATTCATAATAAATATCGATATCTCGTAACATCATTAGTCATTTTTAATGTTGATCTATCGTGGAGAGGGTGTGGTAAATTCATTAATCGATAAACTACCATTCGAACTACATCTACCCGGTTATTCGTATTGTGGTCCTGGAACCAAATTACAAAAGCGACTAGAGCGTGGTGATACGGGTATCAATCCGTTGGATGAGGCTTGTAAAGAACACGATATCGCATACTCTGAAAACACCTCTGTGGAGGAACGTCATAAGGCCGATCACGTATTGGAAAATAGAGCGTGGGAACGAGTCAAATCGAAGGACGCGAAATTTGGTGAGAAAGCAGCAGCTTGGTTCGTCACCACAGGCATGAAGGCGAAACGTAAACTCGGTATGGGTATGGGGCAAAAGCAACACCCATTTTCAAAAATTGTAAACAATATACTTGGCGTTTTGAAAAAACAAACATTTAGTCATGGTAATGATAATAACGATCTGCATCAGGGTAGTGGTTTGAATCGATCATCTGTAGCAGCTTTGCGTGCAGCTCGAAACGCGATAAAAAAAGTTGGAGGTCGAAAGAGAATACGAATACCTCGAATTATACCTTTACCGACGACTTCATCATCATCATCGGCGGGAAAAAGTGGAGGATTTCTACCGCTAATCCCGCTATTCGCAGGCCTCTCGGCTTTAGGGTCGTTGGCTGGGGGAGCTAGTGCCATTGCAAAGACAGTCATCGATGCCAAGAATGCAAAGAAAAAAATGGAGGAAGATATGCGTCACAATCAAGCTATGGAGCATTTAGGGTCTGGTGTGTATCTGCGTAAAACACGTAAAGGATTCGGTCTATACTTGAAGAAGAATGCGACTCCGAAATGTGTCAAAGGAGGCAGAGGTCTATACTTGAAGAAGCGTCAGTCAAAAAACTTCTAGCTGAGCTGCCCGATAGAGCATTATATGATGGAGAGATTATAAAGTATGCAAAAAAGCTGAAAATACCATACTTTCGAGGTGTTTTCATGCGAGACACTCTGCCTAACCGACCACGACGTTGCGAGTGTGCAGTGGTGAATTTAGATTCCTCCATTAATTCAGGTACACATTGGGTGGCTTATAGAAAAGTTGGAAACACGGTTCGTTATTTCGATAGTTATGGTAATTTGAAGCCGCCAGGAGAATTGGCTGAATATTTCGGACGCAGCGTTGATATTTTATATAACAATAAACAATATCAAAATTATAATCAAATCAATTGTGGACATTTATGTTTAGCATTTTTACTACATTCCAAATAAATGAATGTGTTTGATGAATTGAATCTTATTACTTTCCTACACACCAATCAAGAATCATGTCTATGATATTAACTCTGAAGGGTCGTACTTCGACGCTATCCATCGATTTCTCCCCACCGATTCAATTAGAGTCTGATTCTGATTATGGCTTAGCTTTACTCAGTTTTCATTCATACAACAGCATACCTAATATTGAAAAGGACACAAAGTTTGATTATTTCGAGAATGGTAACAAAGGCAAAAGAAAAAGTATTGATATTCCTGTTGGAGCTTACGAAATTGAAGATATTGAAAGGTTGCTCAGAAAAGATCTTGTCGTACCAACTTCGCAAAAGAAAAATTCACCACCGACAGAGAAGCCCGAAGACTTTTTCTATCTCAGACCGAATAATAATACTTTGAAAAGTGAAATTTTTTGTAAGCACCATGCAATCGATTTCACTCGGAACAATAGTTTAGCAAACATATTAGGATTCTCACCTAGAATTTTGGAACGTGACATTCACCATGTATCCGATCAGCCTGTGAACATTATAAAAGTACGAACGATTCATGTGGACAGCAACATTACCTCTGGAGCCTTCTACAACGACAGACCATCCCACACGATCTACGAATTCGCTATCGACGCCGATCCAGGCTACGCCATCGACGAAACGCCAAATCATCTCATCTATCTGCCCATCGCTACTCATACATGTGAAATTCATAATATCACACTCAAAGTGCTCGATCAAAACTTTCAATTGGTCAATTTTCGAAACGAAGAAATAATCATTCGATTGGAGCTGAAGCCATTATGGTGTTAGGTGTTTATAAAAGCCGCTCCACTGTTTCCCAGCCATCAGTCTTCAAGAAGACCTTCATCAGTCACACTCGGCAGCTCAGTCTGCAGAATATAAAATTTCTCAAGTCTCTCGGCTACCATGTTATCTGCACAAGTGTTTAACATCTTCCGAAAACCTCACCTAGATGAATCCATACAAAAGGTGGAATGGCGGACATACTACCCCTATGTCAAGTCTTTTCGTAACAATGATGTTATAGAAATCAATATTAATCAGTCTGATGCCTTCGATGCTCTGTATGATAGTATGCTACACATTAGTGGAAAAATCACTCGAACTAAAGGTGCTGGACGTGTATCTTTTGTCAATAATGCTGGGGCATATATGTTCCAATCCATCAGTTATGATCAAAATGGTAAAGAATTGGAATCTGTACGTGAAGTTGGAACTGTCAGCACCGTTAAAGGATATCTATGCTATACTGCCGAAGATTCAAAACATTTAGTTATAGCAGGTTGGACCTACCCCAATAATGTTGATGTCATCAATGGAGTGGAATTAACGTTCAGTATGCTCATTCCTCTGAAGCACTTACTAAACATTTTCAACGATTACGAGTGCGTCTCCTATGGCAAGCATTCAATTCGCTTAGTACGAGCAGGAAACGATAACAACTGCTTCAAAATCACTGAAGCTATTGGGGCGACTGTTGACACAGAAGTACAATTGGACATCGAAAATGTGGAACTCAAAGTGAAAAGATTGTATCCGAACGATCAAATTAAATTACAACTTCTGAAGGCAATTAAGGCTGACACTCCTATCCTTATACCCTTCAGAAAATGGGAATTGCATATGCTGCCTTCTCTCACCACAGGTGCCACCAATGAAATATGGGCTGTCAAAACTTCATCGTTCCTCGAAAGCCCTCGATATGTCATCGTTTGCTTTCAAACAAACCACGATCAAAATAAAGTGAATAATGATCCAACAGTTTTTAATCATGTGGACATTACAAATATCACATTAACACTCAACGGAGAAAGTTACCCAAAGGAAAAGATGCATTTGGCCTTCAATAAAGGAGCCTTTCCCCAAGCCTACTTTAACTATTCTCAATTCGGGTATAGTTACAAAAATACCACCATACATACCCCACTCCTCGGTTATGCCGAATTTTCCGGTAAACAGCCTATTTTCGTTATAGATTGTTCTCGACGTGATGAAAGTGTTAAAAGTTCCAGCGTCGACGTCAAACTTGAAATTGAAGCTTCCCAAGGTTTTCCCGCCAATACTCGCGCCTATTGCATCATTGTTCACGATAACATTATCGAACACCTCCCGCTCAGTGAAATTATTAAAAAGTGGAACTGATTCGATTTCATCGACAGTTTGAGTCAGATATTCATCATGAGAGTTGCGTTCGTAGACATTCAGGGGTTTGTTGTTGAACAGCAATTTCACCCAAAGGAGATTGCTATAAGAATTGGTGTTCAATGTAGTAATTATTTACTGTTGCCAAAAAAACCATTCTCATTGCTAAGCAAAGAAGACCGATGTGGGGTTTGTTTCTTGGAGAAAAACGTTCATGGTCTGAGATATTCTTCAGGCTTTGTGGAATACAACTTGCTAGATGATATTCTCCGGGAGAATTTGTGTGACATTGATATCATTTATGTGCGAGGCTATCAGAAGAAGGAATTGTTGATTGAAAAATTAGCTCCATTCAATGTACATGCAAAAGTTGTGAATCTGGAGGATTTCGATGATTCATGGTGGGTTGTTCCAACTTTCCAGAATAGCACCAAGATATACTGTATGCATCACCTGCGTCGCTGTTGGGGTGACTCCAATCATTGTTGTAGTTTACGAAACGTTGATATTTTATATGAATGGTTTGAAAATATGCTACCAAAATAATTTGTGATCTCTCTCTCAATAAAAATCTCATCATTATTATTTATGAAAAACTTTATTTCTTCCTGAAATCCTGTTGGGAAACCTCGATGCCGATTGACGTTTCATCGCTTTGACGTTTCGTTGTTTTGACGTTTCGTCGTTTTGACGTTTCGTCGTTTTGACGTTTCGTTGTTTTGACGTTTCGTCGTTTTGACGTTTCGTCGTTTTGACGTTTCATCGTTTTGACGTTTCATCGTTTTGACGTTTCACCGTATGACGCATGACGTATGTTGTAGGTCGGGGTGGGACATTGAAACGGTGTGGGGCGGGTCATTGGGGATGTGGACCTGTGTACCCCCCGAAAATCTCGATGCCGATTGACGTTTCATCGCTTTGACGTTTCGTTGTTTTGACGTTTCGTCGTTTTGACGTTTCATCGTTTTGACGTTTCATCGTTTTGACGTTTCACCGTATGACGCATGACGTATGTTGTAGGTCGGGGTGGGACATTGAAACGGTGTGGGGCGGGTCATTGGGGATGTGGACCTGTGTACCCCCCGAAAATCTCGATGCCGATTGACGTTTCATCGCTTTGACGTTTCGTTGTTTTGACGTTTCGTCGTTTTGACGTTTCGTCGTTTTGACGTTTCATCGTTTTGACGTTTCATCGTTTTGACGTTTCACCGTATGACGCATGACGTATGTTGTAGGTCGGGGTGGGACATTGAAACGGTGTGGGGCGGGTCATTGGGGATGTGGACCTGTGTACCCCCCGAAAATATTTATGGGGGTTCGTACGACCCTGGTGGGGCTATTAGATAGGTTAGGTACGACCCTGGTGGGGTTATTAGATAGGTTAGGTACGCCCCTGGCTGGTGGAACTATTTTAGATAGGTTAGGTATGCTACCGACTCGGCTCATCAAGGTAGGTTAGCCACATTTCGGCAAATCGCATATGTTGGGTTTGACGCATTTCTGCGAAGTCGCATATTATGTTGGGTGGTTTGATGCGTTTTGGCGAAGTCGCACATGTTGGGTTTGATGTGTTTTGGCGAAGTCGCATATTATGTTGGGTGGTTTGATGCGTTTTGGCGAAGTCGCACATGTTGGGTTTGATGTGTTTTGGCGAAGTCGCATATGTTGTGTTTGATGCTTACTCGACTGTGCTAGAACCCCCTTTGTTCTACTACTCACTTATTAGAGGATGGCACTCGATCTCGCTGGTCAGGAATTATATATCTATGTTAGATCCATCCCTCTGATTCTCGAAAAGTCATTGTCGGGTCGTCAGAGGGGGTCAAATTTCGATTTGAAAATTTCAAAAAATTCTATCACACTTATTAGAGGATGGCACACGATCCCGCTGGTCAGGAATTATATATCTATGTTAGATCCATCTCTCTGATTCCCGAAAAGTCATTGTCGGGTCGTCAGAGGGGGTCAAATTTCGATTTGAAAATTTCAAAAAATTCTATCACACTTATTAGAGGATGGCACTCGATCTCGCTGGTCAGGAATTATATATCTATGTTAGATCCATCCCTCTGATTCTCGGAAAGTCATTGTCGGGTCGTCAGAGGGGGTCAAATTTCGATTTGAAAATTTCAAAAAATTCTATCACACTTATTAGAGGATGATAATCTGGTAAGCGATTATTATCCATGCTATTTGAAGAACAGAATAAACAAGAAAATCAATAACGTTTGTACAATAATAATGAAATACCCTAAATATTTGGAGAATGGTATCATCAAAATATATGCACTTTGCAAAAATAATAATTATAAATGCAAAAAATTTGTGATACATATTGTCGGTAATCATGTGAAAGTGTACTCTTCTTCTTTTGACTTTTGCCATCCCTCCATCCCTCTGATTCTCGAAAAGTCATTGTCGGGTCGTCAGAGGGGGTCAAATTTCGATTTGAAAATTTCAAAAAATTCTATCACACTTATTAGAGGATGGCACTCGATCTCGCTGGTCAGGAATTATATATCTATGTTAGATCCATCCCTCTGATTCTCGAAAAGTCATTGTCGGGTCGTCAGAGGGGGTCAAATTTCGATTTGAAAATTTCAAAAAATTCTATCACACTTATTAGAGGATGGCACACGAATCTCGCTGGTCAGGAATTATATATCTATGTTAGATCCATCTCTCTGATTCCCGGAAAGTCATTGTCGGGTCGTCAGAGGGGGTCAAATTTCGATTTGAAAATTTCAAAAAATTCTATCACACTTATTAGAGGATGATAATCTGGTAAGCGATTATTATCCATGCTATTTGAAGAACAGAATAAACAAGAATATCAATAACGTTTGTACAATAATAATGAAATACCCTAAATATTTGGAGAATGGTATCATCAAAATATATGCACTTTGCAAAAATAATAATTATAAATGCAAAAAATTTGTGATACATATTGTCGGTAATCATGTGAAAGTGTACTCTTCTTTTTTTGACTTTTGCCATCCCTCCATCCCTCTGATTCTCGAAAAGTCATTGTCGGGTCGTCAGAGGGGGTCAAATTTCGATTTGAAAACTTCAAAAAATTCTATCACACTTATTAGAGGATGGCACTCGATCTCGCTGGTCAGGAATTATATATCTATGTTAGATCCATCCCTCTGATTCTCGAAAAGTCATTGTCGGGTCGTCAGAGGGGGTCAAATTTCGATTTGAAAATTTCAAAAAATTCTATCACACTTATTAGAGGATGGCACACGAATCTCGCTGGTCAGGAATTATATATCTATGTTAGATCCATCTCTCTGATTCCCGAAAAGTCATTGTCGGGTCGTCAGAGGGGGTCAAATTTCGATTTGAAAATTTCAAAAAATTCTATCACACTTATTAGAGGATGGCACACGATCTCGCTGGTCAGGAATTATATATCTATGTTAGATCCATCCCTCTGATTCTCGAAAAGTCATTGTCGGGTCGTCAGAGGGGGTCAAATTTCGATTTGAAAATTTCAAAAAATTCTATCACACTTATTAGAGGATGGCACTCTATCTCGCTGGTCAGGAATTATATATCTATGTTAGATCCATCCCTCTGATTCTCGAAAAGTCATTGTCGGGTCGTCAGAGGGGGTCAAATTTCGATTTGAAAATTTCAAAAAATTCTATCACACTTATTAGAGGATGGCACACGATCTCGCTGGTCAGGAATTATATATCTATGTTAGATCCATCTCTCTGATTCCCGAAAAGTCATTGTCGGGTCGTCAGAGGGGGTCAAATTTCGATTTGAAAATTTCAAAAAATTCTATCACACTTATTAGAGGATGGCACTCGATCTCGCTGGTCAGGAATTATATATCTATGTTAGATCCATCCCTCTGATTCTCGGAAAGTCATTGTCGGGTCGTCAGAGGGGGTCAAATTTCGATTTGAAAATTTCAAAAAATTCTATCACACTTATTAGAGGATGATAATCTGGTAAGCGATTATTATCCATGCTATTTGAAGAACAGAATAAACAAGAATATCAATAACGTTTGTACAATAATAATGAAATACCCTAAATATTTGGAGAATGGTATCATCAAAATATATGCACTTTGCAAAAATAATAATTATAAATGCAAAAAATTTGTGATACATATTGTCGGTAATCATGTGAAAGTGTACTCTTCTTCTTTTGACTTTTGCCATCCCTCCATCCCTCTGATTCTCGAAAAGTCATTGTCGGGTCGTCAGAGGGGGTCAAATTTCGATTTGAAAATTTCAAAAAATTCTATCACACTTATTAGAGGATGGCACTCGATCTCGCTGGTCAGGAATTATATATCTATGTTAGATCCATCCCTCTGATTCTCGGAAAGTCATTGTCGGGTCGTCAGAGGGGGTCAAATTTCGATTTGAAAATTTCAAAAAATTCTATCACACTTATTAGAGGATGATAATCTGGTAAGCGATTATTATCCATGCTATTTGAAGAACAGAATAAACAAGAATATCAATAACGTTTGTACAATAATAATGAAATACCCTAAATATTTGAAGAATGGTATCATCAAAATATATGCACTTTGCAAAAATAATAATTATAAATGCAAAAAATTTGTGATACATATTGTCGGTAATCATGTGAAAGTGTACTCTTCTTCTTTTGACTTTTGCCATCCCTCCATCCCTCTGATTCTCGAAAAGTCATTGTCGGGTCGTCAGAGGGGGTCAAATTTCGATTTGAAAATTTCAAAAAATTCTATCACACTTATTAGAGGATGATAATCTGGTAAGCGATTATTATCCATGCTATTTGAAGAACAGAATAAACAAGAATATCAATAAAGTTTGTACAATAATAATGAAATACCCTAAATATTTGAAGAATGGTATCATCAAAATATATGCACTTTGCAAAAATAATAATTATAAATGCAAAAAATTTGTGATACATATTGTCGGTAATCATGTGAAAGTGTACTCTTCTTCTTTTGACTTTTGCCATCCCTCCATCCCTCTGATTCCCGAAAAGTCATTGTCGGGTCGTCAGAGGGGGTCAAATTTCGATTTGAAAATTTCAAAAAAATTCTATCACACTTATTAGAGGATGGCACTCGATCTCGCTGGTCAGGAATTATATATCTATGTTAGATCCATCCCTCTGATTCTCGAAAAGTCATTGTCGGGTCGTCAGAGGGGGTCAAATTTCGATTTGAAAATTTCAAAAAATTTTATCACACTTATTAGAGGATGGCACACGATCTCGCTGGTCAGGAATTATATATCTATGTTAGATCCATCTCTCTGATTCCCGAAAAGTCATTGTCGGGTCGTCAGAGGGGGTCAAATTTCGATTTGAAAATTTCAAAAAATTCTATCACACTTATTAGAGGATGGCACTCGATCTCGCTGGTCAGGAATTATATATCTATGTTAGATCCATTCCTCTGATTTTCGGAAAGTCATTGTCGGGTCGTCAGAGGGGGTCAAATTTCGATTTGAAAATTTCAAAAAATTCTATCACACTTATTAGAGGATGATAATCTGGTAAGCGATTATTATCCATGCTATTTGAAGAACAGAATAAACAAGAATATCAATAACGTTTGTACAATAATAATGAAATACCCTAAATATTTGGAGAATGGTATCATCAAAATATATGCACTTTGCAAAAATAATAATTATAAATGCAAAAAATTTGTGATACATATTGTCGGTAATCATGTGAAAGTGTACTCTTCTTCTTTTGACTTTTGCCATCCCTCCATCCCTCTGATTCTCGAAAAGTCATTGTCGGGTCGTCAGAGGGGGTCAAATTTCGATTTGAAAATTTCAAAAAATTCTATCACACTTATTAGAGGATGATAATCTGGTAAGCGATTATTATCCATGCTATTTGAAGAACAGAATAAACAAGGATATCAATAAAGTTTGTACAATAATAATGAAATACCCTAAATATTTGAAGAATGGTATCATCAAAATATATGCACTTTGCAAAAATAATAATTATAAATGCAAAAAATTTGTGATACATATTGTCGGTAATCATGTGAAAGTGTACTCTTCTTCTTTTGACTTTTGCCATCCCTCCATCCCTCTGATTCTCGAAAAGTCATTGTCGGGTCGTCAGAGGGGGTCAAATTTCGATTTGAAAATTTCAAAAAATTCTATCACACTTATTAGAGGATGGCACTCGATCTCGCTGGTCAGGAATTATATATCTATGTTAGATCCATCCCTCTGATTCTCGAAAAGTCATTGTCGGGTCGTCAGAGGGGGTCAAATTTCGATTTGAAAATTTCAAAAAATTCTATCACACTTATTAGAGGATGGCACACGATCTCGCTGGTCAGGAATTATATATCTATGTTAGATCCATCTCTCTGATTCCCGAAAAGTCATTGTCGGGTCGTCAGAGGGGGTCAAATTTCGATTTGAAAATTTCAAAAAATTCTATCACACTTATTAGAGGATGGCACTCGATCTCGCTGGTCAGGAATTATATATCTATGTTAGATCCATCCCTCTGATTCTCGGAAAGTCATTGTCGGGTCGTCAGAGGGGGTCAAATTTCGATTTGAAAATTTCAAAAAATTCTATCACACTTATTAGAGGATGATAATCTGGTAAGCGATTATTATCCATGCTATTTGAAGAACAGAATAAACAAGAAAATCAATAACGTTTGTACAATAATAATGAAATACCCTAAATATTTGGAGAATGGTATCATCAAAATATATGCACTTTGCAAAAATAATAATTATAAATGCAAAAAATTTGTGATACATATTGTCGGTAATCATGTGAAAGTGTACTCTTCTTCTTTTGACTTTTGCCATCCCTCCATCCCTCTGATTCTCGAAAAGTCATTGTCGGGTCGTCAGAGGGGGTCAAATTTCGATTTGAAAATTTCAAAAAATTCTATCACACTTATTAGAGGATGATAATCTGGTAAGCGATTATTATCCATGCTATTTGAAGAACAGAATAAACAAGAATATCAATAACGTTTGTACAATAATAATGAAATACCCTAAATATTTGGAGAATGGTATCATCAAAATATATGCACTTTGCAAAAATAATAATTATAAATGCAAAAAATTTGTGATACATATTGTCGGTAATCATGTGAAAGTGTACTCTTCTTTTTTTGACTTTTGCCATCCCTCCATCCCTCTGATTCTCGAAAAGTCATTGTCGGGTCGTCAGAGGGGGTCAAATTTCGATTTGAAAACTTCAAAAAATTCTATCACACTTATTAGAGGATGGCACTCGATCTCGCTGGTCAGGAATTATATATCTATGTTAGATCCATCCCTCTGATTCTCGAAAAGTCATTGTCGGGTCGTCAGAGGGGGTCAAATTTCGATTTGAAAATTTCAAAAAATTCTATCACACTTATTAGAGGATGGCACACGAATCTCGCTGGTCAGGAATTATATATCTATGTTAGATCCATCTCTCTGATTCCCGAAAAGTCATTGTCGGGTCGTCAGAGGGGGTCAAATTTCGATTTGAAAATTTCAAAAAATTCTATCACACTTATTAGAGGATGGCACACGATCTCGCTGGTCAGGAATTATATATCTATGTTAGATCCATCCCTCTGATTCTCGAAAAGTCATTGTCGGGTCGTCAGAGGGGGTCAAATTTCGATTTGAAAATTTCAAAAAATTCTATCACACTTATTAGAGGATGGCACTCTATCTCGCTGGTCAGGAATTATATATCTATGTTAGATCCATCCCTCTGATTCTCGAAAAGTCATTGTCGGGTCGTCAGAGGGGGTCAAATTTCGATTTGAAAATTTCAAAAAATTCTATCACACTTATTAGAGGATGGCACACGATCTCGCTGGTCAGGAATTATATATCTATGTTAGATCCATCTCTCTGATTCCCGAAAAGTCATTGTCGGGTCGTCAGAGGGGGTCAAATTTCGATTTGAAAATTTCAAAAAATTCTATCACACTTATTAGAGGATGGCACTCGATCTCGCTGGTCAGGAATTATATATCTATGTTAGATCCATCCCTCTGATTCTCGGAAAGTCATTGTCGGGTCGTCAGAGGGGGTCAAATTTCGATTTGAAAATTTCAAAAAATTCTATCACACTTATTAGAGGATGATAATCTGGTAAGCGATTATTATCCATGCTATTTGAAGAACAGAATAAACAAGAATATCAATAACGTTTGTACAATAATAATGAAATACCCTAAATATTTGGAGAATGGTATCATCAAAATATATGCACTTTGCAAAAATAATAATTATAAATGCAAAAAATTTGTGATACATATTGTCGGTAATCATGTGAAAGTGTACTCTTCTTCTTTTGACTTTTGCCATCCCTCCATCCCTCTGATTCTCGAAAAGTCATTGTCGGGTCGTCAGAGGGGGTCAAATTTCGATTTGAAAATTTCAAAAAATTCTATCACACTTATTAGAGGATGGCACTCGATCTCGCTGGTCAGGAATTATATATCTATGTTAGATCCATCCCTCTGATTCTCGGAAAGTCATTGTCGGGTCGTCAGAGGGGGTCAAATTTCGATTTGAAAATTTCAAAAAATTCTATCACACTTATTAGAGGATGATAATCTGGTAAGCGATTATTATCCATGCTATTTGAAGAACAGAATAAACAAGAATATCAATAACGTTTGTACAATAATAATGAAATACCCTAAATATTTGAAGAATGGTATCATCAAAATATATGCACTTTGCAAAAATAATAATTATAAATGCAAAAAATTTGTGATACATATTGTCGGTAATCATGTGAAAGTGTACTCTTCTTCTTTTGACTTTTGCCATCCCTCCATCCCTCTGATTCTCGAAAAGTCATTGTCGGGTCGTCAGAGGGGGTCAAATTTCGATTTGAAAATTTCAAAAAATTCTATCACACTTATTAGAGGATGATAATCTGGTAAGCGATTATTATCCATGCTATTTGAAGAACAGAATAAACAAGAATATCAATAAAGTTTGTACAATAATAATGAAATACCCTAAATATTTGAAGAATGGTATCATCAAAATATATGCACTTTGCAAAAATAATAATTATAAATGCAAAAAATTTGTGATACATATTGTCGGTAATCATGTGAAAGTGTACTCTTCTTCTTTTGACTTTTGCCATCCCTCCATCCCTCTGATTCCCGAAAAGTCATTGTCGGGTCGTCAGAGGGGGTCAAATTTCGATTTGAAAATTTCAAAAAAATTCTATCACACTTATTAGAGGATGGCACTCGATCTCGCTGGTCAGGAATTATATATCTATGTTAGATCCATCCCTCTGATTCTCGAAAAGTCATTGTCGGGTCGTCAGAGGGGGTCAAATTTCGATTTGAAAATTTCAAAAAATTTTATCACACTTATTAGAGGATGGCACACGATCTCGCTGGTCAGGAATTATATATCTATGTTAGATCCATCTCTCTGATTCCCGAAAAGTCATTGTCGGGTCGTCAGAGGGGGTCAAATTTCGATTTGAAAATTTCAAAAAATTCTATCACACTTATTAGAGGATGGCACTCGATCTCGCTGGTCAGGAATTATATATCTATGTTAGATCCATTCCTCTGATTTTCGGAAAGTCATTGTCGGGTCGTCAGAGGGGGTCAAATTTCGATTTGAAAATTTCAAAAAATTCTATCACACTTATTAGAGGATGATAATCTGGTAAGCGATTATTATCCATGCTATTTGAAGAACAGAATAAACAAGAATATCAATAACGTTTGTACAATAATAATGAAATACCCTAAATATTTGGAGAATGGTATCATCAAAATATATGCACTTTGCAAAAATAATAATTATAAATGCAAAAAATTTGTGATACATATTGTCGGTAATCATGTGAAAGTGTACTCTTCTTCTTTTGACTTTTGCCATCCCTCCATCCCTCTGATTCTCGAAAAGTCATTGTCGGGTCGTCAGAGGGGGTCAAATTTCGATTTGAAAATTTCAAAAAATTCTATCACACTTATTAGAGGATGATAATCTGGTAAGCGATTATTATCCATGCTATTTGAAGAACAGAATAAACAAGGATATCAATAAAGTTTGTACAATAATAATGAAATACCCTAAATATTTGAAGAATGGTATCATCAAAATATATGCACTTTGCAAAAATAATAATTATAAATGCAAAAAATTTGTGATACATATTGTCGGTAATCATGTGAAAGTGTACTCTTCTTCTTTTGACTTTTGCCATCCCTCCATCCCTCTGATTCTCGAAAAGTCATTGTCGGGTCGTCAGAGGGGGTCAAATTTCGATTTGAAAATTTCAAAAAATTCTATCACACTTATTAGAGGATGGCACTCGATCTCGCTGGTCAGGAATTATATATCTATGTTAGATCCATCCCTCTGATTCTCGAAAAGTCATTGTCGGGTCGTCAGAGGGGGTCAAATTTCGATTTGAAAATTTCAAAAAATTCTATCACACTTATTAGAGGATGGCACACGATCTCGCTGGTCAGGAATTATATATCTATGTTAGATCCATCTCTCTGATTCCCGAAAAGTCATTGTCGGGTCGTCAGAGGGGGTCAAATTTCGATTTGAAAATTTCAAAAAATTCTATCACACTTATTAGAGGATGGCACTCGATCTCGCTGGTCAGGAATTATATATCTATGTTAGATCCATCCCTCTGATTCTCGGAAAGTCATTGTCGGGTCGTCAGAGGGGGTCAAATTTCGATTTGAAAATTTCAAAAAATTCTATCACACTTATTAGAGGATGATAATCTGGTAAGCGATTATTATCCATGCTATTTGAAGAACAGAATAAACAAGAAAATCAATAACGTTTGTACAATAATAATGAAATACCCTAAATATTTGGAGAATGGTATCATCAAAATATATGCACTTTGCAAAAATAATAATTATAAATGCAAAAAATTTGTGATACATATTGTCGGTAATCATGTGAAAGTGTACTCTTCTTCTTTTGACTTTTGCCATCCCTCCATCCCTCTGATTCTCGAAAAGTCATTGTCGGGTCGTCAGAGGGGGTCAAATTTCGATTTGAAAATTTCAAAAAATTCTATCACACTTATTAGAGGATGGCACTCGATCTCGCTGGTCAGGAATTATATATCTATGTTAGATCCATCCCTCTGATTCTCGAAAAGTCATTGTCGGGTCGTCAGAGGGGGTCAAATTTCGATTTGAAAATTTCAAAAAATTCTATCACACTTATTAGAGGATGGCACACGAATCTCGCTGGTCAGGAATTATATATCTATGTTAGATCCATCTCTCTGATTCCCGGAAAGTCATTGTCGGGTCGTCAGAGGGGGTCAAATTTCGATTTGAAAATTTCAAAAAATTCTATCACACTTATTAGAGGATGATAATCTGGTAAGCGATTATTATCCATGCTATTTGAAGAACAGAATAAACAAGAATATCAATAACGTTTGTACAATAATAATGAAATACCCTAAATATTTGGAGAATGGTATCATCAAAATATATGCACTTTGCAAAAATAATAATTATAAATGCAAAAAATTTGTGATACATATTGTCGGTAATCATGTGAAAGTGTACTCTTCTTTTTTTGACTTTTGCCATCCCTCCATCCCTCTGATTCTCGAAAAGTCATTGTCGGGTCGTCAGAGGGGGTCAAATTTCGATTTGAAAACTTCAAAAAATTCTATCACACTTATTAGAGGATGGCACTCGATCTCGCTGGTCAGGAATTATATATCTATGTTAGATCCATCCCTCTGATTCTCGAAAAGTCATTGTCGGGTCGTCAGAGGGGGTCAAATTTCGATTTGAAAATTTCAAAAAATTCTATCACACTTATTAGAGGATGGCACACGAATCTCGCTGGTCAGGAATTATATATCTATGTTAGATCCATCTCTCTGATTCCCGAAAAGTCATTGTCGGGTCGTCAGAGGGGGTCAAATTTCGATTTGAAAATTTCAAAAAATTCTATCACACTTATTAGAGGATGGCACACGATCTCGCTGGTCAGGAATTATATATCTATGTTAGATCCATCCCTCTGATTCTCGAAAAGTCATTGTCGGGTCGTCAGAGGGGGTCAAATTTCGATTTGAAAATTTCAAAAAATTCTATCACACTTATTAGAGGATGGCACTCTATCTCGCTGGTCAGGAATTATATATCTATGTTAGATCCATCCCTCTGATTCTCGAAAAGTCATTGTCGGGTCGTCAGAGGGGGTCAAATTTCGATTTGAAAATTTCAAAAAATTCTATCACACTTATTAGAGGATGGCACACGATCTCGCTGGTCAGGAATTATATATCTATGTTAGATCCATCTCTCTGATTCCCGAAAAGTCATTGTCGGGTCGTCAGAGGGGGTCAAATTTCGATTTGAAAATTTCAAAAAATTCTATCACACTTATTAGAGGATGGCACTCGATCTCGCTGGTCAGGAATTATATATCTATGTTAGATCCATCCCTCTGATTCTCGGAAAGTCATTGTCGGGTCGTCAGAGGGGGTCAAATTTCGATTTGAAAATTTCAAAAAATTCTATCACACTTATTAGAGGATGATAATCTGGTAAGCGATTATTATCCATGCTATTTGAAGAACAGAATAAACAAGAATATCAATAACGTTTGTACAATAATAATGAAATACCCTAAATATTTGGAGAATGGTATCATCAAAATATATGCACTTTGCAAAAATAATAATTATAAATGCAAAAAATTTGTGATACATATTGTCGGTAATCATGTGAAAGTGTACTCTTCTTCTTTTGACTTTTGCCATCCCTCCATCCCTCTGATTCTCGAAAAGTCATTGTCGGGTCGTCAGAGGGGGTCAAATTTCGATTTGAAAATTTCAAAAAATTCTATCACACTTATTAGAGGATGGCACTCGATCTCGCTGGTCAGGAATTATATATCTATGTTAGATCCATCCCTCTGATTCTCGGAAAGTCATTGTCGGGTCGTCAGAGGGGGTCAAATTTCGATTTGAAAATTTCAAAAAATTCTATCACACTTATTAGAGGATGATAATCTGGTAAGCGATTATTATCCATGCTATTTGAAGAACAGAATAAACAAGAATATCAATAACGTTTGTACAATAATAATGAAATACCCTAAATATTTGAAGAATGGTATCATCAAAATATATGCACTTTGCAAAAATAATAATTATAAATGCAAAAAATTTGTGATACATATTGTCGGTAATCATGTGAAAGTGTACTCTTCTTCTTTTGACTTTTGCCATCCCTCCATCCCTCTGATTCTCGAAAAGTCATTGTCGGGTCGTCAGAGGGGGTCAAATTTCGATTTGAAAATTTCAAAAAATTCTATCACACTTATTAGAGGATGATAATCTGGTAAGCGATTATTATCCATGCTATTTGAAGAACAGAATAAACAAGAATATCAATAAAGTTTGTACAATAATAATGAAATACCCTAAATATTTGAAGAATGGTATCATCAAAATATATGCACTTTGCAAAAATAATAATTATAAATGCAAAAAATTTGTGATACATATTGTCGGTAATCATGTGAAAGTGTACTCTTCTTCTTTTGACTTTTGCCATCCCTCCATCCCTCTGATTCCCGAAAAGTCATTGTCGGGTCGTCAGAGGGGGTCAAATTTCGATTTGAAAATTTCAAAAAAATTCTATCACACTTATTAGAGGATGGCACTCGATCTCGCTGGTCAGGAATTATATATCTATGTTAGATCCATCCCTCTGATTCTCGAAAAGTCATTGTCGGGTCGTCAGAGGGGGTCAAATTTCGATTTGAAAATTTCAAAAAATTTTATCACACTTATTAGAGGATGGCACACGATCTCGCTGGTCAGGAATTATATATCTATGTTAGATCCATCTCTCTGATTCCCGAAAAGTCATTGTCGGGTCGTCAGAGGGGGTCAAATTTCGATTTGAAAATTTCAAAAAATTCTATCACACTTATTAGAGGATGGCACTCGATCTCGCTGGTCAGGAATTATATATCTATGTTAGATCCATTCCTCTGATTTTCGGAAAGTCATTGTCGGGTCGTCAGAGGGGGTCAAATTTCGATTTGAAAATTTCAAAAAATTCTATCACACTTATTAGAGGATGATAATCTGGTAAGCGATTATTATCCATGCTATTTGAAGAACAGAATAAACAAGAATATCAATAACGTTTGTACAATAATAATGAAATACCCTAAATATTTGGAGAATGGTATCATCAAAATATATGCACTTTGCAAAAATAATAATTATAAATGCAAAAAATTTGTGATACATATTGTCGGTAATCATGTGAAAGTGTACTCTTCTTCTTTTGACTTTTGCCATCCCTCCATCCCTCTGATTCTCGAAAAGTCATTGTCGGGTCGTCAGAGGGGGTCAAATTTCGATTTGAAAATTTCAAAAAATTCTATCACACTTATTAGAGGATGATAATCTGGTAAGCGATTATTATCCATGCTATTTGAAGAACAGAATAAACAAGGATATCAATAAAGTTTGTACAATAATAATGAAATACCCTAAATATTTGAAGAATGGTATCATCAAAATATATGCACTTTGCAAAAATAATAATTATAAATGCAAAAAATTTGTGATACATATTGTCGGTAATCATGTGAAAGTGTACTCTTCTTCTTTTGACTTTTGCCATCCCTCCATCCCTCTGATTCTCGAAAAGTCATTGTCGGGTCGTCAGAGGGGGTCAAATTTCGATTTGAAAATTTCAAAAAATTCTATCACACTTATTAGAGGATGGCACTCGATCTCGCTGGTCAGGAATTATATATCTATGTTAGATCCATCCCTCTGATTCTCGAAAAGTCATTGTCGGGTCGTCAGAGGGGGTCAAATTTCGATTTGAAAATTTCAAAAAATTCTATCACACTTATTAGAGGATGGCACACGATCTCGCTGGTCAGGAATTATATATCTATGTTAGATCCATCTCTCTGATTCCCGAAAAGTCATTGTCGGGTCGTCAGAGGGGGTCAAATTTCGATTTGAAAATTTCAAAAAATTCTATCACACTTATTAGAGGATGGCACTCGATCTCGCTGGTCAGGAATTATATATCTATGTTAGATCCATCCCTCTGATTCTCGGAAAGTCATTGTCGGGTCGTCAGAGGGGGTCAAATTTCGATTTGAAAATTTCAAAAAATTCTATCACACTTATTAGAGGATGATAATCTGGTAAGCGATTATTATCCATGCTATTTGAAGAACAGAATAAACAAGAAAATCAATAACGTTTGTACAATAATAATGAAATACCCTAAATATTTGGAGAATGGTATCATCAAAATATATGCACTTTGCAAAAATAATAATTATAAATGCAAAAAATTTGTGATACATATTGTCGGTAATCATGTGAAAGTGTACTCTTCTTCTTTTGACTTTTGCCATCCCTCCATCCCTCTGATTCTCGAAAAGTCATTGTCGGGTCGTCAGAGGGGGTCAAATTTCGATTTGAAAATTTCAAAAAATTCTATCACACTTATTAGAGGATGGCACTCGATCTCGCTGGTCAGGAATTATATATCTATGTTAGATCCATCCCTCTGATTCTCGAAAAGTCATTGTCGGGTCGTCAGAGGGGGTCAAATTTCGATTTGAAAATTTCAAAAAATTCTATCACACTTATTAGAGGATGGCACACGAATCTCGCTGGTCAGGAATTATATATCTATGTTAGATCCATCTCTCTGATTCCCGGAAAGTCATTGTCGGGTCGTCAGAGGGGGTCAAATTTCGATTTGAAAATTTCAAAAAATTCTATCACACTTATTAGAGGATGATAATCTGGTAAGCGATTATTATCCATGCTATTTGAAGAACAGAATAAACAAGAATATCAATAACGTTTGTACAATAATAATGAAATACCCTAAATATTTGGAGAATGGTATCATCAAAATATATGCACTTTGCAAAAATAATAATTATAAATGCAAAAAATTTGTGATACATATTGTCGGTAATCATGTGAAAGTGTACTCTTCTTTTTTTGACTTTTGCCATCCCTCCATCCCTCTGATTCTCGAAAAGTCATTGTCGGGTCGTCAGAGGGGGTCAAATTTCGATTTGAAAACTTCAAAAAATTCTATCACACTTATTAGAGGATGGCACTCGATCTCGCTGGTCAGGAATTATATATCTATGTTAGATCCATCCCTCTGATTCTCGAAAAGTCATTGTCGGGTCGTCAGAGGGGGTCAAATTTCGATTTGAAAATTTCAAAAAATTCTATCACACTTATTAGAGGATGGCACACGAATCTCGCTGGTCAGGAATTATATATCTATGTTAGATCCATCTCTCTGATTCCCAAAAAGTCATTGTCGGGTCGTCAGAGGGGGTCAAATTTCGATTTGAAAATTTCAAAAAATTCTATCACACTTATTAGAGGATGGCACACGATCTCGCTGGTCAGGAATTATATATCTATGTTAGATCCATCCCTCTGATTCTCGAAAAGTCATTGTCGGGTCGTCAGAGGGGGTCAAATTTCGATTTGAAAATTTCAAAAAATTCTATCACACTTATTAGAGGATGGCACTCTATCTCGCTGGTCAGGAATTATATATCTATGTTAGATCCATCCCTCTGATTCTCGAAAAGTCATTGTCGGGTCGTCAGAGGGGGTCAAATTTCGATTTGAAAATTTCAAAAAATTCTATCACACTTATTAGAGGATGGCACACGATCTCGCTGGTCAGGAATTATATATCTATGTTAGATCCATCTCTCTGATTCCCGAAAAGTCATTGTCGGGTCGTCAGAGGGGGTCAAATTTCGATTTGAAAATTTCAAAAAATTCTATCACACTTATTAGAGGATGGCACTCGATCTCGCTGGTCAGGAATTATATATCTATGTTAGATCCATCCCTCTGATTCTCGGAAAGTCATTGTCGGGTCGTCAGAGGGGGTCAAATTTCGATTTGAAAATTTCAAAAAATTCTATCACACTTATTAGAGGATGATAATCTGGTAAGCGATTATTATCCATGCTATTTGAAGAACAGAATAAACAAGAATATCAATAACGTTTGTACAATAATAATGAAATACCCTAAATATTTGGAGAATGGTATCATCAAAATATATGCACTTTGCAAAAATAATAATTATAAATGCAAAAAATTTGTGATACATATTGTCGGTAATCATGTGAAAGTGTACTCTTCTTCTTTTGACTTTTGCCATCCCTCCATCCCTCTGATTCTCGAAAAGTCATTGTCGGGTCGTCAGAGGGGGTCAAATTTCGATTTGAAAACTTCAAAAAATTCTATCACACTTATTAGAGGATGATAATCTGGTAAGCGATTATTATCCATGCTATTTGAAGAACAGAATAAACAAGAATATCAATAAAGTTTGTACAATAATAATGAAATACCCTAAATATTTGAAGAATGGTATCATCAAAATATATGCACTTTGCAAAAATAATAATTATAAATGCAAAAAATTTGTGATACATATTGTCGGTAATCATGTGAAAGTGTACTCTTCTTCTTTTGACTTTTGCCATCCCTCCATCCCTCTGATTCCCGAAAAGTCATTGTCGGGTCGTCAGAGGGGGTCAAATTTCGATTTGAAAATTTCAAAAAATTCTATCACACTTATTAGAGGATGGCACTCGATCTCGCTGGTCAGGAATTATATATCTATGTTAGATCCATCCCTCTGATTCTCGAAAAGTCATTGTCGGGTCGTCAGAGGGGGTCAAATTTCGATTTGAAAATTTCAAAAAATTCTATCACACTTATTTGAGGATGATAATCTGGTAAGCGATTATTATCCATGCTATTTGAAGAACAGAATAAACAAGAATATCAATAACGTTTGTACAATAATAATGAAATACCCTAAATATTTGAAGAATGGTATCATCAAAATATATGCACTTTGCAAAAATAATAATTATAAATGCAAAAAATTTGTGATACATATTGTCGGTAATCATGTGAAAGTGTACTCTTCTTATTGCCATCCCTCCATCCCTCTGATTCTCGAAAAGTCATTGTCGGGTCGTCAGAGGGGGTCAAATTTCGAATTGAAAATTTCAAAAATTCTATCACACTTATTAGAGGATGGCACTCGATCTCGCTGGTCAGGAATTATATATCTATGTTAGATCCATCCCTCTGATTCTCGGAAAGTCATTGTCGGATCGTCAGAGGGGGTCAAATTTCGATTTGAAAATTTCAAAAAATTCTATCACACTTATTAGAGGATGATAATCTGGTAAGCGATTATTATCCATGCTATTTGAAGAACAGAATAAACAAGAATATCAATAAAGTTTGTACAATAATAATGAAATACCCTAAATATTTGAAGAATGGTATCATCAAAATATATGCACTTTGCAAAAATAATAATTATAAATGCAAAAAATTTGTGATACATATTGTCGGTAATCATCTGAAAGTGTACTCTTCTTCTTTTGACTTTTGCCATCCCTCCATCCCTCTGATTCTCGAAAAGTCATTGTCGGGTCGTCAGAGGGGGTCAAATTTCGATTTGAAAATTTCAAAAAATTCTATCACACTTATTAGAGGATGGCACTCGATCTCGCTGGTCAGGAATTATATATCTATGTTAGATCCATCCCTCTGATTCTCGAAAAGTCATTGTCGGGTCGTCAGAGGGGGTCAAATTTCGATTTGAAAATTTCAAAAAATTCTATCACACTTATTAGAGGATGGCACACGATCTCGCTGGTCAGGAATTATATATCTATGTTAGATCCATCTCTCTGATTCCCGAAAAGTCATTGTCGGGTCGTCAGAGGGGGTCAAATTTCGATTTGAAAATTTCAAAAAATTCTATCACACTTATTAGAGGATGGCACTCGATCTCGCTGGTCAGGAATTATATATCTATGTTAGATCCATCCCTCTGATTCTCGGAAAGTCATTGTCGGGTCGTCAGAGGGGGTCAAATTTCGATTTGAAAATTTCAAAAAATTCTATCACACTTATTAGAGGATGATAATCTGGTAAGCGATTATTATCCATGCTATTTGAAGAACAGAATAAACAAGAAAATCAATAACGTTTGTACAATAATAATGAAATACCCTAAATATTTGGAGAATGGTATCATCAAAATATATGCACTTTGCAAAAATAATAATTATAAATGCAAAAAATTTGTGATACATATTGTCGGTAATCATGTGAAAGTGTACTCTTCTTCTTTTGACTTTTGCCATCCCTCCATCCCTCTGATTCTCGAAAAGTCATTGTCGGGTCGTCAGAGGGGGTCAAATTTCGATTTGAAAATTTCAAAAAATTCTATCACACTTATTAGAGGATGGCACTCGATCTCGCTGGTCAGGAATTATATATCTATGTTAGATCCATCCCTCTGATTCTCGAAAAGTCATTGTCGGGTCGTCAGAGGGGGTCAAATTTCGATTTGAAAATTTCAAAAAATTCTATCACACTTATTAGAGGATGGCACACGAATCTCGCTGGTCAGGAATTATATATCTATGTTAGATCCATCTCTCTGATTCCCGGAAAGTCATTGTCGGGTCGTCAGAGGGGGTCAAATTTCGATTTGAAAATTTCAAAAAATTCTATCACACTTATTAGAGGATGATAATCTGGTAAGCGATTATTATCCATGCTATTTGAAGAACAGAATAAACAAGAATATCAATAACGTTTGTACAATAATAATGAAATACCCTAAATATTTGGAGAATGGTATCATCAAAATATATGCACTTTGCAAAAATAATAATTATAAATGCAAAAAATTTGTGATACATATTGTCGGTAATCATGTGAAAGTGTACTCTTCTTTTTTTGACTTTTGCCATCCCTCCATCCCTCTGATTCTCGAAAAGTCATTGTCGGGTCGTCAGAGGGGGTCAAATTTCGATTTGAAAACTTCAAAAAATTCTATCACACTTATTAGAGGATGGCACTCGATCTCGCTGGTCAGGAATTATATATCTATGTTAGATCCATCCCTCTGATTCTCGAAAAGTCATTGTCGGGTCGTCAGAGGGGGTCAAATTTCGATTTGAAAATTTCAAAAAATTCTATCACACTTATTAGAGGATGGCACACGAATCTCGCTGGTCAGGAATTATATATCTATGTTAGATCCATCTCTCTGATTCCCGAAAAGTCATTGTCGGGTCGTCAGAGGGGGTCAAATTTCGATTTGAAAATTTCAAAAAATTCTATCACACTTATTAGAGGATGGCACACGATCTCGCTGGTCAGGAATTATATATCTATGTTAGATCCATCCCTCTGATTCTCGAAAAGTCATTGTCGGGTCGTCAGAGGGGGTCAAATTTCGATTTGAAAATTTCAAAAAATTCTATCACACTTATTAGAGGATGGCACTCTATCTCGCTGGTCAGGAATTATATATCTATGTTAGATCCATCCCTCTGATTCTCGAAAAGTCATTGTCGGGTCGTCAGAGGGGGTCAAATTTCGATTTGAAAATTTCAAAAAATTCTATCACACTTATTAGAGGATGGCACACGATCTCGCTGGTCAGGAATTATATATCTATGTTAGATCCATCTCTCTGATTCCCGAAAAGTCATTGTCGGGTCGTCAGAGGGGGTCAAATTTCGATTTGAAAATTTCAAAAAATTCTATCACACTTATTAGAGGATGGCACTCGATCTCGCTGGTCAGGAATTATATATCTATGTTAGATCCATCCCTCTGATTCTCGGAAAGTCATTGTCGGGTCGTCAGAGGGGGTCAAATTTCGATTTGAAAATTTCAAAAAATTCTATCACACTTATTAGAGGATGATAATCTGGTAAGCGATTATTATCCATGCTATTTGAAGAACAGAATAAACAAGAATATCAATAACGTTTGTACAATAATAATGAAATACCCTAAATATTTGGAGAATGGTATCATCAAAATATATGCACTTTGCAAAAATAATAATTATAAATGCAAAAAATTTGTGATACATATTGTCGGTAATCATGTGAAAGTGTACTCTTCTTCTTTTGACTTTTGCCATCCCTCCATCCCTCTGATTCTCGAAAAGTCATTGTCGGGTCGTCAGAGGGGGTCAAATTTCGATTTGAAAACTTCAAAAAATTCTATCACACTTATTAGAGGATGATAATCTGGTAAGCGATTATTATCCATGCTATTTGAAGAACAGAATAAACAAGAATATCAATAAAGTTTGTACAATAATAATGAAATACCCTAAATATTTGAAGAATGGTATCATCAAAATATATGCACTTTGCAAAAATAATAATTATAAATGCAAAAAATTTGTGATACATATTGTCGGTAATCATGTGAAAGTGTACTCTTCTTCTTTTGACTTTTGCCATCCCTCCATCCCTCTGATTCCCGAAAAGTCATTGTCGGGTCGTCAGAGGGGGTCAAATTTCGATTTGAAAATTTCAAAAAATTCTATCACACTTATTAGAGGATGGCACTCGATCTCGCTGGTCAGGAATTATATATCTATGTTAGATCCATCCCTCTGATTCTCGAAAAGTCATTGTCGGGTCGTCAGAGGGGGTCAAATTTCGATTTGAAAATTTCAAAAAATTCTATCACACTTATTTGAGGATGATAATCTGGTAAGCGATTATTATCCATGCTATTTGAAGAACAGAATAAACAAGAATATCAATAACGTTTGTACAATAATAATGAAATACCCTAAATATTTGAAGAATGGTATCATCAAAATATATGCACTTTGCAAAAATAATAATTATAAATGCAAAAAATTTGTGATACATATTGTCGGTAATCATGTGAAAGTGTACTCTTCTTATTGCCATCCCTCCATCCCTCTGATTCTCGAAAAGTCATTGTCGGGTCGTCAGAGGGGGTCAAATTTCGAATTGAAAATTTCAAAAATTCTATCACACTTATTAGAGGATGGCACTCGATCTCGCTGGTCAGGAATTATATATCTATGTTAGATCCATCCCTCTGATTCTCGGAAAGTCATTGTCGGATCGTCAGAGGGGGTCAAATTTCGATTTGAAAATTTCAAAAAATTCTATCACACTTATTAGAGGATGATAATCTGGTAAGCGATTATTATCCATGCTATTTGAAGAACAGAATAAACAAGAATATCAATAAAGTTTGTACAATAATAATGAAATACCCTAAATATTTGAAGAATGGTATCATCAAAATATATGCACTTTGCAAAAATAATAATTATAAATGCAAAAAATTTGTGATACATATTGTCGGTAATCATGTGAAAGTGTACTCTTCTTCTTTTGACTTTTGCCATCCCTCCATCCCTCTGATTCTCGAAAAGTCATTGTCGGGTCGTCAGAGGGGGTCAAATTTCGATTTGAAAATTTCAAAAAATTCTATCACACTTATTAGAGGATGGCACTCGATCTCGCTGGTCAGGAATTATATATCTATGTTAGATCCATCCCTCTGATTCTCGAAAAGTCATTGTCGGGTCGTCAGAGGGGGTCAAATTTCGATTTGAAAATTTCAAAAAATTCTATCACACTTATTAGAGGATGGCACACGATCTCGCTGGTCAGGAATTATATATCTATGTTAGATCCATCTCTCTGATTCCCGAAAAGTCATTGTCGGGTCGTCAGAGGGGGTCAAATTTCGATTTGAAAATTTCAAAAAATTCTATCACACTTATTAGAGGATGGCACTCGATCTCGCTGGTCAGGAATTATATATCTATGTTAGATCCATCCCTCTGATTCTCGGAAAGTCATTGTCGGGTCGTCAGAGGGGGTCAAATTTCGATTTGAAAATTTCAAAAAATTCTATCACACTTATTAGAGGATGATAATCTGGTAAGCGATTATTATCCATGCTATTTGAAGAACAGAATAAACAAGAAAATCAATAACGTTTGTACAATAATAATGAAATACCCTAAATATTTGGAGAATGGTATCATCAAAATATATGCACTTTGCAAAAATAATAATTATAAATGCAAAAAATTTGTGATACATATTGTCGGTAATCATGTGAAAGTGTACTCTTCTTCTTTTGACTTTTGCCATCCCTCCATCCCTCTGATTCTCGAAAAGTCATTGTCGGGTCGTCAGAGGGGGTCAAATTTCGATTTGAAAATTTCAAAAAATTCTATCACACTTATTAGAGGATGGCACTCGATCTCGCTGGTCAGGAATTATATATCTATGTTAGATCCATCCCTCTGATTCTCGAAAAGTCATTGTCGGGTCGTCAGAGGGGGTCAAATTTCGATTTGAAAATTTCAAAAAATTCTATCACACTTATTAGAGGATGGCACACGAATCTCGCTGGTCAGGAATTATATATCTATGTTAGATCCATCTCTCTGATTCCCGGAAAGTCATTGTCGGGTCGTCAGAGGGGGTCAAATTTCGATTTGAAAATTTCAAAAAATTCTATCACACTTATTAGAGGATGATAATCTGGTAAGCGATTATTATCCATGCTATTTGAAGAACAGAATAAACAAGAATATCAATAACGTTTGTACAATAATAATGAAATACCCTAAATATTTGGAGAATGGTATCATCAAAATATATGCACTTTGCAAAAATAATAATTATAAATGCAAAAAATTTGTGATACATATTGTCGGTAATCATGTGAAAGTGTACTCTTCTTTTTTTGACTTTTGCCATCCCTCCATCCCTCTGATTCTCGAAAAGTCATTGTCGGGTCGTCAGAGGGGGTCAAATTTCGATTTGAAAACTTCAAAAAATTCTATCACACTTATTAGAGGATGGCACTCGATCTCGCTGGTCAGGAATTATATATCTATGTTAGATCCATCCCTCTGATTCTCGAAAAGTCATTGTCGGGTCGTCAGAGGGGGTCAAATTTCGATTTGAAAATTTCAAAAAATTCTATCACACTTATTAGAGGATGGCACACGAATCTCGCTGGTCAGGAATTATATATCTATGTTAGATCCATCTCTCTGATTCCCGAAAAGTCATTGTCGGGTCGTCAGAGGGGGTCAAATTTCGATTTGAAAATTTCAAAAAATTCTATCACACTTATTAGAGGATGGCACACGATCTCGCTGGTCAGGAATTATATATCTATGTTAGATCCATCCCTCTGATTCTCGAAAAGTCATTGTCGGGTCGTCAGAGGGGGTCAAATTTCGATTTGAAAATTTCAAAAAATTCTATCACACTTATTAGAGGATGGCACTCTATCTCGCTGGTCAGGAATTATATATCTATGTTAGATCCATCCCTCTGATTCTCGAAAAGTCATTGTCGGGTCGTCAGAGGGGGTCAAATTTCGATTTGAAAATTTCAAAAAATTCTATCACACTTATTAGAGGATGGCACACGATCTCGCTGGTCAGGAATTATATATCTATGTTAGATCCATCTCTCTGATTCCCGAAAAGTCATTGTCGGGTCGTCAGAGGGGGTCAAATTTCGATTTGAAAATTTCAAAAAATTCTATCACACTTATTAGAGGATGGCACTCGATCTCGCTGGTCAGGAATTATATATCTATGTTAGATCCATCCCTCTGATTCTCGGAAAGTCATTGTCGGGTCGTCAGAGGGGGTCAAATTTCGATTTGAAAATTTCAAAAAATTCTATCACACTTATTAGAGGATGATAATCTGGTAAGCGATTATTATCCATGCTATTTGAAGAACAGAATAAACAAGAATATCAATAACGTTTGTACAATAATAATGAAATACCCTAAATATTTGGAGAATGGTATCATCAAAATATATGCACTTTGCAAAAATAATAATTATAAATGCAAAAAATTTGTGATACATATTGTCGGTAATCATGTGAAAGTGTACTCTTCTTCTTTTGACTTTTGCCATCCCTCCATCCCTCTGATTCTCGAAAAGTCATTGTCGGGTCGTCAGAGGGGGTCAAATTTCGATTTGAAAATTTCAAAAAATTCTATCACACTTATTAGAGGATGGCACTCGATCTCGCTGGTCAGGAATTATATATCTATGTTAGATCCATCCCTCTGATTCTCGGAAAGTCATTGTCGGGTCGTCAGAGGGGGTCAAATTTCGATTTGAAAATTTCAAAAAATTCTATCACACTTATTAGAGGATGATAATCTGGTAAGCGATTATTATCCATGCTATTTGAAGAACAGAATAAACAAGAATATCAATAACGTTTGTACAATAATAATGAAATACCCTAAATATTTGAAGAATGGTATCATCAAAATATATGCACTTTGCAAAAATAATAATTATAAATGCAAAAAATTTGTGATACATATTGTCGGTAATCATGTGAAAGTGTACTCTTCTTCTTTTGACTTTTGCCATCCCTCCATCCCTCTGATTCTCGAAAAGTCATTGTCGGGTCGTCAGAGGGGGTCAAATTTCGATTTGAAAATTTCAAAAAATTCTATCACACTTATTAGAGGATGATAATCTGGTAAGCGATTATTATCCATGCTATTTGAAGAACAGAATAAACAAGAATATCAATAAAGTTTGTACAATAATAATGAAATACCCTAAATATTTGAAGAATGGTATCATCAAAATATATGCACTTTGCAAAAATAATAATTATAAATGCAAAAAATTTGTGATACATATTGTCGGTAATCATGTGAAAGTGTACTCTTCTTCTTTTGACTTTTGCCATCCCTCCATCCCTCTGATTCCCGAAAAGTCATTGTCGGGTCGTCAGAGGGGGTCAAATTTCGATTTGAAAATTTCAAAAAATTCTATCACACTTATTAGAGGATGGCACTCGATCTCGCTGGTCAGGAATTATATATCTATGTTAGATCCATTCCTCTGATTTTCGGAAAGTCATTGTCGGGTCGTCAGAGGGGGTCAAATTTCGATTTGAAAATTTCAAAAAATTCTATCACACTTATTAGAGGATGATAATCTGGTAAGCGATTATTATCCATGCTATTTGAAGAACAGAATAAACAAGAATATCAATAACGTTTGTACAATAATAATGAAATACCCTAAATATTTGGAGAATGGTATCATCAAAATATATGCACTTTGCAAAAATAATAATTATAAATGCAAAAAATTTGTGATACATATTGTCGGTAATCATGTGAAAGTGTACTCTTCTTCTTTTGACTTTTGCCATCCCTCCATCCCTCTGATTCTCGAAAAGTCATTGTCGGGTCGTCAGAGGGGGTCAAATTTCGATTTGAAAATTTCAAAAAATTCTATCACACTTATTAGAGGATGATAATCTGGTAAGCGATTATTATCCATGCTATTTGAAGAACAGAATAAACAAGGATATCAATAAAGTTTGTACAATAATAATGAAATACCCTAAATATTTGAAGAATGGTATCATCAAAATATATGCACTTTGCAAAAATAATAATTATAAATGCAAAAAATTTGTGATACATATTGTCGGTAATCATGTGAAAGTGTACTCTTCTTCTTTTGACTTTTGCCATCCCTCCATCCCTCTGATTCCCGAAAAGTCATTGTCGGGTCGTCAGAGGGGGTCAAATTTCGATTTGAAAATTTCAAAAAATTCTATCACACTTATTAGAGGATGGCACTCGATCTCGCTGGTCAGGAATTATATATCTATGTTAGATCCATCCCTCTGATTCTCGAAAAGTCATTGTCGGGTCGTCAGAGGGGGTCAAATTTCGATTTGAAAATTTCAAAAAATTCTATCACACTTATTAGAGGATGGCACTCGATCTCGCTGGTCAGGAATTATATATCTATGTTAGATCCATCCCTCTGATTCTCGGAAAGTCATTGTCGGGTCGTCAGAGGGGGTCAAATTTCGATTTGAAAATTTCAAAAAATTCTATCACACTTATTTGAGGATGATAATCTGGTAAGCGATTATTATCCATGCTATTTGAAGAACAGAATAAACAAGAATATCAATAACGTTTGTACAATAATAATGAAATACCCTAAATATTTGAAGAATGGTATCATCAAAATATATGCACTTTGCAAAAATAATAATTATAAATGCAAAAAATTTGTGATACATATTGTCGGTAATCATGTGAAAGTGTACTCTTCTTCTTGCCATCCCTCCATCCCTCTGATTCTCGAAAAGTCATTGTCGGGTCGTCAGAGGGGGTCAAATTTCGATTGAATTTCAAAAAATTCTATCACACTTATTAGAGGATGATAATCTGGTAAGCGATTATTATCCATGCTATTTGAAGAACAGAATAAACAAGAATATCAATAAAGTTTGTACAATGATAATGAAATACCCTAAATATTTGAAGAATGGTATCATCAAAATATATGCACTTTGCAAAAATAATAATTATAAATGCAAAAAATTTGTGATACATATTGTCGGTAATCATGTGAAAGTGTACTCTTCTTCTTTTGACTTTTGCCATCCCTCCATCCCTCTGATTCTCGAAAAGTCATTGTCGGGTCGTCAGAGGGGGTCAAATTTCGATTTGAAAATTTCAAAAAATTCTATCACACTTATTAGAGGATGGCACTCGATCTCGCTGGTCAGGAATTATATATCTATGTTAGATCCATCCCTCTGATTCTCGAAAAGTCATTGTCGGGTCGTCAGAGGGGGTCAAATTTCGATTTGAAAATTTCAAAAAATTCTATCACACTTATTAGAGGATGGCACACGATCTCGCTGGTCAGGAATTATATATCTATGTTAGATCCATCTCTCTGATTCCCGAAAAGTCATTGTCGGGTCGTCAGAGGGGGTCAAATTTCGATTTGAAAATTTCAAAAAATTCTATCACACTTATTAGAGGATGGCACTCGATCTCGCTGGTCAGGAATTATATATCTATGTTAGATCCATCCCTCTGATTCTCGGAAAGTCATTGTCGGGTCGTCAGAGGGGGTCAAATTTCGATTTGAAAATTTCAAAAAATTCTATCACACTTATTAGAGGATGATAATCTGGTAAGCGATTATTATCCATGCTATTTGAAGAACAGAATAAACAAGAATATCAATAACGTTTGTACAATAATAATGAAATACCCTAAATATTTGGAGAATGGTATCATCAAAATATATGCACTTTGCAAAAATAATAATTATAAATGCAAAAAATTTGTGATACATATTGTCGGTAATCATGTGAAAGTGTACTCTTCTTCTTTTGACTTTTGCCATCCCTCCATCCCTCTGATTCTCGAAAAGTCATTGTCGGGTCGTCAGAGGGGGTCAAATTTCGATTTGAAAATTTCAAAAAATTCTATCACACTTATTAGAGGATGATAATCTGGTAAGCGATTATTATCCATGCTATTTGAAGAACAGAATAAACAAGAATATCAATAAAGTTTGTACAATAATAATGAAATACCCTAAATATTTGAAGAATGGTATCATCAAAATATATGCACTTTGCAAAAATAATAATTATAAATGCAAAAAATTTGTGATACATATTGTCGGTAATCATGTGAAAGTGTACTCTTCTTCTTTTGACTTTTGCCATCCCTCCATCCCTCTGATTCCCGAAAAGTCATTGTCGGGTCGTCAGAGGGGGTCAAATTTCGATTTGAAAATTTCAAAAAATTCTATCACACTTATTAGAGGATGGCACTCGATCTCGCTGGTCAGGAATTATATATCTATGTTAGATCCATCCCTCTGATTCTCGAAAAGTCATTGTCGGGTCGTCAGAGGGGGTCAAATTTCGATTTGAAAATTTCAAAAAATTCTATCACACTTATTTGAGGATGATAATCTGGTAAGCGATTATTATCCATGCTATTTGAAGAACAGAATAAACAAGAATATCAATAACGTTTGTACAATAATAATGAAATACCCTAAATATTTGAAGAATGGTATCATCAAAATATATGCACTTTGCAAAAATAATAATTATAAATGCAAAAAATTTGTGATACATATTGTCGGTAATCATGTGAAAGTGTACTCTTCTTCTTGCCATCCCTCCATCCCTCTGATTCTCGAAAAGTCATTGTCGGGTCGTCAGAGGGGGTCAAATTTCGAATTGAAAATTTCAAAAATTCTATCACACTTATTAGAGGATGGCACTCGATCTCGCTGGTCAGGAATTATATATCTATGTTAGATCCATCCCTCTGATTCTCGGAAAGTCATTGTCGGGTCGTCAGAGGGGGTCAAATTTCGATTTGAAAATTTCAAAAAATTCTATCACACTTATTAGAGGATGATAATCTGGTAAGCGATTATTATCCATGCTATTTGAAGAACAGAATAAACAAGAATATCAATAAAATTTGTACAATAATAATGAAATACCCTAAATATTTGAAGAATGGTATCATCAAAATATATGCACTTTGCAAAAATAATAATTATAAATGCAAAAAATTTGTGATACATATTGTCGGTAATCATGTGAAAGTGTACTCTTCTTCTTTTGACTTTTGCCATCCCTCCATCCCTCTGATTCTCGAAAAGTCATTGTCGGGTCGTCAGAGGGGGTCAAATTTCGATTTGAAAATTTCAAAAAATTCTATCACACTTATTAGAGGATGGCACTCGATCTCGCTGGTCAGGAATTATATATCTATGTTAGATCCATCCCTCTGATTCTCGAAAAGTCATTGTCGGGTCGTCAGAGGGGGTCAAATTTCGATTTGAAAATTTCAAAAAATTCTATCACACTTATTAGAGGATGGCACACGATCTCGCTGGTCAGGAATTATATATCTATGTTAGATCCATCTCTCTGATTCCCGAAAAGTCATTGTCGGGTCGTCAGAGGGGGTCAAATTTCGATTTGAAAATTTCAAAAAATTCTATCACACTTATTAGAGGATGGCACTCGATCTCGCTGGTCAGGAATTATATATCTATGTTAGATCCATCCCTCTGATTCTCGGAAAGTCATTGTCGGGTCGTCAGAGGGGGTCAAATTTCGATTTGAAAATTTCAAAAAATTCTATCACACTTATTAGAGGATGATAATCTGGTAAGCGATTATTATCCATGCTATTTGAAGAACAGAATAAACAAGAAAATCAATAACGTTTGTACAATAATAATGAAATACCCTAAATATTTGGAGAATGGTATCATCAAAATATATGCACTTTGCAAAAATAATAATTATAAATGCAAAAAATTTGTGATACATATTGTCGGTAATCATGTGAAAGTGTACTCTTCTTCTTTTGACTTTTGCCATCCCTCCATCCCTCTGATTCTCGAAAAGTCATTGTCGGGTCGTCAGAGGGGGTCAAATTTCGATTTGAAAATTTCAAAAAATTCTATCACACTTATTAGAGGATGGCACTCGATCTCGCTGGTCAGGAATTATATATCTATGTTAGATCCATCCCTCTGATTCTCGAAAAGTCATTGTCGGGTCGTCAGAGGGGGTCAAATTTCGATTTGAAAATTTCAAAAAATTCTATCACACTTATTAGAGGATGGCACACGAATCTCGCTGGTCAGGAATTATATATCTATGTTAGATCCATCTCTCTGATTCCCGGAAAGTCATTGTCGGATCGTCAGAGGGGGTCAAATTTCGATTTGAAAATTTCAAAAAATTCTATCACACTTATTAGAGGATGATAATCTGGTAAGCGATTATTATCCATGCTATTTGAAGAACAGAATAAACAAGAATATCAATAACGTTTGTACAATAATAATGAAATACCCTAAATATTTGGAGAATGGTATCATCAAAATATATGCACTTTGCAAAAATAATAATTATAAATGCAAAAAATTTGTGATACATATTGTCGGTAATCATGTGAAAGTGTACTCTTCTTTTTTTGACTTTTGCCATCCCTCCATCCCTCTGATTCTCGAAAAGTCATTGTCGGGTCGTCAGAGGGGGTCAAATTTCGATTTGAAAACTTCAAAAAATTCTATCACACTTATTAGAGGATGGCACTCGATCTCGCTGGTCAGGAATTATATATCTATGTTAGATCCATCCCTCTGATTCTCGAAAAGTCATTGTCGGGTCGTCAGAGGGGGTCAAATTTCGATTTGAAAATTTCAAAAAATTCTATCACACTTATTAGAGGATGGCACACGAATCTCGCTGGTCAGGAATTATATATCTATGTTAGATCCATCTCTCTGATTCCCGAAAAGTCATTGTCGGGTCGTCAGAGGGGGTCAAATTTCGATTTGAAAATTTCAAAAAATTCTATCACACTTATTAGAGGATGGCACACGATCTCGCTGGTCAGGAATTATATATCTATGTTAGATCCATCTCTCTGATTCCCGAAAAGTCATTGTCGGGTCGTCAGAGGGGGTCAAATTTCGATTTGAAAATTTCAAAAAATTCTATCACACTTATTAGAGGATGGCACTCGATCTCGCTGGTCAGGAATTATATATCTATGTTAGATCCATCCCTCTGATTCTCGGAAAGTCATTGTCGGGTCGTCAGAGGGGGTCAAATTTCGATTTGAAAATTTCAAAAAATTCTATCACACTTATTAGAGGATGATAATCTGGTAAGCGATTATTATCCATGCTATTTGAAGAACAGAATAAACAAGAATATCAATAACGTTTGTACAATAATAATGAAATACCCTAAATATTTGAAGAATGGTATCATCAAAATATATGCACTTTGCAAAAATAATAATTATAAATGCAAAAAATTTGTGATACATATTGTCTGTAATCATGTGAAAGTGTACTCTTCTTCTTTTGACTTTTGCCATCCCTCCATCCCTCTGATTCTCGAAAAGTCATTGTCGGGTCGTCAGAGGGGGTCAAATTTCGATTTGAAAATTTCAAAAAATTCTATCACACTTATTAGAGGATGGCACACGATCTCGCTGGTCAGGAATTATATATCTATGTTAGATCCATCCCTCTGATTCTCGAAAAGTCATTGTCGGGTCGTCAGAGGGGGTCAAATTTCGATTTGAAAATTTCAAAAAATTCTATCACACTTATTAGAGGATGATAATCTGGTAAGCGATTATTATCCATGCTATTTGAAGAACAGAATAAACAAGAATATCAATAACGTTTGAGTAGATAATCAAGAGGGTTTCTACGTAATTTTGGCACATGGCCCACCTAATGGTATCATCTTTTATTAAGTTGAATGTCTCGTTCAAGTTAAATGTCTCGTTCAGTCAATTAAAATGAAAAAAAATGCGAATTCTTCGTGGGATTTGAACCCGGACCTGTGGGTTGGCAAGCCAACACGCTACCTCATCGCTACCGAGGCCCCATGGATATATTTGTGCTACCAAAGGTACTGTTGCTTCTCTTTCTCCCTCTCTCTCATGAATGGCACTATAACTATTTCATTCGGAATGAAAAGATTTGGTGGTCCATCACTCATGATAAATTTGGTATTTCGGTTTGTGTTAGCAGATGACTGTTTGATGCGAGTCCGTTGGATATCTTTGTCTTAACAAAGTTACTGTTGCTCACCGTTCTCTTTCTCTCATCAGTGGGCTATATTATTATTTGGAATGAAAATATTTGGTGGTAGTTCATCACTCATAATGAAGTTGGTATTTCGGTTTGTGTGCTAGCAGATGACAGCCCCGCCCCCCGCTTAATTCTCTCAGTGGGGTAATTGAATAGATATCATATTTGGTAGAGTCCATCGCATATGTTTGGAGCTATTGTTAGATGAAACAATTCTTCATTCAGGGGATTGCAAAGTCCATCGTATGCATCAACCATCATGCTGTTATTGTGGAACAAGAAGATAGGTAGAAGATCGAATAATGATAAATTGATTGCATCAGCTATTCGGCGTCGCCGTAAAACAACATCCGCACGATATGCAACCAGTCGTGCGTGAAAGTACCCAGTTAGGAGGAATAAGGAAATCGAATTGAAGGCAGTCATTTATCATTTTTTCTGTGAAAAGTGAATGTGAATTTATATTCGATTGAAATATAAATGGACCTCGTCCCTCGTTCGTGAGTTCACCATGATTTGATTTTAAAATCTGTATATGGAAATAAAATAGTTCAAAGGGCTTGTGGATCTGACTTGTGCTCTTGCGTATCATTTCTTATTTTTTAAATATGGTTTGTATCAACATTTTCATCACTTGTTACTTGCTGATTCAGCTAATTGTAAATTGAAATGATTAGAAAAGAAAAACTAGTATATCACACTAGTTTTACACGACTATTTACACGACTATTGGAGCATTTACGCTTTGCTCGTCGCACTCCAAGACACTCGTGCACCGAATAAACTTCCCTGGAAACTTGTATAATAATGAAGTAGAATGGAGCTCGAAGTCATCTCCACTAACTGAAAAATTTCAAAACAAATCATGATTTCAAGCAGTTTCAAAAATAAAATACGAGAAGTTTTTTCTACGAGGAAGAAGTTGGGGGGAAATTTATGAGAAAATAGTTGTATTGTTTGTATTGATACCGAAATGACATCACCTAAATTACATCTGAAAACTACGTTGGATGGAAATGTGAATGCGAAACCACGGTTACGCGTTGAAATTTTTATCTACCCCTCACGATAATTTCAAGACGTTGAGATGAATTCTCCTTTGTATGATAATAACATACCAACCAGATGAGGTGGGAGCTGTCAAGTAAGAAACTTAATTTGCATAATCAAATGAAACGATCGGGATATTCATGAGGTGCCATTCTAAATAATCTTAACAGGATGCAATTAGTGAAGATAATTCTTTTTCATGAATAAACAAGGTGGCTCATCAATACCTATTCTGTATCGAATTTTAGTGGCCTTTTTACAACCTCTAACGAGCACTGCATAATCATTATATCTCTCGAGTATGAAGTTTGACTATGATTGATACACTATACTTTTTCTACGTATATATCATATTGAAAATGTCCATTCACAACTAATTATTATAATAATATTGAGAGTAACCTAGTGACTGACTAACAATGTTAAGTATAACACAACGAACTTATCGTTTTGTGCACTCATGGACCAAATAATCGAATACACTCAAATTTTTTATATCTTACTGAAAACATTATTTGTAACATGAGAAGTTTGTACCAGTGAGATTAGTTTATTTTACAATTCTAATCTTCGAAACTGTGGTTCGACTTGAAACGTTGTGCATATGTATATATCAAATTCACCTGAAATATTATCTCGATGGTAGTAAGAAGATGAAACGAGGAGAAAGTTTTTGGAACATTCGACAGGGAAAGTTGTTTGGGCAGTCCTCCTTAAAATAGTATTCGAGAGAAGGTGATTTTTTTATATTCATTGATATACACTGTTTCTGATAGTCCGAATATGAACTCATATCATATCGACTCAGTCAATGAAGATTTATCAAAACATAGAGATGCTCCAACTTCAATCTAGCATAACCGTAAACTAATCATGACTTCCTAATTAGCATCAGTTGCAATGTTTGCTTTTATGCCTATATACAAGGGATGATAGGAGAACCACTCTTCTAGGATGAATATAGTACCCTGAGAAATTCAAAGATACAATAACCTTGGACCTGATATTCATTATAATTCATACTAATGTTTATTTTATAGCAACAGTATCTGTATTTAGGTAGGCATATCAAAAAATGTAAGAGCTATAAGAGATAATTTGTGAAATGTATCATTATAATAAATTCGCTATTCTTGTAATACAAAGACTTTAAAACACGGTACAAATCATGTTCTTTAAAAACGTTACAATGGTGTCTCAAGCCACGGTTGCGAATCCGTATTTTCCAAAAATTAGCACTTCAAATGAAACGATATGAAATTCAAAAAGTAGAAAATCGAGAAAATTTTCAGTTTTCTATAATAGTTCATAGAATCAATAGATTAATTAGTTTCATAGATTTGAAATTCGTACCGATTAATGGGTTTCAGGTTAGGAATCCCCTATTTCATTGACAGATTATCATAATTTGGTGAAATGTCTTTCAAACAGATGGACTCTCTCTCTGTCACCCAGATTCAGATCGATTTTGTGACGTGTCTGCTAAATGCTGACTGTTAGATTTCATTTCTTGGAGGTGGTTTATTATGGATACCAAGTGTATCCCACCTCTGTAGGCACTTCGGACAGTAACAGTACCTAATTACACTCTATTGATACATTCTACTAAAACTATATGTTTATAGGAAAAGTCACAGCTGCTCATCTCATTCGATGCCGATCATATTACTATATCTGCTCCATATGGTTCCTGGTTTCTGTAAAGACGTAGCAAGGATAATCTCGTGGATATTTAACACTCACAAAACTTCGATTGACACACCCAAAACTGATGATCATGTTTTCTTCCTAAAAGTGAACAAGTGAAGATGCATTCGAAAAACAGTTTGAACTTACTACGACTAGTCCTATAACTAATTTCTTCACCAGATGCTCAATCCTTGATGCTGATTGAGGTCCAGGGCGGTCAATAAGGTGATGATTTTAATTCGCGCAGCTTAACATTCACATTATTCATTGTCCACCTTATGTTTCTTATTCATCATAATTCCAAATAAGTTCCCATCACGCATTATTATTATAGAAGTTTCGTTTTTTCTGCTCTAGAAACGAACAGACCATGATTTTCGGCACACTTACAATAGCAACTGTTGATTCGCTCATGATGCATTGAAAACAAAATATATTCATTATCCGATGTTCCGTTGATACTTCTGAATTCCCTAGTCAGTTAGTTTACGCTCCCACATAATTTACATTTTGAACTGAAATTCCCACTGAGATAATGAAATGAACAGGTATATACTTCTCTTTAATTTTCCGCTGGAAAAACAATATTATTCAATCTACAACCGATGTTCATTGTCTGTAAAATAAAAGTTGACGATTTTCAGAACAGAAAGATGCATAGAATTTGGTGAGTAATAGTGAAGATATGTTATGGTTTCAATCGAAAAGGCAGCCGGGTAAGAGGCAAAAAAGGTTTGGTTTTCCTTCAATTTATCGAGTGAAAACCATTCATGAAACCTAATTGTTGAATTGAAATAAAATAGTTATTGGAACAATACCCAGGGAGCAAAAAACATCTTCCAGGAATATCATACCACGCAAAGATATGGAGATGAAATAACTCAGAGAGAGTAACTATAATAGAAGAATTTACATAAAATAATGAGAAAAATTCAAGATAAATTTGTTACTGAAAATACTGAAATATGTTCTCTCAATCAAATAACTACAAAATGCTCATACATTTATGAATGGACACAAATTTGCCTACAAGAAATTTGCTCAAAGCAGCTGAAATTTCTGAATTCTGAGATGGATTCATCGACGTATTCTTGTCTTCAAAAATAATATCAGTCTTGCATTTTTCTTTCGGTTTACGATACTTAGTTTATCCAACATGAGACTTTTTCATATTTCAATTTTCAACCTCCTCAACTGTATCAATATATCCGCATCCGCAATAGTAAAAATAAATGAATATGATGAGTGTATTCGTAACACAAAATTCCCCACCAACATTCTAACATCATTCAACTCCACAAGGGTTTGTTTTATTTCTTACTGTTCACTTGTTAATAATGTTCATAATGCCAAACGAAGGGTGGAATCATATCTTGATTAAACCAGGTAGGCCATGAAAGTGATATAGTAGCCAGAACGAACTCAATTTCATAGAACAAGATCCCCAAATGAGAAAATCATGTGAAATTATGAACATATAGAGCCACATTTTTTTGCAACAATTTTGCAACAGTTGCAGCGCTTCAATAAGCTCCCTCAAACAAAGGTCTCAGATTTCTGTTTGTTATCTGAGTTCCAGGATGATTACAAAAAAAGAATCACACATGTGTTATACTTGGCAAAAATTGAGACCTGGGTGTGTAATGTGTGGGCTATGATTATCAACCAATCGAAATACTAGCTTCAGTAGTAGGACCAGTATGACGCGCCAAATATTTCAGGAATCTAAGCTACTCATCATCCAATCTGAAGTTTGCACAGCATCAGATCCAGGAGTGCATCCATTCAATTACTTAGAATTCACCCTTTGAAGGGCAAACATGAAAAGTGGTGGGAACTGTGAACCAACAGCATTTTTAATGGCACATACTAATGAAGTATGTGACCTCTTCCAGCGGAGACTATTTTTGCTACTCTACGTTGTCCCTTTGGAGTCAATATTTTGGGCAGAATGGTTGGCACTGTTGAAAAAGGCCAGATTCATCGGCATCATAGATACGATTGGCTGCGGCGGAGTTGGGATTTCACTCTTTCGAAGGTATTGAAGAACTTATCGATGGAATTGAAGGTGCTTCGGAGTTTTTTATTGTTGTTGAAGTAGTTGAATCAAAATCAGCTCCAGCAATATGCCCATCTTTGTTGAACCTATGATATATTCTATTTTCTTCGGAAAACTGGAAATATGATTCGCGGAGTTGTATCGAGGTTAGTCCAAGGCCTCGAACATTGCATTCACTTCAATATTCAACGAAACCCTTGGTTTTTGTTGGTCATTGAACTAATTCTACATCTACCAACTTGCTAAGAGAGCTCCACGCATTGAACTTGATTTTTCAACACATCGTCTCAAAGTTGCCTCAGTTCCATTGGACAGAAGCTTCATTTTTTTTTTTTATTATCTGTGGACAACACGAAAGGGAAACCTATGATGTTCGAGAAACATCGTGTTAGCCAGCGGTGGAATTTTGGGAGAGTAGGAAGGTGTTGGAATTCTTCTTGAAAGTTTGGAGGTTGTAAGCATCAGGAAAGACTTCACTAGGCAAAGAATTCCACAACTTCGCCGTTCTATTGAGGAATGATGCTTGGTATAGCGATGTTCGACAGGTCTCGAGCCTGACAGTGTAGGGATGACCAGCTTGAGCTCGTCTGGTTTGTCTACTAGGAATCGCGCGTGGTGGCATAATAGATGATATTTCCGTTGAGCACCGACCATGAAAGTACCTATAAAAAAGGCATAGATCGCCGACCTTTCTACGATGATCTAGAAAGGTCAATGATTTGGTGAGTGTTGTATCATCGACTAGGCGAATAGCTCTCTTCTGAATTGAATCTAAGAGCTTTAGCGTATGTTTGGGGGCTGAGCTTCAAACATGTGAACAGTACTCCAGGACAGGTCGAATTTGTGCTTTGTAGATCATAAGCAGCTGCTGGGGATGTGAAGTATCTCTTCGCACGGAATAGAAAACCAAGTTTTTGTGAAGCAGTTTTCGCAATGGACCTCGCATGATCGTCCCATGAGAGAGCACTGTTGGTGGTGACACCATATGCATATATGCATTTATGCAACATATGCCTTATTATACCTCATACAGGGTGGCCCAATGAAAGCGAAACAAGTTATGCATTCTACTGAGAGATCAAGAAACTAACATTAAAATAAATGATTCTTTATGTAATGTTGGATAGGACAGGATTCAAATAAAACACATTAGGCACTTCTCAGATGAACATCGTTGCCACTACAAAATGAGAAATAGCGATGAAAGGAAAAAAAGCGTTGCTTTCCATCACTAGCCGATTATTTTCATAAACATGTTTTCTCGAGAACTACTGCATTGAATTCGAAAAACAAGGAAGCGTTGGTAAGAGATTTCGATTACCTTCAAAATGATGTATCACTTGACCCCTTATCCTATTTGAGATTCAAGTGTTGGAACTCACCCCTCCGAGGGGTTTGAAGTGAAAAAGATGAAACATGCGCAAAATATTTCTCCCTCGAAATAAAAATCGACCGGCTTGAGCGTTTTTTCTCCTATGTCAAATCGGCCTTGTTCAGTTTTCATTGGGCCACCCAGTATAATGGCATAATTTTTGCAGATTTCTGGTGTTTTGAGACTGATATATTATGCAGTTTGGTCATTTTTTGAGAAATAAACTAACATCACTACTTCTGAATCAATAATTTCATACAATTGATTGTGTAATTATCGATAATACTGATCTTTCTGGGATACACATAAGAGTGATATTCCACTATAATACCTCAATGATAGGTGTGAATACATGAATAGATTGAATTGTGCATATACCCTAAGATGGGTACATGTGAAAATCAGAACGCAGTGACCTGCAGACTATGCAACAAATATAACAACGCATCCATTGGGCTGCCTCATATGATATACATAGTGTCCTGGAATCGGAATTTAATATTTTATCATGGATATATTGGAAGAAGAGAGTTGCTCTTGAATATTGGCCATATGTTGACTTTGGTATGAATGTGAAATGCTGATGTTTCAGATGATTTTCGTGAATATTCCAGAAAATATCAGCATTTAAGTTCATTCATCCCCAGTATCGTCATCATGAAAAAAGAACAGTGATGTGAAAATGCCTGAGGTTGCTCGATAATAACTGTCCAGAACATCGGGGCTAAACTATTAGTCCTGGATCACCCGGTATATAGTGTCAGGAAGTATATGCTGATATGTGAAGTTAACTCTTTTATATGTTGATGAACATTTATCAATCACTATGAGAATATTATGACTTCCTAATATCACAAGACAAAACTAACAATGGAGTAGATATGTATAGAAAGGACGATTCAGAATTGTATTTATACTATTCATCTAATCCATTTCGAACTCAAGCTAGAAATTCATCCAGATCCAAATAAACATGAGATAATCTATCGATCTACTTGAGACAAAATCAGTGAAGGGCAAATGTATGGAATCAAATAAATATCTCTAGAAATGTCGAAATGGAATTTTGTAGATTTTCAACAATTTTGAATGAACATTCTATATTATTTCATTTATGTGTTGGAAAATATAATCTCAAGTACAGAATATGGGATTGGACATCTATTCCAAGACCAACTGAGATGTCTACAAGAAATAAGTTATCCTTTATGAGGCAAGGATTTGAGAGTCAGAGTCTATGAAATAGAATCATCAGCCATATATCAATCATATCATAATATGGTATCATATCATTTATCACAATTATCCGTAGAAGCCGGTTGTAGATAATATTGAACCGAATATCGAACTGAGCCCCCACCAAAGACAAAGCCAACAACAGCGAAATACCTAGTTTGATTTGGCGTATGTGAACGTAGGAATCTGAGAGTGATAAATCAAAATTGCTTTGTATGTGCGTCTGAAGTAGATAGTTATTACATCAGTCAGAAGAAAAAATTATTGGCTTTTGCCTACTTGATTATGTCGAATTGTGATACCTTACTATGGCTTTCCAAGATTGACACTAGATGGCGTCACCTCTGCTGATTTCTACAGTTCTTGAAAACCCTGGAAAATACGAATGGAATTTTAAATTCAACACAAATGCAAAAATTGAACCGTTAGCTAATCACTGTCACTGTCAGATATCCGTCATTATTAGTAAGAGTGGATTTGACTTCACATACTCAAACAGTGAGACCTTATTGATGTTCATTTTTCAGCTTTTAAGGGGATTTTCTCTCCTCGTTTCTAAAAAATAGAGTAGAAGTTATTAAAAATTATTGCAATATATTTGTAGTAAGGACAGATTTAGGATCTGTCCCAAAATGTCACTGCGTTTGAAATTAAACCTTTAAGATACCTAAAAGAAAAATTCTCTATTGGTCAGTGACACCTTGTTTTTTCAAAAACAAGAGTAAGAGTACTCTTTAGAGTAAGATAAGTAGAGGTTTTACTGTAGAGATAATCAAGTTTTTGAAAAAATTTGAAAATACAAATATATTTAATAAGAATAAAACCTCTACTTATCTTACTCTAAAGAGTACGCTTACTCTTGTTTTTGAAAAAACAAGGTGTCACTGACCAATAGAGAATTTTTCTTTTAGGTATCTTAAAGGTTTAATTTCAAACGCAGTGACATTTTGGGACAGATCCTAAATCTGTCCTTACTACAAATATATTGCAATAATTTTTAATAACTTCTACTCTATTTTTTAGAAACGAGGAGAGAAAATCCCCTTAAAAGCTGAAAAATGAACATCAATAAGGTCTCACTGCTTGAGTATGTGAAGTCAAATCCACTCTTACTAATAATGACGGATATCTGACAGTGACAGTGATTAGCTAACGGTTCAATTTTTGCATTTGTGTTGAATTTAAAATTCCATTCGTATTTTCCAGGGTTTTCAAGAACTGTAGAAATCAGCAGAGGTGACGCCATCTAGTGTCAATCTTGGAAAGCCATAGTAAGGTATCACAATTCGACATAATCAAGTAGGCAAAAGCCAATAATTTTTTCTTCTGACTGATGTAATAACTATCTACTTCAGACGCACATACAAAGCAATTTTGATTTATCACTCTCAGATTCCTACGTTCACATACGCCAAATCAAACTAGGTATTTCGCTGTTGTTGGCTTTGTCTTTGGTGGGGGCTCAGTTCGATATTCGGTTCAATATTATCTACAACCGGCTTCTACGGATAATTGTGATAAATGATATGATACCATATTATGATATGATTGATATATGGCTGATGATTCTATTTCATAGACTCTGACTCTCAAATCCTTGCCTCATAAAGGATAACTTATTTCTTGTAGACATCTCAGTTGGTCTTGGAATAGATGTCCAATCCCATATTCTGTACTTGAGATTATATTTTCCAACACATAAATGAAATAATATAGAATGTTCATTCAAAATTGTTGAAAATCTACAAAATTCCATTTCGACATTTCTAGAGATATTTATTTGATTCCATACATTTGCCCTTCACTGATTTTGTCTCAAGTAGATCGATAGATTATCTCATGTTTATTTGGATCTGGATGAATTTCTAGCTTGAGTTCGAAATGGATTAGATGAATAGTATAAATACAATTCTGAATCGTCCTTTCTATACATATCTACTCCATTGTTAGTTTTGTCTTGTGATATTAGGAAGTCATAATATTCTCATAGTGATTGATAAATGTTCATCAACATATAAAAGAGTTAACTTCACATATCAGCATATACTTCCTGACACTATATACCGGGTGATCCAGGACTAATAGTTTAGCCCCGATGTTCTGGACAGTTATTATCGAGCAACCTCAGGCATTTTCACATCACTGTTCTTTTTTCATGATGACGATACTGGGGATGAATGAACTTAAATGCTGATATTTTCTGGAATATTCACGAAAATCATCTGAAACATCAGCATTTCACATTCATACCAAAGTCAACATATGGCCAATATTCAAGAGCAACTCTCTTCTTCCAATATATCCATGATAAAATATTAAATTCCGATTCCAGGACACTATGTATATCATATGAGGCAGCCCAATGGATGCGTTGTTATATTTGTTGCATAGTCTGCAGGTCACTGCGTTCTGATTTTCACATGTACCCATCTTAGGGTATATGCACAATTCAATCTATTCATGTATTCACACCTATCATTGAGGTATTATAGTGGAATATCACTCTTATGTGTATCCCAGAAAGATCAGTATTATCGATAATTACACAATCAATTGTATGAAATTATTGATTCAGAAGTAGTGATGTTAGTTTATTTCTCAAAAAATGACCAAACTGCATAATATATCAGTCTCAAAACACCAGAAATCTGCAAAAATTATGCCATTATACTGGGTGGCCCAATGAAAACTGAACAAGGCCGATTTGACATAGGAGAAAAAACGCTCAAGCCGGTCGATTTTTATTTCGAGGGAGAAATATTTTGCGCATGTTTCATCTTTTTCACTTCAAACCCCTCGGAGGGGTGAGTTCCAACACTTGAATCTCAAATAGGATAAGGGGTCAAGTGATACATCATTTTGAAGGTAATCGAAATCTCTTACCAACGCTTCCTTGTTTTTCGAATTCAATGCAGTAGTTCTCGAGAAAACATGTTTATGAAAATAATCGGCTAGTGATGGAAAGCAACGCTTTTTTTCCTTTCATCGCTATTACTCATTTTGTAGTGGCAACGATGTTCATCTGAGAAGTGCCTAATGTGTTTTATTTGAATCCTGTCCTATCCAACATTACATAAAGAATCATTTATTTTAATGTTAGTTTCTTGATCTCTCAGTAGAATGCATAACTTGTTTCGCTTTCATTGGGCCACCCTGTATGAGGTATAATAAGGCATATGTTGCATAAATGCATATATGCATATGGTGTCACCACCAACAGTGCTCTCTCATGGGACGATCATGCGAGGTCCATTGCGAAAACTGCTTCACAAAAACTTGGTTTTCTATTCCGTGCGAAGAGATACTTCACATCCCCAGCAGCTGCTTATGATCTACAAAGCACAAATTCGACCTGTCCTGGAGTACTGTTCACATGTTTGAAGCTCAGCCCCCAAACATACGCTAAAGCTCTTAGATTCAATTCAGAAGAGAGCTATTCGCCTAGTCGATGATACAACACTCACCAAATCATTGACCTTTCTAGATCATCGTAGAAAGGTCGGCGATCTATGCCTTTTTTATAGGTACTTTCATGGTCGGTGCTCAACGGAAATATCATCTATTATGCCACCACGCGCGATTCCTAGTAGACAAACCAGACGAGCTCAAGCTGGTCATCCCTACACTGTCAGGCTCGAGACCTGTCGAACATCGCTATACCAAGCATCATTCCTCAATAGAACGGCGAAGTTGTGGAATTCTTTGCCTAGTGAAGTCTTTCCTGATGCTTACAACCTCCAAACTTTCAAGAAGAATTCCAACACCTTCCTACTCTCCCAAAATTCCACCGCTGGCTAACACGATGTTTCTCGAACATCATAGGTTTCCCTTTCGTGTTGTCCACAGATAATAAAAAAAAAAAATGAAGCTTCTGTCCAATGGAACTGAGGCAACTTTGAGACGATGTGTTGAAAAATCAAGTTCAATGCGTGGAGCTCTCTTAGCAAGTTGGTAGATGTAGAATTAGTTCAATGACCAACAAAAACCAAGGGTTTCGTTGAATATTGAAGTGAATGCAATGTTCGAGGCCTTGGACTAACCTCGATACAACTCCGCGAATCATATTTCCAGTTTTCCGAAGAAAATAGAATATATCATAGGTTCAACAAAGATGGGCATATTGCTGGAGCTGATTTTGATTCAACTACTTCAACAACAATAAAAAACTCCGAAGCACCTTCAATTCCATCGATAAGTTCTTCAATACCTTCGAAAGAGTGAAATCCCAACTCCGCCGCAGCCAATCGTATCTATGATGCCGATGAATCTGGCCTTTTTCAACAGTGCCAACCATTCTGCCCAAAATATTGACTCCAAAGGGACAACGTAGAGTAGCAAAAATAGTCTCCGCTGGAAGAGGTCACATACTTCATTAGTATGTGCCATTAAAAATGCTGTTGGTTCACAGTTCCCACCACTTTTCATGTTTGCCCTTCAAAGGGTGAATTCTAAGTAATTGAATGGATGCACTCCTGGATCTGATGCTGTGCAAACTTCAGATTGGATGATGAGTAGCTTAGATTCCTGAAATATTTGGCGCGTCATACTGGTCCTACTACTGAAGCTAGTATTTCGATTGGTTGATAATCATAGCCCACACATTACACACCCAGGTCTCAATTTTTGCCAAGTATAACACATGTGTGATTCTTTTTTTGTAATCATCCTGGAACTCAGATAACAAACAGAAATCTGAGACCTTTGTTTGAGGGAGCTTATTGAAGCGCTGCAACTGTTGCAAAATTGTTGCAAAAAAATGTGGCTCTATATGTTCATAATTTCACATGATTTTCTCATTTGGGGATCTTGTTCTATGAAATTGAGTTCGTTCTGGCTACTATATCACTTTCATGGCCTACCTGGTTTAATCAAGATATGATTCCACCCTTCGTTTGGCATTATGAACATTATTAACAAGTGAACAGTAAGAAATAAAACAAACCCTTGTGGAGTTGAATGATGTTAGAATGTTGGTGGGGAATTTTGTGTTACGAATACACTCATCATATTCATTTATTTTTACTATTGCGGATGCGGATATATTGATACAGTTGAGGAGGTTGAAAATTGAAATATGAAAAAGTCTCATGTTGGATAAACTAAGTATCGTAAACCGAAAGAAAAATGCAAGACTGATATTATTTTTGAAGACAAGAATACGTCGATGAATCCATCTCAGAATTCAGAAATTTCAGCTGCTTTGAGCAAATTTCTTGTAGGCAAATTTGTGTCCATTCATAAATGTATGAGCATTTTGTAGTTATTTGATTGAGAGAACATATTTCAGTATTTTCAGTAACAAATTTATCTTGAATTTTTCTCATTATTTTATGTAAATTCTTCTATTATAGTTACTCTCTCTGAGTTATTTCATCTCCATATCTTTGCGTGGTATGATATTCCTGGAAGATGTTTTTTGCTCCCTGGGTATTGTTCCAATAACTATTTTATTTCAATTCAACAATTAGGTTTCATGAATGGTTTTCACTCGATAAATTGAAGGAAAACCAAACCTTTTTTGCCTCTTACCCGGCTGCCTTTTCGATTGAAACCATAACATATCTTCACTATTACTCACCAAATTCTATGCATCTTTCTGTTCTGAAAATCGTCAACTTTTATTTTACAGACAATGAACATCGGTTGTAGATTGAATAATATTGTTTTTCCAGCGGAAAATTAAAGAGAAGTATATACCTGTTCATTTCATTATCTCAGTGGGAATTTCAGTTCAAAATGTAAATTATGTGGGAGCGTAAACTAACTGACTAGGGAATTCAGAAGTATCAACGGAACATCGGATAATGAATATATTTTGTTTTCAATGCATCATGAGCGAATCAACAGTTGCTATTGTAAGTGTGCCGAAAATCATGGTCTGTTCGTTTCTAGAGCAGAAAAAACGAAACTTCTATAATAATAATGCGTGATGGGAACTTATTTGGAATTATGATGAATAAGAAACATAAGGTGGACAATGAATAATGTGAATGTTAAGCTGCGCGAATTAAAATCATCACCTTATTGACCGCCCTGGACCTCAATCAGCATCAAGGATTGAGCATCTGGTGAAGAAATTAGTTATAGGACTAGTCGTAGTAAGTTCAAACTGTTTTTCGAATGCATCTTCACTTGTTCACTTTTAGGAAGAAAACATGATCATCAGTTTTGGGTGTGTCAATCGAAGTTTTGTGAGTGTTGAATATCCACGAGATTATCCTTGCTACGTCTTTACAGAAACCAGGAACCATATGGAGCAGATATAGTAATATGATCGGCATCGAATGAGATGAGCAGCTGTGACTTTTCCTATAAACATATAGTTTTAGTAGAATGTATCAATAGAGTGTAATTAGGTACTGTTACTGTCCGAAGTGCCTACAGAGGTGGGATACACTTGGTATCCATAATAAACCACCTCCAAGAAATGAAATCTAACAGTCAGCATTTAGCAGACACGTCACAAAATCGATCTGAATCTGGGTGACAGAGAGAGAGTCCATCTGTTTGAAAGACATTTCACCAAATTATGATAATCTGTCAATGAAATAGGGGATTCCTAACCTGAAACCCATTAATCGGTACGAATTTCAAATCTATGAAACTAATTAATCTATTGATTCTATGAACTATTATAGAAAACTGAAAATTTTCTCGATTTTCTACTTTTTGAATTTCATATCGTTTCATTTGAAGTGCTAATTTTTGGAAAATACGGATTCGCAACCGTGGCTTGAGACACCATTGTAACGTTTTTAAAGAACATGATTTGTACCGTGTTTTAAAGTCTTTGTATTATCTCTTATAGCTCTTACATTTTTTGATATGCCTACCTAAATACAGATACTGTTGCTATAAAATAAACATTAGTATGAATTATAATGAATATCAGGTCCAAGGTTATTGTATCTTTGAATTTCTCAGGGTACTATATTCATCCTAGAAGAGTGGTTCTCCTATCATCCCTTGTATATAGGCATAAAAGCAAACATTGCAACTGATGCTAATTAGGAAGTCATGATTAGTTTACGGTTATGCTAGATTGAAGTTGGAGCATCTCTATGTTTTGATAAATCTTCATTGACTGAGTCGATATGATATGAGTTCATATTCGGACTATCAGAAACAGTGTATATCAATGAATATAAAAAAATCACCTTCTCTCGAATACTATTTTAAGGAGGACTGCCCAAACAACTTTCCCTGTCGAATGTTCCAAAAACTTTCTCCTCGTTTCATCTTCTTACTACCATCGAGATAATATTTCAGGTGAATTTGATATATACATATGCACAACGTTTCAAGTCGAACCACAGTTTCGAAGATTAGAATTGTAAAATAAACTAATCTCACTGGTACAAACTTCTCATGTTACAAATAATGTTTTCAGTAAGATATAAAAAATTTGAGTGTATTCGATTATTTGGTCCATGAGTGCACAAAACGATAAGTTCGTTGTGTTATACTTAACATTGTTAGTCAGTCACTAGGTTACTCTCAATATTATTATAATTAATAGTTGTGAATGGACATTTTCAATATGATATATACGTAGAAAAAGTATAGTGTATCAATCATAGTCAAACTTCATACTCGAGAGATATAATGATTATGCAGTGCTCGTTAGAGGTTGTAAAAAGGCCACTAAAATTCGATACAGAATAGGTATTGATGAGCCACCTTGTTCATTCATGAAAAAGAATTATCTTCACTAATTGCATCCTGTTAAGATTATTTAGAATGGCACCTCATGAATATCCCGATCGTTTCATTTGATTATGCAAATTAAGTTTCTTACTTGACAGCTCCCACCTCATCTGGTTGGTATGTTATTATCATACAAAGGAGAATTCATCTCAACGTCTTGAAATTATCGTGAGGGGTAGATAAAAATTTCAACGCGTAACCGTGGTTTCGCATTCACATTTCCATCCAACGTAGTTTTCAGATGTAATTTAGGTGATGTCATTTCGGTATCAATACAAACAATACAACTATTTTCTCATAAATTTCCCCCCAACTTCTTCCTCGTAGAAAAAACTTCTCGTATTTTATTTTTGAAACTGCTTGAAATCATGATTTGTTTTGAAATTTTTCAGTTAGTGGAGATGACTTCGAGCTCCATTCTACTTCATTATTATACAAGTTTCCAGGGAAGTTTATTCGGTGCACGAGTGTCTTGGAGTGCGACGAGCAAAGCGTAAATGCTCCAATAGTCGTGTAAATAGTCGTGTAAAACTAGTGTGATATACTAGTTTTTCTTTTCTAATCATTTCAATTTACAATTAGCTGAATCAGCAAGTAACAAGTGATGAAAATGTTGATACAAACCATATTTAAAAAATAAGAAATGATACGCAAGAGCACAAGAGTAGGGGTGGCGTCGGTATAGACCACCCCCACCCCTCCACTTTTCCACAGTCGAGTGAGCATCAAACACAACATATGCGACTTCGCCAAAACACATCAAACCCAACATGTGCGACTTCGCCAAAACGCATCAAACCCAAATGTAACACAACCGCAAATGTGGCTAACCTACCTTGATGAGCCGAGTCGGTAGCATACCTAACCTATCTAAAATAGTTCCACCAGCCAGGGGCGTACCTAACCTATCTAATAACCCCACCAGGGTCGTACCTAACCTATCTAATAGCCCCACCAGGGTCGTACGAACCCCCATAAATATTTTCGGGGGGTACACAGGTCCACATCCCCAATGACCCGCCCCACACCGTTTCAATGTCCCACCCCGACCTACAACATACGTCATGCGTCATACGGTGAAACGTCAAAACGATGAAACGTCAAAACGATGAAACGTCAAAACGACGAAACGTCAAAACGACGAAACGTCAAAACAACGAAACGTCAAAGCGATGAAACGTCAATCGGCATCGAGATTTTCGGGGGGGTACACAGGTCCACATCCCCAATGACCCGCCCCACACCGTTTCAATGTCCCACCCCGACCTACAACATACGTCATGCGTCATACGGTGAAACGTCAAAACGATGAAACGTCAAAACGATGAAACGTCAAAACGACGAAACGTCAAAACGACGAAACGTCAAAACAACGAAACGTCAAAGCGATGAAACGTCAATCGGCATCGAGATTTTCGGGGGGGTACACAGGTCCACATCCCCAATGACCCGCCCCACACCGTTTCAATGTCCCACCCCGACCTACAACATACGTCATGCGTCATACGGTGAAACGTCAAAACGATGAAACGTCAAAACGATGAAACGTCAAAACGACGAAACGTCAAAACGACGAAACGTCAAAACAACGAAACGTCAAAGCGATGAAACGTCAATCGGCATCGAGATTTTCGGGGGGTACACAGGTCCACATCCCCAATGACCCGCCCCACACCGTTTCAATGTCCCACCCCGACCTACAACATACGTCATGCGTCATACGGTGAAACGTCAAAACGATGAAACGTCAAAACGATGAAACGTCAAAACGACGAAACGTCAAAACGACGAAACGTCAAAACAACGAAACGTCAAAGCGATGAAACGTCAATCGGCATCGAGATTTTCGGGGGTACACAGGTCCACATCCCCAATGACCCGCCCCACACCGTTTCAATGTCCCACCCCGACCTACAACATACGTCATGCGTCATACGGTAAAACGTCAAAACGATGAAACGCCAAAACGATGAATAGGTCATTAGGTATTTTCAAATCAGCGGCGTGGTTGTGAATTTTGAGTGTCCTTTTCCTCAGGAAACGAGCATGAACTATTATATCGAATGATTTCCCGAAACAGATGATGAAATATTGTTATTCTAGGATTTCACTTTCAGCGTAGAGAAAATATGTCGACGTCTGCTTTCGTTGAAGGTGGACTCGCACTTTCTGATGAGAAGCGATCTATAATTACGTCAGAAAGAATACGACGCGTCAGAGATGTCTGTATGGAATTCATATTGATAAGGTCGAATAAGCAAGCGAATTGATTACGTTTTGTTTCCGAGTACAAAAACAATGTGTGACAATCAGAGTGGGAGAGATAGCGATAACCGCTCGTATTCAATACCTTCAGACAATTATCGTTACAGTGTTGTCTTATGTTACAAATTATCCGATAATATAACAATCTATGTTGCCATTTATAAATGCATTACCATCGTTCCAGAGATACGCTTCAATATGATTGTTATAAAAATATGTAATGTACAGATTATAGGTAATTAACTTAAAAAACGTCAAATCACGCACCCGTCACGTATCTTTGACGCAGTCGAACATTTCTTACCACATTTCCTCTATTGAATACACGTGGAAGTACTCCCTTTAGGCTCCAAAACTTCTACCTTCATTCCATCCGTCAACAAATGATAGTAGTCACAAGAAACCAACAGTGAACCCCCACTCCTTCTTCATACAATGCCACAGCTGAAATTTTTTCTGAGGTTGGTATAACTTGCAAAAATTTTGAATATAAGTAGTCGAGAGCGAATACCTTTTTGAATTATGGAAAAAATCAAGTTCTTCTATGGTGCGACAGCAGTGAACAGAATCAAACAATTACATGTCAGTGACGAGTTCAAGATATTAATCGAACAATGGTATCATGATCAAAAGATATCATGCTATATACTATATATCGACGAGAAGCCAACATCGTTTGCTTTGATATCAAGAATGGACTTTGATCCTTTGAAGCAACATAGCAATCCAAAAACACTCAATTTAATCTATACGTTGAAGGAACATCGAAGAAAAGGATATGCTGCAAAATTAGTCTTACATATCAAAAAAATCATTCAATTTTCTACTTTTTCATCTAATACAGCATCAGAAACATTGTTTATGAAATGTAAATGTATTAATCATGGGGAAATGAATGGCTGTGTAATGTTCAGATGTCCATAATAAATATATAAAGGTTTTCACGTTTATCATTTACCTTCATCATCCATATATTCGAATGGAAGATTCATTTGTGGAAGGTATCTCGAATCAGTATTTAGCAGTGATTTTCTCAAGTCCAATTATATCGTTATTCATATCTACGTCTGTGGAAAATAGTTATTGTATATTCTGCAAATTATTATATGAGAACAATGTCGTTACAGTTTTCGGAAAAGACGCATTTACTGTGATCTGAATTCGAACGTCTCGGACTTTATGAAATCATTTCATTTTATTCGTGAGATGTGTTATATAATATAGAGGGTGCAACCAGAGTGAAGTGTTCAGGTTTAGATTTCCAAAAAGACGGTAAGTGGCTTCTTTTCCGCATTTCAGATCGTGACGTTTTTTGATGAATAATACACAGTGAAATATGCTGGCTTATTTATCATCGGTTCGAATTTTTGGTGTACTGTTTCTGCCAGCCCTCCAAAATATGTTAAATTCCCACGCGTTTCGCGAAATGGCCTTCGGGCTATCGTATTCGAAAAAGGCAGTCTTGGATAGGAAAACTATATTCAAATGACACGAAAATCTTGATTTCGAGACGTATTTGAAATATAATAATTATGATATAATTAGTCACAGAACTACATTTGAAAAATTGATACTTTTCAATTTCGAATTCAATCTCGAGGATAAAGTAGAGGTATTCATCAATTTCCTAAATAATAGTCGGTTAGTAATACAAGGTGTTACGTGAACTTATAATAGTTTAGTTTTGTGTGTAGTTAGTAAGAATTTTTTCGAAAAACGTAAAATTCTTGATACAGTCTTTCGTTAATGGTTTTTGTTTTCAAATTAGAATTGTAATGAACTCAGGGTATGGGAAGAATATACAAGGACTTCAAATAGTATTACAATATATTCAAAAATAGGATTTGAGTTTATACAAAAGTATGTACAGTGACATATAGTTATAAAGAACGTCGACATTCAGAAAAAATAATCAAACTTTCTGCAGGTACACCTGGAAAAATAAAATTGCTTCTCATCGTGAGATCAATAACATATAGATAAAGATTACAGAAACAAATATGAACGAAACAGATACACGAGGTGAAACATAACATGGTACCAACAAATATCAACGTAACAATATGTCGAGAAACACCATTCGAGATGGTAACGAAAAATACATATACATATATCAAAGGTATACATGGTTGTCAAAATATAGGTTTTCGGCATCTTTCTATAATAGCATAAACACTGACGGCTAGCTAAGGATGGCTCTTTTGCATAAGATTTTCGGCATCTTTTTATGACAGCATAAACACTGAATTAATATGGCTCTTTCTGCATAAGTTTGTTTTGGCATCTTTTTCTATGACAGTATGAATACTGAATTTATGGCTCTTTTTTCATTAGATGATAATGACTTTGATGAAATGAATAGTTGCTAATTATAGGGATAGGGTAAGGGGTGGGGATTGGCTTATAATGAGGGAAGGTGTGTTGCTTTTTTTTGAAAGTGGAAAGCTCCCCAAAAGGCCTACCTTAACCACTATTCTGAAGATTTTGGTTGAATAACTCGTAAGAACAGACGACTGTTCTCATTAGGTTACTGGATAATGCCTCTTTTTATAATATCGGGTCTTTTTCTCAAGTATTCAACCAAAAACTTCATATTTTTAGCCGTGAAAACGGCTGATTTTGTACTCAAATCCTTTGTTAACTTTTATTCTTGAGGTTTTGATTTTTTGAAACCATATGGTATGGAGGTGTTGTCAGATTGAAATTGACGTTTCAAACATACAGGCTCGTACTTTTTACGGGTAGGGACAGTAATAACATTGTGCTCTTTTGTGCGTCTTATTTGTTGACTCACAATTTCAACAGGAGGTCCAGGGTTTAAAATCATGTTTTTTATGGCGTCAAAATTTATTATTTGAGATGCCGCATAATTGAGAGAAATGCCTTTAACTTTGCAGATGATTTTGTACTCTTGATCTTTAATACTATAAAGTGTAAACGAATAATTTTTCGGACCAGCTGATACGAATTCTGTGATATAAGAACCAGGACCGTAACTTTCTAATTCGTCGGTCATGTCACCGATAAATTGTCCCGTGGGAATGTCATATTCCCCTGATTTGGATACATAGATGACAGAGTCGGTGTCATAATATAAAACTCGATTGCCCAGTTGTTCTAAATAACTGTAGAGTTTCAGGCGAGCCAATGCTGTGACATAGGCAGCAATAACTACATTCACCGTGGATAAACAATCGAAACTTTCATTTTTATATTCCCAGTTGACAATAAGGGTGTCTTCGTTGATGGGTAAAACAGTATTTATAACACGAGAAGGATCAGTCATCATTTTGAAAAATTCAGCAGGCTGATTAACAATGGATGTCTTGGGCTGATTTTCACGTTGACCGAACTTGCCCCAAAACGAATTCAACATGAGCTTAGCCAATGACCTCAGTCCGGGATTATCGGTGATTTTAGAAAAGTCCAAAAGAATATCCTCCCGCTGTAAAAATTCCTCAATGTACCGTTGCTTCTCCGCATCACTACTACAATACTTTGGCCAATTTGATGACTCTTGTTTGACCTTGATGAATTTGTTCATCATGTCGGTGAATAAACCGGCCACGTTCTCACCAAATTGAACAGTATCATAGGACCAAATTTCTTTGGTCTCAAGAATACGATAACCCAACTCAACGGCTTTCACAACCTCTTCTACCACCCATGAACCAGTTAATGCACGTTCTTCATCAGAATGTTGGCAACTATGAGAATTGTAGCTTTCACCACATGTCCGACAAAGAACAAACATCAATTTGTTGTTCATTTTTTGTGGTAAAACAGGGTGAAATAGGTGTTGAGGAGGAAGTATCGTACACTTTATGAGCCCAGATATGGATGAGAGAGAAACAGCACATTCTTCTTCACCAACAAGTACTTTGGGATGACCAATATACAGGGTGTGACAAAAATATACGGAGCGAATCAGTTATGGAATGTACCAGGAGGAGGAATAAATATTTTCATGTCAGGTAGAAGGCATCAGAAATACAAGATCTTTCAAAAATATACAGAATTAATCAGACGAGGATAAAATACGAGGTGGAAAACGAAGTAACAATACAGGCTCCTTCAGAATTCAATTCGATATAATTTTCAATAAATTGCTAAGGTGAAACATTCGAAGTGAAACAATCAGAAATTACATTTCATGGTAAGAGTTATGAAAAAAAATATATTCAAAGGCGATAAAGTATGTGCGTAACGAATCTGAACAGAGAAAACATGCATCAATAAAGACTTTAGTATGAAGGATGAGACGAAACTTTCTTGAAATTTGGGAAGAACCTTCAGAGATATACCTGAAGATAGACAAATATATACGAGAGGATGAAAAAGGAGGCAGTGTTTGTCCACCAGTAATTCGAAATTGCGATCCTATCAAATCAGTTTGAAAAAGTAAATGTCAATTATTGGATGATTGAGGGGCATTGCGTTCTTTGAAGCCATACACCAATGAAACATAAAAACCATTTGAGCTATCAAACAATCTGTTACATGCATTTCACATTATATTAATTGTAATCAATATTTGATGTTTTTCCAAATGAAATGAAATAAATTCTAATCAATATTGTGTATTTTCATCGAAGGTTATTATTATAGATTAGCATGATAGGTGAAAAATATTTTTACCTTTAAAGAAAAACCTCAATTTTTGTTTTCAACAATATTTTTGAAGTGAACAAATATTTATCTATTTTTCTGCGGTTACCAAATTTCGATATTTTTTCATGCGTGCTATATAACCGAATCACCATCACCAAAAATCATTATTCCTGCTACACCTCGAAGACATCGAGCAATAATCAACCTTTGTGTGTGTGAACCACATCAGCTGACCAATAACAGTGAGTATTTTTATTTTTCGCTGAAAATCATTCCTTTGGTAACAATACGCGTTGTTTATAAATTATTCTCCAATTATTCAACATATATTTCAAAAATTTTTCGAGATATCTCTAAGTCATTCGATAGCAGGGTCCCATATTTAAAATCAATTCAGAGTAGATATATTTTTGTTTTTGAATAAGTTTTTGTCTGCTTATTAGTCATTATGAAATACTTCAGCAGCTTTTTACGAGGTTGAGATGTTCAGGAGAAATCACACCGTTTCATGACAATGATAGAAAAAGCTCGATATTAGATTGAATTCGATTATTTTTTCCACAGAAAATGGAACAAAACATGATCAATCAAAAGAACAAAGGCCATGATACAAAAAAAAGAAGAGGACCGTCAGGAGGATATTCATCGTCAGAATGATAATCATCATCAACAACAGGAGGAACAACAACAACAGCAAGAAAAAGAAAAAAAAGAACATCAGCAGTCAATTTATGATGAGGAGGAGGATGATGATTATGATACTGATGATGAATACGAAGAAATTTGTTCATTTTGTCCTCCAGGGAGTGACCTTTGTGTTTGCCCGTGGGGGACAAAAAAGGACAAGGAGGAATTTTATTCACGTCGTCAAAAGTGTGAATTCTGTCCCTTCATGGATAAACATTGTGTTTGACCATGGGGGACAAGAATAGAAGAATTTTGTATCATGAGCAATAAATAAATCATATGAAAACATTGAGATTTTTTATTTCATCATAATTTATAGTTCTATCATAGAATAGAGAATCAATCATTATTATATTCTCTCTAGATTGATCATAATCATCATCATGTGTCAATGGGAATGCGGAATTTGCGGTGTCAGCGTCTGATAGAATTGCCATGCTGGATGCCATGAAATTCAGTGATTATTTTCGCAATATCCTACGATGTTATTTAAGTTTGTTGCAAATTTAATTTCTCTCTACCTATTCATGCGTTCATGAATACCGTGTTTGAAACAAACAGCTGTCAGACCTATTTATTGTACAACAATGATTCCCAGATTGGAATCGACAAAAATGAAGATACTCTCAACCACGGTCTCTCAATTACATCTTTTCCGATATTCTATTCAACATGATTCCTGCATTTCGGTATATCGATGGACACATATACTTTTTTCACCGAGAATACCTATCACAAATACAGCGAATATACAAGAAGACCCTGACGTGAAACGTCGAAAACGTTAAGCGTCATACGGCGAAACGTCAAAACGACGAAACGTCAAAACGACGAAACTTCAAAACGACGAAACGTCAAAACGACGAAACGTCAAAACGACGAAACGTCAAAACGACGAAACGTCAAAACGACGAAACGTCAAAACGACGAAACGTCAAAACGACGAAACGTCAAAACGATGACACGTCAAAACGAGGAAAGTCGGGGTGGGCCATTGAAACGGTGTGGGGCGGGTCATTGGGGAGGTGGACCTGTGTACCCCTTGAAATATGTCCCTATCTCCATATGTACTTCAAGGCTAAATGATTATAAATAGATAAATAGTACGGTTTCTTATGGTAAATTGAAACAAATATCATCAAAGTCGCGGCCTTTTCGATTGGAGTCAACCTGTTTTTGGTTTATGAAATATGATATCGGGCTTGTGGTTCGCGATGGACTTTGGACTATAAATATCGACGCATATATGATTTCTGTCATTATCTCCCGTGTTTTCGATGAGTAGTGCTCTCAATTCTTGTTATCAATTTTCAATTTTGAATCAAGTACTTTGCTTACATTTCACCCACACATTTTCTCATTTTTGTATATGAAGTCTTTGTTTTGAAACCTTCATCTCATAGTTTATTCAGATAGCCATTGGTACTATTGTGTGTGTTCAGTCCGAATTCCAATATTTTCCTGGTTTTTCGAAATTTTTCGATATTTTTGAAAAAATTTATTTTTTGAGTTTTTGAGTAAAGATGGAGAAATTCGTGATTGTGAAAGATGTCCTCAGCAGAAATCGACGTTTTGGTGTACAGGCTCGTACTTTGGAGTTCAAACTTACACCGATACCTCAAGGTAAGGAACCAGTGGGGTGGGTGAGGGAAGCTATCACCGAAATTGTTTTGAATGGAACAGAGGGTGTGGAGTCGACCGATAAGGTAGGCTTTACCTTCTGTTCCAAAGATTTCGCGAGAGGTCCAGGGTGGATTTCTTTCAAAAACGCATCAGATGTCTCGGTGGATGATATTTTTTCGAAAATATCGTCCATCTATCAGTCGAATTCTTGTGGCTTGAACACCGAGACCTTCTGTCTCGGAGTTACAACCGTGAAGATGCCAAAGGGCAAAGGTTCTGATCGAAGTCGCCGGCATAACACCTTCGAAGAGGAATGTAACAAGCGTCGGGGTATCATTGTCATTAAAAATAATGATAATTTGTGTCTTCCCCGAGCACTTGTCGTGGCTCAGGCATACGCTGATAAAGACCCCAAATTTAATGATGTACGACGGAACATCAGGAAATTGCAGAACCAAAGGGCTCTGCAATTAATGACTGATGCTGCAGTTTTAGTACCCACAGAAGGGTGTAGTATTCCTGAGCTACATCAATTTCAGAAGCATCTCTCCAACTATAAAATAACTGTATACCAATATGGAACCAAGGGTCGTGATTTGTTATTCGAAGGTGATGGTTCTGGCCCATCGTTGAATTTATTGTTTCATGAGGGGCACTATAACGTAATCATTTCTCTAACTGCAGCTTTCTGCTGTATTTATTACTGTGAGGAATGTCATATTCCATTTGATCACAAGGAAAAACATCGGTGCGGTGGTACTTGTTTTTCATGTCGTACTTCGCCAGCATGTCCCAATGACCAATTGAAAATTGCCTGTGAGTCTTGCAAAAGGTCTTTTCGTGGTCAAGTGTGTTTCGAGAACCATATTCGTAATAAAATCTGCGATTCGATAAGGCGCTGTGAAGACTGTTTCAAAATTGTTACAAATACCAGAACACATACCTGTGGAGAGATCTTCTGCAAGGTGTGCAACGAACATTGCCCGGCTGATCACCTTTGCTTCATTCAACCAGACCTAAAGAACCCTCAAACTAACGATCTCTTATTCATATTTTATGATCTGGAGACTCGTCAGGAGAGCATACAGCCTGATGGTTCGCTTCTTCATGAACCCAATTTGTGTGTTTTTCGCCAATGCTGTGATGTTTGCATAGATACCGATCAACAAATTTGTAAAAAATGTGGCGTTCGTCTTCAAATACTCAAGTGTAACGACCCCATTTCACCGTTTGTTCACCATGTATTGACAATGAGGAAAAAATTCAAAAATATTGTTGTACTAGCTCACAATGGTGGGGGTTTTGATAACCAATTCATTCTCAATTATATTCTAACTAAGACCGACCTTACTCCGGATCTCATCACACGGGGAACCAAAATCATATCTATGGTAGTCGGGAATGTGAAATTTTTGGATTCTCTGAATTATTTCCCAATGGCTTTGGCAAAACTTCCCAAATCATTCGGTTTCACAGAACTGAAGAAGGGTTACTTTCCCCACCTATTCAATAAAGTGGAAAATCAAAATTATGTTGGACCGCTTCCTTCTCTCGAATTCTATTCCCCGGATAATCTAGTCCCAGAGGCTCGTTCTTCCCTCATAAAATGGCACTCTGAAAGAGTCGCTGAAAATTATATTTTCGATTTCTCCCGAGAAATAATAGACTATTGTATTTCGGATGTTGATATACTGACCAAAGCCTGTCTCAAATTTCGTAAACTTATGTTGACCGAAACTAATGTTTGTCCATTCACAGAAGCCGTAACGATTGCCTCAACATGCAATAAAGTATTTCGCAGGAATTTCCTCAAACCAAATACCATCGGAATCATTCCCAAGGGTGGTTACAGACACCGTGACAATCAGTCTGTGATAGCCACCCAATGGTTGCTTTGGGAGGAAAAACAGCGAAATATAAAAATTCAACAAGCATGTCGTTCTTCTGAGGCATTGATAGGCAGTCTGAAAGTTGATGGTTATTCTGCAGAAACCAATCAGGTTTTCGAGTTCCAGGGATGTTTTTTTCATGGATGTCCGAGATGTTTCGATCATCAGAGAGATACCCCTCTCAAAAATTGTCCTTCTGAAACAATGGATCATCGTTATGATGCAACTATTGCTAAAATCAATAAAATTAAATCTTTGGGTTATGAGGTCGTCGAAAAGTGGGAATGTGATTTTCGCCGCGAACTTTCAGAGGAAATTAAAAAATTCACCGAAAATCACCCTCTCATGAAAAATCTCCCCCTTGACCCACGAGATGCTTTTTATGGAGGACGGACAGGAAATATCGTCAAATATTACAAGGCCAAGGAGGGTGAAGAAATCAAATACGTCGATGTTTGCTCTTTGTATCCTTGGGTATGTAAATATGGAAAATTTCCTGTTGGTCATCCCAAAGTACTTGTTGGTGAAGAAGAATGTGCTGTTTCTCTCTCATCCATATCTGGGCTCATAAAGTGTACGATACTTCCTCCTCAACACCTATTTCACCCTGTTTTACCACAAAAAATGAACAACAAATTGATGTTTGTTCTTTGTCGGACATGTGGTGAAAGCTACAATTCTCATAGTTGCCAACATTCTGATGAAGAACGTGCATTAACTGGTTCATGGGTGGTAGAAGAGGTTGTGAAAGCCGTTGAGTTGGGTTATCGTATTCTTGAGACCAAAGAAATTTGGTCCTATGATACTGTTCAATTTGGTGAGAACGTGGCCGGTTTATTCACCGACATGATGAACAAATTCATCAAGGTCAAACAAGAGTCATCAAATTGGCCAAAGTATTGTAGTAGTGATGCGGAGAAGCAACGGTACATTGAGGAATTTTTACAGCGGGAGGATATTCTTTTGGACTTTTCTAAAATCACCGATAATCCCGGACTGAGGTCATTGGCTAAGCTCATGTTGAATTCGTTTTGGGGCAAGTTCGGTCAACGTGAAAATCAGCCCAAGACATCCATTGTTAATCAGCCTGCTGAATTTTTCAAAATGATGACTGATCCTTCTCGTGTTATAAATACTGTTTTACCCATCAACGAAGACACCCTTATTGTCAACTGGGAATATAAAAATGAAAGTTTCGATTGTTTATCCACGGTGAATGTAGTTATTGCTGCCTATGTCACAGCATTGGCTCGCCTGAAACTCTACAGTTATTTAGAACAACTGGGCAATCGAGTTTTATATTATGACACCGACTCTGTCATCTATGTATCCAAATCAGGGGAATATGACATTCCCACGGGACAATTTATCGGTGACATGACCGACGAATTAGAAAGTTACGGTCCTGGTTCTTATATCACAGAATTCGTATCAGCTGGTCCGAAAAATTATTCGTTTACACTTTATAGTATTAAAGATCAAGAGTACAAAATCATCTGCAAAGTTAAAGGCATTTCTCTCAATTATGCGGCATCTCAAATAATAAATTTTGACGCCATAAAAAACATGATTTTAAACCCTGGACCTCCTGTTGAAATTGTGAGTCAACAAATAAGACGCACAAAAGAGCACAATGTTATTACTGTCCCTACCCGTAAAAAGTACGAGCCTGTATGTTTGAAACGTCAATTTCAATCTGACAACACCTCCATACCATATGGTTTCAAAAAATCAAAACCTCAAGAATAAAAGTTAACAAAGGATTTGAGTACAAAATCAGCCGTTTTCACGGCTAAAAATATGAAGTTTTTGGTTGAATACTTGAGAAAAAGACCCGATATTATAAAAAGAGGCATTATCCAGTAACCTAATGAGAACAGTCGTCTGTTCTTACGAGTTATTCAACCAAAATCTTCAGAATAGTGGTTAAGGTAGGCCTTTTGGGGAGCTTTCCACTTTCAAAAAAAAGCAACACACCTTCCCTCATTATAAGCCAATCCCCACCCCTTACCCTATCCCTATAATTAGCAACTATTCATTTCATCAAAGTCATTATCATCTAATGAAAAAAGAGCCATAAATTCAGTATTCATACTGTCATAGAAAAAGATGCCAAAACAAACTTATGCAGAAAGAGCCATATTAATTCAGTGTTTATGCTGTCATAAAAAGATGCCGAAAATCTTATGCAAAAGAGCCATCCTTAGCTAGCCGTCAGTGTTTATGCTATTATAGAAAGATGCCGAAAACCTATATTTTGACAACCATGTATACCTTTGATATATGTATATGTATTTTTCGTTACCATCTCGAATGGTGTTTCTCGACATATTGTTACGTTGATATTTGTTGGTACCATGTTATGTTTCACCTCGTGTATCTGTTTCGTTCATATTTGTTTCTGTAATCTTTATCTATATGTTATTGATCTCACGATGAGAAGCAATTTTATTTTTCCAGGTGTACCTGCAGAAAGTTTGATTATTTTTTCTGAATGTCGACGTTCTTTATAACTATATGTCACTGTACATACTTTTGTATAAACTCAAATCCTATTTTTGAATATATTGTAATACTATTTGAAGTCCTTGTATATTCTTCCCATACCCTGAGTTCATTACAATTCTAATTTGAAAACAAAAACCATTAACGAAAGACTGTATCAAGAATTTTACGTTTTTCGAAAAAATTCTTACTAACTACACACAAAACTAAACTATTATAAGTTCACGTAACACCTTGTATTACTAACCGACTATTATTTAGGAAATTGATGAATACCTCTACTTTATCCTCGAGATTGAATTCGAAATTGAAAAGTATCAATTTTTCAAATGTAGTTCTGTGACTAATTATATCATAATTATTATATTTCAAATACGTCTCGAAATCAAGATTTTCGTGTCATTTGAATATAGTTTTCCTATCCAAGACTGCCTTTTTCGAATACGATAGCCCGAAGGCCATTTCGCGAAACGCGTGGGAATTTAACATATTTTGGAGGGCTGGCAGAAACAGTACACCAAAAATTCGAACCGATGATAAATAAGCCAGCATATTTCACTGTGTATTATTCATCAAAAAACGTCACGATCTGAAATGCAGAAAAGAAGCCACTTACCGTCTTTTTGGAAATCTAAACCTGAACACTTCACTCTGGTTGCACCCTCTATATTATATAACACATCTCACGAATAAAATGAAATGATTTCATAAGGTCCGAGACGTTCGAATTCAGATCACAGTAAATGCGTCTTTTCCGAAAACTGTAACGACATTGTTCTCATATAATAATTTGCAGAATATACAATAACTATTTTCCACAGACGTAGATATGAATAACGATATAATTGGACTTGAGAAAATCACTGCTAAATACTGATTCGAGATACCTTCCACAAATGAATCTTCCATTCGAATATATGGATGATGAAGGTAAATGATAAACGTGAAAACCTTTATATATTTATTATGGACATCTGAACATTACACAGCCATTCATTTCCCCATGATTAATACATTTACATTTCATAAACAATGTTTCTGATGCTGTATTAGATGAAAAAGTAGAAAATTGAATGATTTTTTTGATATGTAAGACTAATTTTGCAGCATATCCTTTTCTTCGATGTTCCTTCAACGTATAGATTAAATTGAGTGTTTTTGGATTGCTATGTTGCTTCAAAGGATCAAAGTCCATTCTTGATATCAAAGCAAACGATGTTGGCTTCTCGTCGATATATAGTATATAGCATGATATCTTTTGATCATGATACCATTGTTCGATTAATATCTTGAACTCGTCACTGACATGTAATTGTTTGATTCTGTTCACTGCTGTCGCACCATAGAAGAACTTGATTTTTTCCATAATTCAAAAAGGTATTCGCTCTCGACTACTTATATTCAAAATTTTTGCAAGTTATACCAACCTCAGAAAAAATTTCAGCTGTGGCATTGTATGAAGAAGGAGTGGGGGTTCACTGTTGGTTTCTTGTGACTACTATCATTTGTTGACGGATGGAATGAAGGTAGAAGTTTTGGAGCCTAAAGGGAGTACTTCCACGTGTATTCAATAGAGGAAATGTGGTAAGAAATGTTCGACTGCGTCAAAGATACGTGACGGGTGCGTGATTTGACGTTTTTTAAGTTAATTACCTATAATCTGTACATTACATATTTTTATAACAATCATATTGAAGCGTATCTCTGGAACGATGGTAATGCATTTATAAATGGCAACATAGATTGTTATATTATCGGATAATTTGTAACATAAGACAACACTGTAACGATAATTGTCTGAAGGTATTGAATACGAGCGGTTATCGCTATCTCTCCCACTCTGATTGTCACACATTGTTTTTGTACTCGGAAACAAAACGTAATCAATTCGCTTGCTTATTCGACCTTATCAATATGAATTCCATACAGACATCTCTGACGCGTCGTATTCTTTCTGACGTAATTATAGATCGCTTCTCATCAGAAAGTGCGAGTCCACCTTCAACGAAAGCAGACGTCGACATATTTTCTCTACGCTGAAAGTGAAATCCTAGAATAACAATATTTCATCATCTGTTTCGGGAAATCATTCGATATAATAGTTCATGCTCGTTTCCTGAGGAAAAGGACACTCAAAATTCACAACCACGCCGCTGATTTGAAAATACCTAATGACCTATTCATCGTTTTGGCGTTTCATCGTTTTGACGTTTTACCGTATGACGCATGACGTATGTTGTAGGTCGGGGTGGGACATTGAAACGGTGTGGGGCGGGTCATTGGGGATGTGGACCTGTGTACCCCCGAAAATCTCGATGCCGATTGACGTTTCATCGCTTTGACGTTTCGTTGTTTTGACGTTTCGTCGTTTTGACGTTTCGTCGTTTTGACGTTTCATCGTTTTGACGTTTCATCGTTTTGACGTTTCACCGTATGACGCATGACGTATGTTGTAGGTCGGGGTGGGACATTGAAACGGTGTGGGGCGGGTCATTGGGGATGTGGACCTGTGTACCCCCCGAAAATCTCGATGCCGATTGACGTTTCATCGCTTTGACGTTTCGTTGTTTTGACGTTTCGTCGTTTTGACGTTTCGTCGTTTTGACGTTTCATCGTTTTGACGTTTCATCGTTTTGACGTTTCACCGTATGACGCATGACGTATGTTGTAGGTCGGGGTGGGACATTGAAACGGTGTGGGGCGGGTCATTGGGGATGTGGACCTGTGTACCCCCCGAAAATCTCGATGCCGATTGACGTTTCATCGCTTTGACGTTTCGTTGTTTTGACGTTTCGTCGTTTTGACGTTTCGTCGTTTTGACGTTTCATCGTTTTGACGTTTCATCGTTTTGACGTTTCACCGTATGACGCATGACGTATGTTGTAGGTCGGGGTGGGACATTGAAACGGTGTGGGGCGGGTCATTGGGGATGTGGACCTGTGTACCCCCCGAAAATCTCGATGCCGATTGACGTTTCATCGCTTTGACGTTTCGTTGTTTTGACGTTTCGTCGTTTTGACGTTTCGTCGTTTTGACGTTTCATCGTTTTGACGTTTCATCGTTTTGACGTTTCACCGTATGACGCATGACGTATGTTGTAGGTCGGGGTGGGACATTGAAACGGTGTGGGGCGGGTCATTGGGGATGTGGACCTGTGTACCCCCCGAAAATATTTATGGGGGTTCGTACGACCCTGGTGGGGCTATTAGATAGGTTAGGTACGACCCTGGTGGGGTTATTAGATAGGTTAGGTACGCCCCTGGCTGGTGGAACTATTTTAGATAGGTTAGGTATGCTACCGACTCGGCTCATCAAGGTAGGTTAGCCACATTTGCGGTTGTGTTACATTTGGGTTTGATGCGTTTTGGCGAAGTCGCACATGTTGGGTTTGATGTGTTTTGGCGAAGTCGCATATGTTGTGTTTGATGCTCACTCGACTGTGGAAAAGTGGAGGGGTGGGGGTGGTCTATACCGACGCCACCCCTACTCACAAGTCAGATCCACAAGCCCTTTGAACTATTTTATTTCCATATACAGATTTTAAAATCAAATCATGGTGAATTCACGAACGAGGGACGAGGTCCATTTATATTTCAATCGAATATAAATTCACATTCACTTTTCACAGAAAAAATGATAAATGACTGCCTTCAATTCGATTTCCTTATTCCTCCTAACTGGGTACTTTCACGCACGACTGGTTGCATATCGTGCGGATGTTGTTTTACGGCGACGCCGAATAGCTGATGCAATCAATTTATCATTATTCGATCTTCTACCTATCTTCTTGTTCCACAATAACAGCATGATGGTTGATGCATACGATGGACTTTGCAATCCTCTGAATGAAGAATTATTTCATCTAACAATAGCTCCAAACATATGCGATAGACTCTACCAAATATGATATCTATTCAATTACCCCACTGAGAGAATTAAGCGGGGGGGGGGGGGGGCGGGGCTGTCATCTGCTAGCACACAAACCGAAATACCAACTTCATTATGAGTGATGAACTACCACCAAATATTTTCATTCCAAATAATAATATAGCCCACTGATGAGAGAAAGAGAACGGTGAGCAACAGTAACTTTGTTAAGACAAAGATATCCAACGGCCTCGCATCAAACAGTCATCTGCTAACACAAACCGAAATACCAAATTTATCATGAGTGATGGACCACCAAATCTTTTCATTCCGAATGAAATAGTTATAGTGCCATTGATGAGAGAGAGAGAGAAAAAGAAGCAACAGTACCTTTGGTATCACAAATATATCCATGGGGCCTCGGTAGCGATGAGGTAGCGTGTTGGCTTGCCAACCCACAGGTCCGGGTTCAAATCCCCACGAAGAATTCGCATTTTTTTCATTTTAATTGACTGAACGAGACATTTAACTTGAACGAGACATCCAACTTAACCCTCTTGATTATCTACTCGTTTGTACAATAATAATGAAATACCCTAAATATTTGAAGAATGGTATCATCAAAATATATGCACTTTGCAAAAATAATAATTATAAATGCAAAAAATTTGTGATACATATTGTCGGTAATCATGTGAAAGTGTACTCTTCTTCTTTTGACTTTTGCCATCCCTCCATCCCTCTGATTCTCGAAAAGTCATTGTCGGGTCGTCAGAGGGGGTCAAATTTCGATTTGAAAATTTCAAAAAATTCTATCACACTTATTAGAGGATGGCACTCGATCTCGCTGGTCAGGAATTATATATCTATGTTAGATCCATCCCTCTGATTCTCGAAAAGTCATTGTCGGGTCGTCAGAGGGGGTCAAATTTCGATTTGAAAATAATAATTGCTCATTGTATCCGTTTTGTTGAAAATATGAAAAATCCAGTTAAAAGGGTTTCCACCCCTCTCACCATGCAAGAGTTGCATAATTCCCTGTTGGTGCTGGTTAAACGTGTTCAACACACCTCTTTCTCGTCAGAAATTTCTCATTTAGAAAATAAAATTCCTCTATCAAAAGTATTTAGAAAGCTCAACCCCTTCATTGGGGAAGATGGTGTTCTCAGGGTGGGCGGACGTTTGCATGCGTCTGGGCTAGCCTATGAGCAGAAACATCCTGCTCTGTTACCGCGAAAGCACCGTCTCACTGAGTTGATCATTGAAAGCATTCACAAAGAACACTTCCATCCTGGCCTTCAAACTGTTCAATTTTTAGTGGCACAAAACTTTTGGATACTCTCTCCAAAACAAACTATCAGACACGTACTCTCAAAATGCCATAAATGTTTCAGGTTGAACCCTGTTCCCTTGACTCCCTTTATGGGTAACCTTCCAGCCTTGAGAATTAATCAGGTCAAACCTTTTTCAGTCGTGGGAGTGGATTATGGAGGACCTTTCCACATAACGATGAGCAAAGGTAGAGGAATCAAATCTCAAAAGGCTTACCTCTGCTTGTTTGTGTGCTTTGCCACTAAGGCAGTCCATATTGAACTAGCCTCTGATTTATCTACAGACGCGTTCATCGCTGCTCTCAGACGTTTCGTTAGTCGACGAGGACGTCTTAGTAAAATTTTTTGTGATCAGGGTTCCAATTTCATTGGGTCTCAGAGAGTTCTTTCTGAATTCATGAAACAAGCTGCTGGAGCCGAAAAAATATCCTTTTCATTTAGTGCTCCTGGTTCTCCTCACTTTAACGGTCTGAGTGAGGCCGGTATTAAATCTATCAAGACGCATCTTTTCCGTACGATAGGATCCCAAATATTGACATACGAAGAATTATATACCCTTTTGGTCCAAATCGAGTCATTGTTGAATTCTCGACCCCTCTGTGCGCAAAGTTCTGATCCTAACGATCTCACTTCAATCACTCCGGGCCATTTTCTTACCTTGGAACCTCTCACCTCTGTTCCGGATCCAGATCTTTCCCACCTGAGAATGAATACTCTTAATCGGTGGCAATTGGTGCAACGGCTACAACAAGATATCTGGAAGAGATGGAGTTCTGAATATTTACATACTCTTCAGCAGCGTAAAAAATGGTATACTGATGGTCGATCTCTAAATGTTGGCGATCTAGTCCTGATCAAGAATGAAACTTTACCGCCTTTGCAATGGCGATTAGGAAGAGTTGTAAAAACTCACCCTGGGTCTGATGGAGTTGTGCGGGTGGCGACCGTTCATACAGTTCAAGGGTTATTCCAAAGGCCGTTAGTAAAACTTTGCCCTCTGCCACCACTATAACCTGTAGAAAATACTATGTATTTTGGTGGGCGGAATGTTAACACCCGCGTTATGTAGGTAGATATATTTTAGTTCACTTTTTTTCCTTCATCTTCGTGATTTGAAGATTTCGATTTTATTTTAATTTTTTTGTTATAATTGATTCGTATTCAAATATTCACTACATATATAGTTGTAAATAAGTTCGGTTTTGCTTCTTTTAACGCATGCCTGTCAAAATTTCCCTGGCGGGCTTATCGTGAAGAACCAATCGAGGATTAGTATCACTCTGTACTCTATCGGAATCACATATCTCTTGTGATTTCTGTTTCGGTTCGCGAGAACTTTAAAATTTTATCATAGTGCTACCGGTATATCGTAGTCCTATCTCCAACGCACGTATTCACTGAACCAGCCTAACAAATTATACAGTCCACAAAGATCTCGTGGATAGGTGGTTGCAACCCCGTCAAATGGTCAGAAGCGAGGAAGAAAGGAATCCAGGTAAGTCCTCCTTTGGGTTATTTTGACAGTCGTTTCATTTGCAATACATACCTCATCCAAAACACAACACACTTATTTAGTTGAATTCTTTCATCTTTATTAGTTAATAGTTTATTCAAAATTTGTGTTGAAAATGGACGATCGTTTTTCATTTGAAGAACTTAGCGATATGCACCTTGCTTATGGTGCAGCAAATTGTATTGGAAGAGAAGCTGCACGCTTGTATGAACAGAAATATCCAGAACGCCAGCAACCTCATCATACAACCTTCGCTTCTATCCATCGTCGCCTTAGAGAAAGTGGTAGCCTAAAGCGTTCTGGTGGTGGTGGTCGTCCAAGAGTAGCTCGTACGATTGAATTTGAAGAAGGGGTTGTACACCGCATAGAGGAAAATCAATCCACAAGTGTTCGCGTAATTGCACACCATATGGGATCCTCTAAGTCAATGGTACATCGTGTCTTGCATGAACAACTCCTCTACCCCTACCATTTACAACACGTACAAGCTTGAAATCCTGAAGATTATCCACACCGATTAGCTTTTTGTCAATGGTTTTTGCGTCGAAACTTAATAGATCCTCATTTTGGGAGGATGGTATTATTTTCTGATGAGGCATGTTTCACACGAGATGGATATTTTAATAGTAGAAATAGCCACATTTGGCATGATGAAAATCCTTACGCTGTGATCTCTAGAAGGCACCAGCAACAATTTTCTGTCAACTTATGGGATGGTATTGTTGGAGAGAATTCAATAGTGCACTTGCTGCCTGTTCGTTTGAATGCAGACATTTATCTCAATTTTCTGCAAAATGTTTTGCCCTTATTAATGGAAAGTGTCTCTTTAAACATTAGACAAAACATGAGGTTTCAGCATGACGGGGCTCCTCCACAATTTAGTTTGAACGTGCGCCAGTATCAGGAATGTTCGACCTGAGACAAATATACGGACAAACACTGTTAATGAACACTGTCAAAAACAAACACAAAATTCGTTACTAACAACATCTGTACAATACCAGAAATAAAAACCTCGTAACAGAAAAACAAAATGTTAAAAAAACAATTGGTCTGAGAAACCATGCTCACTCAGCTCTCAAAATATTTGATATTCTCCCTCTCGAAATAAAAAACCTAAATATCAAATTCAGATTCAAAAAACAAATAAAAAAATGGCTTCATCAAATACCTAGAATTATCATTCATGGAATTCTGAATGCTATCAACTAGAATTCGAAATTCAAAAATAGTGATTACCTTGTACCCGCCATATTGGATTTGATAGTTATGTCTTTTTATAAGTAATTTGCATTTATTCGATTATTTATTTATGTATCATATTAAGAATCATTTTACCCTAAATTCAATTATGTATAGCTCAGTAGATTTAATTCATATTCCATTTATATACAGTTGCTACAAAAAGGTATGTATTCACTTATTTTGTGAAGGTGACCGATCACACATTCTCACTGTCAAGAACGTTGTTCTTTTATGTATGTATGTGTATGTATGCATGTATGTATATATATGTATGTGTATGTATGGGTATGCATGTATATGTATATGTATATATGTATGTGAATAATATGTATGTGGATAATTGGATCAACCATACAAGTACCTTGTACTTCTGGTTATTTTCACGTTTATATCAATGTTATATGAAAATTACTCTATGTTCTGTTAATGCTGAATTTAGAATAAACGTATTATTATTATTATATTATCTGGACCAGAGATTTCCCCGCCGATGGATTGGAAGAGGAGGCCCCGTGGCCTGGCCAGCGCGTTCTCCCGATCTCAACCCCTTGGATTTCTTCCTTTGGGGTTTTTGAAATCGTTGGTCTGTGAAACGCCTATTTTTAATGAGGAAGATCTCTTAGCAAGAATAATGGCCAGTTGTACACAAATTGAAGGTATTCCTGAAATATTCCATAGGGTCCGCGAGTCAATGAACCGACGATGCAATCTCTGCATTGAACAATTATTAATGTCTTCCTGAATATTTTTTATAAATTAATATTAATTATTTAACACTGTTCGAACAAAACTTACCCAAACTATTTTTATTTTGTTCTGCCAAAACGGACATCATGATTATTAAGTAAACAAAAAAAATTCATATGTAGATGTGAGAGATTTGGTTTTTATTTTTTTTTTCTTCAAAACGAAGCTAGATACGGAAAAATTTCAAGAGACAAGAAAATTGCATTTTTAGTTGTTTATTTAAAAAAAAATATCATAATTACAAAAAATCTACTGGGCGATATTTTTTTTGTGCAAAAACTATCCGACATAGTCCGTGGGCACGCCCCTGAAATTATTGGGAAATTCTAATGGCTCCAAAAGATACCTTATAAATGTATCAATAATCTGTGAAAATCTCATTGAATTCGACCAAATCGTTTTTACGATATTAATAAAAAATCGATTTTTTTGAAAAAAAAAACACCCTGTATCTCGAAAACGAGTTCCAGACTTATGTTTATTGAGCAAAAATGTTCATTTTGATGTCCTCTACCATCCCTTAGAGTTTGTCGGTATGTTTATGGGACACCCTGTATATCAGGTTTGCAGCTATACCTGCAGAGTTAGTCGAGATGATATACAAATTGTTGGACCTATTGAACTCATCTCATACTTCGAGTGCCAAAAAATAGACAGGGCTTTCAAGGGAGAACAATATCAAATCGATTTTCTCCAATTTTTCAGTTGAATAGAAATAATCGACAAAAGTGGTGATGCTGTTACTAACCGAATCAAATTCTTGAATTGCAATAGGATCACCATCAACGGATTGATACAATTATGGAATTGTTGGTTGAAGGAAACATATATTTTTGTGTTCACGTGAAGGCTCAATCAGGACTGTCTAGAAAATTATTTCGGAACCATTCGCCAACAAAATGGTAATTGTATCAATCCAACAGCTCTTCAGTTTCAGCAGAGCTTCAAAAAACTCTTATGTGTCAAATTATTTCATTCAGGTACAGAGAATTGTGAAGGTGACGATGAAATATATACTCAAAAAAAATCTGATATTTTAGAAAAAAAATTTTGAACGATATGTTTGTGGTTATCTTATTGAAAAATGCTTACATGTTTATACATGCTCAATTTGTGTAAATTACCCCGAAAATGTTGAAAATTTGGATGATACGACATTATTTTGTAATTTGAAGGCATGTGAGACTGGAAGTGTGAGTACGTTTGGAACTTGAAGAATTTTCATAGAAATAACTTTGAAAATTTTAGTGATGATATTTCTCTTGAACATCCTTGTGAATATTTTCCTCTTACCTTTTCCTCTAAACTTTTTCACACTCAAGTTCAACAATCGGAATCTCGAGTCAACCATGTAGTCAATCAATGAACTCATGTAGAGGTATTGTTTTTGTAATTTGTTCATATCATGCTAACATTATTTTTGTAACCTGGATTTGATTATATATTTTTTTGTCTTATGACGTGCTACAATTGTATTTTACATGTTAGTCAAATAATAAATTGAATAAACTCCAATAGCTTTATTTAACCAACATAAAACTCATCGAGTGATTATTGTCAAGAGCCATGTATATGATATATGAAAATCGGATATTCAATATAGGTGCTTACCATAGTTTTATTCGCTCTAGTGTGGTGTTTCATTTCAACAACTACGTAATAATTAATTGAATGATTATGAAAAGTAAAGTGCCAAAAAAATGTAGTGTCAAAAAATATCTCTGAATGATTTCAAAATCATTCTTTGTTGCAGGACATCAATCAATTCAATTACTCAATGTTGAATTCAATTTCATTTCGAGTGAGTTTTCAGCAAGTACGTGTAGTGATCATGTGATGGTTTTTTGACAACCATCAGTTTGGAGATTGAATAAATCGAGACAGATTTGTCACTCTGAAAGGGTTTGATTTCTAGTAATGAACACATTACATATTATCTTTCCATCGTTTCAATTTCAAGTGATAATTTTCAGTCACACTACTACACATCGTTCAATCCCAGATAGCACTGGACGTCCCGAGGACGTGCACGACCTATTTTGGACGTTTTGAGGATGTCCGCTCATGGACGTACCCAAAACGTTCAGAAATAAATGTCCCCAAAACATCCATTCCATGAACGTTTCAGTCTTATAAATGATAAACGATATAACCGATAAACCAACGATATATATATACATATATATATAAATAATATATATATATATATATGTATATATATATATACATATATATATAAATAATATATATATATATATATAGGGATTGCGCAAAATACAGTTCATTTTTCAATCTTTTCTCGAAATACATTACATACCCACCTATTCCATCATTCTCATTTGTTATCTTTCCCAAATGAATAAATATAGAGGATATACTTCTATATATTATTCACCTCCCTGTTTTTTTTTGTTAACACTTGATCACATTGTTCAAGTATTCAAATAACCCGCTCTTTCATATGATTTGATTGATAATCGACAGTCCGGTAATTGAAACAATCGGTATCATTCGATCAATCTCGCCTTTGGAGAATTTGAATTGAAAATAACTGGTTTTGTCCTCCGATGAGTAAACCTTGTCGATCTGTGCTTTTGTCATGAAGAACCTTTGTAAGTTGTTGTTGTTTGTAAGTTTATGAGTTGACGTGACAACACTGAACACTAACAACTGACAACTGATAAACTGTTTGATCAAGGTGGCGGTTAGCGTTAGTGGTCCTGTGTATTAACTCTATAAATTGTAAATATTGTAATCATACTTTGGGTGTTATTCATTTATTATTAACTCTCATTATCACGTAAACTGAAAAATATTCGTAGTCTTCGTTATTCTTACGTTATTCTGAGAGAGTATTAGGACTATTACTTATCGGCTATTCAACTGTGCTGTTCAGTTCTTGGATGATTGTTGTGCCTGTTTTTGTTGTACGAATGCAAGGCAAGTATACATTTATTATCGATATCTCTCACTAGAATAGGAATTGTTGATTAATTTAATTATTTCAAGATGAGCGGTTCTAACCTAAAGAAGCATTATATGCGAGCAAGGCGACTTTCACGTTCCTTGTTACCATATCAACTTCCATCGACTTCCAATGCCACAACCACAACGAATCTTCATGACGAAGAATCTGAAAATATAGCAGATGAACTCAGTTCATCTCCAAATTCTTCAGACAATGAAGATGCCTCTTCTTTTCCAATATCTGAATTGAATAATTCCCATTCGAATACTTAAGAGATTTTTTGTACTGATGAAACTGTACCTCTCATTCACTATCCCGATAATAACAGTAATCATTCACTTGACAACTCACCCATCAGCCATGCATCAAAGTTGGTCGAGTGGGCACTAAAACATAATATTACTCACACTGCTATAAATGAATTATTGAGTATAATGAAAGATGTAATTCATGAGTCGCCAACAGATGCCAGAACTTTTTCAGGAACTTGTAGGAATGTTGAATTGAAAAGTGTTCATCCTGGTCAATACCATCATTTTGGAATTAAAACATGTATCAACAATCTTTATGCTCAATCATCTCACTACTCACAAGAGACAACTAAATTTGAACTAATTATAAACATTGATGGATTGCCTTCATCCAAAAGTTACAGTAGTCAGGTTTATCCAATATTATGTAGATTATCAAAAGATGAGATTGTTGATATGATTATCATGGTTATGAAAAACCGAAAGAAGCAAACTGTTTTTTGGAAGAATTTGTTGATGATGTGATTACAAATGGTATAATTATTAATGGCCAGGAATATAACGTAATAATAATAATAATAATAATATAAGTTTATTCAAGTTCAAATATTTGAGTGGTACAGTTAAGAAATCAGTTTGAATGAACTGGTGAGACCATAAGTAGTTATACCTACTTGTTGGTGAATATATATTTTATATTTGATTTTAATTTAAATCAGCTGTTTATATGCATCATGTTCTTTCCAAATTCAATAAGAACTCTAAGTTCTTGCTAGTGAATTTGTCAAGTATCCATAATAATATACTAGCCAAATTTTCAGTACTTCACCGGTCAGAAAACAATCACATTGAAATTACCTATACCTATTTGTGATTATAAAATAATAAATGTGAAGTATAAAAAGTATAATAATAATAAATTATGTAGATTATTTATAGAGCTATTTTGAGACTAACGAATAGATATTATATGGATAAGAAGAAAACATAAAAAACAAATATGTCAAACAAATCAAACAACAAATCAAACAAACAGTTTATTTTCAAACACAACATGTACACTGTTTATTGGATATATTCAGTCAACCAAATCATGTATTCTAGATCGTGGTGTTCTCAAAAACCATAGTGTCAATTGTTTTTTGAAAATATGAAATTGATGAATTATTTTAATGGGCAATATAAGTATAGTTCTTTTCTCCAATCGCCTTTTTTACAATAGGTTTTTGTGATACTTCATTTTTTGTTCTTGTATTATATTCATGACTCCTTTACGTTATTTTGTATTTGTTTTTCTTTATATTGATTGATATAGTTTGTGCATATAATAGCCTTGTGTCTAGTTTTTGTGATATTCCATATAATAGATCACTTGGGTAAGTAACATTTTTATTGTGAATAATTTTTGAAATCCATTTTTGAATCGTTTCTAGATTTCTCAAATGGATTTTCCTCACACCACCCCAGGCAATAATCCCGTAGGACAGTTGAGACTGGATGAGAGCATCATATAAAACTGAGAGATAACGTGTTCCAAAAAACTGTCGGAGGTATTTAAATTTTGGTAGAAACATCCGTATCTTTTTAATTATATGACTCATTTGAATATCCCATTTGACGTGTTTGTCAATGACGATTCCCAAGTATTCAATAAGGTCGGCTTCCTGAATTTCGAATGTTTCGTCATCTTTCAGCTTTATCTGCAGAGGTCCTAAATCAGGTAGATCAGTCTGATATGAGGGGAACGGTAAATATTTAGTTTTACCCATATTCACCGTTAAGACATTGAAATCGAACCATTTTTTAATCAGGTGAAAATCCTTTTTAGCTATATTTTTTTACATTGGCCCATGAATCAGAAGAGTATAACACAACTGTGTCATCAGCAAACTCACTATCCTTCCTTATGTTTCGATTTCAAAAATGTCATTCATGTATAGATTGAATAGAATAGGTCCTAACACAGTTCCTTGTGGAACCCCATACTCTATAGGTTTCATATCACTTCGAACATTTTCAATTTCCACATGTTGATATCGCTCTTTCAGATAGCTATTCATGAGCTCATATGCTTTGCCTCTAAATCTCATTTTATTCAATTTATTCAATAACTTACAGTGACTAACCATGTCGAATGCCTTTCCTAAATCGACAAATATCCCAATAGCTGGGCAATTCTCATCTAGTTTTTCATAGATGAAATTGGTAACATTTGATATGGCATCTTGTTATTAGTTGATTTGATTTATTTCTGTAGATTCTATACTCATTCTGTTTGCTAATATCATTGGGATATTTCTTAACTCTTTTGTGCAGTTGATTTTTTGTGTGTACGGAATTGATCAGACCTTGTGTGATCCATTCTCTTTTTTCAATTTGTTTTTTCAAGCGTACTCTTGTAATAAAATCATTCATTTGCGATGCCCCAGCCAAATCTTTCATAAAATATACAAAAGGACACACTGGATATTTTTCTTGCACAAAATGTCAAATTGAAGGCAATTATTCTGATGGTAGGATTTGTTTCCCAGAATCATTAAATCTCCTCTTGAGAACTGATAGCGGATTTAGATCGAAAGTGCAAGTGGATCATCATAATTGTACATCAGTCATTGAACACATTCTAAATTTTGATATGGTAGACGGTTTCCCTTTGGATTATATGCACCTAATCTGCCTCGGTGTTGTCAAAAAAATTTTAATGTCTCTATGGTGCTGTGGGAAACCTTCAACAAAAATTGCTTTCGAAAATGTATCCAATATATCAGATTCATTGATGAATTTTGCTGAATGCATGCCATTAGAATTTATTAGAAAACCAAGAAGTTTGACAGAAATAAAACGATGGAAAGCTACAGATTTTCGGCAATGCTTATTCTACACCGGACCTGTTGCATTAAGAAATCAACTAAATAAAGATAGATATCTGAAAAAAGCAACTTGTGCGATGATCCCCCGGGAGAGTAAAAGTCTTATGTAAACGAGGATCTAAGAGGATAGAAAGGATTGTAGATTCAAGTAAGTCAAGCATATCAGTTATGATGGCTATTAGTGGATCAGGGGTACTTTTACCACCATACGTTGTTTACAAGTATGTACATTTGTATCCAACTTGGGTAGAAGGAGTCCCTGATGGAACTGTATACAACCGTACCAAATCCGGATGGTTTGATACAGTTACTTTCGACGATTGGTTTGACAAGATTCTCCTACCCTATTGTAGGAAGCTTCCAGGAAGAAAGGTCTTAATAGGGGACTTCACACTTCAATGCATGTTTTACGTTGTTGCGAGCAAAATGATATTTCTTTTGTTTCATTGCCACCGAATGGAACACATTTGCTGCAACCGCTGGATGTGTCATTTTTTTAACCTTTTAAAAAAGTTTGGCGATATGTGCTTGCTGATCACCAGATGCTGTTCTCAAGAAAATATCTGATCCCGAGAGAAATGAAAACAATAACGCAAATGAAGAACATTGGACTAACTCTCTCAAGGAGTTCCTTCATGAAAGTAGACTAAAGGTAACTGGAGACGCCACGAAGAAGAAACGTGGAAAAAAATTGCAAGTAGCTGCTGGAAAAGGCATTTCCTCAAGGGACATGGATATGGAAACATCTGAGAGTGAGGCCGAAATAGCCCTACATGAACAAATGAGGATGAAGAACTCGAAAGAGAAATTGAAAGTGACAATGAGAATGATCAAGTAGGAGCTGAGGAAATGCAAGATGAAAATAATGAAAATTTTTGCCCTCAAAACCAAAGCGGTATTAATGAGACTGACCTTGCGATAAGAGTACAAAGTTTCGTAGTAGTTAAGTTTACTTGTAATGCAAAAAATAAATACTATATTGGCTGTGTTACTGAAGTGATCAAGGAAGCAACCAAAAAGATTTTTTTTTAGTTAACTTTTTAAGAAAACAAAATTCAAATAAAATTGCTGAATATTTTTTATATCCAATAGTTGAAGATGAAAGCCTCATAGATGAAGAACAAATCGTGAAAGTTTTGAAAAATATCAAAGATTTAAGGCGCCAAAGATATAATTTCCCAGAGCTGTCTTCATTAAAAAATATTGAAATAGAGTAACGTTGTTGATGTTTTTTACAAGAGCCAAAAATATTTTTAAGTGTTTGATAATAATGTTTATTAGTTATTGAGTTGAAGTTTTTTTTTTATATAAATTTACACAGTTTGTGTTTTGTTCTGTAAATTCATATGTTTTTCAAGAATAAAATATTTTAATTTGCACCTTTGCATTTTTTTTTTACCTACAATTTATGAAATTCTGCTATGAATATCATTCCTTTTATTTTTTCTGTCCGAATACACCCCTTACCAGGAGCTGAGACAATGTTTAATGCTGAATAAATGATCGTCCGCTAACACCCCACACGTTGAGGTGATGGCGGACACACTTTATCTAAAAAAAAAGGGAGGGGGATGCAAATTTCATTACTTTTACTCTGTAAATTGACAAAAGAGACATGGAAGCTTCCTAATTATATTTTTGGGATTTTTTTAAATTGTAGATTTTATCAACAAAAAACTGCAAAAATCGTCCGACTTCACCCCGAATGACAGTACTAATATTTCAAAAAAATATCCAATTTTCTCATCTACTCATTCAGAAGGACCGACATTGGATATTAATATCATGAATCAGATTGAGAAAGTGAAAGAATTTTTTTCTTCAAACTGCTGTGCCAGATAGCTGTTGTGTACTCAAAAATGGAAATATTATTGAAATAGAAAACATTGTGTTAGATCGAAATCAATATAAAATTTTGATATGAAATTATGAATATGAATATGAAATTTTGATCTTGGACCCATGGAAATATTCAATTTTAGTGATGTAGATCATGAATGTTTGAAACTTGAATTTGAAACTAGCTACATAATTTTTCCATTGATTCATACATCAGATTATTTTTTTTTCATGATAAACATGATCTTTGAAACATTTCTTTCATGATTCAAGACACCTTTCGAAGATTTCTTGAATTTCAACAGAAGTATTTCAGAGTGCATTCAAACAACTGTATATATGTTCAATATCAACTTTCATTTTATTTTAAGTTTATTAAGAATGTTGTATCTTTGTTAGGTTATGAACATGACTGCTCATTATATTTCTACAGAAACCTATTCATTTATTCATTTATTATATGGTATATATAATAAGAAATGTATTTTTCTTCTTCATTTTCATTTGAGAAAGATGACTGCAGAAAGAACATGGACAGTAGTTCAAAACGATACAGAAGAAGCGGTGCCAACAATATGGATACAGGGGGATTTCTGTCACTGGCCCTCAATGGCTCCTCCCAAGTTGATGATGGCCATAAGGAAATGTGAACCTCTCAATACGTGTTGGCATACTCATAAGATCAAAGTATTCAGAAATGCAACATTTGGTAAGATGAAATTTATAATTCCAGTGGTAGTTTTCTAAAACCAGAAATTAAAGAACAAAACTAAAATTTCATGATGAATTATTTAAAAAAGTAGAGATGCATATTTCCGATACTGAAATTTCATATTCGGTAAATCTGAAAATTAAATTATGATGAATATATCAATAATTAGATCAGTTGAGAATCACTTTATATTACTGTGATTGCTTCATACATATAGATGTTTTTTTTCTTCACCTGCTATATTATACCATTTTTCGCAGATGTTTACATGAAAGCCCGAAATAAAGCCAAAGATACTGAACAAACAAGCGATCTGGCATCTGAAATGGAAACAGAAAATAGATGAAAGAGGATTCAGAAAGTTATCTTCTAGTGGCAGTTCATCAGAGGAACCCATTCTGCCTTCCCCCAAAACGATGTAATATTTTTGAAATTATCAGTACATCTTTACTGATTCAAGGTACTTTGCAGGCATGGTGAAAAAATTAGGTGTTTCTGGTAATGGTGAGCAAATGTCATTTTTGTTATGATTGAAATATAACCAATTAGATTTTATATCCATTGAGTGGGTTTATATATAATTCAAAGAATATGCATTGAATATGAAATTTTGTGTAATATTTGTGTAAAAAATTCGTACCAATAGTATATTTTCAAACTATTGAAAAAAAAAAATGAATAAACCTACACCTTTTTTGTGAGAATATCAACAATTTATTCATCTCAAAGATAATTTTATTTTTTCTTAGTCACATGAAAATTGAAACTTTTGTCTTGACGTCTCCATTGCAAGAAAGCATTGCTCTCCAAAATATTGAATCCGATGCAGTTTCCCTTCTTCCACATCAAAATGATGTAACTATACCTGATGTTATGAGTAGATATAATCTAGAGGGTTTCTACGTAATTTTGGCACATGGCCCACCTAATGGTATCATCTATTATTAAGTTCAATGTCTCGTTCAAGTTAAATGTCTCGTTCACTCAATTAAAATTAAAAAAATGCGAATTCTTCGTGGGATTTGAACCCGGGACCTGTGGGTTGGCCAGCCAACACGCTACCTCATCGCTACCGAGGCCCCATGGATATATTTGTGCTACCAAAGGTACTGTTGCTTCTCTTTCTCTCTCTCTCTCATCAATGGCACTATAACTATTTCATTCGGAATGAAAAGATTTGGTGGTCCATCACTCATGATAAATTTGGTATTTCGGTTTGTGTTAGCAGATGACTGTTTGATGCGAGTCCGTTGGATATCTTTGTCTTAACAAAGTTACTGTTGCTCACCGTTCTCTTTCTCTCATCAGTGGGCTATATTATTATTTGGAATGAGAATATTTGGTTGTAGTTCATCACTCATAATGAAGTTGGTATTTCGGTTTGTGTGCTAGCAGATGACAGCCCCCCCCCCCGCTTAATTCTCTCAGTGGGGTTTTTTTTTTTTTTATCTGTGGACAACACGAAAGGGAAACCTATGATGTTCGAGGAACATCGTGTTAGCCAGCGGTGGAATTTTGGGAAAGAAGGAAGGTGTTGGAATTTTTCTTGAATGTTTGGAGGTTGTAAGCATCAGGAAAGACTTCACTAGGCAAAGAATTCCACAACTTTGCCGTTCTATTGATGAATGATGCTTGGTATAGCGATGTTCGACAGGTCTCGAGCCTGACAGTGTAGGGGTGACTAGCTTGAGCTCGTCTGGTTTGTCTACTAGGAATCGCGCGTGGTGGCATAATAGATGATATTTCCGTTGAGCACCGACCGTGAAAGTACCTATAAAAAAGGCAGAGATCGCCGACCTTTCTACGATGATCTAGAGAGGTCAATGATTTGGTGAGTGTTGTGTCATCGACTAGGCGAATAGCTCTCTTCTGAATTGAATCTAAGAGCTTAAGCGTATGTTTGGGGGCTGAGCTCCAAACATGTGAGCAGTACTCCAGGACAGGTCGAATTTGTGCTTTGTAGATCATAAGCAGTTGCTGGGATGTGAAGTATCTCTTCGCACGGAAAAGAAAACCGAGTTTTTGTGAAGCAGTCTTCGCAATGGACCTCACATGATCGTCCCATGAGAGAGCACTGTTGTGGTGACACCCAGCAAGGATATTGACGACCTCATAGGAACAGTGGTACCCGACATCATCAAATTGGGCATTGTGTGATCAGCCTTCTTGGTGAACATACAAGCTTGAGTTTTAGTTGCATTGAACTGTACTAGATTCTCAGATCCCCATTTCAGAATTCTTGTCAGATCCTCATTTAAAGCATCAACCTGTCTTCGCCTTGCACCTCTGGCCTCATTGGATGATATAGGGGCTCTAGAGGAAAAGGCGGAATGAAGTGTACTATCATCCGCAAAGCTATGAACTGGGCTGGAGGTCACATTCAACAAATCATTGATGTGGAGCAAAAACAAAGTTGGTGCCAAGACAGAGCCTTGTGGAACACCAGCATTGATCGTCATTGTATCAGACGAGACCCCGTCTACCACCACGTAGAGTGATCTATCTGCAAGAAAACTCGATAGTAAAAGACACAGTTGGGGCGGCAAACCATATGACGGAAGTTTCGCTAGAAGGCCTTGGTGCCAAACTCGGTCAAATGCTTTGGAGATATCCAAGGCTACAGCCAGAGACTCCCCATGTTTCTCTATTGACACCTGCCACTTATGTGTCACAAAGGCAAGCAGATCTCCAGTTGACCTCTGGTTACGAAAGCCATATTGCCGGTCGTTCACGATTCTTGAGCTCTCTAGATATCGGATGAGCTCGATGTTGATTGCTTTTTCCATTACTTTAGAGATCACAGATAGTAGTGCAATTGGTCTATAGTTGTTAGGGAGTGTTTTCTTGCCCTTCTTTGGAATCGGTTGGACCCTAGCTTTTTTCCAGTTAGAAGGAAATACGCCGAGTTTGTACGAAAGGGTGAACAACCTGCAAAGAACTGGTGTTAGTTCCGGGGCACATTTCTTGAGAACAATAGGCGGTATTCCGTCAGGCCCCATAGCCTTCTTGACGTTGAGGCTAAGCAGAATGTGTCTGATGGTGCGTTGCCGGAAGACAATTTCTGGCATACGGTTATCGATGGTAGCGACTTTCGGAAGTTCCTGGCCTCGTGGATCCAAGGTAGAATTGTCTGCAAACATTTTGGCGAAGGTGTTGGCTTTTTCATGAGGTGTTATAGCCAATGTATTATCATCCTTTGTGAGGGGAGGAAATGAGCTAGAAGTGAAATTTCTCCCGATTGCCTTGGCAAACGTCCAAAATGAACGGGAACCATTTGGACACTCTATGAGCTTCGATCTTATTTTCGTGTTGTATGCCTCTTTAGATTCATCTATCGTTCGATTGCATGTATTCCTAGCTTCAACATATTCAGCTCTAGTTTGAGGGCTTGGGTTTCTGCGCCAACGACGGTATGCTGCTTGCTTCAGTGCGAGAACCCTAGAACAGGTTCTATTGAACCATGGTTCACCAGTGGTTCGTGATTTGGTGCTATGTGGTATGTAAGTTTCCATTCCCAGCATGATGATTTCCGAGATCTCTTCAGCACATTGCCTAGGATCTCCCGATTCAAAACACATTCTCCTCCAAGGAAACTCAGAAAAAAACATGCGAAGACCATCCCAGTCGGCTGAATTGTAATGCCAAACAGTGCGTGGGGGTGTTGGACTGGTTCGCGGAGTGATGTAAGGACATATCGTGGAGATGAGTGTGTGGTCTGAGTTTCCTAGTGGTGCACGGACTTTCACTTCATACGGTTCCGGATTGTTAGTGAGGAACAGGTCGAGCGTATTGGCATAATGATTGCTGATGTCAGGGATCCGAGTGGGTTCGTTTATCAGTTGCTGAAGACCATAGGTGATAGCGAAAGCCTCAGCCAGACGTCCTGCGTCGTCTGTTTTGTTCGAGAATTTGAGCCAGGTGGAGTTGTGGACATTGAAATCCCCCATGATGATGATTTCAGCTGCTGGGTGATTCTGTTGGATGAAATCAAGTTTCAGAGAAAGGAATTCGAAGAGGTCACCAGGAGTTGGTTCGTTTGGTGATAGATAAAGGCAGCAGATGAACTTTGTCTGTTTGTGGTTATCGATCTTGAGCCACATTACATCGAATTCTTTCGGTTCCAGTTCCTCCTCACGATGGCATGAGAGATCATTTCTGGAAAAGAGACATAAACCTCCTCTGAATCTGAAACGGGTATGCAGCTCATATCCAGGGCAGAGCATATAGGTCGTATTAGTTGATGAGTTGACCTGCGTCTCAGTTAAAGCCAGTATATCTGGTTTCTCAGCCTGTAGATGGTAATGAACATCGTTTATATTTTTGTTCAGACCTCGGATGTTACAAAGGTCTATTTTTAAATTCAGATGTTTCGATGGTGAACCCCCTCGAGCACCTCTCGCCCGGAAATCCGAATGGAGAGGTATTTTACTTCCGGAGTGTTTTACCCTAGGAGAATTCATCATCTAGATTTTTCTTCAGCTGAAATGGGCGGTTTGGGTTGGGAAGAAGGAGATAGGGTATGGGGATATGACCGGAAGCATCGACCAAATACTGAAACATGGGAGTTACCCATTTCACAGCACCTCTGTCGATGTGGTGGTGTCGCACCGGGCGATGATGGGAACCATCATCTTCCACCTATGGGTATCCATTTAGTCGCCTCTTACGACAGGCAGGATTTACCATGGGGAAATTCTTGATCCGTCCCCATACGGGTAATTGAATAGATATCATATTTGGTAGTCCATCGCATATGTTTGGAGCTATTGTTAGATGAAATAATACTTCATTCAGGGGATTGCAAAGTCCATCGTATGCATCAACCATCATGATGTTATTGTGGAACAAGAAGATAGGTAGAAGATCGAATAATGATAAATTGATTGCATCAGCTATTCGTCGTTGTCGTCAAAACAACATCCGCACGATGCAACCAATCGTGCATGAAAGTACCCAGTTAGAAGGAAATCGAATTGAAGGCAGTCATTTTTCATTTTTTCTGTGGAAAGTGAATGTTTCATGTAGAGGAAGACTATTTATATTCGATTGAAATATAACTTGCATAGTACACTGTCAGAAATAAGTGAGTTTGGTATCGTCGGACAAATCGAGGTGAGTGTTCTTCTTAATAATTCGTTTTTGGGGCATTGAGAGAGTTTGGTTGAGTCTCGTGAATTTTTTTCAGGTGCGAGACAGACATAAACAAAAATTCACATCATTAATTGCGAAAAATGAACGACAATAACGAGAAAATGGTAATATTTTCATTTGCACTTGATTTCAAATTATCACATCAATATTTTAAGGTTCTGAAAGTGTTGAAAACAAATTCAGCCGCTTATATGCCTACCAGAGCAACTTCTGAATCTGCCGGTTGCGACATCAGAAGTCCAATAGATTTTTCTATTCCTGCTGGTGAACGATTACTCGTAGATAGTTTATTGAAAATACAGCTCCCGAAAGGAGCATACGGGAGAATAGCACCAAGATCAGGCTTGGCACTAGAGTTTGGAATAGACATTCTTGCTGGTGTGATTGATCGAGATTACAGGGGGTCTATTAAAATATTGTTATATAATTCATCATTGGAAAAAGTTGATTTTACCAGAGGAGATAAAATAGGTCAATTGATATGTGAACGTTATTATATTCCAACTATTGAAGAAGTCAATTCTATGGGCGCCACTGGGAGAGGGGAAAGAGGATTTGGCTTGTCTGACATCCCCTAAATGATTCTCAATGATGGAATAGTTTTAGTATAGAGTAGTTCATGACGAAGTGAAGACAAATATTTCTCATTGGGGAAAAATGGCTCTGCTAAAATCAACTTTTATAATATTGGTAGCTATTATGGATGGTATACTATATACAAATGTGCCAAAAGATTCTCATTATATTGCAATATGTTTTGACATGAAAGATATGAAAATAGAATGCGATAGAACTACATGGAAAATATTAAGTCGAACCCACGAAAATGATGGTAAATTGCCCGCATTTCAAATCAGGATTCCAGAAACGAACGCAACTCATCTCAACTATAAATTGAAAATAATGTTTCAAGACAATTCTGAAGGCGATCTCCGAGAATGGCAAACTGTGAATTTATATAAAAAAAATGAGACTGTGGTTGTGCAATGCGAATCACACAGCATATATTTCATATTATGTATGACCTTTGTTTTAGTAATTTTTATATTTTCTATGATTTTACCGAAAATGGTGATCGCAAAGTATACCTTTCACTCGATACCTAATTAATTGTCGATGAGGAATTCGAGATTACTCAATCAAGGTTAATAAATAATTGAAGAGATTGTTGTTTGATTGAACCTTGAGGGAAAAAACCGTACCTTCTTCCGGTAATATGAATAAAACGAAGGAACGAGAACACATAGTGTCAGTTGAAATGAATTTTTTCGAAGACAGAGAAGATATATTTTTGGGTGAACGTCGATTTAACTTAAACTCTGATGAATCGAAGTATGTGTCGATCTGCATATCAGTACATCTGGGCTATGTTCCTTGTGTTGTTCTTACAGACAATGATGGTGGTGATACTTTAGTCTTCTCGGAAAAGGAATGGATAGATCTAGTGAAGAATAGAGAAGCAATTGATAGTTTACTGGTGTCAACGGCACTACATGTTGATCCAATAGATGTTGGAAGATTTGCTATTGAATATAAACCATTTGAACAAAGTGCAAATGATATCAGACTTTTTAGTGGTGATTCTAGTATTCGTTTGAATTGTGAATCACTTTCGAAACTATGGCTTCTCATACCTATTCTTCAGGATAGGATAGATGTTTTGAAATCATCAAGTTTTGATATTTTCATGACTATGGTACAATTGGAAGTGAAGAAGAATCTAGTTGATTGGTCATTGGAAATACTTGATACAATGAAAGAAGTTAATCCTGAAGTACATACTCTTGGATTGGAAGTGACGTATCGCCATCCCAAACTCTTTCTAGATGAACATATTTAAACATGGAAATAAGTGATAGATCAACATGCAAGCATCAACAAAATGGCAGCAGTCACATGTTTAAATCGTTTTCCTGATGTAAATGATAGGAACAAGGGTGTGCGAACAAATAAAATACCTATATACAGGGTGTCCTTAAAAGGTCTTTACAAAAAGCTACCACATATTCTTCAGACCAAAACAATTCGATACAAGCAAACTTACCTCAGTAAAAAGTTGCTTAGTTTGGGCGCTAGACGGCTCTGAAGTTGAAATTTTCAAATCGATTTTGCTTCATAACTTTTGAACGGCTCATGAGATTTTTTTCAAATTTGGTACGTTGGCATAGACTCATCGGGCAATGAAACTCATATCATAATCATAATGAATACCATTCCATGGGCGTAGAACTTGATTTTTTCAGTAAATAAACATCTAAAACTCCTACGCCAATGGAAAAAAATTAGTTTCAATATGAAATCTAAATTATTCAACTCATTCACTACAAAAAAAGTAGTCTTGACAAAAGTCGATTCCTCTCATGGTTTCGACAAAATTTTAATTTTAGTGATTTAGAGCATAATTAATAATAAAACGATTAACAGATATTTCATAAAAATTGTTCAAAATGTTCACCATTTTCACGTATACAAAGATTTATACGACGCAAAAAGTTGAGATGTACTTTTTGCATAGGTTATTTCTATTGAAAATAAGTAGCACTGGTTTTTTTTTCTGAAGACTATTATTATCTGCTCGAAAACAGTGATATTCACATTCTTGGTTTCCATAGTTTCATCTGTGTTGATTTGTCGAGTTTTATTGACGTTGATTGTTGATATCGGACTTTTCTGATTTATCATGGCCGTACAATACACCAATGAAGAATACACCGATATGTTATTGGTATTCGGATATTGTCAAGGAAATGGTCGAGAGAGTGTGAGGGTGTATTCGGCAAGGTTTCCAAATCGTCGCGTACCAAGCCACCCAACCTTTGCTGCAGTTGAGAGACGTCTTCGGGAGACCGGTCATTTTGCTCCTAGAACTGGTGATTATGGAAGACAGCGTTATGTAAGGATTCCCGAAGTCGAAGTAGAAATTTTAGACCGTATTGAAGAAAATCCAGAATTGAGTACTAGACGGATAAGTAATGAACTAGAAGTTTCTAGGAATGCCGTTCATGAAGTACTAAGAGAACAATTATTATACCCATACGACAAGACGCCAGTTCAAGATTTATTAATCCATGATTCACAAAGTCGTCTGATGTTTTGTAGGTTCATTAATTTGCAAAGAGAAATGAATCTGAACTTTGGAAAGAATATTTTGTTCACTGATGAAGCCTGTTTCACGAGAAGAGGAATAACTAATTTTCATAATGAACACGTTTATGCAATTGAAAATCCTCATTCCATTAAAATAAACCATTTTCAACACGAATTCAAAATCAACGTTTGGGCTGGAATAATAGGAAATTTTATAATTGGTCCTGTCATACTTCCACAAAGATTAACAGGAGACATGTATTTACAACATCTACGAAATACGTTGCCAAATTTGTTGGAAGATTTACCACTCCAACATCGGGTAGATATGTGGTTTATGCACGATGGAGCTCCACCACATTTTTCGGTGGATGTTAGGAATTTTTTAAACCAACAGTACCCAGACAGATGGATAGGTAGAGGTAATGATGCACCCGTGAATTGGCCACCACGTTCTCCAGACTTAACACCGATGGATTATTTTGTATGGGGTTATCTCAAGTCTACGGTTTACAAGACCCCTGTGAATACTGTAGAACAATTATGGCAACGTATCCAACAGGCGACGAATAATCTTACAGGCGATGAAGAAGTTATGCAAAGAGTACATTTCAACTTTTTGCGTCGTATAAATCTTTGTATACGTGAAAATGGTGAACATTTTGAACAATTTTTATGAAATATCTGTTAATCGTTTTATTATTAATTATGCTCTAAATCACTAAAATTAAAATTTTGTCGAAACCATGAGAGGAATCGACTTTTGTCAAGACTACCTTTTTTGTAGTGAATGAGTTGAATAATTTAGATTTCATATTGAAACTAATTTTTTTCCATTGGCGTAGGAGTTTTAGATGTTTATTTACTGAAAAAATCAAGTTCTACGCCCATGGAATGATATTCATTATGATTATGATATGAGTTTCATTGCCCGATGAGTCTATGCCAACGTACCAAATTTGAAAAAAATCTCATGAGCCGTTCAAAAGTTATGAAGCAAAATCGATTTGAAAATTTCAACTTCAGAGCCGTCTAGCGCCCAAACTAAGCAACTTTTTACTGAGGTAAGTTTGCTTGTATCGAATTGTTTTGGTCTGAAGAATATGTGGTAGCTTTTTGTAAAGACCTTTTAAGGACACCCTGTATAACTGTTTTTTATTTATCAATGGAATGCTTACATTACATTCAGATATTGACTATATAATTTTTATTGATCCAAGAATTATGTGATGCATCAAAGCCCAGCCATTTGACGTAGAGTTTGTCCCTTTTTTTACGAATAACTTTCTCCACCAAATGAATATCGGGTTGCATCGCTTTTTGTAACTCTTCAGTATAAAAGGCCCCTCGTATTATATCTTTTCTGCTATCTTCTGGAATATAAGTAGTAGTATTTGTTAATTTGATTTGTTTTATTGTGAACACTTCAGTGGTCCAATTTGAAGTATAGGACTTTTTGAATGCATGTCGATACTTGCTTATGCGAACACGTTCGCCTTTCCTGAATTTGGGCTTTACTGGGTCAACAATTTTCAAGTGTTGGAATGAGGTTATAAATTTGGCATTTTTATCATTAATTTTGCTAGGAATTGCTTTCGTGGTAGAATGTTTGGTATTATTATATTTTTAACGATTTCAGGAAGAATGTTGAGCCATTTATAGGATCCTTGGTAGCTAAACTGTTTCCATAGTGATGATTTCAGAGTTCTTATGACTCTTTCAGCAATGCTGGCTTTCAAATTCTAAAAAGTACTATAATGATTTATACCATATTCCTTCATGAGATTTTGAAAGTCCCTGTTATAAAACTCTGTACCCATATCAGTTTGTAAGTTTTTTAGCGTGGTAGTCATTTGGGCTAATGCAGATTTCATGGCAGCGGTTATATCTTTTCCAGTTTTTTTCCTAACCGGTATGGCCCAAACGTATTTAGAAAAGGCAATGTAATTTTATCCTCTGTTTTCTTTTGAAAATTCATTCATGATTGCCAAATCAGCTTGTATCAAGTCATGTAAATCTTAAACTATAACATGTCGTCTTTTATAATTGATTCGAACCGGTTTATGAAGTTCAGCTACGATTTGCGCTTTACTCATTTTTAACTAACGGACACTGTAACAATATCTCAATACAAATCGTAGGAGTGGTTCCGAGTTCAAATATTATTTCATCTCCCTTCACAATCGACTTGAAGATGTATTATTATTCATCAAAACTTCTCCATCTCCGGCATGTTGAACATTATATTGCGTAATGCTCTCTATCATAGCAGACATAGGAAATTTAAATACAACACTGCCATTATCTAATATATAATAATTTTTATTCAAACTGATTTTTCTGGTGCCTGACAAACGAATCAAAACTTTAATGTGGTAATTAAAGGAATCACAAACATAAAAAGGAAAATTCAATTGTGGCTGTAGTGGTGAGGCTAAAGTAGCTCATTCTCCTTCTTCTCCTTCAACTGCTTCTCTCTGATGTGTTTGAAGAAAATGTTGATTGAATCTATTCAGAGGCATAATAGAATGGAAAATATAAAATTTTAACCTTGAGAGAGAGAGAGAGAGAGAGAGTCAATCTGTGTTTAGGATCGTTTTACAGTTCGAATGAGGATGAAGTGGGGAAATTTAGAATATATATATATTTAGATTCACGTCGAGAGCAAGTAAGAACCTATGTACCGTGTAGTTCAGTCAAGAATTTGTTGTATTTGTAGAACTACTAAGCTTCAATACTTACGAGCCAACTTTTTCGTTAGTAGGTCATTTTGGTGCTTGGTTTTTGTAGTTGGTGTATGCAAATAAGACCCATAAAAGTGATCAGTAGATACAAAGGAGATCCTCTAGAAATACTAAATTCGCCTGTGCATGAAACAATTTGAACAATTGGAGAGGAAATGGAATCATTTCCAGACAGTAAACAAGATCAGAGAATTGAATGGTTTCAAAAGTGGCTAGAGGAGAAGACGAAGAAGAAGAAGAAGAAGAAGGAGAAGAAGAAGAAGAAGGAAATGAAGAATAATAGAGATGAGAATAGGGAGGAACATCAGGTGGAAGATGAGGAGGAGGAGGAGGAGGAGGAGGATCCCCATCACTGGCATGAGTTAGATCTTAGAAATATTATGAATCTGCAAGAGGAAAAGAATTGGGAAACAAAAGTTTTCAAAAATGTTAATAATCGTTTTTCTTGAATTACAAATTCAATGTATAAATGATGTGATGAAAGGGGATCTAGGGGAAATTGAATAACATCACCTTTGTTGATCGGTCAAAAAATCGTTTTGATTCTGATGAGATATTTTCAAGGTACTGGGAAAACATTTATAAATTTCAATTTTCCCTGTAACAGGAATCGTATAAGTAGTACTATTATCATCCAAGATATAATGTGTTTTACTAGAAGAAATGTTTTTTGTACCACGAATAGTTAAGATACATCTACTATGGAATTTAGAAGGTTGGCAGATGAAGTATGGAAGATTTGGGGGTAGTTGTCTAGCTGACGAGACAATATTTTTTGATGTAGAAGAAGAAGAAGAAGAAGGAGGAGTGGTAAGAAAATGTTGATTGAATTTGTTCAAAGGCATTTTGAATACTGATATGAATAACTGGGAGGTATATTCATTTATGAAATTATTGCGCCTTCACGTAACTCTTCAATGATTGAAATTATTTCATTGTTGTGACCGGTAGTGTTGCCTACTGCTTGGGAAGCTACAAGCAAACGCAATCTATCTACAAGCTCGTTGTAGTTGTCAAAATATTTATAATCAATTGGCTTATCATCATATTTCATCATCGTCAGTATTGGCATTTTAGCACCTTGCCCTCTTTTCGACATCTTTCTGGTGAGCACGCCTTTCAGTAAAGATGCTGGTACTGAACCGGATCTGATTGGCAAATCGGCATTATTATCACGACGATATGCATTAGTTCTCTTTATAATATCTACATAATTTTCAATGTCTTGTTTGGTGTAAGAAATGGGATTTTTTAAAAAAAGTAACTCATAAAGTCCTGCAGTTCCATTGTAAGTGATACCTCTCACTTTAACATTGGATCCTATGAAGTCGACTTGCGAATCTCCTATATAAAATTTGTCTTCCATCGGATTATGTAAAAGGCCTGAAATATGATCATATTCACTTTTTGTATCTCTTATCATTCCTTTAATATATTCTCGTGGTGATGGCGCTTCGAATTGATCAAAGTATTCCTGCAAAACATCTGGATTTGTGATTGTCTGATAAAATTGAGATAGGGTGTCATCGATGAATTCGTCTTCTCTCGTTCTATCGGGCAATTCGCCCTCCTCGTTGCATGATTCGTGAGTTTCTTCGTTCCTCAAAAAGCTTGGTAGCTCTGTACCAGTTTCATGTTCAGTAGCAGCCGGATATACAAATGTTAATTGATTATACGATTTTGGCGATGGTAGTGGCGTCCTTTCAGACTCTTCAAATTTTTCAAACTTTTCTGGTTTGATGGATTTGGTTTCTGCCGCCGCCGTCGTCGTCGCATCGCTCAATGTTGAAACCAGTTGTTGTAATGATTGAGTAATTGGTTGGTATGTTTTTTCCATGAGATTTTGTGATCTAGCTGTGTTGCCCTTTATAATTTTATACTTTTTTCTAAGAGCGTGTCTGACTCGCACAAGCTGTTTTGTTAATGGAGGGTCCATTTTAACTAATTGTGGTATTCCTCGAGCCCATCTTTATATATGAATGTATGTATCAAACCCCTTTCGATACCTGCCCGAAGACAAATCGCAATCTTTGTCAATCACAAAGAAGTCAAACTTTTTTTTTCCAACAGGAAGATGCTACTTCTTTGAATTTTTGAAAGTCCATATCGATATTTGCGTGATCATCATATAAATGTTTCAAATTGGTGATGTCTTGTGGAAATATGACCAATAGATTAGAATTATCACGTACTAGTTGCTTGGAGATGGCAGAATACGTTTGACATATATAAAAACAGTCTGTTTGTTTATGCCGTCCAAAAGAGAAATAATCTTTGATTATATTTTGATCACAAGATCCCACATCATCGAATATGATCAAGGAATTTGTTTTAATGCTATCTGCAGGAGGAACGTCTTTACTCTCACTGCATTCATAATATCCAATTTCACTGAGTGGTTGAAGCAAAGTACGAAGATATTGATACTTGGGCTGTTTCAAAGATTTCGAGTATAGATAGATATTTTCAAATTTCAACCCATTTGGATGCTCGATTAGCGACAACATGATGTTAGTTTTGCCACACCCACTACTACCAACGATCAACCCCCGTTTTGAATCGCCCCCAAATAGTACGCCATGTTTGCCAACGTTTTGCTTATCACATTGCAAATCATAATTGCTGATGGGTAAGGTGACGTTTTGTTTTCGTAACCGCATAATGACTGAGACTGGGGGGGTATATAAAGGTGTGCTGACATATATAACAGATTAGAATGGTTAAATACAAAAACGGAGTGAGAGTTTATAGCAGGCGGAAGAGAGGAAGTGGTTTTGTCAACTCTCTAATAGATAAACTACCTTTCGAATTGCATCTACCAAAATACAACTATTGTGGACGTGAGTGATCAACATTATCAAAATTCTATTTATTTATTCATCATCTTCTTTCTGTAGCGGAAACCAAATTACAACAACGATTAGAACGTGGAGATTTGGGCATCAATTCTTTGGATACTGCATGTGAAGAACACGATATCGCCTATTCTAAAAGCAAAGTTCTCAGTGATAGACATCGAGCTGACGAGATATTGGAAAACGAAGCTTGGGAAAGAGTTAAAACGAAAGACGCTAAATTAGGGGAGAAAGCAGCTGCTTGGTTCGTTACAACTGCGATGAAGGGAAAACGTAAACTTGGAATGGGGCTGAAAAAGAAAAGAGGAGTGGTGTCGACGGCGGCGTCACGACGAAAACGCATTATTCGTGCTCCCAAAGAAGGAGGATTCTTACCATTTTTACTGCCATTATTGGGAGCCTTGAGGGCTGTGGCAGGTGGCGGTGCGGGCATTGCTAAAGCGGTGAACGATGCAAAAACCAATCGTGAACAATTGGCCGAACAGAAAAGACATAACCTAGCTCTCGAGCAGCAAAAATCTGGAAAAGGATACTATCTGAGACCTTACAAGGGATACGGTTTGAAAAAGAAGAAAGCAACAACAAGACAGTCAAGGGGGTTTCAGCGACCAAGTCCATACTGGAAAAAACAAAAGAAATAAAATTGCCTCGACGTATAATGTCCGATAGAGATCTCATCACGTATGCAAAAATATTGAGAATTCCCCATTCCCGAGGTATATTCATGCGCGATTCATTACCAAAAAGAATTTCAACAGCAAATGAATCGGGTATTATCAATCTTGATGTAGAAAGTGGGCCTGGTACTCATTGGACAGCATATTCCAAAAAAAATAAAAATGTCATTTACTTTGACAGTTTCGGTAATTTACCACCGCCTATTGAATTAGTGAAATATTTCAGGAGCAATGGAGATGTGATCATCAGATATAATTATGAATCAATACAAAAATTCAATTCGTATCAGTGCGGTCAATATTGCCTGAAATTCTTATATAATCAATACTACTAATGAATATTATTTCATTTGTTTTCAAACCATCACAGTAATGTCATATACTTTGACGCTCAGTGGAAATTCATCAATTTCGAGCGATTCTTTCAATCCGCCATTGTATTTGAATGATAATGATGATTATGAAATTGGATTGGTAAATTTTGATACATTCAATAGCATTCCAAATGTTAATGAAACAAACAATGTATTGGTATGGGGTCCGAATGATGAATTCAAAATTGAAATTCCCATAGGGTCTTACGAAATTGGAGAGATTTTGAAGATTATAAAGGAAGAAATGTACGAGAAGGGAGGAATTATGATCCATATTACGACAGACACGAAGCGATTCACAGTTTCGATTAAAAGCAGCAATCGAATCAATTTCAGTATTGATCGTTCCATTGGAAATCTGTTGGGATTTCCGAAAACCAAACTCCAACCCAACAAACATTATACTTCCAATAATAAAGTGAATATATTGGCAGTTAATTCAATTTGTGTGGATTGCAACATTGCCGTAGGATCATTTCTACATGGAAAACCTGTTCACTTAATCCATCAATTTTTCCCCCAAATTCCAAACGGCTATAAAATAGTAGAGCAACCTCTCACTGTACTCCATTTTCCTGTGAGTATCAAAACAATAAACAATATAAAAGTGAGGGTGCTCGATCAAGATAGTAGATTGGTGAATTTTCGTGGCGAAACAATTACAGTTCGTTTGCATCTTAGAAAAATTGAATAGTTATGGTGTTACAATCCCATCGGTACACAATAGCACACAAAAACTAAAAAAGGTGAAGCGACGAGCTAAGAAGTCAGATGGTTTTTCAATACCAATGAAAACGTTAACACCTGAAAATCGTCATTTCTTGAATTCTCTCGGCTTTCGTGTCCTTGTATAATGGATTTATTGAACGTGACAGGTGAACCTTTTAGTGATACAACGATAGAAGATTACCAGTTCCACACTTACCAGCCATACAATAGCGGAGCCCTCAACTACAATGATGAAGTTCGGATTTCCGTACAAGATTTAGATGCATACACACTTCCATATAACAGCTTCATTTATATCGAGGGAAAAATATTAACGGATCAAAACAAAGTACCTACCAAATTTAAATTCATCAATAATGGCATTGTGATAGATTCCATTCGGAACGTGAGCCTAGCTTCCACTTTGAAAAATTTCTTATCGTTTAACGAAAATGAAAGGGGCTAATGGAAAATGCGGGGTGGTTTCCAAAAGATAATGAATCACTTTTGATTGACGTAAAGGGTAATTTCAATGTGTGCATACCGATGGAATTATTGTCGGGATTTTTCGAAGACTATCGAAAGATCATAATGAATATGAGACAAGAATTAGTTCTTATCCGAGAAAAAGATGACATCGATGCTGTTATTGGAACGGATAATTCGGAGAAACCAAAAATTCAAATCAGCAAATTGTATTGGAACGTACCCCATATAACACCGAGTATCAACGAACAACTACGTTTGAATAAAATAGTTCGTAGTAACGTGGAATTGCCCATCAAATTTAGAAGTTGGGAATTGATAGAATATCCAACTTTGAATGACTCAACACGTCACACATGGTCTGTGAAAACTTCAACTCAATTAGAGAGTCCTCGACACATCATCATTGCTCTTCAAGATGCCTGTAAAGGTCAATTATTGAAAGATATGAGTAAATTTAATCACTGCCATCTGTCAAATGTGCGAATATTTTTAAACAGTGAGAGATTTCCGTATCAAGATTTGAATTTGGATTTCGATACGAATCGATTTGCATCGCTTTATGAAATGTTTGCCAATTTTCAAGAGAGTTATTATCACATTCAAACCAACCAACCTATATTCAACCCTAAAGAATTCAGAGACAAAGCTCCAATTATTCATATTGACTGTTCCCACCGAGAAGAAATTATTCAAAGCGGATCTGTTGTTTAACGTATTGAATTTGAAACTTCAAAACCAACAGGAAACAATGTGTCTGCATATTGCTTAATATTACACGAAAAAGAATTTTATTACAAACCATTGAATAAAACGGTGCGACAGTAAAGTCAGTCAGTCAGTCAGTCAGTCAGTTGATAATGATAGCTCAATGCAGATGCAGGTTAGTTGAATTCCTTCGTCAGCTGGAGCAACTCAAAGCTGAAATTGAATATTACGAGACGAAAAAATTGATTCAGAAAAAATTTGAAAATCTACAGTTATGAGGTTAGTCATTGATTTTCAAGGCTTCAAACTGGAAAATAATAAATTTCTAGTGAAAGAGTTGGCCTGTTTCGATGACCATCATCGTATTAGCCATTACTTGTTCAAACCGCCATTTCCTCTCAACAATCTACCACACGATTTGAAAAAACAAGCATCATGGTTGATGAAAAACCATCATTGCATAGATTGGAATGCAGGATTCCCTCCTCCGCATCAATTTGAGAATATAATGCGGTATCTGACCAAGGGCGTAGATGCGGTGTATGTAAATGGAAGAGAAAAATTCAACTTCATCAAGAAATATTGCAGCTGTACAGTGCATGAATTGGATGAACATCCACCTTTGAGGAAGGAAGTGCCTAAATGTTTTTACCACAATAATAATAATAATATAGATCAATGCGTGTGCGCTTTATCAAATTTTTACTATTTGTACGAACATTTTATAATGCATGATGATAGATGAATAAATTATATTAGCAATCAATAACTTTTTTCTTGCTTGTTTCAACGTTTCCTCTCGCCATGCCTTCTTTATTCCTCCCCACTCCATCAATACGAATCATATTTTCCTCCTATAAATGACTTCATTGAATCAGTACAGTAGTAGTTGCAGTGTATATCTTGCTTGCTTACTCTCTTGTGACACTCAAAGACGGCCAAAATGAATCAAGAATCATGCTACTGTACCTATCCATTGAGAGATCATTGGCATCTTAAACGAAGTTTACATCACTTTAGTGAAGAAGAACTTGCAAAGTTTCCCCTACACTATTTGATTGAAAAAGCACAACCACTCGAACTCTTATATGCCTGGAATAAGTTACCTGGAGACTACCGACTTATTTTTGATTTACAAGTGAAACTACCCTGTTTCATTCACTACAATCGGCCTGAATGGCAATCGCACGTAGACGGTCCACCGCCATCGCAATCGAGATGTCATTTATGTAAATTTGCTCTTGAACAATTGTAATTCAGAAGTAGATGAATAAAAAAAATATGTATTTTTGTCTTTTATTTTTCATGAATTGATGACTTACATCACTGGTGAGAGTACATTTTTCATAAATAATTGTGATACATCAATCATCATCATAATCATCCTCGTGACAATCCATGAAACGTTTGTATCTATTGTTCATGTTATGTAAATTCATGTCACATTCAGAACGCGGTTTGAGTCTGAATACTAATTCCATAAAATCATTTTGGCACCACATAGAACTATTTTGATATATGGTGTGGATGTCACGTGTATCGTGTACCAAATGGAAATGATTTTTTTTTTTTTTATCTGTGGACAACACGAAAGGGAAACCTATGATGTTCGAGGAACATCGTGTTAGCCAGCGGTGGAATTTTGGGAAAGAAGGAAAGAAGGAAGATCTCTTAAAACATGCATATTCATAGTTATATTATTGAATTTCAGCATTACCAAAAGCCATTTATAACACGGTTTACATAAATATTAATTGAGATTTTTAATCCAAATTCTATGAACCCATATACAATATTTTGATTCAGGATATTTTGATTCCCAATTACAATAACTGATAACTGCACTCTGTGCCTTCGATGTGAAAATCATACTTTTGTATAACATATATTCAGGAATGAAAGCATCATCGCTACCATCCTTCGAACATTCTAAAATTTTCATCCATCTATAATGACTAAATTTTCTAACAATTTTTAAAGTCAAACTCGAAGGTAATAATCGCCTATCCATAAACTTTCGTAGAGTTTGAATATTTTGGCAAATCGTCTTGATACACAGTTCACTCAATGATTGCATAATAATGTCACTTCCTGAAACATGACAAAAAATAAAATCTACACACTATAATGACCCCATTGAAGTGTATCAAATGAATGAGGAATAATGATTCGTTTGTCATCATGTGGACTGAGAGCAATTTTTGTTTGTTCTATACTGAAAACATTGTGGGCATAGGAACGGATACTTTGCTATGATATGGCTTTGTCTTTGAATTCTCTAAGACAAGCAACATAATCATCAAAAGTTATTGTATTCTTCATTACATACTTTTTCACCCCTTTAGATTTTTTCTTGATACCCAAATTTTTCATCGCTATATCTATTCGTTTTTTACTAACACCCCCCTTCAACAATTTTTTTTTCAGATGATCTCTTTCTTGCTGAGTGACAAGTGTCTTAAAAGCATACATCTGCGAACGAAGACCAGCAAAATGTGATATAATCCTTCCATTCGTCTCATCCTTCATCAATCCGGGTATTTTTTTATTCACCAATGGAATATTGTACTCATTATTTTTCTCGTAATCAGAGGTATCAAATTTGTTGATATGTTTCTTGATTACATCTTTATGAACATCTGAACCAGTCAATTCGTGAAAGAAACTATCAGTGTCAGTGTACATTAACTTACAACTGTCCGATCCGACTGTGGGTAACATAAGATTATAATGAAAATCATACGTACAAAGTTTATAAATGTCAAGAATGGCCATACCAATGTAAAGAGGTTTATTGAAAATTAATTCAGCCTTCTTCAATTCAATTGCAATGAAATCTTCATCGAAAATTGTTCTACTATGAAAACGCAGAATAGCAATCAAATTCTTAGCTCCATAACGGCCTTCATAAAAATTCACCAATTTGACAACTCTATGAAGTCTTATATTCTCCATTGTTTTTCCAAAAACTGCATTATTAGCTAATTTATATTGATTTTTCTCAAAGTTACTGGTGGCCATAGCCCTTAAGCGAGTATTAAGTTCAATATATGGCCGTAACCATTCAGACTGTTTGAATTCCAACACCTTATGTATTTTAGTTAGAACTAAACCGTTTGCCAATGCTTGTTTCAAATTTCTATAGTGTAAAATATACCCTTTCTTATCATGTACATCAGCTATCAATTTTGGCAATTTTGATGTTGGAGGAACGGAATGATCTGCACAAAATGGGAAGTCTTTGTGTAAGTCATGTAATCTTTCGGGATACTCCAAGTCAACTTGTAAAATATATCCCACCGATGAATCATCTGGAATCATTGTTACATCAATATTTGTATCGACCCATTTGAAGTCTCCAGAAGGTAATGGTTGAGACATAGCCCAACCATATAAATTGTTCACATCGAGATACAAAAGTGTTTTTGTAGGTATCGAAGGATCATAGTTGGGCATGTATTTATTGTTAGCCTCCGAGAATCGGTTGCTACAAACCGAAATCCCACCTCTAATTGCCTTTTCTATGAACAATATCATATCAACATCCTTTAGAATTTGTAATTTACATTTTGTATATTTCAACATAGCATCCCAGGTATAGCCAGGCATTGTATAATACCAAGCGGGATCTAAACCATAAGTGTTTGAAGCGGTTACCCTGAAATTTTCCATGACATCTGCAAGTAGCAAAATATCAGTTTTCATATACAAGTCACTATACTCTCTTAGGGTTGACATTTCGAAGGCTCTCCATACATTTTGTGCATGAAGGTAATCTTCGGCGGACAATTCTTCATCATTCAATTTGTTCTAGGATGTTTCGATCGGTGGAAGTTGATTATCATTTAATTTTTCAACATTATCCAAATAATCATAGGGAAATACCCCTTTTCTAGTCAACAGTTTGAATGTTTAATCATCCAAATCTTTGAACTCTCGCTTCAAATTTTGAAGATTATCCATACATAAGGTGGATACGAGTTCACTAAGACCCGCAACCATGAATCTAAAAGAATCAATAAATCTAAATTTTATTTTACTTCCACTTTCATTGAGCGTGAAAGAAATGTATTTTTCTTTATTCAATGGAAGCATGCTCAGAGAGCCCTTTGGAGCTAAATCCTTTATCATAAAGTGTGCATCGTAATACAACATGTTATGACAGATGACTGGCACGACAAACAATTTTTTGAAAATCAAATTACACTTTTGATGTGCGAAACCACGAAATTGTCCCGTGAAATGATCATGATCTTTTACAACGACATCATTTGATTTGAATATTTTCTCACAAATATGACATGTTCCAAAATTGGTCGTTCTTCTGGGGTTTTCTATCATCGGTACGATATTGGTTAATTCGTTCTCTACGAATCGGGCAATATTTTCCATTTCAGTCGAAAACCATGCCATACAATTTTCACCTTCATAACTATTGAAACGAGAAATGGAATCGTCATAACAACACTTCGCCGAAAATGCTTTGTGAAGTTGGTATTTTGTTGTTGTTTGGGATAATTTTGAATTACACGGTTCTAAAATGGATTCAATATCAACATAGATTACAAAAGGTACTTTCTGTTTATGAATATAATTTTTGAATTCTACAAAGTCATATTCTGGAAATGATATTCTGCAATCGTTCTCCTTTTCACACAACACGTAATGCTCTCGTAATTTCTCCTCACTATGGAAATAATTCAGGCAGCGATCACATAAATGAATTTTTTGTTTTCTTCTGCTCACTTGCATCGATATCAGACGTGACCTATTTTTGATCCAACAATAGTGAAACTTCAATTCTGAATCCTTATCATCATCATTATCTGGTATCGGTGCAGTGTAATCATTCAGTTTGGGAAAGTAATGATTTTGAAGCAATAGCAGATTAACATGACGTTCTAATTTATTTTTAGTAAGCCTCACGGGCACTACTTCATAAGATGAACCTTTGCTGGTGAGACTCAATTCCAACGCATGAACGTTTACGGAAATATTATTCAATCTTTCGAATTTATTGATATGATTCAGTTTCATAGGCATTTCTAAACCTTCAGTATTCAAGACGAGACTGTAATGCGGATAGGATGTTGTATATCGGTTGTCTCCTGTGGGGGGATATAAGGCACTAACTATACTCCAGAAGAAGCATGCTTCATCATTATAATTTTGAATGTTGATGCATGCTTTTTTTCTTGAAATTTGTGGAGGTATTTTGATGAAAGATGTTCCATTACCAATTTCATATTTGTTAATTGCAACTTCCAACAATAGAATTTTTTGTAATGCCCAACCACTTGATTCTTCCGAAAACTCTGACAATTTATTCAAGATGTAATCAACAACATGTTCTCGGTACCACACTACAATATCCGTTCCTTGATCCAAAATTGCATTTGGTGATACAAAATATTCTTGACTAATATTTCCTCATCATTTGATTGTTTCACAAAATCACCCCAAAGAGTGGTATTCACTTTCAGAGCAGGCATTTCCTTTAGAATTCTGTTTATGATTTGTCTGAACAAATGGAAGCTGTCGGCAAAGAATGCTTTTATTTCTTTATGCTTCACATTGATGATGACTCCTGTCTTTACTCTGTTTTTGGAACAAGAATTGACATTTTCCCAATAAACCTTACGCACTTTTCGCCTCGAACCCCCATTTTTACTTTCAAGTAAATACCGTAATCGTTTCAGTTGACCAATTTTCGTAATAATTTTACTTTTCTGCCCCACAGTGAGATTTAATTTGTCTAAAGCTTTATTACACTTTCCAATGTGTCTATTGATTAATTTGATTCCATTTTTCTCAGCGGAGTTTTCTTTGATTAATTTTAGCGTTTCATCAATTTTCGATAATGTTCCTCTGAATTCATCCATGATGTACCACCAATTATTTATTATGAAAAATGTACTTACCAAAACAATCTATTTCAATTCAATGATTTCAAAGTATGCTGCAGGATGAGGTTTTCCAACGTCTTTGGTCCCTCTAAATATTAGTCCGTACTTTTCTGCTACAAAATGTTGTATGTTGGGCCTATAGTCGTTGGTAACTCTCTGAGGCAGGAACACAACGTTGTTCTCGAATTCCAGCAGGACTGACTCTCCAAACTTCGCCTTCACCAATCTTGCCGAATATATTTTGTATGGTTTATTCGCAATTAAATCCTGTAGCTTGATTACTGGTTTATCTGTTTCTAGAAGAGAGATTGAGTTCAAAGCATTGAGATCCACCAAAAAAAAAAACGCAATATAGGATTCATATTTTTTATTTCTCAAGCTTCAATTTCTTGGAAGGAGGCTCTGGGGATTCCGAGTTTGTTATTTTATTGCTAGTGGTGGGGGTAGAGGAAGGATTTATCGATTGATTTTTATAATTTTCTGGAGGAGGAGGAGGAGTATAATCTTCTTGACCCGTGCAGGCACAGAAATCCCAGTGTTCCGGACAATATCTACACCTGTCGTTGTTCCTACAAATATTTTTCCATGAATTTGAATAAAGTATATGTATCTTTTGAGCTCACGAAAAATTTTCTTCATCATAATCATCACCTACATCAGGAATGAGTCCCCAATAATCTTCATTTGAATTTCAACAAGTCATTTTTGAATTCACATATGATATCAAAATTAAGAATTACTTACGGAATAACATTTTTTTCATACTGGGAGCTCATTATCTGCAATGAATGATTGTTATTGTTAAAATATGAAAAACAAACATTTTCGTCTAGGAACAGTGGATTGAAGGGAACAGACATGGGAATATAATATCAACAAAAATCAACTCACCGTTGCTTCTTGGTACAACAACTACTACTGTTGGAACAATATACGTAAATGAACAGTCAGATACTTCTGATCTGTGAACAAAATTTGTTCGTATATATACTATTGATACAACCATCACCTCCTCCGAACTGACCAAGACATTCACCACTTGAACATTCTATTTTGCCATTCACTCGGATGATGTAATGAATTCATCATTCCATCATCCACCTATCTTTTATTCATCTTTCGAAAATGTCATCACATACTTGTTTTCGAAAAATGATGACTGATGCATACGATGCACCTCCCAATTTCTTAAATAGCGTATCAATTCATTCAACAAATACTCCTTTTTTGTCTAGCATAAGCGATAGAACATTGATCACCCACTGACAAAATGTAACGGTGGCTGTCATCTGTTAACACACGATCCAAAATATTCAATTTATTACATTTTTATCATCAACAATGATGATAAAAATCGAAATCTAACATCTATTTCAGATACTATCGATTATTCGACCTATGCGATTACATACGATATCTATTCAATTACCCCACTGAGAGAATTAAGCGGGGGGCGGGGCTGTCATCTGCTAGCACACAAACCGAAATACCAACTTCATTATGAGTGATGAACTACCACCAAATATTTTCATTCCAAATAATAATATAGCCCACTGATGAGAGAAAGAGAACGGGGAGCAACAGTAACTTTGTTAAGACAAAGATATCCAATGGACTCGCATCAAACAGTCATCTGCTAACACAAACCGAAATACCAAATTTATCATGAGTGATGGACCACCAAATCTTTTCATTCCGAATGAAATAGTTACAGTGCCATTGATGAGAGAGAGAGAAAGAGAAGCAACAGTACCTTTGGTAGCACAAATATACCCATGGGGCCTCGGTAGCGATGAGGTAGCGTGTTGGCTGGCCAACCCACAGGTCCCGGGTTCAAATCCCACGAAGAATTCGCAATTTTTTTAATTTTAATTGAGTGAACGAGACATTTAACTTGAACGAGACATTCAACTTAATAATAGATGATACCATTAGGTGGGCCATGTGCCAAAATTACGTAGAAACCCTTTTGATTATCTACTGTTATGCAACAGGAGAATTATTTGCCACCAAATACTCTTAGTCAGTATTGTTGTCAAGGATGTAAGGATAATGGTTAGTTTCCTATATACACAGTGTCCATGAAATGTTTGTACAAAATGATACTATAGACTACTGCTACCGAAATAAGGTTATTGAATTAAACTTACCTCTATACCAAAATGCTTCGTTTAGCCACTACAAGGCGTTGAAATTTTTTATTTTCAATAGTGCCGACTTACATGCAGGCCCTCGATAAATTCAAGAATAATCTGTTCTTGAATCAATAGCAATCAGAGAGCAATTCTCTACCCTCCCCCGTATATAACACTAATTCTCCACCAGGCCACCAGAAAAAAGAGGCAACTTTTTCAGTTTACTACCAGAACACACGTGGTCTCAAAACAAAAACGGCAGATGTTTATAATTCTCTATCACAATGTGATTTTAAAATATTCGCATTTACCGAAACGTGGCTCGACTCGTCAGTTGACAACTCTGAATCATTTCCCAATTGTTCCAATATACACAGGGAGGATCGTGACTGTTCAACAACGAATTTGTCTACCGGTGGCGGTGTTCTTATTGGTGTGCATGAAGAAATTATATCCAATCGAATTATCTTAGCTGAATACTCATTCCCAAAATTTAAGACTATCGAGGTAATCTAAGTAAAAATAACTTCGGTATCCAATTACTTATATATATTGAATTCGTACATACCACCTTGGACAACGTTATCAGAATTTGAACAGTTTTTAGAAGCACTAGATTCCTCCATTTTATATGGTAGTACTGTTCTGATGATCGGGGACTTCAACACAGCCGATTATGCAATCTATCTTCTAACGAATAGAACTAATACACATATATCACTCTTGAATAATTTCTCTGAATTCTTTGATATGTCTCAAAATAACTTCATTTACAATGATTTTAATAAAATTTCAGACCTGGTATTCTGTAACGAATTTTGCATGGTGGAGGAATCTCTGGACCCTGTAGTAAGGGAGGACAAGCATCATCCGGCACTTGATATATCTTGCTCACTTAATTTCAATTCTAAACGTGGAAACAACCTCGAATCATTCTTTCAAAAGAATGATTCGAGAAAACAGTTATATATAAGCATCAGAATGGTGTATGACGACAACTTATTGCAAGAACCTCCAGAAATTCTGAATGAGTTTGCCGACATGTTCAGTAAATCCTACACTCTGTCAACGCAGTACGATTCTATACCCGAGGGCATTGATAACGACAACCTGCCACTTATACATATTACCAAGTTCAGTGAGAAGGAGGTGTATGATGCTATAAAATTGCTGAAACCAAAATTGACGGCGGGACCAGACTGTATACCAGCGTTTGTAATTGAAGACTGCGCCTCAGCACTTGCCCGACCACTAGAGTGATCCTTTTCAATATATGTCTGAAGGCTGAATATACTCCGACAACTTGGAAGCTCTCAAAGGTCTGTCCTATATATAAAAAAGGTGTTAAAAATAACCTTGCCAACTATAGACCAATCTCGATTATATGTAACTTTGTCCTACAACATTAATAAAATCATTTCTCCACAACAACATGGTTTTATGAGAGGTCGCTCGACGGTAACAAATCTGATAACAGGTACTCAATGCGTGTCAAGTCTCGGCCGTGCAGGTGTGTTATTTAGGAGCTCCGATATTTTCAATAAAATCGATAGTGAGAATCATAGTACAATCTTCAATTTCATATCTACGTACTGATCAAACTTTACAGTTTCACGTAAGCGAAATTGAATTGAGATTATTTATCAGACAGTGGAAATGGCTTACAAACTTTGCAAAATCTGCAATAAATCGGTGAATCGTAAAAATCCCGGTTTAAGCGGCCAATACACACACGGGATTCGTGACAGTTTTACCCGTACGTGATTACCTGACAGCTTTCACGAACTCCGTCAGAGCCTACACAGTTTCGGGAATCACTAGACAGTTTAAATCGTACGTAGTTAACGGCACAGTTCTTGTCGAACATATTTAATAATAAATAATAAATAAAAATCCGCGATCTCAGAAGAATAAGTTTCATTATAATCGTGTAAACGTACCTGTTTTGTATTTCATATACAAAGAAGAATCGATATGGTATCGAAACGTGTTTTGTGTTTACTTGGAATTACATTGGTACTACAAAAGAAAAAATATAAAAGACAACGTTCAAGATGGGTGAAACAATGGTTGTTGCAAAGAAGTGAATATTCTCATATAAATCTCCTAAATGAGTTGAAGCTAGAGCCTCTCGATTGGAAAAATTATTTGAGGATGGATGAGGATAGCTACAATGAACTTTTAAATTTGATAAGTCCTTTTATTTTGAAAAAAGATACAGTAATGAGGCAATGTATTTCTCCGCATGAACGTCTGACTGCAACTCTGAGGTTTTTGGCGACAGGAAGAAGTTACAAATTTTCCACAATTATATCGCCCCAAGCTCTGGGAAAAATTATCCCTGAAACTTGCAGAGCAATAATAAAAGGGCTCCGAGATTATATGAGGGTACATGTAATATTTAGTATACAAAAAATTGAGCAATCAGAAGTCAAAATTTTCAAAAAACTACAAGTAGGATGAAACACAGATTTTTTATTTTATAGCATAACATTTAAACAACAAATTTATGAAATTTCATGTATTAGGCGAGAATTGCTCATAGTAAGATCCTAAACGACCCAAAGTTTCACTTTGATCGTAAATAGGGTTTACAAGAGTTGACTCTGCTACCCGAGAAGACGGCTGCATCAGATGAAGTTGACTGTTTGCAGTTCTGGAATCCGTTAAATTCATGTTGGTATACCGGTGAATATTTCCCAACTGGGCTTCAAACAGTATGTCTGTGATAAGTTTATCTACTACGATAACTGTTTCAGCTGGCAATTTTCTCAATTTATTACTTATATTTGTGCCCATAATAGAAAATTCATCCTGTGAGTTTTCTGGTTTATCTAACTGTACCGAAACTTTCTTCAGTATTTGGTCGTAGCTGTCACCTTGCCGTTTTTTGCAGCGTTCCATCCCAGAAGTAGAAGCAGTGGTTACAGGTGTTTCTGTTCCACTGACTGAGATACTGCAGCTTGTAGCTGGAGACTGTACATCTAAATCGAAATTCTCCAAATTATCGCCATCTTGAGACATTTCAGCCTAGAAGTTTTTTGATTTAATACAAGCAATGTTTTTGTCTGTGTCATATTAAGTGTGTGGCTAGCTGTTAGTCAATTTGTAGCATTTTAATACAATTCAAAATATTTTTTTTAGATCCCGGTCACGGAGCAAGGGTGGAAAGACATTTCAAAGAGTTATGAGATGAATTGGCTATTTCCCAATTGTATAGGGTCAGTTGACGGTAAACATATACGGATAGTAGCACCACATGATGGTGGATCATTTTATTATAACTACAAGGGCTACCATAGCATTGTTTTACTTGCCGTAGTCGACGCTAATTATGAATTTATCTTATGTGACGTGGGCACCGATGGAAGAGTTTCAGATGGAGGTGTTATTGATTATACCGAATTTTATTATAAATTGAAACATGGGTTACTGAACATTCCCAAACCAGAGAAATCCATTAAGAGCAAAGAAAAGCTGCCCTATGTGTTCATAGGTGATGACCAGATTTGAGACCAGATTTTTTAAAACCATTTGCCCAAAATGAACTCACCCAGGAACGTAGAATTTACAACTACAGGCTATGTCGTGCACGCCGTGTTGTAGAAAATGCCTTTGGTATTCTGGTATCGCGTTTTAGAATATTTCATGGACCCATTAACATTAAATTAGAAAATATTGACTTGGTTGTCATGGCTTGTTGTTATCTGCACAACTTTTTGAGACGAAAATGTCCAAAGACGTACTCTTCAATTGACTGCTTCAATTTGGAAAATATTGAAACAGGAGAATTATACTGCAGGGAAAAACTTTCCACTGAACCAGCGGGGTTGCAAATAGGAAAGAACAGAAATCCAGCACTCGATAGCAAAGAAACAAGAGATCAATTTTCCAGATACTTCAACCAAGAGGGGGCTGTTCCATGGCAAAATAGGTTTGTTTGATTGTATTTCAATTAAATACAAAGATGGAATTTTTGTTTGTTTCATTTCATACATTTTTGTCCAAAAAGTTAAGTAGGTTCAACAAAATTTAGCGTCGAAAATAAAGAAAACACAAAAAGAAACAAAGTTTTCGCATATATACCTGAGATGAAGATTCTTCATCCGACTGTCCCATGCTTGAAATACTCCTTCTTGGCATCTCTTGGTCTAGCAAGAATTTTAAATGTTCAAAATACCATAACATGGGTTTGTAAATATCTTCTTCTCCCGCCACTGATTTCTTACAATCTTCCATTTTGTTTAATTCCTTTCTGAAGGATCCTCGAAATGAGTCAATTTTCTTTACTACCATATCTTTGTTGGCGTTAATATCAACTTCACGTAACTTTTCGATGAGCAAAGTATATGCTTTTTGCTTCATATCACGATTTGAGTACTCTTTACTTTTTATTTTCCATAAACATGGATGTGAGCGATATATTTCCAAAAATTCCAATATAAAATCTTTACTCCATTGGCGAATATCCATAATTGTAATAATCAAACCAATCTGTTTATACACAATACTGAAAACTAGCTGCACGGGGTATCCAAAAACACGTCGGATAAAACTGGCCGCTGCGCACACACGCGCTGGAAAGCCAACCGATCGGGTAATCTCGTCGTGAATAACCGCCAAATATCAACTCTCGATTGATCCGCTCGGGAATACCCGTTCGGGATAATTTTCTTCGGGATTAACACATAGACGCTCGTGATTACCTGAACGGTTCAATCACGTACGGGTAAAACTGTCACGAATCCCGTGTGTGTATTGGCCCAATTACAATGTGGAAGTTTTTGTGCTCGTTTTTATCACGGTCAGTGTATCAACATCGTAGGCAATCAGCTTGATAGTCTCCGAGCCGAAGGTGTTTCATGGACATGCTCCGGCTGTCGAGGTCGTCCCCGAACATCATTCGTAGGTGGGACATCGCTACTGCCGCAATCACCCCGAGAACAGAACCCCGAGAATTCGAGAACAACAAGATACGGTTCTTCAGTCAGTTAATTTTTGTAGCAATAAAATCTCGGATTTTGAAAAAGAAATTTCCATACTAAAGGAATATGTCAAAAAACTGATCAATTGGCAAACGAAAATAGGAGAATGAAAAGCGATATTGATAATCTGCAGTCCAAGTTGAACGACTTGGAGCAGGTTTCTCGTTTGAATAACATTGAGATACAGGGTATCCCTGAAAAAAGTAATGAAGACATATATAACATCATTGAAAAAATAGGAGTGCACATTGATTGTAGAATTAATCCTGCTGCCATTGACTATGCTCACAGGGTTCAAGTAAATCATAATAATCCTAATAATAAAATAAAGAATATAATAGTGAAATTCACATCAAGAAGGGAAAAGGAGCGCTTCCTGATGGCTGCCAAAGCCAAACATATGAGAAAAATGAATCTCGATGGTGTCTCAGATGCTTTCTATATAAATGAGCATCTCACGTTAGCCAACAAACTTTTATATAAAGACGTGAGGCTAACTGCAAAAAACAAACAATACAAGTATGTTTGGGTGAAGAATGGTGCCATCCTCTGTAGAAAATCCGATTCGTCTAAGATACTTGCTATAAAAAATCACGAATGCATCAACAAAATGTAACCGTGAAAATTGACAGAACGTAAATGGTTTGCGTTCCAAGAAAACCGAATTCAAAATGAATACTTTCAATATCAACGCTGATCTCTACTTGATAACTGAAACCAATCTTTCAGGTGACATCTTCGATTCTGAAGTTTTAGAAACATCACATTATAATGTTTATCGCCGCGATCGCTCGCTCCGTGTTCCGATAACAAAAAATCAGGGGGAGGTGTACTAATAGGTGTTAAAAATACAATTGGTGTTACGCTTCGAGAGCACTTTCAGAGCGACGCAGAAGACTTATGGATAACCATCCACAATGACAACAATTTGAAGATCCATGTATGCTACGTTTATCTTCCTCCCAGGGACGACTATGCCAGATTATGTTTCACTTCAAAACTACAAGCAAACCTTGATGAACTCACAGGTGAACCAATTATTATATTTGGTGATTTCAATTTTCCATACATTAGTTGGATTCCCAGTGAATGTAAAACTTTTTTTATTCCAACGAACACTGATAACTCTAACTCTTCATTGATCGATCTCTTAACATTTGGTGAATTTTCACAGCACAATGATATAAAAAACGTAGATGATAGAATACTAGATTTAATGTTGTATCCCACACTTGAAATAAATAAATAAATAAATAAATCCATTTCTGAGAATATTGATAATCGAGCCCAAACAGACGTCATCTACACTGACTTCTCCAAGGCATTCGACAGACTTGATCATGGTATTTTGGTTAATAAACTGAAATCATTCGGCTTATCTCTCTCTTTAATTAATCTTTTCAAATCATACCTTTATAACCGTACAATATGTTCAATTGAATGGCTTCAAGTCTGTCGAATATCTTGCAACATCCGGCGTACCCCAAGGCTACAATCTGGGGCCATTACTCTTCAATGTTTTCATTAACGATATTGGTGATGTCATTGATGTGAACTTCTTGCTATATGCGGACGATCTAAAATTATATGGCTGCGTGAATCACATAGATGATTGTCAACAGCTGGCCGTCAACCTGGATCGAGTGGTAGAATGGTGTTTAAAGAACAGATTAGAACTGAATCCTCTCAAATTTAATGTCATGTCTTATACACTAAAGTTGGATCCAATCGTTCTCAATTACTCAATTGGTAACACTTCTCTACTAAGACCCGAAACATTCAAAGATCTTGGCATTATATTTGATCAATCTATATCGTTTAATGAACACATTGACTCAGTTTTGAAATCTGCTTATCGAGCTTACGGGTTTATAGTTCGTAATAGTCGTGATTTAAAAGATATAAATACTCTTAAGAAACTGTTCTACTGTTACATACGCTCGAAGATTGAATATGAATCGGTTGTTTGGAGCCCATACTATCAGAACAATACTGATCGTCTTGAGGGTCTGCAACGACAGTTCTTGAAACTGTTGAGATACAGGTCATGCGGTACATACCCTCCAATAGGAACACCTCATGAAGAGCTTCTTGAAACCTTCAAATTTGTGAGCTTGCATGTAAGAAGACAATATTGCTCTATTCTGATCCTTTACAAGGTTGTCAACAATGCAATGTACTGTGCAGATCTGTTAGAGAAATTAAATTTCACTGCACCGAGACTTTCATCCAGAAATTGTAATACATTCTACTTAGATTTTCCACGAACCAACATACTTAAAAATTCAACTGTGTATAAGATGTGTAGTGCATATAACTCAGTGTCCAAGAACATAGACTTGTTTAACTGTGAAATAACTCATATTAGATCTCTTTTTTTTTCCTGTGTATGACTAGTCAGCCAGGATAGAATAACATTGATTCGTTTATTCATTAATGTAATGTAATTATTCAATGTATATGTTTGTATTTTGTCTTTTTTCCCTGTCCTGTAAATGGGGCAACCTGTTGAACAGTGTAAGAAATAAATAAATGAATAAATAAATAAATAAATTAAAAAATGTATGAAACTTTTCAGAGCATGCCACTCAATGCTTTTTTATTTTCTATCATTCATTACCTAATTTTCTGTCCTCTTGAGGGTTTGTGACATTTCTCTTTGTTTGCGAGTTAATAGACAAAATTCGATCGGTGAAGGATTTCTGTCTTGAAGAATGATCAGTATCATTTCCTACGAAAAAAAGTACTCACCTACAATAATAGATTATCTCGTAAAGGTATCCTACTAATTTTTAATTGCATCAAATTGAATTTTGACAGTACTCAAAATATGTAACAACCTGTATGTCAGTCGACATAGTATTACATGTTCCTTATGCGAAATAATCCTCTCAGTCTACTTACGAAATTTCAGAACAATATCTATCGAGAATATTGAAATAAATCCAAAAAAATATTCAGTTTCAACTCTCTGCAGCAACTAAACAAAGCACTTTGGTATAGAGGTAAGCTTAGTTTGATATTCTCATTTTGGTGTCAATAATCTGTGGTTTCATTTGTTACAGACATTTCAGAGTCACCCTTTATATAGTCAAGTTGAAGGCATAGTTTCATCAATTCAAAGAAGCATAATTGAGATTTTTATAATGGGCGGTGAATATGTCATATGTACATTGAATCAATGAAATGTTATGTATGTGAAGTTACTCATTCTGCATTTTTCAGTATCCAAATTGAAGATAAAAATAGACCAAAACCATCTGATACGTAGTATCTCAACTGATATATCAGCAGCCATGAGAGAAAAGGAAGACAGGGATACTTATGAAAAAAAGCATAGGTCCTTGTATACAGATTTAGATATAAATTTTCCTATGAATGATGACAGATTTGAAAAAATTTGAAGATGTTTTAAAGCAGGAAGATCGTTTTGATGCAGCTGTAAGTTTATTATTTTTTTCCAATAAACCCTCTACACTATCATGTTTAAGGTGACTGAATTGGCAAAATTGGGCGGAGACAATAATTATAACTTCGTAAAGAGGGTGATGACATCGTTATTGAGTGATGACGAGGCAAGTGAATTTAGTTGGCTGGGCCGGAAAGGCAAAAGGCTATTTCATAATTTGCTGATGGCCAAACTCCTGAGTGAGTAAATCTCTTAAACATTAGATGATTTTTTTTACATTTCAAATATTGTGTACACAGGATGAAAATTATTCAAGACTGCTACATTTACAGTGCTAGGCTAAAGTATTGAATAAATTCGATAGTTCCGAAACATTCTGCTTAGCCTCAACGTCAAGAAGGCTATGGGGCCTGACGGAATACCGCCTATTGTTCTCAAGAAATGTGCCCCAGAACTAACACCAGTTCTTTGCAGGTTGTTCACCCTTTCGTACAAACTCGGCGTATTTCCTTCTAACTGGAAGAAAGCTAGGGTCCAACCGATTCCAAAGAAGGGCAAGAAAACACTCCCTAACAACTATAGATCGATTGCACTACTATCTGTGATCTCTAAAGTAATGGAAAAAGCAATCAACATCGAGCTCATCCGATATCTAGAGAGCTCAAGAACCGTGAACGACCGGCAATATGGCTTTCGTCACCAGAGGTCAACTGGAGATCTGCTTGCCTATGTGACACATAAGTGGCAGGTGTCAATAGAGAAACATGGGGAGTCTCTGGCTGTAGCCTTGGATATCTCCAAAGCATTTGACCGAGTTTGGCACCAAGGCCTCCTAGCGAAACTTCCGTCATATGGTTTGCCGCCCCAACTGTGTCTTTTACTATCGAGTTTTCTTGCAGATAGATCACTCTACGTGGTGGTAGACGGGGTCTCGTCTGATACAATGACGACCAATGCTGGTGTTCCACAAGGCTCTGTCTTGGCACCAACTTTGTTTTTGCTCCACATCAATGATTTGTTGAATGTGACCTCTAGCCCAGTTCATAGCTTTGCGGATGATAGTACACTTCATTCCGCCTTTTCCTCTAGAGCCCCTATATCATCCAATGAGGCCAGAGGTGCAAGGCGAAGACAGGTTGATGCTTTAAATGAGGATCTGACAAGAATTCTGAAATGGGGATCTGAGAATCTAGTACAGTTCAATGCAACTAAAACTCAAGCTTGTATGTTCACCAAGAAGGCTGATCACACAGTGCCCAATTTGATGATGTCGGGTACCACTGTTCCTATGAGGTCGTCAATATCCATGCTGGGTGTCACCACCAACAGTGCTCTCTCATGGGACGATCATGTGAGGTCCATTGCGAAAACTGCTTCACAAAAACTCGGTTTTCTTTTCCGTGCGAAGAGATACTTCACATCCCAGCAACTGCTTATGATCTACAAAGCACAAATTCGACTTGTCCTGGAGTACTGTTCACATGTTTGGAGCTCAGCCCCCAAACATACGCTTGAGCTCTTAGATTCAATTCAGAAGATCGTAGAAAGGTCGGCGATCTTTGCCTTTTTTATAGGTACTTTCACGGTCGGTGCTCAACGGAAATATCATCTATTATGCCATCACGCACGATTCCTAGTAGACAAACCAGACGAGCTCAAGCTGGTCACCCCTACACTGTCAGGCTCGAGACCTGTCGAACATCGCCATACCAAGCATCATTCATCAATAGAACGGCAAAGTTGTGGAATTCTTTGCCTAGTGAAGTCTTTCCTGATGCTTACAACCTCCAAACATTCAAGAAAAATTCCAACACCTTCCTTCTTTCCCAAAATTCCACCGCTGGCTAACACGATGTTCCTCGAACATCATAGGTTTCCCTTTCTTGTTGTCCACAGATGAAAAAAAACTAGGAGTGTTCAATCCATACTTTTGTCACACACTGTTCAAATTTTCAAAATTTCAACAAATGTTATATGCATATAAGATGCAAACTATAATACCTGTGATAATAATAAACATATATTTTTCAAAACTGCTTCAGTTGTTTTCTTGAACCAATTTTTCACTGAAAGCAAACATAATAAGATATGCATGTTTCACATTTGTTTAAATGTCCTTTGATTTGATTCAAAATCATTTTCGTAGATGCAGCAGAAAAGGCACACAAGGCAAAAGATCAAAAGGAAACAGAGGATTCGATACAATCCTTGCTCAAGCGAGCCAGAGAGCGTCGCCAGCAGTCCAGCTCAAAGAAATTTTAAATTCTAATCTCTTTTTGTATATACACCCACAAATAAATCTATAATAATATGAATGTGTCTCACTTTGTAGATAAGTTGAATTATATGTAGATACCTATATTCTGAATGTCCTCAATACGTCCATTTTCGATTCCAAACAGGTCCTGTTCTGGACCTGAAATGGACGTCCCCAAAACATCTTGATTAGTAACAATGGACGTCCCCAAAACGTCCTGAATGTCCAGACCCAGCGTTTTTAAAACGTCCATACGACGTATTTGTGCTGATTGGGATGATTTTGTGAGGACGAACTGTTGGTCTTGTAATTCATAAGGACGGTCCTGATTTTCTACTCTCAAAACATGGCTGCCATTGACTCAAGGTCGAGAGGATAGGCTGCCATTGACTCAAGGTCAAAAGGATAGGCTGCCAAAGATAAAAAGTGCCGACTCTAAGTGCATGTCTTGATTAGTGGCTGTTCTGTGGTTCAGATAGCCGACGATGAAAATGTAGTGATCGGTAGATAAAGAACGACAACGCAGCGGCCACTACAACTACGACCAGCAACACGAACACCATTGACCCACTAACAACACTACCAAAAACTATGCTAATCAGCACGCCGACAACACAACTAACGCAAGTCAACAACGACAACAGAGAATTATTGATTGAGAAAAAATGCTATCGAAACGTTAGTACAATGGAGGCGTGCTGGAATTGTTCGAATACAAGATCAGGGACAAATCACATCTTCGACGAAGGAACACAAGAGACGGCAAAACAATTTGCTGAGAGAGAATATGCCGTCAAAGTTATTCAACGGAATAAAAGTTCATTTATTTGGGAAACACAATTTCTTCATTTCACTCCATGAAGATGTCAGATTTTGATTTTAGTTTTTGAATTTCGTAATTTTGGAAGACGGGATTCGAGTAACACTTCCATCAAAATTATATGGCGCCCTCTTTTGACTTCAACTCTCAAATCTTCACATGAACACTGGGGCCGAGTGAAAAAAAGTATTTACAAAAAAAAAATCTGTTACTAGTTCACAGGTGAAAGTGAAATTTTTTCATCTGAGTGAAATTAAGAGTAGATCAGTGTTGAATGTGTTCAAATTAATATTTGAAAGGAGATTTTTGAACTTCGCGTTTTGTCCCTAACTTTTTTCCACATTCGGGTTAAAAATGAGGTATAAGTAAGCATAGTATTTCAAATTCCAACGCGTTTTTTTTGTACTTGCACCGAAAGAAATACGCGCACTTGATTCGAATATACTGTAAAGGATGTCCAAAAATCTGGCGTTCTTGTTGGATTGAGTGCCTGATGTTTTCAGATATTATTTCAGATATTATTCAGATATTATGCAGCATGCTAGGGACGCTAGCAGGAATTGCATAATCGCAGGAGACTTCAATGCGAAATCGGCGTTATGGAATTCGCCGATAGCCGATGCCAGGCCGGGTAATAGATGGGTTGGAACGAGAATACAGAGCGGATAGGATAGTCTTGCGAAAGGAGATTCGAAAGTCACAAAGGGAACACTGGAGGCAGCTCTGTGACCGACTCGAGAACGACCCTTTTGGGGCCTGGGTTACAGAATCGTGATGGACGGGGCGGACACAAAGATTCCATATGAAATGGATGACAGTGGTAAGGCAGGAAAGATTCGTCAACTATTTCCCCCAGATGATCGGTATGTACCGATCGAGATAGTAATCGACACGCCACCCCCTCTGTTTGAGCTAGAGGAGCTGGGACGCGCGAGAGGCAAACTCAGGAACCAGGCCAAGACGGAATTCTAGCAGAAACCATTAAGTTGGCGATAGATGCCATTCTGGAGGCCATTTCGAGAGTCCTAAACACCCTGCTCATAGACGGTAGTTTCCCCGAGGCGTGGAAACGGGCGAGGGTTGTACTAGCAGTATTTTCAATTCCTACGCCTTTTTTTTGTACCTGCACCGAAAGAAATACGCGCACTTGATTCGAATATATTGTAAAGGGTGTCCAAAAATCTGGTGTTCTTGTTGGATTGAGTGTCTGATGTTTTCAGATATTATTAGTTTATATTATCAGGTAGTATTATTATCAGGCCAGAATTATTTATCACTATTTCGTATCTCTGCTTCCCCGAAATCGAGGCGCTTTCTTCAATTGAATAAATAGGTTCCTAGTTCGTTACTCATTCAGCCCTTAAAAAAATTATATCATATCGCAACTATCATGGATATATCTTTCAAGCCCAATCATTTATTATTAAACGAACTCAATTACGAACTGAGAATCAGAAATGTTGTTTCCGGTCGTCCTCAAGATGAAAAAAATATTATCTAGATTGTTGGACAAAGAGCGCAATAGTGTTGACTTGTGTGCTCTAACAGATCCCGATTTTAATTTCATTAATGAAGTTAGAGAAATTAATGAGACCTTCGATTCAATTAGCAATCTTGTTTTGGAATTTGAGGGCCATTCTTCACTCTTTGTTCAGAACGTTGAAAACTTGTTTAGCACATATAGCTTATCGCGTTCAGCGAATTCGTTTAAATGAGGAAAATGATGATTACATCAATTACTTAGAATTCAAAAACGAGTCATACACTGCATGTCTATATTGGGAGGCGGAATTGCATTCGAAAGTCCGTGAACCGATCGCCGTAGGCTCGGGAATTTTGTCAGGTGATACTAGTTCAATGCCTCCGGTAGTTCAAAGTGTAATCACAGTACCCTCCAAATCGGTGCCCGTCTATAAACTAGGGATAAAATTTGATAGAGATCCAAAACACCTTCTTTCCTTTGTCGAGCGTGTTGAAGAAATGGCTATTGCCCTTAATATTAGTAAGGATGATCTGTTTACTTCTGCTAATGACTTGTTTTCGGACAAAGCCGTTTTTTGGTTACGTCAGGCCAAACAACACGTCCGAGATTGGGATTCCCTGATTGTGAAATTGAGGCATGATTTTTTGAAAACCGAACTAGATGACGATATTTGGGAACGAATAAGAACTCGAAATCAGAGGAGGAGAAAGCCAATTATCATGTATATATCGTGCATGGAAGATCTATTTATTGGACTCATGCGCAGCCCGGAGGAAACAACTAAGGTTAAGTACATGAAAAACGGTATACAGCCGGAGTATCAAAAAAGGTAAGCATTACATTATAAAGACCGTGTCACAGATCTCGCTTATTCATGTAAGAGGTTAGAGGAGGCCGATATTTTAAGTTTAGGTTCCGATTTTTGTAGAGAATTTCAAGTTAGGATCGACTTCAAAAATCATCAGTGGGATATTCATAGTGATTTATTTGGTTTTGAATTGAATGAAGTTTCGAAATTGGTTACGAATGGTCCTGAAGATGAGGTGGGTTTGACTCTTGTAGATAGTTCAACTAGCCACCAACGTGAGAATGCCGACCATGTAGTCAGATCTTTCCAAGAATTGTCAAGTGATAGCCGTTTAGGGCTTACTAACAAAATAACATTGACCATTGATACAGGAGATGCAAAACCTTTCAAATAACGGCAATATTTGATGTCTCCCTATATGATGGATAAACTCAATTCGGTATTGGATGAAATGTTGAGTCTTGGAGTAGTGGAGCCATCAAATAGGCCCTGGAATGGTCCGGTACTTCTAGTTGAAAAATCTAGCGGGGAGTATCGTTTCTGTTTTGATGGTCGTGAGTTAAATGAGGTTACGAAACACGACTGTTACCCCCTCCCAAGGATTAATAGGATTTTGACTTTTCTAAGGGATACTAAGTTCATCTCAAGCATTGATTTGCGAAAATCTTTTTGGCAGGTCCCTTTGGATGAGGCTTCTATAGAAAAAACTATAACTCATTTTTAAACATCCTGTTTCACACAGTCTTTGCACAATCCTCAAAACTGTTCTCGAATTTGGAACGCGTCGAGCGGGAAACATCTCTGCATAACGTCTTAAGGCAGCATTTGCATTTCCGAAGCACTCGCCAAGTATTAAAAGCATATCAGTTTGTTCAGAGAACGAATAACCTGCCATTTCTTAAAATCTCAGTTGAAAATCGCAGTAATAATATAACTAAGTAGAAAAACCACACGAGGAAATTAATTACAACAATTTCAATGACATGAACGTCAAAATTAAGAACAGAATTATTCATGGCCTGCCAGAATATCGTTACGTATGAATTTCGTGATGAATTAATCTGTACTCTGTAATCTGTGTGACTAAAAAAACTCAAATATCTCGAAAAGATAAGAGTACCTTTTTCATGTAATCTTTTTTCGCTCCATCGAATGTTCCCATTTTTTACCAAAACGAATACAAGGAAAGAAGATGTCCCAAAAAAATCATGACTCACCTTCTAAAAACACCCTTTATAACAATATGAGAAATGTAGAAGTGTAACGAAAAAATGTATTTTAACAATATACATTCATGCAGAAAGTTTCAATCTGGTGGCTTTCACCGTTAAGAAGTTATGCGGAGAAATTATTCCAATTTTATTAACTTCGGAAGGATATATCTCCCTTAATATGCATTTTGGGCCATAAGTTTATCGATCATACTATACTTATCTTTCAATGTACTATCACCCCCAGAAAGCGATGTACATATTCATATTTTTTACTTTTCCTAACTTCTTTTATCCACGTAAGGACGCTCTTGTATTATTTTTGTCAAATTATTATTATTATTGCGAAATGACACTGAAGTACAATTTAGGTTGAGTGGAAGAACAAGTTTCGTGGTGCTCTATCCACGAAAATTGAACTTCGCCTTTCATTTCCAATCACTAATCATATGACTATGATTAGTGATTAAAAGTGATATGACAGTTTATAATTTCCCTTTCCGATTGAGAATAATTAAGACGTTCATTATTATTATTATTATTATTATTATTATTGAATGCGTGAATTATATATCAATTATCGGTTATTTTTATTTTCCACCGCTGTCGTATCGCGCCAGTCGGTTTTGAGTAGTTGCACGTGTTTGAAATAAAAACAATACTAATGGCGGATGAAGAGGCGGGTTGATCTAACGCGAAAAGGATAAGAACTACTAGAGAAAAAGTTTATCGACAACTGTTATCTGAAAGGGATTTGGAACGAATGTTGTATGAATCAGAGGATGATGATGCGGACCTACAAGAAGGTGATTCGGATGCAGAAGTGGAGTTTTCAGACGAAGATTATGTTCCCTCCCGACCTGATTCGGACGCTAAGACTGAAAGTGGGGATAGTGACGTCCAAAAACAAGCATTGATCTTTGTGATTGCAACACCTACGCCCCCATCAACCTCTAAATGGTCAGCTGTGGAGCTACGTTCACTGTTCTTAGCGACTTCGAATTGATTCTACTGTAATGGTCGCTATGTTCATGATTTTCAGTAGCCCGCCAGTGACTTGTTATCCCTTCTCTCGATTATTAATGTCGCCAGAAAATGACCGGGTCCACCCTGTCGCTGTAGATGGTCGTAGTTATTTTGATTACATATATCTATATGGAAGAGATACGATTTGACCAACTCAATAGTGATGAGATACTCATAACATAACCTTTGTATTTTTGTCATTGCTTTGCAGTTATTCAATGAGATAAACAATCGAATGTAAAGATGGCGGAATCCCTTTCGAAATGAATATCGCCCATCATTCATCCCATGATGGAGATTCCATGGGCTTCTACCAGAGATTATTTATTTTTATTTTATTAAATTAGAAGATGAAGAAAAATTCAAATAATTGAACTGTACCATTATTCATTTTGTAGATGTTACCAATCCAAATATTTGATCAAGTCATTGCTAATGAGGAAAACCGAAGAAATGTTATCAGACAGTTCAATATGGAAAAGAGAATAACGCGTTCGGATAGTGACATTGCCAGATGACTATTTTGTGATTTTTTTCAGATTGACGAAAGATATGATACATCATTCCTCGAATGGAAACATCAAGTGGAGTAGCCATAGAACCTTCACAGAGAATTTCAATGACTCTCTACTTTTATGCAGTTGGTTCTTACCAAAGAACCATTAGCCAGATCCATTCCTTTCCAGCATCCCAGCAGTTTGTATCCAAATGCATTGAACAGGTGACGAATCTTATAATTGACAATTTGGCACAGCAATGGATAATTTTCCCGACTGACAGGCAGCACATAAGCCAGGTCAAAGCGAAATTTATGGATAGAACCAGATTTCCTAGAGTACTTGGTGCTATTGATTGCACTCATGTGCGGATTCTTGCACCCAAAGATGAAGAACATATATAATTATGTCAACAGGAAAGGATATCACTCAGAGAATGTCCAACTTGTGAGTAAATTTTCATGCAGATTTTTCCAAAATGATTCCATATTTTTTCAATTGCAGGTATGTGACTATGACTTGAATATTTTGAATGTAAATGCCAGGGATATGCAGGTGCCACTCATGACTCATACATTTTCAGGCAATCCTTAATATCAGATGAATTAGAAAGGAGGTTCAATGAACCTCAATGAAGGTAAATAATTCATTATTTTCATTAAAATGTATAATAATCATGAAGAACACATCTCCAGAGTGTAATGATATGAAAGCAATTAAATTCATAATGGTTCTTCATTTCAGGAGAAAGAAATACTTGGCTATTGAGTGATTCTGGTTATCCCCTAAAACCTTATCTCTTGACCCCAATTCCGAATGCAGTTCCTTGGACAAGAGAATTCTGCTACACAGTTAGGCATGTAGAGCCAGAAATTGTATAGAGCGCTGCAATGGTGTCTTGAAAGCTCGGTTTCGTTGCCTTTCAGGTGACAGAAATTTGAGATATAAACTAGATTTTATTGGACGAATTGTGAATGCATGAGTGATTCTGCATAATACTTGTGTAAGAGGATAATTACTTGAGAAATTTCAATCACCTGATCCACCAGCAAATAATGAAGTAGAAGTAGATTTGAATAATGTCAATGATGATCAGAGAGGTTTTGCAGTGAGAAGGCAGATGATTGACAGATACTTTGATTAATAAATTACAATAAATACCTATACTTGAATTGAAACTTGTTTTATTCAGTAAGAGTAATGATATATCATGATAGAAATGAAATCCTCTAGATAAAAACTATATTACCTTTGTACTTTGAACGTAATACCACAACTAGAACACAGACTTGAAAACGTATTGAACTTAGTAACATAAACAAAATATTCACAAGTTACAGGTACACGGTGCATATAAATCACATCTGAATGTTCCTAAATAAATTTGTATTAAGTATAATCCATAGGAGAGAGAACTATATTCCATCATCACATTGTAGAGAATCATCATCAGTTGAACCATAACTCTTTTTGATACTGTCTGTAAGTTCTTCGAGGAGGTGGTACATTCATTTTTCAGCTATTGATGGGATTTTCTCTCCTCGTTTCTAAAAAATAGAGTAGAAGTTATTAAAAATTATTGCAATATATTTGTAGTAAGGACAGATTTAGGATCTGTCCCAAAATGTCACTGCGCTTGAAATTAAACCTTTAGATACCTAAAAGAGAAATTCTCGATTGGTCAGTGACACCTTGTTTTTGAAAAAATTTTGGAAATACAAATATATTTAATAATAATAAAACCTCTACTTATCTTGATGGACGTTTCGGGAACGAATCTGCTCCCGTTCTCAACACAATTGAAATATTTTTGACACTGAAAAGTGTCAAAATCGGAAACATCGAAAAAAGTTTAAGAAAAATAATAATAATAATAATAATAATAAATGGTTTTTGATGATCTTCAATAAGGACTCACTCATGGTTATCAATGTATCATTGATAGCATTCAAATTTGAGTTGATATTTCCCAGATTATTATCTATACTCTTCAGTATAGATAATGTTTCATCATTGATACTTTTAATTTCAGAGGTCATGTCTGTTATTCTTCTTCTCCTATTCGTAGAAACAGATTTGATGTTCTCTTTCTCTTCAGGAATGTTATTTGTTTTTTCTTGTGGAATAATAGAATTGGGTTGGCCATATGCATAAGAGTGTTCACTTCACTCTACACAGATGGTACAAAATCTTCTATTTCAAATGTTGTAGGGGAAACTGTATATGTTTCCCAATGAGAAGCTGATATTGATGCCTGACAGATAATCTCTTGGGATATATTCGAAGCCAGTTGTGTGTTCACAACAGTTGTGTGTTTTCAACAGTTGTGTGTTCTCTTCTACTCGAATTCACGTTTCCACAAACCTGTTCATTTTTCTCTGGAAGTAAATGAAGTCCCATTGCTCCCACACCGAACTCTTCAATTTCTTCATTCCCATCAATGATAGTAGTCTTTCTTCATGTTGGGTTCATATTTTGACAGTGGACTGTCCTCCTCTACTACGCCTTTTTGATTTATCGATTCCAGCTGCTTTGGCTTTTGTTTTGTTTTGTTTTCCAGCCTCTATAAAGCAAAAATAAGAGTTATTCAAAATCTTGAAATATGATGAATAGCAAACTTATTACCCTTTTATTTTCATTAAGTTCACCATAACCTTGTCCATCAAGTTGATTGGTGAGCTGTTGTCGAGGACTTTTGCATAGGTTGCTTCCCAGAGAACCTTTGAATTTATTCGTAATTATTGTTTTTCAGCTAAATTCAAGATAATGTCATGATGGTCGGAGTTCAGACGCATCTTTTTAATTTGAGTTTATAATTCTAACCAAAGCTTTATTTTTTCATGTTCATGTTGGGAATGATGTTAGGTTATGAATATTTATCTCACAAATGAGACAAGTTTGCAAAGTAAATTAGAATAGCTTGAAAATACCTGTTCGATCATCGAATCAGCCGAATTTAGCCGACACACTTTTTCCACTATCTGATTCTACTGAACATAGTGCCAAGTGCTGACTCGGTCGCAATCGCTATTAATGAAAGGCGATGGCTATTGGGCGTGAACATAGTTCCACTGCAGGCAATCCTACAATGGAAAACATACCCTTCACTAAGACACAGGAATTTCTGATTGTGCCCGATGGTAAGTTTGTTTAGATTATTATAAGACTAACAATTTCATAATGATTAGTTTTCACAGGAGAACAATAAATGGATTTTTTCAATATGATGGTTAAGGATAGTCTTTTAAAGCTCATTGTCACAGAAACTAATAGGTATGCTGAGGAAGTTTTTCTATCACCGGGAACGGCTGAGTCATCGCGGATCACTCATTGGCAGTACATCAAGGAGAAACGCATAAGTACGGGATTAAATTGTACGTTCTAACAGAACCTGATGGCACAATCTGGAATTTTGACGTCTACACCGGGCAATTGGACGACTTTGACGGCAAGGGCCACGCAGCAAATGTAGTACTTCATTCATTGGATGGAATGCTAGATGTTGGTAATTCAGTTTATATGGATAATTTCTGATATAGCCTGACCGTAAAGCTACTGGGCCGCAAAACTTGCTGCACGAGGACTCTCAGAACAGACGCAAGAACACCCCTCCCGAGGTAAAAATTGCTAAATTGACTGTCGTCAAGTATAGCGACGATGGGTGAATTGCGAGATAAGAGGGAGGTGGCATACATTTCCACAGAATTTAAAAATGATAAATCAGGAAGAGATCGCGAAAGCCTAAACCTGCTTTCCATTATAACGAAAATATAGGAGGAATTGATAGGCAAGATTAGCTCCTCTCATATTATCCATGTGAGAAGAAAACCATTCGCTGGCACAAAAAGCTTGGAGTTTACGTGTTGCAAATGCTTCTCATCAATTCATATTTGTTATTTAATTAGTTCAGAAAATCAAAAATGACTTATTATGACTTTCGGATGAATATTATCAACAAATTCGTCCCTTCAAAAGCTGCACTACCTATGACGCAAATGAAGGAAGATACACACAATCCAAAGAAGAATCCCCAAGTGCCCAAAGGTAAAGCTGCCATATCGAGACGTTGCACCTGGTGTTGGAATCAACTAAAAAGAAGGAGGAACACGTCGTACCATTGCTCGGCTTGCGCAGGAACACCATACCTTTGCATTGGCGATTGTTTCCAGAATTTCTATAGAAATGAAGAAATGTCATTCTCACAAACATATTATTATTAGAAAAAAAAATGTTTTCTTGAAAGGAAGAAACAATGAGATTTAAAACTGTTGATTTCTTTTTCATATAAGTGACTTCTGAATGAGTCATCAGCACTGCGTTCACATCATAAGGCTCAGTGCGCGTGACTCTCTGATTCGGGCCCTTATCCTGCCCATTCTCACGTACACCTCTCTTGCATGGGGACAGACATGCAAGACGAACCGGAAGAAGATACAGGCGCAAGAGAACCTCGCCCTCAGGTGGGCTCTCGACGCGCCTTATTACGTCTCCAACGCGACCATCTTCAATGACCTGAGGATCACTCCGGTCACCACGAAGATGAACGAGAAGGCCGAAAACTGGTTTCCACTTATCGCAAATTATAAGAACAGAGGACTACGAGAGCTTGTGGACTACGACCCCAGGTTCAGAGAGAGATTCAAACGACCAAAGGCACAACTCCTGGAGGACTGATCTGGTACGGTAAGGCAACTCATGACATGGTAAGTATAACAAGGACAGGACAGCAATAATCCGCTCAAACGAAGAAAGTTTGGACAGACAAAATTGCAGCAATAATCTGCTTGAACGATGAAAGTTTAGGCAGATTAAATTGCAACATACACATACGCACCGAGCTACCCCCTAAAAAGCCCCAGACAGACACACTCACACGACATCACTTCGGCTTGCTAGTGGAGCCCCTGGGAAACCAGGAAGCAACACGAAAAGCCGCAGCGGGACCACAAACATAGACAACAACTGCTTCACAGTTGTTGCTAGTTCCTAAACCATTCGCCCCACACGAAGACAAGACGCTCTAAAAGCCCCTCAGGCTGAGCGCACCAGCAGCAGAAAACGCGACCGTAAAGGTCGAAAAGCTCTGCTCCCACTTTTATGTCCACCTGTCATGATGGTGGACAAAAAGAATGACGTGAGGACCACTCCAGAAGGAGTGGGGGAGGATGGCAAGTCCATGAGGGATCTTATCCAGCTCGATGGATGGGAATCCTTATGGATGGGACTCACGCTAGGGAAAAAACCGGAGGGGCTTAAAGATGCGTGAGTGCCAAATCTTACCCTTGACCTTCTCTCGGCCCTCTCGACTCGTCTTCCAGGTATGATATCTCTTGATCCGAGATTATAATAATCCCTGTCTCGACCCTCTTTTCGCCAGTGTTCAGGCGGTGGACACTCAGATAGCCAAAGACAAATCATGTTTTTAGTACCGCCCAAGTTGCGTGAGGGCGCACAAAGCAGTATTTGTGAATGCGCATGCGCGAGGCCTGCATGTTTGTGTTTACGTTTGGTTCTGTTTAGCACTCAACAGTGTCTGTCGTTAGCTGTACGAGTTGCAGCCGATGTTAGTGCTTTGTTTAATTTGTTCGTGACTTTTGAATTGTGTATCGAACGTGACTGAGTGATTTTAGAATATTTCCTTTTCAATTCAAAAGTTCTTCATAGATTTTGGTAAGTGATGAATCGATTCAGCCTGCTCTCGTAATATGAATTATTTTGATATTTTATTTTTCATATAGTTTTGAACTTGTAATTGTTAGTCAGTCAGGTTTTCATTTTATTTCTAGATCTAACGAAAATATGATTCGAGCTAGTTGCTGTGTGCTGGGTTGTTGAGAACAGTATGGAGGCGGCGCATGTTCTAAACATCGCTTTCCAAATCCTTGAAAAAATATGGCACTCTTCCAAAAATGGATAGAAATATGCCAGAATGAGAAACTCAATGACGATGGCATCACACCTCGGAGAGTATACAACAACTTCAGGGTATGCAGATGTCATTTTAATGAGGATGATTTCATTGGAGATGAGCTGAAAAGAACAGCTTTCCCTCATATCAATGTACAAAAACAAATAACAGGTAGATACATTTTCTTTGTTCTCACTATCTCATTGTATTCATGTACAGTCATGTTGCATTGTAAATGCAATTCATAATACCACTTATTTCAGTACCAATATGATATCTGAAAATTCTATTATTTGTTCAAGCTTATCAAGAAAATCCTTCATATGCTGATCATGAATTCCCAGAAACTTATGTTCCATCAACTTCGACTACTGTGTTATAAAAACTATATATGACACCAAGAAATTCTTCTGCTTCTGAAGGTTTGTATTCACAGATGGTCTTGTTAGAATTATTTTTATTTATTATTATTACCTCTAGGTATGTCAGGCCTACTGTCAGAAGTGAAGACCACTAGGAGTGTCAATTTGACTCCTAAAGCCTAACACCTGTTACCAAAGAGCTTCATAATTCAAGAAAAGGGCTCAGCTTGGCTACAAAGTCCAAACTATCTCTGAAAAAAACGTTTGGAAGAGGATGAGAAATTCTCAAATTCAGATTTGTTTGAGAAGGTAATATTAGTTTCCGCAGGATTCTCTAAGTTCTGTCAATGAATCAATTTTTTTAGGTTACCTCATCTATGGAACAGATACGATCTCGATTTTTCGAAATGCAACTCTCCAACAATTCCAAAAGTCTTAAGGGAAGAAGGTACACAATTGAAGACAAAGTTTTGGCACTAGCATTCTTCAAGCAGTGTGGTAGTGGCTACAAACTATTGTCTAGAGTGTTTACTCTTTCCTCTCCAAAAACTATTATGAGACTACTCAATCGAATTCCTATTGAACCAGGAATATTTGATGTAATGAAATTGGAGGCCAAAAATTTCAAAGATCCTAGTTGGAAGTTCTGTTTCCTTCTCTTTGATGAGATGAGCATAAAACCAGGCCTCTCCTGGAATCATTTGAGTGGCGATGTAGAAGGATTCGAGGATTTTGGTTATAAAAGATCTCCTGGTATTGCTGATCATGTACAGGTGATTATTTCAAGAAATATGTAGTTTATATTATAGATGCTACCAAGTACTCAAAACTGCTGATGGAATTTTGTAAATAGTTGATATTATATAATAGAATAATTACAACTTGTTATTTTGATATTCTAGGTATTCATGTTGCGTGGAATCATGAAGAATTGGAAACAGCCAGTATTCTATAATTTTGTTGGAGGAGCCACAAAATGGCATGACATTGTCCAAATCATTGAAATGATTGTCAAAAAATGTTCAGAATCTGGCTTAGAGGTACTAGCTACAGTGTCTGATCAAGGAACTAATAATGTAGCTGCCATCAACTCTCTTGTACGTGATAGAAAAGCGAAGTATGGGAGGTTGAATATAGTGTCAACAATGAATCGAAATTATAATAATTTTATTGGGAATATTTGAAATTCTCATTTTATTTAAGAACAGTACAATAAGTCTAGATCACATTCGTAGAATTATTTAGCTCACAGAATATCAGTAGAGAATTACGATATTCAAAGGAAATTATAGTTCGGATTTCAATTTTATTATTATTCAAGTAAAGTTGCTGACGGGCAGAAACTGCTGGTTTTAGAATTTTCCTAATCGTGAATACACTAGTTTTTATGCTGATCAATTACCACTACCAAAACGGACATGAAAAGGTATTAGAGAAAAAACCGGCAGTTGTGGTTCGGACAGTGGACCGTAAAGTATAGTTTTTCAAATTTGCAAACAAAAAGTAAATCTTGAACATTTTGCATCATGTCTAAACTTCGCGAGTGGCAGTTCCAATCCTCCAACGAAAAGCGAGGCTTTCTGTAAGTACCCTGTAAGGCTTTCTGTAGTTTTAGTTTTCTTGTTTTGTTTTTATTTGAGTTGGGTATATCTTGCTGGAAAATTGGTGAATTTATTTCATGCCCGAATTGTCTTTATTCAAGATGAATAAATTTGATAAGTGGAAATAAATTATTTTATTATAATTTCCATAAAACCTCTTGCAAGCGAGTAAGTTCGAGTTGCGATTGTAGGGGTGAAAACCCACTCGTGACATTAGAATGGGATTTTCAGGTAATTTATCAATCCTTTGATAATCCATTCAACATAATCAATACAGACTATGTACCTGAGGTATTCTGTAACATAAATATCCACCTTTTCTTTCAGAAACTGAAATTGTCACTGATGGAGGTATTTTGAAAATGAGGAAAGAAGCAATATCAGCTTCAGCCTTCTTAGAATTCATAGACAACTTGTTTGACAGTGTCAATGGTATGTCCAGACAGTACAACCAGATGAAGCCTCTGAAAAGACCAATATTAATGATAATTCCCAACACTTTGGTTTTTTTGGATACAGCAATTGAGACTCTGTCTGAAAAGACCAATATTAATGATAATTCCCAACACTTTGGTTTTTTTGGATACAGCAATTGAGACTCTGTTGACAATGAAATTCATCAAACTAGATGGTTCAAGCTTTGTACCTCCTAGTGTGAAAAATTTCATGAAACCTCTACTCGTTGATGAAGGATTTGGGATTCCTATATATGTTAACTTGGATGTTCAACCAAGGTCCTTTGAAAATTTTTTTTGGAAGGATAAGGCAGAGAGGTACTATACCAGAAACAACACCCTTACAGCTGCTGCATTCACTCCCATCTCCAAAAGTCTCCTGGTGAAAGATTTCACCTCATCCCATTCAATGGGATCGAACTGCAAAGATGATAATTCAGAGATTTTTGTCACCTTGAAGAAGTTTGTAACGCAGGTATGTTTGGTTTAGAACCTTTTAATGAATATAGAATTCAGAGTAGTGATACTCATAACTGACATACTCATAAGCTAATTCAGAATTATTCTTATAGGGCATATCTGAATGAGTGGAAGATGATAAATCTGAAGAAATACGCTGCTATCCCATAACCGTCAGAAAATTGGGGGTATTGGAACAACAGGCGTTGGAATATGTGTGTGGCTTTTTATTAAAAAAGGCACGAACTAGCTTTCAGACCTGTTCCTGGTTCCTGTGCAGATGCAATCCTAGGGAAAAAAAGGTGCCAATGATGAAATAGACAAATACACGAAGTTGAATGACTTCAAGAATTGTAACTTGAAATATGTCTCTGACTATTTTTTCTTCGAAATGTGTAGAGCCTTAGGTACCATCGAGTATATTTTACAGTCTTTCACATCGAAGAAACACATATTCAGAAATATTTTCAAAATTTTGATGGAGAGTATTTCACTGATTGTCAGCATAATGATACCATCAAAAAAGTAATTTTCGATAAACTTTTGGAGTAGGTCATGATTTTCTGAAACAGCTAAATAGGGTCTTGGATGGACAAGACAAGAGGGTTATTTCCGTAAATGCTCCTGATCTTTGAAAACAAGAAATACAAAAAGGACGTAAAATATACTACTGGGTGTCCCTAAAAGGTGCGGAAAAAAGCTACCACAAGTTCCTGAGGCGTAAATATGACGATCCAACTCAACTTACTTCAGTCCAAAAGTGGATGATTTCAGAGATACAGAGTATCAAAAATTCAATTTGATTTTATTTTTTTATAAATATTTTTCTTTAATAGTTGGTGTATTGTCACGATATTCGGCTTGGGGGGGTTTTGCTGGTTGAGAAATTAGAATTTGCTATCATTATTATTGTGAAGGTTAGAGGGCGCCACCTGGGGAACCTTGCACACATTTAAAACGAAATAACTTTTTTGAGCAACCCTATATTTGATTTTTAAATGAAAATTCAGATTGTCCAACGTCTTTCACATAAAAAATGTATACGTGGTGAGAGTTGATTTGAGCAGCTGTTTTTGAGATATCTGGATTTTAAAAATTCACTTCGTGAATGGCCAGGTATAAATATAAATTATTGTGATAATGAAATTGAACACATTTGAAGCGTAGGCGGTGAATTTAAATAACGTCACTAAAAACTGACTTGGGTCAAATCGAATCTAAAAAACAAGTCAAGACAATTGTCAAACAAATAATAAAGTTCTTTTTGTCATGGCCGCAATGTATACCAACGAAGAAATGACCGATATGTTATTGGTTCTTGGATATTGCCAGGGAAATGATTTAAAATCTTGCAGAGTATACTGTGAAAGATTTCCTAATCGTCGCTTACCAAACCATAAAACCTTCGCGGCAGTTGAAAGACGTCTTCGTGAAACGGGTAGGTTTGCTCCTGTTTCTATTAAATATGGCCGTGCACGTACGGCAAGAACTCCAGAGGTTGAGGAAGAAATTACAAATAGGATTGAAGAAAATCCTAAACTTAGCTGCAGACGATTGGGCTTAGAGCTAGGGGTATGTAAAAATACTGTAAATAGGACGACCAGAGAACAACTAGGGCACCCATTTCATGTTCAACGGGTACAAGATCTTTTACCCCATGATTTCGAAGCACGCCTAGCTTTCTGCGGGTTCATCCAAGAACACAGAAATCAAGATAGGAACTTCACACGAAGAATTTTATTCACAGATGAAGCCTGTTTCTCGCGGAGTGGCATTACTAATTTGCACAATGAACATGTCTATGCTGAAGAAAATCCCCATGCGACTAAAGTAACCCATTATCATCATGAGTTTAAGGTCAATGTGTGGGCAGGAATCATAGGCACTTTCATACTTGGTCCTATCATTCTACCACCTCGACTAAATGACGAAAATTATTTGGAACTTCTGCGAAACGAATTACCAAACCTATTAGATCCCCTACCCTTGGAACTTCGCATTGTAATGTTTATGCATGACGGTGCTCCTCCGCATTTTTCAATTAACGTACGTAATTATTTGAATGAACAGTATTCAAATAGATGGATAGGTAGAGGCAATGACGCACCTGCAAATTGGCCAGCTCGGTCCCCTGATTTGACACCGATGGATTATTTTCTATGGGGAGCTTTGAAAACCCTTGTGTATTCTAGGCCAGTAAATACAGAATATGATTTAAGGAGACGTATTAAAACTGAAATTGACGCTTTAAGAAATGATGACGGAATGCTCCAAAGTGTTCAATTTAACTTTTTAAAACGTATTATTCTTTGTACACACGAAAATGGAGGTCATTTTGAACATTTGTTAAAATCATTTTTTTTAATTAAATTAAACTTTTGTTGTTGATAAATCTCCTATCCTATTCCTAATCACAATTTTTACTAGAGAATAAAATTACCAACATATTTATGTACCTACTTCTTTTTTTTCTAAGTGACGTTATTTTAATTTACCGCCTACGCTCCAAATGTGTTCAATTTTATTATTACAATAATTTAGACCTGGCCATTTACGAAGTGAATTTTTAGAATCCAGATATCTCAAAAACAGCTGCTCAAATCAACTCTTACCACGTATACATTTTTTATGTAAAAGACGTTGGACAATCCGAATTTTCATTTAAAAATTAAATATGGGGTGGTTCAAAAAAGTTACTTCGTTTTGAATGTGTGCAAGGTTCCGCAGGTGGCGCCCTCTCAACTTTACAATAAAAATGATAGCAAATTCTAATTTCTCAACCAGCAAACCCCCCCCCCCCCAAGCCAAATATTGTGACAATACACCAATTATTAAAAAAAAAAATTATAAAAAATGAAAACCAAATTGAACTTATGACACTCTGTATCTCTGAAATCATCCACTTTTGGACTGAAGTAAGTTGAGTTAGATCGTCATATTCACACCTCAGGAACTTGTGGTACCTTTTTTTCGCACCTTTAAGGGACACCCTGTATAATACATAAGGATTAATTAATACCAAAAAAAAAGTTTGGGATAAAATCTCAAGTGACCTACGAAAATATGGGGTGGAAAAAAGTGGTAAAAAATGTGATAAAAAGTGGCGGAACATTAAAAAAACTTATGAGAAAGTGTTATCTGAAAAGAATAAAACTGGTAGTGCTCCAGTGACTTGGACATTTTTTAACGATTTGCATGATATCTATGCCAAAGATCCCGAATTCTCTCCAATAGCCACTTCTTCGAGTAGTGGAAAATTCCAAGTTCAAGATAAGACAGATGAGACTGTTGCAGAGAAAAATCTATCTCCAGGAGAGAAACCTAGAATAAGGGCAATATCTGCTCTCGAAATTGATCAGAGGAAACAAAAAGGCATGAGGAAAAGATAGCGTTAAAAAGAGGAATGTTCCAGTGTTTTCAAGAGAACTATAAGAAAAGGAAGCCTGATGAAGAAAAGTGAAAGTTAATTAGTTTTCATGAACATGCTCAATGCTTTTCTTTTCTATAAGTCCAAATATTTGTGATATTCTTTTGTTTGTTTGAATTTATTTATGTTTCATTTTTTTATGAAGTTTGCCCTAGAGGGAAAATGTAGAATAATTGTTCATTTTTTTAAAGAGGCAAAATATGTTTTATAAAAATTAAACTATCTTGCAAAGAATGTCATATTTTTAATACATGAGTGTCTGGAGATGAACAAGTTGGTGGTAATGGATCAACCTACAATCAATCATTACATCTACTGAAAAATAATATATTTATATACATATATTTAATGAATTATTCTTCACAGGAATAATGGACAATATATTAATGATTTGAAATTAATTGTCATTGAACAATTCAGCACAGTGTAACGAAATCTGCTTCATCAACATCAATATATTGTTACGTTGCCCACAAGGTGTCGCTATCTGGCCGTACCATACTAAAAATGTTTTTCTTCGGATACCAAAGAACTGGAACCATATCGTGTGTCGATAGAGAGAATTCATTTCGTATTATCTTTAACCACGTCAACTGATGAAATATTTGTGATGCGTTCTCATTTGGTGCACTACTGCATAGCGCATTCATTTGGATATACCTGTATTTTCAGGTAAGTTTTTTCCATTAAGTATCATCCCAGGGGCTTGATTATGTGTAGTTCATGATATTTGGTTGATGGAGTTCGATCTAGTTCGTAAAGTGGTATTGTATTTTCAGTGACGTGCGATTAAAGGTATGAAGGAGAAAAAGTGCTTTCTTCCAAAATCTATTGGAAGAATCCCCTGAGAGTCTTAACAAGCAGCCCTTGGCTGTTTCGTAACATCTGGCGCCCAAACTAGCGGCAATAGATTTCTATTTTTTCTATTTTTCTATTTTTCCCGAATGGCTCCTCCTACGAGTCGGACACCGACAAGACAAGCATTTCCAAGTTCTCCTCCCATCACAAGGCTGATGAATAGAAGACTCCAAGACCTATCGTTCAACACGGGGGCGGCCCAGGAAAACCAACCCCCGTATAATTCAGGGCCGCCAATATCGACACCTTCGGCGCCCCCCAGGGCTACTCCAACCCCTGCAGAGAACTGGAGAGGAATGGGAGCCATCCCAAGGACAACAAATCAGCTGTTATCACAGGCAGCGCGAGGAATTCCACCACTACCAGACCCGCCAAGTAATCCACCTACCTCTAGGCCTTCACTGGTGACTGAAATGCCTATTCCTGTTGGTCAAGGTAGGAACTTTCCACCCCCCGAAGATTTGCAGAGACTGATTAACAATGCTGTTGAAAACAATGTTCGCGAAGCTTTTGTTAATTTTTTCAGACGAGACCAAATATCAATTTTCATCAAAGCTGAGTAACTGTGAAGATGATGACGATGATTTACTTTTGATGAGAGATGCTCCAGATCACTCAGAGGAATATTAGTCAGACACTGGAAACCAAATTGCTATCCTGGATTCCTAGCTGGGTACCTAGCTAAAAAGTGTTTTGATAAATTCAAATGTGTCAAATGTAAGGGCATTTTTAGCTTAGAAAAAGAACTTGAAAGCGATCGAGATCTTCTCATTTTACATAAAACATATCCCACTTCAACAAAAGTGACCGTGTTACCCGCCTTTTCCCAAATTTATTCCGAAAAGGGCAAGTAACAACAAAAAAAAACATTATTAGAAATTGATGACTGGACAGACCCTTGCTCAGTGGAGATGGGGTGGGTAGATCTAAATAGCTACAAGCGTACGTTTGAGATTCTATTGTATCCTGGGATCGGTTGGTAGCAATGAGTTACACAGCGAAAGAAAACGGAGATTGGCAATGCGGAATCACGGTCGATGGTTTCGATAGACGATTGGTAGCACTGGTTTACTGGTGATGGTAGTCAGTTGGTAATAATGACTTGTTAATGATCAATAACACTTTGACAGTTCGCAGCTGTTATTATTATATAATGAAGTACCTCTTTAATTATCAAAAAAACAATATTCAAAGACAAATTGGAAACTATTTTGTTCCCCAATTCCGTTGCAAACCTAGATACTTATCGTCTGTTTATGTATGGAATATGTCACATGAATCAGTAATAAGACCTCCACCTTGTGTGCTTCTTGGGCCCCCTTTCAATATGTGTACACACCCAAAGTTCACATGCAAGCAAGCAGAAACACATATAAGGACAGCAGTCAAATGCTAGTGAGCATGAAGTGCCTATGAAATGATATTGAAGTCAATAAGCAGATGATGGTTCAAGCAAGATAGTAGGAATAAAGCAGGCATCAAGCTGGTGTGAAACAGAGAGATGATTTATGCTATAGCTTATCTGTGTTCTAGAAGCCAGGAAGGATTCAGCAAGCCAGAAGCTCTTCCAAGCTGGTAGATACAATTTCACTGTTGTCTGTTCAAACTGAGTAACTCAAGCTTTTCTTCTCACTCAGGAAATTGTCTTCATTCAGAACCTGTCTCAGGCGTCTGTTCATACAGGACAGTAGTGGATGATAGTGAGAGCTCTTGAAAGTTGGAGGCTACCAAGAGGTAGAGAGCGAAGAGCCGAAGAGCTCGCTATCCAAAATGGAACCAAAAATGAGAATAAGAGGCCTTGGATGTAGTGTGGCCTAGTGTATTGTAATGAAGTGTTTTCTCACCAGCTTCATTACTAGGCTTCGGTGTACGAGCCTCATTCGAGAAATGAGGTTAAGGCCATTTTAGAGTCACCCTGTATACCTGATTGACAAATTAATGAATCAAGGAGCTCCTTTGGCTAGTATTTTGAGCCCCCCAGAGAGCCCTACCCCAGACTAACCTTGTTTAGCCCCGTTGCACCCTGCTGAGGGTAATCAACTTCATGACACCCCTGCCTCCGTTTTGGAAGCACTACCAGGCTAATGATTTCGTACATATCATGTTCAGACTCTTGATATTAGTATTGGTAGGATTTGATTGCATAATGACCGTCCAGAGCCCTGGGAAATAAGAAGTCCAGTATGCTATCCGTTTACTTGCTTGCAATGATTTTTGCATCCGGAAATCCTGATCAACCAAGAGACTAAGACTTCTTATTGCCTATGGAGAGTGTATTTATGATTTTGGAAAGAGTTAGAATGGTTTTCATACCTGGAAAGACATTTCAGGGCCATGTGATATTGTTTAGGTCATAACTTTGTTATCCTTCGTAATTTTGCAATCAAATTCGCTCAGTAGCACAAACATGGAATGCCAAGCACTTTGATACTACCGGTTTTGAGGAAAAATGATTTCCACCGCAAGTTTCCAGACCCAAGGTCAAGTAGTGTTCACTTTTTCCTTGAGAAAACAAATCATGGTCAGCTCGAGGCCAGACCAGCCCGACCAATCAGAATCCCGACCTCGCTCTGTTTTTTTTTTGCCAAACCTGAAAAGAGTATAAGTAGCAAAATCCAGAGGCCCGAGGATACACAGTTATAGACATTGAGATATATATATATAGATAGTGAGTTATTCCATTTGGCAGTGATTATTCTGATTCAGTCCGATTCTTACCGTTTGATTCAGTTCGTATAACCGTTATAAAAAGTGATCAAGGTGCTCGAAGTTTTTCCTGTATTTACATCCCGTTTTTGTGTTACACAAAGTTGAAAAAGTGAGCCAGAGCTTTTTCTGCCGACGATTCACTCGTGAAGTATATTACCAGTCAAGTGTGAGTTAACTGCATTTTGATTTCACTGCATTTTCTCATAGTTCTATCAAACTGCAGATTAACTTCATAGATCAAATAATTTTCCAGTATAAATCCAGTTGTTGTGACATTTGTCGTGACGGTTGAAGGCGGCCAGTGAAATTCAGAATCCAGTACAGAGTAAGCATTGGAACTGCCCTGTTGCATATATAGGTATCATTTGTAATGACCTGCAGGATAAGTTCTGTGGTTTGAAATCCTAACGTAAAGAGTTTCATCAGGAAAACAACCCTTGTAACGGTCGAGGTTCTTGGTCTGCGTAGCAGTCAACACCAAGCGTCACCAGGGTTGTGAGCATCCCGGTCTCCTGGTCGCATAAGGCTTATAGTCAGCGTCGAGACCACCCTGATAGTAATTATCTCGCAAACCCCAGAGGGGTGAATAGTCTTTGTACATTGACCAGAACTTGTTTTGTAGGGGAAGAGCTTCTTAACTCGCATAGGCGCTTCCCGGATGCACGTTGCACGGCTTACTCTTTGAATACCAGTCAGATTAGCTGTCACCCTGCTTAAGTCACCCTGCTTAATTAATTGTCACCCGTAGATATATGTGGTTAGGATAATCTACCCTGAGATTATTTGATCTGTGGAATTTTTGCAAGATAGTAGGAATAAAGCAGGCATCAAGCTGGTGTGAAACAGAGAGATGATTTATGCTATAGCTTATCTGTGTTCTAGAAGCCAGGAAGGATTCAGCAAGCCAGAAGCTCTTCCAAGCTGGTAGATACAATTTCACTGTTGTCTGTTCAAACTGAGTAACTCAAGCTTTTCTTCTCACTCAGGAAATTGTCTTCATTCAGAACCTGTCTCAGGCGTCTGTTCATACAGGACAGTAGTGGATGATAGTGAGAGCTCTTGAAAGTTGGAGGCTACCAAGAGGTAGAGAGCGAAGAGCCGAAGAGCTCGCTATCCAAAATGGAACCAAAAATGAGAATAAGAGGCCTTGGATGTAGTGTGGCCTAGTGTATTGTAATGAAGTGTTTTCTCACCAGCTTCATTACTAGGCTTCGGTGTACGAGCCTCATTCGAGAAATGAGGTTAAGGCCATTTTAGAGTCACCCTGTATACCTGATTGACAAATTAATGAATCAAGGAGCTCCTTTGGCTAGTATTTTGAGCCCCCCAGAGAGCCCTACCCCAGACTAACCTTGTTTAGCCCCGTTGCACCCTGCTGAGGGTAATCAACTTCATGACACCCCTGCCTCCGTTTTGGAAGCACTACCAGGCTAATGATTTCGTACATATCATGTTCAGACTCTTGATATTAGTATTGGTAGGATTTGATTGCATAATGACCGTCCAGAGCCCTGGGAAATAAGAAGTCCAGTATGCTATCCGTTTACTTGCTTGCAATGATTTTTGCATCCGGAAATCCTGATCAACCAAGAGACTAAGACTTCTTATTGCCTATGGAGAGTGTATTTATGATTTTGGAAAGAGTTAGAATGGTTTTCATACCTGGAAAGACATTTCAGGGCCATGTGATATTGTTTAGGTCATAACTTTGTTATCCTTCGTAATTTTGCAATCAAATTCGCTCAGTAGCACAAACATGGAATGCCAAGCACTTTGATACTACCGGTTTTGAGGAAAAATGATTTCCACCGCAAGTTTCCAGACCCAAGGTCAAGTAGTGTTCACTTTTTCCTTGAGAAAACAAATCATGGTCAGCTCGAGGCCAGACCAGCCCGACCAATCAGAATCCCGACCTCGCTCTGTTTTTTTTTTGCCAAACCTGAAAAGAGTATAAGTAGCAAAATCCAGAGGCCCGAGGATACACAGTTATAGACATTGAGATATATATATATAGATAGTGAGTTATTCCATTTGGCAGTGATTATTCTGATTCAGTCCGATTCTTACCGTTTGATTCAGTTCGTATAACCGTTATAAAAAGTGATCAAGGTGCTCGAAGTTTTTCCTGTATTTACATCCCGTTTTTGTGTTACACAAAGTTGAAAAAGTGAGCCAGAGCTTTTTCTGCCGACGATTCACTCGTGAAGTATATTACCAGTCAAGTGTGAGTTAACTGCATTTTGATTTCACTGCATTTTCTCATAGTTCTATCAAACTGCAGATTAACTTTATAGATCAAATAATTTTCCAGTATAAATCCAGTTGTTGTGACATTTGTCGTGACGGTTGAAGGCGGCCAGTGAAATTCAGAATCCAGTACAGAGTAAGCATTGGAACTGCCCTGTTGCATATATAGGTATCATTTGTAATGACCTGCAGGATAAGTTCTGTGGTTTGAAATCCTAACGTAAAGAGTTTCATCAGGAAAACAACCCTTGTAACGGTCGAGGTTCTTGGTCTGCGTAGCAGTCAACACCAAGCGTCACCAGGGTTGTGAGCATCCCGGTCTCCTGGTCGCATAAGGCTTATAGTCAGCGTCGAGACCACCCTGATAGTAATTATCTCGCAAACCCCAGAGGGGTGAATAGTCTTTGTACATTGACCAGAACTTGTTTTGTAGGGGAAGAGCTTCTTAACTCGCATAGGCGCTTCCCGGATGCACGTTGCACGGCTTACTCTTTGAATACCAGTCAGATTAGCTGTCACCCTGCTTAAGTCACCCTGCTTAATTAATTGTCACCCGTAGATATATGTGGTTAGGATAATCTACCCTGAGATTATTTGATCTGTGGAATTTTTGCTATCTTGTGACTGACACCTGTCGACATATTCTGTCATCCGAATTTCCTCGTGATCGTATTTTATTGGTTATGATAATAATCATTGTGAGAGATAAATTCGATCTGTTAATTGTTTCCAGTGAATAAACCTGTTTAAGTGTGAATTTTAGTTCTGATTATTTGTTCTGATTGATATACCAAACACCCGCAGCAACCCGTATACCAGGGTGAAACCAAGTGGGTGAACTTAAAGCCCTCACCCCCTTGTGATCTTTTCATAGTCCAGAAGGCCTTCGACCCCTGGCATACCGTCGCTTCGACTGTGTTGCTACCTAGGCCTCCCAACAAATCCTGGTTGGGAGAAAGTGGAGTTCACCACTATAATCCAACTGGCGCTCGAGGCAACCCCGGTCTATCATAGATATAGACATACCCCGTTGAGCACCACTCTAGTAACACCCTCCCCTAGAAGGGGGAGCCGTTACAAGTGGCGCCCGAGCAGGGACCGTTTTGAAGAAGAAATCCAGAGAAAATCCTGAAGGTATACAGAAAATCAGAACTTGTGTTTTCCTGACAATTTTGAACTTTGCAGTGGGGGATAGTTCCCAGGTATTTCTTAAGTTAATTGTATCGATAGTTTGGTCTGTTATTTCACCAGGAATAGTTATTGTCTCCCAGCTATTGCTGAAGCCCGCAAAATTGTGATTTTTAGATATCATTTGTGTGTTACGAGGTTCATTACGTTTCAAACTCTGGTGGATATCTATTTACATTCCAGGCAATTATATCTCACTGTTTTCATTTCCCCTGAGTGAATATAATTGCAGTCCCGTTTGTTGCAAACACACAATTTTCTGTTGAATGATCTGATTCTTTTTGATACCTAATTTGATGATTTCTAGGTTAATCAATCCGGTGAGTTTTGCTTTTGCATACTTCTTTCCCTCCTGGAATCTATTCTTGTTCATCATGCGAACAATACACTGTTTGTTTGTTAATCTTTGTTTGGTAGACAATCCAGTTCACATTAGGAAAATGACTGAAACGCAGACAACCAGAAAATCCAGTGAGCTTCAGCTCGCTCCCCCTTAAATCACCAGGACTAGCCGAACAAATTCTCCTGATCCAGAAAGGGAAGAATTTGGAGATGATTATCTGGCCAACTTGGATCCGAGAGTTGGATGGATATACCGTTTGAAGAAACCAGACCTGACGGAGGAGTTGAAGCGATATGGACTGAATGCTGATGGTACAGTGATGGAACTACGCCGTCGACTTGTGTGGTTCTTGAGGGAAGAACTGCCCAAGCTAGTGGGAGCCCGACACCCAACGACGGGACATGTTGTACCCCCTGTACAACCATTCCTGGAATGTCCTTTGGACACTCCAGCCGCACCTGTTATGCCAGCAGGTCAACCCGCAACATATTCACCCCTGCTGCAGGGAGATATGCCGTTTCCAGACCCCGTGAATAACTCAGATGTTCCAGAACATGTTCCAGCATATCGACCGCCCCTGAAACCGTACCACTGGAACTTGCATTTTGATGGCAGCACCGATCCAGTGGCGTTCTTGGAACGCCTGGAAGAAATTGGCAGGTTAGAGAAGGCCCACCTCGAACAACTCCTGGATGCTCTACCCGAACTTTTGCAAGGTCGAGTACTGTTGTGGTACCGTTGCAATGCACGCTTCTGGCACTCATGGGCATCGTTCAAGGATGTTTTCAAGAGATCCTATTTCCCACTGAGGTTCCAGGAAGACATGGAGATGGCCATCAGTCGACGCCTGCAACGGGAAAATGAGCCAGCCATGGACTATATAGTCGATCTCCAGACACTCATCCGAAGGCATGGAAGCCTCAGACCTGAACAGGAGTTAGGTTGGCTGTACCGGAACTTGCTACCTGATTACAGGCAGTATATCAAGAGGACTGATAACCATGATATTCAATCCCTGATTTCCCTGATTCTAGAGTACCAGAACCTGCAGAAGGAACTGAGGCAGATGCACTCCCGTCACCCAGCAGCTAGGATTGACACTGCCCCGAGGATGATTCCACTAACCGTGCCCAGGAATTCATCACCAGAACCAGCCCAGAATGACAATTCCCATCAGACTCCTCTGGTTCAGAGTAACCGGAATAGAATTACTCCGCCAGCCGACAGCCCCTTACCTGTGAGACACATGCGCCCTGTGGAACAGCAGACACCCCGAACGCCTGCATCCCCGCCACAAAGGGCATATAACCGGACCGACAACTGCTGGAAATGTGGACAACCTGGACACCGAAGGAGTGATTGCAGGAATGCATCCAGAATTTTCTGCTCACGTTGTGGACGTGATGGCATCCTGTCCAGAGATTGTACCTGTGCCAGGTCGGAAAACTACCCCGGAGCCTGACTGAACCGAGGACAGTCAGGCTCCAGCAATTAAACATCCCGGAGAAACGAAAACCGCCTCGACCAGATGATAACCGCCTGTATGTGCCCGTTATCATTGGAGACCAACAGTTCCTGGGCCTGGTAGACACCGGTGCCACAAGGTCCTTCGCCAGCATCGCTGTTGCGGACAAATGTGAGCAGTTTAGCTTCCAGAAATACCCCCATGATGCCATCCAGACTTCCCAGGCAGATGGATCAGTCACTAGGATCACCGGAAGATACAAGGTTTGGATGACAGTAGGTGACAAGTGTTTGACAAATGAATTGTTGATCATTCCAAACCTGTCTACTGAGCTAGTGTTGGGTATGGATATGCTTCGCCAACACGGATTTGGCATAGATCTTACCAGGGCCGCCGTATATTGTAACCAGAAAATTGTTTCAGTTGTAAAATCCCAGGAACAACCCGAGAAGACGCCTGCTGATGTAGCAAACCATGAGAGGCTCCGTAAAAACGAAAACCCGCCGGAAAAGACGGTCAGTCAGGCCGCCCCGCCACACCCCGAGCAAGGCTGATGTGGCCAGCCTTCCAGAGAAACCTGCGGTTCGCCCGCAGAACCACAGCTGGGACCACCAGACCCTGGGAGCAGAGCAGAAGTTAACTCTGGAAAGATTCCTGGAGGTAGAACTGCCTGCCTTTGAACAGATCAAGGGACCTACACCTTTGGTCCAACATAGGATCCGCCTGAAAACCTCCGAACCGATCAAACAACGATACCGACCCCAGAATCCGAAGATGCAGGAAGTCATCAACAATGAGGTCGACAAGATGTTGGCCGAAGGAATCATCGAGCCCTCCAGAAGCCCGTGGAGTTCGCCGGTGGTGATTGTAAAGAAGAAGGATGGGAAACCACGTTTCTGCATTGACTTCCAGAAGGTCAACAACGTCGCCGAGAAAGATGCCTACCCCCTGCCGTTCATCAATGCAATCCTGGATAAACTTAGGGAAGCTAAGTACATTTCGAGCCTGGACTTACGCCAAGGCTATTGGCAGATCCCGCTCACCGAAGATAGCAAACCCATCACAGCCTTCACAGTGCCTGGAAGGGGCCTGTTTCAATTCCGAGTGATGCCGTTTGGGTTGCATTCCGCCCCCGCAACTTTCCAGCGACTGATGGACAACATCATCGGACCCAACCTGGAACCTTTTGCTTTTGCATACCTGGACGATATAATTGTACTAAGCAAAACGTTCGAAGAACACCTGGAGCATTTGAAGCAAGTATTTACCCGTTTACGTCAAGCTAATCTCCAGTTGAATCCAGATAAGTGTAAGTTCTGTTTGAATTCACTTAGATATTTAGGACATATGGTCACTCCTGAGGGCATCCAGACGGACCCTGATAAAATTGAGTCCATCGTCCAGTGGCTGATGCCTACAACCCTGAGGAAGCTACGACAATTCCTGGGAATGGCTTCCTGGTATAGGAGATTCATTCCAAATTTCTCCGCCATAGTTGCTCCACTAACCAAACTCCTGAAGAAGGATGTCCGTTGGAAGTGGACTGAAGCTCAGGAAACCGCCTTTGCTACTTTGAAGACTTGTCTTATACAAGCCCCTGCTTTGACTTGCCCAGATTTCTCCCAGCCTTTTGTGTTACAGACGGACGCCTCCAACTGTGGACTTGGAGCCGCCCTCACCCAGACGATCGATGGTCAGGAGAAGGTTGTCGCCTTTGCCAGCAGGATGCTGAGTGCTCCAGAGCGAAACTACTCCGTTACCGAGAAGGAATGTTTGGCCATCGTCTGGGGTATAGAGAAACTGAGACCCTACCTGGAGGGTTACCACTTCACGGTGATAACTGATCACCTCTCCCTGGAATGGATGCAGTCCATTAAGAATCCTTCCGACCGCATAGCCCGCTGGGCTATGTACCTGCAGCAATTTGACTTCGAGGTCAAATACCGCAAGGGAACGTTGAATAGAGTTGCCGACGCTCTATCCCGACAGCCTCTTTCCCTGTCTAGTCAGGAGGCTGAATCAACGGATGCCCTGTGCTGCACCTTGGAGCTGGAGAAGGAAGCTGGACAAAGATGTACATGGTACCGCAACAAGAAGGTGGAAGTGGAGAAGCGCCCCGCTGCTTTTCCCGACTTCTGTGTGAAAGAAGACCGCCTGTTCCGCCATTTTTGGGATGCTAATAAGTTGAGTGAGTTAGGGATGGACGATCCCTGGAAATTATGTGTTCCTGAACCCCTTAGACCACAGGAACTGAAGGAGATTCACGATGACGTGACTGCAGGACACATGGGCATTGCCAAAACCACGGCTAGAATCACCCAGAAGTACTACTGGCCTGGAATGTTCCACGACATCGCCCGGTACGTGAGAAGCTGCAAAACCTGCCAGGAGTATAAAGTGTCCCAGCAGCAACCGCCTGGAAAGATGCACCCATCCCTGAACACTAAGCCATGGGACACCGTGTCCACTGACTTAGTAGGGCCGTTACCAAGGTCAAGCAAAGGAAACTGCTACCTTGCCGTTTACCAGGACCGTTTCACCAAGTGGATACATACGCGTCCCCACTCCCAGGCGACCATGCGACCGAGGAAGGCCCTGATACCGCAGGCCCCTACGCCGCTGGCCCTGATACCGCAGGCCCTGACACCGCAGTCCCAGCCATCGCAGGCTCTGATACCGCAGGCCCCTACACCGCTGGCCCAAACACCGCTGGCCCTGATAACGCAGGCCCTGACACCGCAGTCCCAGCCATCGCAGGCTCTGATACTGCAGGCCCAGACCCCGCCGGCTCTGACACCACACACCCCGGCACTGCAGGCTCTGACACAGCAGACCTTGGCCATGGCAACCTGAGCCCCGACTCCACTAGCTCCACAGCCGGCAGACAAGCCGACCCCGGTGATACCGACCACCGAGGTGGGGTACTCGCCGTCCCGCTAGGAGACTTCGCACCACGAGGCCTCCAGTACATCATGCTGAAGTCCCTGGAAGGCCTCCACCCGGAAAACCGCCAGTCAACCCCGCCAACTTCCGCTGGACAACGACGCTCACCTCCACTCTACCTGCCTGTAGAGGAGAGGCTGTGCTGGCGCTGTGGCACGCCGGGCCACGAACGAGACTCCTGTGCTCGTCCCGTGAGGCTGTTCTGCTCCCGATGTGGCCGGGATCGCATCCGGTCAAGCGATTGTCCCTGCTCACGACGATTGAAGACAACCCCAGCCCGAGCCCCGACACCCCCAGCAGCTCCGACGCCGTACCCGATGCTCGTCCCCGAGTATCCTCGATCATCCCGCTCTATGCCAGCGAAAGTGAACCAGCGCACCCAGACGTCAACCCCCACCGTCGCTGACAAGTGAGTCCAATGCAACCGCTGCTCGTGCGAACGAGTACGCCCGAGACACTCCCGTTGAAGACAGCCCTAGTACATGAGTATTATCATAGATTTTTCCAGATGTATAATTTTGAGATATGTCCAGCAAACAAAAAAAAAATAATGATTGTTACACAATCATTCTTTTTTTTCCGCAAGTAGGAGGGGTGTGTAATGAAGTGTTTTCGCACCAGCTTCATTACTAGGCTTCGGTGTACGAGCCTCATATGAGAAATGAGGTTAAGGCCATTTTGAGCCCCCCAGAGAGCCCTACCCCAGACTAACCTTGTTTAGCCCCGTTGCACCCTGCTGAGGGTAATCAACTTCATGACACCCCTGCCTCCGTTTTGAAAGCACTCCCAGGCTAATGATTTCGTACATATCATGTTCAGACTCTTGATATTAGTATTGGTAGGATTTGATTGCATAATGACCGTCCAGAGCCCTGGGAAATAAGAAGTCCAGTATGCTATCCGTTTACTTGCTTGCAATGATTTTTGCATCCGGAAATCCTGATCAACCCAGAGACTAAGACTTCTTATTGCCTATGGAGAGTGTATTTATGATTTTGGAAAGAGTTAGAATGGTTTTCATACCTGGAAAGACATTTCAGGGCCATGTGATATTGTTTAGGTCATAACTTTGTTATCCTTCGTAATTTTGCAATCAAATTCGCTCAGTAGCACAAACATGGAATGCCAAGCACTTTGATACTACCGGTTTTGAGGAAAAATGATTTCCACCGCAATTTTCTAGACCCAAGGTCAAGTAGTGTTCACTTTTTCCTTGAGAAAACAAATCATGGTCAGCTCGAGGCCAGACCAGCCCGACCAATCAGAATCCCGACCTCGCTCTGTTTTTTTTTTGCCAAACCTGAAAAGAGTATAAGTAGCAAAATCCAGAGGCCCGAGGATACACAGTTATAGACATTGAGATATATAGATAGATAGTGAGTTATTCCATTTGGCAGTGATTATTCTGATTCAGTCCGATTCTTACCGTTTGATTCAGTTCGTATAACCGTTATAAAAAGTGATCAAGGTGCTCGAAGTTTTTCCTGTATTTACATCCCGTTTTTGTGTTACACAAAGTTGAAAAAGTGAGCCAGAGCTTTTTCTGCCGACGATTCACTCGTGAAGTATATTACCAGTCAAGTGTGAGTTAACTGCATTTTGATTTCACTGCATTTTCTCATAGTTCTATCAAACTGCAGATTAACTTTATAGATCAAATAATTTTCCAGTATAAATCCAGTTGTTGTGACATTTGTCGTGACGGTTGACAGCGGCCAGTGAAATTCAGAATCCAGTACAGAGTAAGCATTGGAACTGCCCTGTTGCATATATAGGTATCATTTGTAATGACCTGCAGGATAAGTTCTGTGGTTTGAAATCCTAACGTAAAGAGTTTCATCAGGAAAACAACCCTTGTAACGGTCGAGGTTCTTGGTCTGCGTAGCAGTCAACACCAAGCGTCACCAGGGTTGTGAGCATCCCGGTCTCCTGGTCGCATAAGGCTTTTAGTCAGCGTCGAGACCACCCTGATAGTAATTATCTCGCAAACCCCAGAGGGGTGAATAGTCTTTGTACATTGACCAGAACTTGTTTTGTAGGGGAAGAGCTTCTTAACTCGCATAGGCGCTTCCCGGATGCACGTTGCACGGCTTACTCTTTGAATACCAGTCAGATTAGCTGTCACCCTGCTTAAGTCACCCTGCTTAATTAATTGTCACCCGTAGATATATGTGGTTAGGATAATCTACCCTGAGATTATTTGATCTGTGGAATTTTTGCTATCTTGTGACTGACACCTGTCGACATATTCTGTCATCCGAATTTCCTCGTGATCGTATTTTCTTGGTTATGATAATAATCATTGTGAGAGATAAATTCGATCTGTTAATTGTTTCCAGTGAATAAACCTGTTTAAGTGTGAATTTTAGTTCTGATTATTTGTTCTGATTGATATACCAAACACCCGCAGCAACCCGTATACCAGGGTGAAACCAAGTGGGTGAACTTAAAGCCCTCACCCCCTTGTGATCTTTTCATAGTCCAGAAGGCCTTCGACCCCTGGCATACCGTCGCTTCGACTGTGTTGCTACCTAGGCCTCCCAACAAATCCTGGTTGGGAGAAAGTGGAGTTCACCACTATAATCCAACTGGCGCTCGAGGCAACCCCGGTCTATCCTAGATATAGACATACCCCGTTGAGCACCACTCTAGTAACACCCCCCCCCCTAGAAGGGGGAGACGTTACAGTATTCACTCGAAGAAGAGATTGTATTTTGAAAAATGCAAATATATGATCCCCACTCGGGGTGTAATTGTTCAGTGAGACACAGACTACGATTATTTACTAGATTTTCCAAAATAGACACAAAAATCCGTGGAATTCACGAGGCTGTCTTCCAAACCACGTGGAAAAGGAAAAAGGAAGCCTTTCATTTTTTTGTCCTATTAATCTCCCTCCAAATTACCATGACATTGATGATGTTTCTTGGTGATTTGTGCCTCTTGCACTATTGAAAGCTGTGGTTACATATGGAACCAATCAACCATTTGAGTGGTTGAGGAACAGGTTATGGTCTGAACCATTTGGAACCATGGTTCCTACAGAGAATATGAGGTTAATACTGACACCACCTGACGAATGTCAACGTCCAGTTGTCAATATAACACCAACAAGAAGTGACAGATATAAGCAGGTTAGGCTGTGATACATACATTATGTTGAGGATTCATCTCAACACATTACATTTTGCAGATCCACCTGGACTAGTTGAATGCCTATAGATCCACATGGAGTCATATCAAGTGTGTGTTTCCGGGAAGCTCCCTTTCAGACTCAGTTTCAAGACTGATAGTGATAAAGCCATATGATATAAGTATCTACAATCTTTCGAGTAAGTATTCTTGCAGAGAATTTTCATTGACAGCACTAGGTACCATTACAGGCACATCTTTCCCACCAAGGAAGCAGGAAAAGTTCTAAAACAAAATAGGAATTATTATTTATTACTATAATTAGGAACAATGCATTAACAAGGGATCTGCCAGAGCATGATAGCATCTTTAACTAGGTAAGTGACTTATCAAATATTCAATTGAATTCTCCATTAATTTTGTTTCAGGTTTCCTTTCTACGAGGAAAACTACTATATCATCACTTTGAGGATTTAGTGGAACAAGATAGTTTCAAGTTGTAAGTAAATTATCCGCAGGCTATCAGCAAGTTATTGGATCATACATCAATCGGTGAATCTAAATATTCTGTGACATGATCAAACTGAAGGAAATGAATTATTCATGAATTATTCTTGTTCCTACTTTCCTCATTCTGTTATCTGACTCACTATGGCAGAATCAACCTGTAACAACCGGTCTAACAATACCTACCAATAATTCCCTAGATTTTGTTGAGAAGGGATTGATACTGATAAAAAACATCATCAGTGAAAATCGGTCAGGAAGAAATTTTTCAGAAAAATGTTATCTAAAACTTGTTAAAAAGTGTGATTACTGAACATCAATCATGGGTGACAAATGTAGGGAACATCTTCGATTTATCACTTATCATCTCATTGCAGTTAAACTCTACAAGGAATGCAAATGAATGATTAACCTAATGCTGCACCAGCCTTTATGGACCACTTCCAAAAAATCACTCTCACAATTTCTAACACATTAATTACAATTTATTACAACCCACTCGAATTTTATTACAGTTGTAGTTTCGCGAAAATGAGGTGGTGGTGCAGCTTTAGCCTAAATCTGCACCACACCCTTCATATATTTAAAAATACCCACACTATCGACATATTTCACACGCATGAATTTCTTACACATTTATTACAACTGTTTGAAGTGAAAATCAACCAAGAAATCAACCCCCAAAATGATTATTATCTGAAGAAAATGAATCTCGGAATACGGTATTTCCACATTTCTACAGGTTTAATGCGATTACGACTTCCTTAAGCCAGCTCACACGATTGATAATGGTTTCATATTATAGATACAACATATATCTGGGTTCATTTACAATTTGGAATTTATTACACTGCTCTACACTGCCGAAAATCGATGTTCATAGTCAAAAACTTAGTTTCGAGAGGTTTTATCTGACTAGAAATTTCTCACACCAGCCCACACCATTGGACATTCGGTATGATGATAGAAAAAACACATCCCAAGTTTCATATACAATTTGGATTTTATTAAACTGCTCTACACTGCCGAAAGTCAATTTTTATCATTGAATAAATGTATTTCGAGTGGTTTTATATGATGAGGAATTTCTTACAACAGCTCACACCATTGAATATTTGGTATAATGATAGAAAGAACAGATCTCAAAGTTTCATATAGAATTTGGAATTTATTATACTGCTCCAAACTGTCGAAAGTCAATTTTTATCATTTAAAAAATCGATTTCGAGTGGTTTCATGTGATAAGGAACTCCTCACACCAGCTTACACCATTGATTATGGTTTCATATCATAGATGAAACATATCTCAGGGTTCATTCACAATTTGGAATTTATTACACTGCTTCACACTGTCGAAAGTCAATTCTTCATCAGTGAAAAATTCGATTTCGTGTGGTTTTATGTGATAAGGATTCCTCACACCAGCCCACACCATTGATTATGGTTTCCCATTACAAATTGTAACTGAACCCCGAGATATGTTGTATCTATGATATGGAATCATAATCAAGGGTGAGGACTTGTGTAAGGAGTTCCTTATCACATGAAACCACTCGAAATCGATTTTTTTCCAATGATGAAAATTGACTTTCGACAGTGTGGAGCAGTGTAATGAATTCCAAATTGTATATGAAACTTTGAGATCTGTTCTTTCTATCATTATACCGAATATCCAATGGTGTGGGCTGGTGTAAGAAATTCCTTATCATATAAAACCACTCGAAATACATTTTTTCAATGATAAAAATTGACTTTCGGAGGTGTAGAGCAGTGTAATAAAATCAAAATTGTATATGAAACTTGGGATCTGTTTTTTCTATCATTATAGCGAATATCCAATGGTGTGGGCTGGTGTGAGAAATTTCTAGTCAGATAAAACCTCTCAAAACTAAGTTTTTTGACTATGAACATCGATTTTCGGCAGTGTAGAGAAGTGTAATAGATTCCAAATTGTGAATGAACCCGAATGTATGTTGTATCTATAATATGAAAACATTATCAATCGTGTGAGCTGGCTTAAGGAATTCGTAATCGCATTAAACCTGTATATAGAAATGTGGAAATACCGTATTCCGAGATTCACTTTCTTCAGATAATAATCATTTGGGGGGGTGATTTCTTGGTTGATTTTCACCTCAAACAGTTGTAATAAATGTGTAAGAAATTCATGCGTGTGAAATATGTCGATAGTGTGGGTATTTTTAAATATATGAAGGGTGTGGTGCAGCTTTAGCCTAAAGCACCTCATTTTCGAGAAACTACAACTGTAATAAAATTCGAGTGGGTTGTAATGAATTGTATTTAATGTGTTAGAAATTGTGGGAGTGATTTTTTGGAAGTGGACCATAAAGGCTGGTGCACCATTAGGTTCATAAATGAATGTCAACTTCAGAGAAATTTAATAAAGGAAAAAAAATGTGTCGAAAAATATGGAACTAAATATACTTCAGAATATTTGATTTTGTCCCTCTTATAAAAACTCATATTCAATGACTCCATATTTGCTTTCTATCTTTTATTTTTTTTTAATAGTGGTATTTCATTTAATTCCCACTAATATGTATTCATTGTATATCTAATTGTAATCATAAGTGATGCAAGTGCTGTAGTATTATAATGTGATATGTATTGAGAATGTACCTACCTATAACGAGTTCTAGTTATTTCAAAATATTTTTTATTGCCAAATATAATGCAACCAAAGTCCTAAGTATTTGAGTTGATTTGCTTGAAGTTCAAGCCTTGAACAATCATTCCCGTGGGTCGAAACTCGAATGAATTCACCAATTCCACTCTTAATATTCCGTACTACGCTGCGCTCTGCTCTACTCTATCGTTGAAGCGGGAGAGAGGGAGTGGGGAAGCAACTTACGTCTAGGGAGTAGGACATCACAAATCGGATGCGGTGTTGCAATTCTTCGTGTTCAACTCGAGCGGTTACAAAGTTTTAGGTTATGGTATTTGTTATCAAAATCAAGAGAGGAATTAGATGTTTTTCTCAGACGAATAAAATAAAGGACATTTTTGAAAGACATTGATTTGGGTATCCAGGTAAATAGATAGGTACATCGACTATGTGGTATGATGAACACTAAACTATGTTTACAGAAATGGAGGAAGAGGGTCCAGGAACGTCAGCTGAAGAGACAAGGAAACAAAAAAATTTTAATTTTAGTTGTGTGTGTGGAAGAAATTTCAACCATAAAAATCATTTCAATGCACACCAGAGAAAGGTTCATAATGTACCCAAAACTACACCGATTAATTACAAAGAGAAACAGTGTCCTCTGTGTGATTTTTCAGCTAGGTTGCGAGATGAGATGATAAAGCATTATGAAATTATTCATAGTATACAATTTGTTGAGGAAAAAGTCATTTTGGCAAGCCAAGATGAATTCCTGTCTTGGAAAAGAAAATCAGAATCTGATATGAATTCAAAGTTTATAAGTAAAGGAACAAAAAATTTTCAAAGCATACACTGACTCAATTTCACTGCCATCGTTCTGGCTGTTATGCTACAAGAGAAAAAGGTTTGAGGTCTCTGAAAACACAAGGGAGTGTTAAAATGAATAGTTTTTGTCCTGCAAGAATGATACAAAAATGTTTCAATGATGGTACATGTGTTGTTCACTTCTCGAGTCCACATGTAGGCCATCAGAATGAAATAAAGCACCTGACACTTACCTTCACTGAAAGAGAAGAATTGGCCAAAAAACTATCTTTGAAAATCCCATTTGATGAAATATTGGATCAAAGTAGAGATTCTATAAATGACTGTTCTCTACAAAGGATACATCTTTTAACCAGGAAAGATTTATATAATATTGAAACAGCATATAATCTGCAATCAAAAGCAGTTAGACATAAGAATGATGCAATAAGTGTTGATGCTTGGGTTAGAGAAATGGAAAATGATAGAAGCTGTGTGTTATTTTATAAGCCGCAAGGCATTTATTTAGAAAATCACCCAAATTTGAAGGCAGAAGATTTTGTTCTGATGATCATGACAGAGGCACAATTGGAAATCTTAAAAAAATATGGTAATGACTGTGTATGCTTAGATGGCACACATGGATTGAATAGCTATGACTTTGAATTGAATACTTTATTAGTATTGGATGAACTAAGGGAAGGATTTCCCTGTGCCTTTTTGATATCCAACCGTTCGGATACAGAAGTGTTAGCACTGTTTTTTGAGAGAATAAAAGAAAAGTTGAAAGCACCTCTCAAACCGTAAGTATTCATGTCAGATTTAGCTGATACCTTCTTCAATGCCTGGATTAGTGTAATGGACATTCCAGAAAAAAGGTTAATTTTATTCTCCAACCTAATATTTTAATTATTTATACCTATTTACATTATTAGACTTTTCTGCACTTGGCATGTAGATAGATGCTGGAGGAAAAACTTAAACAAAATTAAGTCTCGAGATACTCAGGTATGCTTTTATTCTTGCTTTCAATAGTCATAAATGAATATGAAATTAATCAACTCATTAGTACTTTTTTAGGTTTTGATTTATAAACATTTGAGAACGCTTCTTACAGAACGAGACCCAAATGCATTCCAGAAAATGTTGGAACAATTTTGTTGCATAGATGATGTAGATTGTGCCGTCTTCATCAAATATTTCCAACAATATTATGCAAGTAAATATGAATATTGGGCATACAGTTATCGATTGCATGCTGGTATTAATACCAATATGCATTTAGAAAGGATGCATAGATCGCTAAAATATATTTACTTGAAAGGCAAAAATGCAAAAAGGGCATTGCAGCAATCATGCGTTTTATCAGGGACGAATTAATAAACAGAGTCATTGGTGAGAAAAATGATATTACTCCCTTCTAATGATAGAATTGTGAATATGGAAAATATGTAACGCTTCATTTTGAACGTTAAATACTGCAACATATAAATAAAACACAAAGTAGGATAATTTTTATTGTATAAGAAGGATAACAGGAATGATATCTTCGATATAGTATCGCCACACAGTATTTTCGCACAACCATCTAGAGCTACAAATCGAGTGCCCGGTATCTGGTTTATTTTAATCATGCGCGGTCTCCGCCTGCCGAGTGTTCACCGTTGATGCCCTTCCTTCTGTCTCTGTACGCCGAGTTTAGTTTATATTTGTTCGTACGTATTTATTTCATTGATTATTGTAGCGGGAGCGTTGTTTGTATACAGTTTTTGGTTATAACTCAAGTATGATTACTGGAATGATGGACACCATAAACTATTTTGATATCAACTACATACCTTCAATTGTTAGGTGGAGAAATTTTGTCCAACACTTGTATCTGTCTATTTACAGCTGGTTGTCATTCGTAAGAGGCTAATTTAGTTGACAGAAATTCTGACTTGACAGCAACAAGTAACGTCAGTTCAGGTGGAGGGATGGATCAGAGTGACATCTCTGCACTCACACCGATTCTTTGGTACCACGGGACAAGTACTTGGTACTTTGGAGAGTGTTGTCAACTTTAGAGGATATCGTTGTCCTTGCTGTTAGCACAGACGGTTGTCAGTAGTGGTAGTGGAATTTACATGAAGATGTAAATATAGGTCATCATCAAAGGGCGTTATATTTTGAGAGTAGGCTTGACAGTAGATCACTCGATGCATAGTCATTCTTGGTCACAGATGAATTAGGTTTTTGCGATGCCTCAGCGGTTCGTGGTTACCGCCATCTATGCGGTACGATCAGAGGCTTCAGAGCTGTCAACTTATGTCGATTGTCGCCTGGTATCAGACACCCTGGTCCAGCGGAAGGCAGTTCTCAACGAGTAGTCGGACATGTTGGTTTGGTGATCATTGACGGGCTCCAGAATTTCTATGATTTTCTAAGTCATCCTTTATTGGGTTGTACTCTGGAGTCCATCTTTTTGATATTGGGAATTATTGTTAGTTAGCGATCATGATATTTAGAATGGTTCCCAAAGATTTAACTCTTTTTTGAGGATTTGTTTGACACCACATCGATTGCTGATTTTCTCTGGAGTGAATTTTGAACCACCAGGTATGTTCACTGTAGTCATTACTATTTTCATAATTAAGGGAGAGTCTCCCATTCCAAATATTCCTGTGACAAAGGTGATTTTGGTGTTTCTATTTTTTTTCTTGTCTGCAGAAAGAATAAGGCCCATAGCCACTATATTAGATACACTCCACCAAATAAATTAGGACACAAAAGGATATTTGGAAAATAACCTCCTGGCCAGGGGTTATTTATTTGTATATGGGGTTCTGTCGAGTGGACACCTTGTAGTGGACACCTTGTACCTCTTGCTGAGTGTTTACCACCTGTATACTAGGATGACCAACACTTACCTGGGGAAGACCCTATAAGAGACGAATGCAGCGCAGGGCCAGCTACTGGACCAGGATAAATACAGAGTGTCCCTGTATTCACAAGTTTGAGTTTTTTTTTTGAATTTTTTTTTTGCTTGAATTTGGCGCTAGTGCTTATTTTTTTTTATTGTTGCTAATTGCTATAGCTACTTGCTTCCCGATTGCTCATTGGGCCGATATATTTGTATACATTGGTAACTGCTATATTCAATGTGCATTTTTTTTTGTAACCACTTCTGTTTTTATATTCGGTCAGTGCTAACTTCAACAGGTTATGGGTATATATCTCATTTATTGTGAAATGCACTGCTACTTGAAGTTTTTTTTTATTGTTTTGCTTATGTAATATCGCTTATTTGCCCTTGTTGATTAATTGAACATTTTCTTCCATTTATTGATATTCCTTATTTGTACAGCGGTAATCAAGCAAGTGTTCGAATTAATTGCCTACGCTTGAGCTCATGCGTCGCCACGATTGTTTTGGGGTCTGGTATTATTTTTGTGCTTGCTTGATAGACTTGCTACTTTATTTTTCCTTTCATCGCTCTCTTACTGCTTCCCGATTTAGGTATTTTTTTTGTTGAACTAGTTGCATTTGCTCTATGCCTATTGCTTCCAAGGATTGGAAATAATCCCTTTGGCTTCTGGATTGATTGCAAAGTTTACTTCTCAACTTAAGGGCTCAATAAACATGTTATTTTCGACTAATTGGTTTTCATTCTAGTTTAGTAAATTTTGAGTTTGGAAACAACTTAGAGTATTTGTGGAAGGGGTAAATTTACTTGGCGCCCATTAGAAGATCATTTTCTTGGATTTATGACGAACCCCCCATCTCCACTGAAGTGTAGCCGCAAGCGACAAGTGTCGAATTTGAAGTCGCATTTTTGGCGCCCAACGTGGGGCCAGATAGAGCATTATAGAGTATTTAGAGTAAATAGATCCTTATAGAGCAAATAGAGCCTCATAGAGCGAATGCAATATCAGATGACAGGATAGAGGGGAGAGTATATCATAGAGCATATAGAGCATTATAGAGTAGTATAGAGCAATTCGACTAAATAGAGCGAAATTCAATTAAAACATAATCGCGGAACTATAAGAAGCACACTACAGTTGATAGACAAGGATAGAGCGAATAGAGCCTTTTAGAGCAGATAGAGCAGATAGAGCATAGTGAAGCAAATAACTTTATAGGGTATTATAGAGACGATTATAGGGGATATAGGACAGGATAGAACGTCATAAAGTGAATAGAGCTATACAGAGCTTGTTTATTGATTTTGACCTGCTGATAACGGGTATAGTACGGGGATAGTACTTTTTTTTGTTTTCCTACAGGTTGTCGGCTTCTTCCTCTTAGATTTCACTATCGCTTCGTATTTTTTTTTTTGGTTCATTCACAATGGCGAACAAGATGCAAGTGAATCGTTTGAGTCAGGATGAACGGTTGACCAGATGCGACAATCTCTAACAATGGCGCTCAGACTTGAAAAGAGTGGGGACAGTGTGAAGCTACCGGCATATCCTTACTCACTTGAGGAAGATCGGAAAGCAGTCAGTGATGAATTAGCAGAATTAGAGCCACTTATCACAGCTTTTAATGATGGTCGCGGAAGTAGTTCTTACTTGAAATTTCAATCTAAACTAACTCATGTTTTGAATCGGATTGATCACATCGATGAAGGAGCTGATGTTCGTCCTACGTTTTTGGCACAAGCTTTGACTCTCATGGATACCCTCCACCTCAAAGCTGAAGAGTTCCAGCGGCTCCAAAACGTCCCCCCCACTCTCAGTTCATTAGAGCAGAGTAATTTTGCGGATAATATAGCACCAAACCGAAGGTCATCAAGTACGGGTGGTTTCGTGACACCGACGGCATCGAATTCTAACATCAAACCTATTTTTCCCAATAAGTGGGACATTAAATTTTCAGGTGATAAACGGGGTATGTCATTGAGTGCCTTCCTTGAGCGAGTGGAAGAATTGAGAGTTGCGCGGCATGTGTCAAAAGATACGTTACTTGAATCAGGAATAGATTTGTTCACTGGAAGAGCATACCAGTTTTATGTGGCATATAGGCATGAGGTAGGAAGTTGGGATGAGTTTGTTGCCTTACTCAGGGAGGAGTACTTGTCTTCTAATTTCAATGAGAAGCTATTCGAGGAAATCAAGAAGAGGACACAAGGCCCCGATGAGTCCATCGGAATTTATTTAGCAGTCATGTCAGGGTATTTCAAGAGATTGACTTGTCAGATATCTGAGGAAACTCAGTTGAAACTGTTATTGCGGAATATAGCCCCTTTTTATCAAAATCAGTTGGCGTTAGTGGACGTGAATTCTATCTCACATCTTAGGGAGCTCTGCAGACGGTTGGAAGCTAGGAAAGAAGCTGTGGAAAATTTTTCGGCCCCATCCAGAAGAAGTGGAGCTTTGGAGCCAGATCTGGCCTATGTTGGTATTGAGTCAGAAAGAGAACTAGTTGATAGTTGTCAGTCGCAAACCACTGATCGCGCTGGTGCTTCTAGTGGATCTCCCAAGGACATTATTTGTTACAGGTGCAACAAATCGGGACATAGAGCTATAGGATGTACTGCTCAGACTGAAAAATTTTGTTATAGGAGTAAGAGGGAAAGTGTAACGGTGACGACCTGTCCGGATTGTTCACGTCAGGGAAACGCCAACCGACGCACCTGAGAGATCGAGGTGGGTGTGTCAGCGGTGATCACTCGGTCGGAAAATTACAGGTACTTCTGGATTTTGTACTTGAGCACGCAGTGAATGACGAGCGACCATACCTAAGAGTGGACATTTTAGGCAAACATCTATTAGGGTTATTAGATTCAGGTGCTTCAAGGACGATACTTGGTAGTAGGGGGCTGGGAGTTATTCAGGAATTAGGACTCGCAGTGAATCAGACGGAAGTTACGTCATGTACGGTGGCGAATGGTACTCGTTGTCAAAGTGTGGGTGAAGTTGAGTTACCAATCGCTTTGCGAGGACAGTTTCGATTGATTAAAGCAATTGTTGTTCCAGAATTGAGTCATCTTTTGATTCTTGGTGCGGATTTCTGGAAGTTGATGGGAATTGTCCCAGATCTCCGTCACAATGAATGGCATTTCTCGAACGAACCTGTAGTGGCCAACTCAGTTGAGCACGTGAATGGACAAACACAATTGAGTCAGATAGAGAATATGAGGTCACAGGCGGTTATTGACCGCAACGTTTCGTTGATGGGGAAAGAACTTGGGTGTACCACTAAGGCTGAGCATGTTATCGTCACGGATAGTCCACCAATAAAGCAAAGTACTACCGTGTGAATCCTGTAGTACAGCAGCAAATCGATAAGGAGTTAGAGGAAATGCTTCGTTTAGGAATAGTAGAACCTTCGAATAGTCCTTGGTCTTCTCCCATCTTGCTGGTCAAGAAGAAGGACGATTCTTTCAGGTTTTGCGTAGATTTCAGGAAGTTGAATTCTGTGACAGTTCGTGATAGTTATCCTCTACCATTGGTCGCGGATACACTGGATAAACTCAGGGATACGAAGTATCTATCTAGCCTCGATGTTAAGTCCGCTTATTGGCAAGTACCCATGTCAGAGGGTTCGAAGAAATTTACAGCTTTCACTGCGCCTAATCGGGGGCTTTTTCAATTTCGGCGTATGCCGTTTGGACTTCATAACGCTCCAGCGACGTGGCAACGTCTCATCGACTCTGTCTTGGGCCATGACCTTGAGCCCCATGTATTTGTGTATTTAGATGACGTGGTGATCGTCAGCCAAACATTTGAACAACATATTGGTATATTAGACGAGGTTTTTCGTAGGCTCAGGGAGGCCAATATCACTATCAGTATTGACAAGTGCCAATTCTGTCGTCCAGAAATGCATTACTTAGGGTATGTTGTTGATCGTAACGGTTTACATGTAGATCCGATGAAAGTGAAGGCCATGTTAGAGTTACCTGCACCAGAAAATGTAACTGAGGTACGGCGTATTGTAGGAACTTTTTCATGGTATCGTCGTTGTGTTCCTGACTGTTCAACCGTCATAGCTCCAATAACAGGCCTTCTTCGAAAAAGTTCCAAGTTCCAGTGGTCCAAAGAGTGTGATATAGCGTTCCAGCGCATAAAAGAACGTTTGGTTGCGGCCCCAATTCTGAGTTGTCCAGATTATACAAGGCCCTTTGTAGTCCAAACCGACGCTTCTGGATACGGCATCGGAGCTGTTTTGACCCAACCTCACGAGGACGGAGATCGTGTTATTGCCTACCTGAGTAGATCTCTAACTAGGCAAGAGCGGAACTATTCCACCACAGAACGAGAGTGTTTGGCTGTGTTATGGGCAGTTCAGAAGTTGAGGCCTTATCTTGAAGGAGTATCCTTCACCGTTCTAACGGATCATTATAGTTTGCTGTGGTTGCAGAATTTGAAAGATTTGAATGGTCGCTTGGCTCGGTGGTCGGTACAACTTCAACAGTACAGCTTCAAGGTCGTCCATCGAAAGGGTAAAGAACACATAGTGCCAGACGCACTTTCAAGGTCAGTCCCGATCATAGATCCAGTTGATTTGGTGGATGAAATTTTGCCAGAGTTGTCAAAAATTTCCGACGATGAGTGGTATCAAAGCATGTTGAGCAGAGTACGTGAGAATCCTTTGAAGTTTGGTAGTTGGAGAGTAGGTGGTGGTCAGTTATGGAAGCATGTGGGTTGTGACTATCCAAGGTTGTCGTTAGAGACCGATTCCTGGAGATTCGTCATTCCCAAGGGAAATCGCCAGCAGGTGATTGTGGAAGCTCATGAACCAGCTACATCGGGTCACATGGGCGTATACAAAACCTTTTCCCGGGTGGCAGGACGCTATTACTGGCCGAAAATGAGAAATGATATAGCTAAATTTGTTAGTCGTTGTATGGTGTGTGCTGCTCACAAAGTTTCTCATCTTCGACCAGCGGGCAAGATGATTTCTCATCCCAAACCGGACAGACCCTGGGAGGTAGTTTCGACGGATTTGATGGGCCCCTTGCCAAGATCCAAGCATGGTAATAGTTTTATATTGGTAGTCACTGATTATCTCACTAAATTTCCACTTGTGTTTCCTCTCCGGAAGTCGACTAGTGAGTCAATCATTCGTATGATAGAGAAGGATGTTTTCTTGTTGTTCGGTGTCCCAAGACTATTAATGTGCGATAATGGTCCCCAGTATCGTAGTAGGCAATTTTCGAGGTTTGCAGAAAAATTTCATTGTCGACTCAAGTTTAGCGCAAATTATCATCCTCGAGCTAATCCTACGGAACGAATAAATAGAACATTGAAAACCATGTTGTCGATGTATGTATCGGATAACCATCGTTGTTGGGATGAGAACCTGGATCAACTTGCTTGTGCAATTCGGACGTCGAGGCACGAAGTTACACAGTTGACTCCATATTTCATGAATTTTGGTCGCTCTATGGCTCTTAGTGGTAGGGATTATGTGAACAAGGACTTGCTAGGCCTGGAGAATGGAACCCAAACAGCTGATGTCAGTCGCAACGCCTCTTTCAAGGAAATGTTCGCCGATGTCCGTAAACGATTACAGATCGCAAGTGAGAAGAGTTGCGAGAAATATAATTTACGTTGTCGTCAGGTGGAATATTTTCCGAATCAACTGGTTTGGAAAAAGAATTATGTGTTGTCTGATGCGACTAAGTATTTTTCTAGAAAATTAGCACCATCGTTTGTAGAGCCATTTTTCATTAGGAAAAGGATTTCGCCTTGGACCTACGAGCTGAGAGATGCTGAAGGGAACTCGAAGGGAATTTGGCACACTAAAGATCTGAAACCAGGTCCTGTTGATGACTAGCTCTGCCACGACGTGTTTGTTTGTTTGTTCATATGTTCATTCCATCTAGGTAAATAAGAAATTTACAGGGTAAATCTCTTGTAGTAAGGGGGGATTTGTAACGCTTCATTTTGAACGTTAAATACTGCAACATATAAATAAAACACAAACTAGAATAATTTTTATTGTATAAGAAGGATAACAGGAATGATATCTTCGATATAGTATCGCCACACAGTATTTTCGCACAACCATCTAGAGCTACAAATCGAGTGCCCGGTATCTGGTTTATTTTTATCATGCGCGGTCTCCGCCTGCCGAGTGTTCACCGTTGATGCCCTTCCTTCTGTCTCTGTACGCCGAGTTTAGTTTATATTTGTTCGTTCGTATTTATTTCATTGATTATTGTAGCGGGAGCGTTGTTTGTATACAGTTTTTGGTTATAACTCAAGTATGATTACTGGAATGATGGACACCATAAACTATTTTGATATCAACTACATACCTTCAATTGTTAGGTGAAGAAATTTTGTCCAACACTTGTATCTGTCTATTTACAGCTGGTTGTCATTCGTAAGAGGCTAATTTAGTTGACAGAAATTCTGACTTGACAGCAACAAGTAACGTCAGTTCAGGTGGAGGGATGGATCAGAGTGACATCTCTGCACTCACACCGATTCTTTGGTACCACGGGACAAGTACTTGGTACTTTGGAGAGTGTTGTCAACTTTAGAGGATATCGTTGTCCTTGCTGTTAGCACAGACGGTTGTCAGTAGTGGTAGTGGAATTTACATGAAGATGTAAATATAGGTCATCATCAAAGGGCGTTATATTTTGAAAGTAGACTTGACAGTAGATCACTCGATGCATAGTCATTCTTGGTCACAGATGAATTAGGTTTTTGCGATGCCTCAGCGGTTCGTGGTTACCGCCATCTATGCGGTACGATCAGAGGCTTCAGAGCTGTCAACTTATGTCGATTGTCGCCTGGTATCAGACACCCTGGTCCAGCGGAAGGCAGTTCTCAACGAGTAGTCGGACATGTTGGTTTGGTGATCATTGACGGGCTCCAGAATTTCTATGATTTTCTAAGTCATCCTTTATTGGGTTGTACTCTGGAGTCCATCTTTTTGATATTGGGAATTATTGTTAGTTAGCGATCATGATATTTAGAATGGTTCCCAAAGATTTAACTCTTTTTTGAGGATTTGTTTGACACCACATCGATTGCTGATTTTCTCTGGAGTGAATTTTGAACCACCAGGTATGTTCACTGTAGTCATTACTATTTTCATAATTAAGGGAGAGTCTCCCATTTCAAATATTCCTGTGACCAAGGTGATTTTGGTGTTTCTATTTTTTTTCTTGTCTGCAGAAAGAATAAGGCCCATAGCCACTATATTATATACACTCCACCAAATAAATTAGGACACAAAAAGATATTTGGAAAATAACCTCCTGGCCAGGGGTTATTTATTTGTATATGGGGTTCTGTCGAGTGGACACCTTGTACCTCTTGCTGAGTGAGTACCACCTGTATACTAGGATGACCAACACTTACCTGGGGAAGACCCTATAAGGGACGAATGCAGCGCAGGGCCAGCTACTGGACCAGGATAAATACAGAGTGTCCCTGTATTCACAAGTTTGAGTTTTTTTTTTGAATTTTTTTTTTGCTTGAATTTGGCGCTAGTGCTTATTTTTTTTTATTGTTGCTAATTGCTATAGCTACTTGCTTCCCGATTGCTCATTGGGCCGATATATTTGTATACATTGGTAACTGCTATATTCAATGTGCATTTTTTTTTGTAACCACTTCTGTTTTTATATTCGGTCAGTGCTAACTTCAACAGGTTATGGGTATATATCTCATTTATTGTGAAATGCACTGCTACTTGAAGTTTTTTTTTATTGTTTTGCTTATGTAATATCGCTTATTTGCCCTTGTTGATTAATTGAACATTTTCTTCCATTTATTGATATTCCTTATTTGTACAGCGGTAATCAAGCAAGTGTTCGAATTAATTGCCTACGCTTGAGCTCATGCGTCGCCACGATTGTTTTGGGGTCTGGTATTATTTTTGTGCTTGCTTGATAGACTTGCTACTTTATTTTTCCTTTCATCGCTCTCTTACTGCTTCCCGATTTAGGTATTTTTTTGTTGAACTAGTTGCATTTGCTCTATGCCTATTGCTTCCAAGGATTGGAAATAATCCCTTTGGCTTCTGGATTGATTGCAAAGTTTACTTCTCAACTTAAGGGCTCAATAAACATGTTATTTTCGACTAATTGGTTTTCATTCTAGTTTAGTAAATTTTGAGTTTGGAAACAACTTAGAGTATTTGTGGAAGGGGTAAATTTACTTGGCGCCCATTAGAAGATCATTTTCTTGGATTTATGACGAACCCCCCCATCTCCACTGAAGTGTAGCCGCAAATGCCCACCTGTTACTAACAGTCGTGGACAAGCGACAAGTGTCGAATTTGAAGTCGCAAATACCTACATGAGAAATTTCCTTTACATCAACTCTTATTTCAGGGCATAATAAATTCTTTAATTTTCAGTAAATAATAAAGGAAAAATCTGTAGCAAAATTGCAAATATACGATCACGACATCAAACAATGAGAAAAATGGATAAATCTAAACTGATAACATCTGCTGAAGGCTGGGAAATATTGTCTGAGAATTGCCAGGAAATGTATGCAGTACAGCAACAAGAAACAAATTGCCAGAATTGTCAGATGGTTTGTTTGCACTGTAATATATGCATACATCAGTTCCAATGCTCCTGTCTAGACTCAGCAATCAAATATAATATGTGTAAACATATTCACCTAGTCGCCAGTTCAATTAAAGATACACAAATTTCAAAGTGTGAAGGTATTATAATTTTATGATTATTAATTTCAGATAAATACGTATTCATTTCCTCCATGATATTATGACATATCCTCAAGTATTATCATATTCAGAATCTGAGAGAGGAAGCTCTCAATATCAGATTATTGATTGTAACAATTATATCAGTAATTTTTCTTTCAAACTCATGTATGTACATGGATAGTTAATATTCGAGAATATTCTGAAAATATCATTGTCCCATTTTTATATTTTCAGATGTTGTAGGAAACAATCATCCTACTGAATCAAAAGATGTAAATTGTATATCAGAAATATGTAAATTTTATATTTTCAGATATTGTAGAAAATAAGGTCCCTGCTGATGTTAATTGTTTATCAGAAATATCTGAATTGAGCAGAAACACTCCTGTCCATGATGACGTTCATGAAAGAAGAGAGAGATTGAAAACTGCCATATTAGAGACACTCAATAACATTTCAAGTTCAGAAGAAATTGATTTCTTGGAGAAACATTTCGCAAAAGCTGGTCCTACACTGGCTGCCATTAGGGACAATAAATCATTATCGTCATCTTTTCAGACAAAATCTATTTGTGTTTCCAATAAAAATATTGTTCCTCAACAAAAATTGTTTTCTACGAAGAAAAAGCGATCAAAAAATAACAAAAATATATCAAGTTCCACTATAACGACATTTGATGTAAACCAAAATGCAATAAGTCTATTGAATAAACAATAATGAACCAGTGAGAAATATTTTTTTTCATCCTGCCATCCAATTTATCATACACGTAACTACTACTTCAGAGTATTTTACTATCCTACTGAGTATATCATTATCTGAGGCCTGACCAAAGAAATAATGTAAGTATGTTTCTTTTCACCCTGTATAATGGTAATTGGCAAAATGATTTTTATATAGGTATTCAACTTTAGATTAGATTAGATATTGCTGAGTGAACGTTAACAGTATAAATAGTAAAATATGATATGTATTTCTTTTTAATTTATAATCCGTGTTTATCAACCCCAACGCTCCCCAGTCTACTATCTATGCAATCCTATTCAACCTATTCCTCAAACTTAAAGAAAATCGGCACACTCTGGCAACACCGCTACATCTAACGCGTGTCCCCACCACTACTTCTATTAGTGATGTCCTACTCCCTAGACGTAAGTGGGGAAGCAAAGCAACATGTAACCGCGTGGCGGTTGTTTTATCGTCTGTCTGTCATTTATTCGTGCGTTAGCGTTGCCACTGCCCGCTTTTACGTTTGTTTTGTACGCTATTATCACATCTAAATAGTTGCTGTGACCACATAATCAATATGGACATTAGAAAGTTTTTTGGTGAGTATCACTTGCGTTTAGCTTTCGTATTTTCCGTCCGTAAAATAACGTCAAATGATTTGATTATAAATGCTGATTTTGCATCGGTTTTCAAAATCGCAAAGATCCGTTTCTAGGCACGATATCCGATTCTTAAGGGTCGTCAGTTCAAACCAAAAGGAAAATTGCTCAATTTAATGGTTCAATCGAAAATAGGACCGTATTAACATAGCTTAAAGTAGAAAATTGTATGAATGAATATCGGCAGTGCCGATTCGGCACAGTCGGATCGCGTATGCTTGGAAGTGTGCCTGTAGATTTACAACTCAACAAATACTCCCGGGGCATTATTGAAGAAAACCGAAAAATTATAACATCTATTATTTCCTGCATTACGTTTTGCGGGTCGCACGACTTAGCTCTGAAAGGAAAACATTATGGCGAAGGTATTCTCGAGGACTTATACAAGCTACGAATTGACGCGGGAGATTTAGTTTTGAAGTAACACATTGAGCATGGGAAAAAGAATGCAAGCTATCGATCGATTCATATTCGAAATGAAATTATCGCAATTTGTGGAGATGTTATTAAGGCAGACATTGTGAAAAAAGTAGAAGAAGCAGAAGCTTATAGTGTGTTAGCAGACGAAACAGCTGATATTTCCGGTACTGAACAATTATCGATTGGGCTGCGATATTTTGACGAGGAAGCCAATGGGGTCCAAGAAATGTTCGTCGGATTTATTGAGCTGGAAGGTCTGGATGCGAAATCTATTGCATATTGCATCGATGAGTTTCTGACAAAAGAAGACCTTAATCCTGCTGATAAATGCGTTGGTTTTGGATTTGACGGTTGTTCGACGATGTCCGGAAAAGACGGTGGAGTACAAGCGATCCTTCGCAAAAAATATACCAAAGCACTGTTTTTTCATTGCTCGTCCCATAAACTGAATCTGGTAATAAATGATCTCAATATTCTTCCTGAAATTCGAAACACCATGGGAACCACTAAAGATATTATTAATTTTTTTCGGGAATCTGTTTTGAGAAGAAAATTGGTACCTAATATTGCCAGGCTCTGCGAAACAAGATGGAGTGAGAAACATAAAACTATCAGAGTATTTAAGGAGAATTTTCCTGTTATATTGGAAGCCTTAGAAAACTTATCGCGTGAAGGAAACAGTGCTACTCGAAAAAATGCCTTTCAACTCCATGCGGCTGCTTTCAAAATTTCGTTTATACTTTGTATTACTTTGATAGCTAAATATTCTGCTTTGTTAGAACCTGTTGTCAACGCACTCCAATCCATAGCTTTGGATGTGGTTAAGGCCTCGCAACACGTCAAACGCATTTTGCAATTGCTTAAGAGCCACCGTGATAATCCCGAAAGAGTCACAGATGAAATTATAAAGGATGATACTGTTGTTGCGGAGAAAGTCGGCCTGGAGGAGGATATCACTTCAATGCCGCGCATCGTTGGGAGACAACGTCATCGAAGCAATCACCCAGCAGAAAGCCCTTCAGAATTCTGGAAAGGATCATTAATAATACCATACTTGGACTCCGTTATTACATCGCTTGAAACACGCTTTGCTGAAGAAAATACTCCATCATTTGCTTTATCTAAATTACACCCCGCACAAATGCAAACGATGTCAGTCGAAAATCTCACAGAAACTTGTGAAACTATCGCTCAGTTTTATAATTTACCAAACATAAAAATTGAAGTCGAGCTTTGGCAGCAATTCTGGCATGATAAACCAAACTCAACAGATCAAACCTTTGTTGATATCCTAAAAGAAGCAAAAACCTTCTTTCCCGACACGGAAAAAGCGTTGAAAATTTTGATCGCTCTTCCATGCACGACGTGTACGGTAGAGCGATCGTTTAGCAGCCTCAGGAGACTAAAAACCTGGCTAAGAAGCACTATGAGTGAAAATCGCCTCAATGGTTTGGCCATGATGAGTGTGCACCAAAAACTTATACATGGAAACTTACAAGATTTTAATAATAAAGTGGTCGAGAAGTTTACAATGAATCCCCGAAAATTATATTTTAATTAACCTAATTAAAACGGCCATTATAATATTAAAATCTGATAATTAAAAAAAATACGCTGTACGCTGTACACTTATTCAAATTCAAACTCCTTTTCATTCTATTTTTCTAATAAATGTTATTATAACTTATTTACAAGTTTTATATTGCATAGTCAAGAGCTCGTGCTCGTGTAGCTTTACACATTGGACTCTGTACTGTCACAGAATACCTACAATTCATACATACTTTACCTACAATGCATACCTACTTTTCTCATTCAATGAGAAAAGTATGAATTGTAGTATGTAAAGTCAACTTGCCCCCCCCCCTGCGCCATCGGCTGGCAACGCCCTTGCTCATTTTGTGAATAAATCTTATTGTGATGAAATTAATTGTATTTAATTGAAAATCCCGTCCTCTCTTTTTCTCCATTACAGACTGAAAAGTTTTGTTTTTTTTCAGTGCATAGTGACAAAGATAATTTCAATGCATTCATTAAAAAAATATATATTTCAGTAGTTCAAGTCAAGTTCAAGTTCTTTCGCCAAGTATTTTTCGCATGTAGATTTCAATATGTTTATCGTAAATTTTTGACGGATATGTGTATATTGTTATTGTTACTCATCTCCTTAGTTGCCGAAGCAACCCTCAGAAGCCTCGAAGGGCTTGTGCGAGTGAAGGAGACTAAATTATAACTAAATTATAGATTAATATCATACATTCACAAACTATGATTCATTCGAAATATTAATAACATTGCCAGGGCAACTTGATATATCAAACACATAACTACTGATATTTTTTCATACAAGTTATTCAATAAGCCATGAATTGGTATTTTCAGAGGAACCAGTCTGAGAACTTGATAAAAAATAAAATTTCGTACATCAATGCAAGTCCGTATAGTAAGTATAGTATGCAACTCGTTCATTGACTACCGCGCGAATACTCGTTCGGTCCTCTAGAATTTCGTTCAATAGGTAGGTATCAAGGTACAGCAATTTAAGACAAATAAATTACCATTCTTGTTTTATAAAAGCACTCTCTTCACTTGTACCAGCTTGTGCCAAACATATATTTCTCCATTAGAGGACCACAACCTGAAATCATGTCAACCAGTTATTTGCAATATAGCTACTGGAAAAAAAATAGACTCGGCACGTTGTATATACGATTGAATGAAAGGAGTTGTTCTCTTCACAATGCGTGAAAATATCACAGTTGCCTCGCATAGCGACACCTGTTAATCGTTTCGCACCACATCTTCAGAACACGTTGCCTGTGATGTCATTTACGGTGTCTATCTATTGGGTGTATAATCTGTGTCTACTCATCCGAGGATACGGAATCTAAATTCAATTCATTCCATGATACATTGTCTAGTCAAAAAGAGTAAATTTTCTGTTAAATCTAATAAACGATGGGTCACTAATGAGGTAAGAGTTTCATCTGAAAATTTGAAAAAAATACATGTGTTTAGGAAATCCAATTCACAGTCAGAAAATCACTATGAAGCTGCCAGAACTGAACATAGATCCCTTGTCAAGAATACCAAGAGTAAATTTCATTACAACAAAATAAATAACTCTACAAATAAAAATAAAACTGCTTGAACAGTTATTGATGAATTAAGAAGTAAAGATCAACCTTGCAGAAAGATAACAATAAAAGATGTAGATGACATCCTGGATGATCCATTAACGTTAGCAAATAAATTCAATGATTATCTCATTAAAATCCCTTGAGATAAACAAAATATATGACCCAGGCACTTCTTTTCAATGTAATTCTCAAAGTCAAGTGGTTTTGATGGATTTTCTGTAATTGTTCAAAAAAAAAAAATAGGACCCTGTGATAATTATCATCCTGTAAAATACTTCGTTTTGTTATTGTTTGTCGCTATTCGACAGTTCTTGTCAGTCAGTTTTATATTCATGATCCTGTCAAAGTTTTGTGAAATAAAGCCTAGAAATTGTAAAGGTTTATTACAATTTATTTCACAAATATTTGGAGAATGGATAAATATCTACGGCCTGAGAAATTTGACGCTGATCCGAGTTCTACTAACGCTATTGAACTGTGGATTTACTGGCTCAAAACATTTGACAATTTTCTGAACACCATCGAAGCTCAAGATGGAAAGGAACTCAAAGAGGATGATAAATTGAAAACTGCTCACTAATTTGATTTCGCATGCTGTGTACGAATACATAAGCGAAATCAAAGAATACAGTAAAGCTATCGAAACACTGGATGGCTTCTTCATCAAGCAATCAAATGAAGTGTTTGCAAGACATCTATTAGCAACTAGAAGACAACAAGTCAACGAAACTATTGATCAGTATGTACAACAATTGAAACTTCTAAGCAAAGACTGCAACTTTAAAAAGGTTAGCATGGAACAAAATAAAAATGACTGTATTCGAGATGCATTCATTAACGGATTATTATCAAGCGAGATTCGCCAAAGGTTGCTTGAAAGCAATACTTTGAATCTGGATAATGCTATTTCTCAATCGCGTTCGCTAGAAGATGCACGAAAGCACTCTGAAGCATTTACTTCTAGCCATAGCGTTTTGAATGCTACATCTGCCAAAGACAATACCACCCAAATTCAATCTGCACTTATGACTGTCTCATCCGCTGTTCAAAAATGTTATTTTTGTGGAGGTACTAAACATTCACGCGCTGTATGTCCTGCTCGAAACGAAGTATTTTACAGGATGATAATTATCACATTCTCCCCCATTCAGTTTTCTGGAGATGCATCAAAATACTGAGGAGGTTGACGAAAACGTGTGGATCGACGAGGCTCAGGTTGTGTCGACGAATTGATATCTTCTTCTGACGTTGAATGAGGATTTAGACGTTCTTCAGATATCAAGTCAAGATTACCCTATGATATCATTTATCGTCCTGGGATCGACAATGTTGTTGCAGATACATTCTCAAGAATTTGTAGTGCTACCAGTGACAGGAAATTGTTCGAATTACATGAATCCCTGTGTCATCCAGGAGTCACAAGAATGTATCATTTTGTTCGGACACGAAATCTTCCATATTCCCTTGAAGATGTGAAACACAAGAGTTCTGCCTGTCCTATTTGTGCCGAAATCAAACCCCAATTTCTCAAAAATCCTAAATATGCTTTGATTCGTCATGAAAATGGAAGAGAATCCACCATATCGTTGAAACATTTAGCTCCGAGAGGTAATCTTGACTTGATATCTGAAGAACGTCTAAATCCTCATTCAACGTCAGAAGAAGATATCAATTCGTCGACACAACCTGAGCCTCGTCGATCCACACGTTTTCGTCAACCTCCTCAGTATTTTGATGCATCTCCAGAAAACTGAATGGGGTAGAATGTGATAATTATCATCCTGTAAAATACTTCGTTTTGTTATTGTTTTTCGCTATTCGACAGTTCTTGTCGGTCAGTTTTATATTCATGATCCTGTCAAAGTTTTGTGAAATAAAGCCTAGAAATTGTAAAGGTTTATTACAGACCTTACATTCTTTCACCCTTGGTTCATATTATAAACTCCTCTTTTACAGAGGGAAAATTTCCATCCAGACTAAAAACCTCCCTAGCTACTCCAATTTTGAAGAAGGGTTCTTCCGAAAAAATTAAAAAACTATAGACGATTGTCGATACCCTCTGTTATATCTGAAATAATAGAATATGCTATGCTTCAACAGTTGACAATTTTTTTCAAATAAAAACCATAAAATCGATGAAAATCAACATGTATTTCGGGCCAGTCTTGTTTCTATTATATATTAATGATTCACCTCTCATTCTATCTGATAGTTTAACCACATTATATGCAGACGACTCCACATTACTCATAAAAGATGAGGATCCTGAATAACTGCAAAAATACTCAGTAAATAAATGGTGTTCTGATAGATCCTTGTTGCTAAATACTACTGAAACTAACTACATAACCTTCCACCACGCTCACCAGAATAAATATATCTCGCAATTCAATGTCAGTATAAATAATAATACTATTGAAATCATAGATGACGTTAAGTTTCTTGGCGTGTGTTTCGATTCTACGTCATCATTTAACATCTTCAAGGAGCACAAAATTATGACAGTTAGTGGAATATTCATTTTTGAAATACTGACGTATATTCATCAGAAACGGGATATTTACACACATTCGACACACATTCACACAATACAAGGAAAAAAGAAAATTATATTGTACCCTTCAAACACCTAAAAATATCCAAAAGATCTCCTAATACTTATGGTTTCCATTTATACAACTTGCTTCCACAGGAGTTGAAAAATATGACGTCTCGGAAATTCAAACGTAACTTGAAGAAGTTCCTAGAAGTTCCTTGAAGAAGGTCTTTTGTTGATCTGAGTAATAGATCTATGTCCATACACCATACGAGAATTTATTGATTCTGGTTAAAATTTTATTTGTGAATTTTCCTCCTATATAGGCTCTTTATATTAGGTATATGTTCCTCTTGATTAGTTCTGTACATACTATTTATATTTTGGAAATGTTCTTCTGACCTGTCCTATAACTTATATGTTCCAAAGGATTAATGAAATGATTGATTGATTGATTGATTGATTGTCTATATCTTAATTTTCGATATACTATCTACTGACATTTCTTTGGGACAGATACAGAATGATCAATTTTCTGAATTTTGCACCACCCCATATTTGTTTCAATCGAATGACAGTAGGTAGTATATCAAAAGTTAAGACAGGGACATGTAAGCCGTTTTGACCAATAATGAATAGTTTCGACACAAAAAAATCCTAGAGTTGAAAAATCTCGATTTTTCGCACCCTATATCTCTGTAATCATTTCCGCTAAACCCCAAGTGTGGTGTATCGATGAAATCAGCTCTCAATGAGAATTTAAAAATGAAATGGAATACAGGGTGTTCCGTTCGTAATAAGAGAGTTTGGATTGGCCATTGTCACATGACACAATCTATATAATATTTTTTTAAAAAAATGCGTATTCAAAAATACAAATCGACGTGTCCAAGCGTTTCACCCAACACACCCTCATTTATTTTTTGTCGAATTTATCCCATTTGGCTGTTCTACACTGTATATGTGGTGTATGTGTGCGCATATGTGAACCTGTTCACTTGTGCGAATATACACACTTATAATCACTTTGTATATGTCAGAAATGTATATTGTCTTATTTCAAATTGTACTATATAGGGTGTAACATAAGTACGTTGTATAGTATATTCAAGTGATGTATTCCTGAGACAATTTCAAGAAGAAGAGTCTATATAAACATTTGCACGAAATTTGGTACCCGGGGTCTTTTTGATTTGAGAAATCATAATTTCGTATTAATTTTCATGTAACATCTACAGGGCGCTGCGTACGCTGTCAGTATTTATTTCAAATTGCCCTAACATTTTTGACAGTGAACTTTTGCTACTTTTAATGAATGAACCTTATTCCCACACCTTTTCCAAGTAAAAGAGGTACACAAAGTTTTGATAGGGCCATGGGATCACCATTATCTCCTATTCTAAGTGATACATTCATGGAAGATTTTGAAGAAAATATTGTGAAAAAATACAATAAACAACTTGGTAGAGATAATATGTAGATGATATTTTCATCATTTGGCCACATAACCACATAGAACTAGATATTGTTCTGAATTATGTAAACAATATCGAACCCACATCCAAATTCACTTCAGGAATAGAATATGATAATTAGTTACTATTTTTAGATGTCCTCATTGAAAAATCAGATGATATTTTGATAACAAGTGTATATCACAGAAGTACACATACCGACAAATACCTCAATTTCTAATCAAATCATCATACAAGTATAAAGAAAGGGATAATCGAATCACTTCATGACGGAGCCGTATCCATATCATCCGACCAACAAATTTTCAATACCGAAATAAATCATGTAACTCAACACTTATCCAGAATATTCCATTCATAAAACAATACACGAAATTGAAAAATCAGATAGAATACATAACAACCAAAAAGATAACCAACACTGATAACAAATGTGATCCCATACATTCCCGATATATCTGAGAAAATTAAAAGTGTTGGTAACAAGCTTCGAGTAAAAACAGTGTTGAAAACAGAAAATACAGGGAGTTCGATTTTGACTCATAAAAAACCAAGAAATGTAAAAAAATCATCAAAAAAATGTATTTACAGTTTACCATGTGTTTGTGGAAAATACTATACCGGTGAAACTAGCAGGCCCCTATCAGTTAAGATCATAGGGAATAAGAACAATATAAAAAGAGATATACCAACAAATCGAAGTTGGCTGAACATATCCTGAACGGAGACAATAATATCAATTCTTGTTCAGTTGATATATATATATAGAACTTGGCATCCACTTATCAAAACAGCATATGCAAATGACAAATTCAATATCAATTAATAAAAACACCTTGTAACCAGAATTCTTCTGTCTGCCAAATTATCACTTTTCAGAGCCAAAACAGCATTTGAAAATTTTGCGAGGATAAAGTGTTCGAATTGTGCTGAAAACGGGAACAGATTCGTTCCCGAAACGTCCACTATGACAAATAGAGGTTTTGTTTTTATTAAAAATACATTTTCATGTCCAAATTTTTCAAAAAACCAGGTGTCACTGACGAAGAGAATTTTTCTTTCAGGTATCTAAAGGTTTAATTTCAATCTCATGGACATTTTGGGGCAGATCATTTTTGTTCATGTTCATTATTATCAGAAGAAAGTGAAATAATTTCGAAATTTTCCCATGTGATGCAAAAGGTCTTGCAAAATTTAATTTTAGGCACATCTTGCCAGCGGTATGGTCTGAATTAGTTGAAATAAACCCAAAGTCAACTTATACACACCCCTAGTTTAAAAATATTGCAGAATGTTTTAATGAAAATTGGCAATTAGTAGACCAAAATTTAAATTGAAGGAGTCAAAATTTCAAATGAGTTTGGAAAATGTCGAATTAAATAAGACAATCATTTATGTGACTAATTTTTTCACTTTGGCCTGGACAAATTCATTAGTCAGAAATCCATATTTGGTAGGATTTGCATCAGTTACTGCTAAGTCAGCGGCTTCTAAGATGGATAATTTTGTCCCAGAAATCATAAGTGAATCTGAGAAACTGAAGCCTACAGTAGATTAAAATATTTGAGCTCTGTCTTATAGACCCAGTCGGCGCTCATTTATAAATGTATACAATCAATCCTTGAATGTATCAAATCGAGAATTGTGAGAGAAATATTTTTTACATCACCTTCTTCAATAGAAAATACCGAAACTGAGAATATAGATGGAGCTTTGGAGGAAGCAGCTGAAGAAATTAGTGAGAATACTGAGCCTGATCAGGAGCTTGAGCAGGTGGAAACTTTCAAAGTTGTTCAGATGGAATCCTTTCACAACACCTTCAATTCTGAATCATTCAGGATTGCATTCACAACAGTTCACTCCATCCTTTCGTCAATAGGAAACAGAAGTGCATAAAACATTGGCAAAAGCGATTTGAGTTTCAATAAAATATGTTAGGCAAGATATCAAACTGCAACATGAATGTTCGAGTCTTATTAAATTCATGGTGTATTTTTTGTAGGATTACTATTTCTTCAATAGAAAAAAGAGAAAGAAGTATCCTGGAGAACGACTCGACAAAAATTCATAGATTCTTCTACAAAAATAAAAATAGAAACTTCTATGATATTTTGATTTTAATTTTGAGTGATATTTTGAACTCTCTGAAAATGTTAATTCTATGATAGCCATAGAAATTCATTCCAGCAGAGTGAAAATTGAGTTGGTTATATTCTACATCTGTTAGAGACATGAAATGTTCAAATTCAAAATATCTGCTTGAGAAACCCGGACTTATTTCCATTTCCCTGGTTCTGGACGATTTAGTTCCATACAATAATCGCTCATGGAAATGGTTGTGTTCAGTTCTTCAAGTTAGATTCAATACATTAAATGAATCCACTCAAAACTCTCTTTGAGTAATTATTTATGTATTCAACTTTATAGACTTGAATCCAAATCATAATTTTTTAGTACAATACCAAACTCTCATTTGTGAATGCAGTCCACCAAAATATTTATAGACTTTCAGATATGAAGCTAAGCATCCAAGTTCAAAGATATATTACATTATCTAGAAGTAATTTCCCCACACTATCTGGTTTCAAGGCCGATTATGATGAAAGTGAAGATTTACAGAATGGCATAACATTAGTTTTTCACATTATATATCAACAACTTCCCAAATACAGCAATAACATGGTGCTTTCTTCTCTCAGTCAGTAATGTATCTTGGCAAAAAATAGAGAAATAATTTGCACTTGACCACTGTTGGAAACCATCAAACAAAACTCTATGTGATTGTGTATCTTGTTGAATTGAGCAAAAATGCATTGCACATTTCAGCAAATGAAATAGAATTGGAATGTTTTCATTATCATTCTCAATCATCTGAAGTTGGAAAATTTCTTGAACAATTCTAAGTATAAGATATACTCAAGAATCAAGTTTTTGTGAATATTTTCAACCTTCTTACAGGTTCGATATTGAGATAGGAAGTTCAATAAACATCTTTTTCCACTATTATTACCCCTTCGATTGTTCTTATTTTTTTAAAATGGAAATTTCATCTTTATAACTGAAGAAGGGCAAGAATACCTGTGATTTTTTTGACCGATGCAAACAGTAACAGTTTCTGAGTCATGTGAATGATATCGAATCCACAATAAGTTCCACTTTAGAAGTCAAAGATACTTGAAAACAGATAGGTACCACAACTCTCAATAAAATTATCAAATAAGTATTGGAATATAAATAACTTGTTGGATACACCAACTACCAGTAAACTTTTTCTGCAATCATTATATCTGGCTTCGACACAACTAATGAGCCCAATCAATTATTGAGAAAAATTTCCTGTTGAAAGAGTTTCGTCATCAGCACACCCCGAACTGCTATACAATGGCATTAGTTATCTGCAACAAGCATTGCATGGTTCAGACAAAGAAAGAGATGAATGTGGAAAACACATAGAACCCAGCAAAGCTCTAACAATCTACTAAGTCCCTAGCAAGTAGGAATAGGGGAAGAAAGAAGAGCATAGAGACGTGGAAAATAAAGCTGAACCACAAGGATATAATGACTCCAACTAGTAATGCAAAGTGGATATCAGAAAAACTGGTTCTGAGTTTTAGAAATTAAATCAAACTTGATAGCCAGAATGGAACACCTGTGTGGACAGCAAACATTGTGAAGATTTCATTCGAATTGAAGTTGTCCTATGGTGCAGAGGCAGTCTATTTCTTCTTATCTCTTCCACGTTGTACTCTTTTTCTTTATTTTGCAGTTTAACTCTGATTTCACAAGTTCACTTTCACTCAGGGCAACTTATTTGAAGCTAAATACCATTAACCAATAGTCCGAAGCTAGACTGTTTCATTTTGCACTTCGTATGATCCAGACTTGTGCTGAATTCATTCAAGAGTTGTTGTATGGTGGAGGAAGTCTATTTCTCAATTTGTCAACTTTGTTCTCCTTTTTTCTATTATTTTTACTATCCACTCTGGTTTCACTCGTACATCTCACTCAAGGCCACTTTTATGAAGCTGAACACCATCAACTGACAGTCAGAAGCGTACTGCGAACTTATGTGAATATGGCAGCCAGGAGTGAGCGGCCAAATTTCCGATCAATTCCGAACGCGCTCGTCAGTGGCGTGCGCTAGTTTCCCCCAGTTTAGGGCAACTTGTTGCTTTGATTCAAATTCAAGTGCTTCAGATTGCCGATTTATTTCGATTCGACAGACAAGTGATTGGAGTAGCTGTTTTGAGTCGTCGTGAGATATTTATCCTCTTGGACGTAAATAGGCGTTTTCGGCAACTTACTCTAGGTCACCTGTGGCGCCACCGTCGGTACCGCCAGTTCCACCCCACTCTCGGCGAAAACAACGGCTCGAGCCTCGAGAGGTTTATGCGTGCCACGAGACTCGACCTCGACCAGTTCCCGGTCAGCCATTGCGGTGTTAGCACGCTCTATTTTGGTTCAGTCGTTTCGCCCGCACGTGTGGCGCAGTTTCCATGTTCTCTGGATTCGCACACCTTTACCGGTGGAATTAAAGCATTTTTACAAACAACCTTTGTTTCTGATTTCTCGCTGCACATCTGTAAAGTAATTCCCTACTTCGTAGCTTGGTCTTGTGAGCGGGAAGTAGCGAATCTTAAACACCTACCGGATTCAAATAGCTCACGTGACGGATCACTCAGATCACCTACCAAGATGATATAGTTCACGAACCATGATACAATCAAATAAAGATATATGATACTGAAGCGTGCTTAACTCGTCCGAGTTCGCGCATGACGTCACCTTGTGACGAATTTTCAAAACGTTTACATTTTTTTGTTAATAATATACTTCAGGTTTAACCAGAAATGCCATCAACTCCTTCAATTTGAATGGGACACCTCATATATTTCTACAGATTCTGAAAGAGCTTTATTTTGAATTTATACATTCTGAGTTTAGTGTAGAAAAAATTGTAAAAACGAGGAATATAGAGCACTTTAATCAACCTCTTTCAAGTTTTTCGCATTAGAGCAAAAAACTATTCAGATGAACTTATTGATGTTGTTTGTATGCATAGTGATAAATGAACGTACAATTTACAAATTGTACGATTTAGAATGGTTCAATGAAGTGAAAAAGAGCGTATTGAAATTTTAATGATATCGGTGATGGTGATTGTAAAATTTATTTCCGTCAAATAGAATTCGACACTTGTAGAACAAAAGATTACTCGTTGACTTATAACTATGCATACGCAAACAACATCAATTAGTTGATCTAAATAGTTTTTTGCTCTCATGCAAAAAACTCAAAGGTTGATTAAAGTGCTATATTCCTCGTTTATACAATTTTTTTACACCAAACTCAGTTTGTATGAATTCAAAATAATAAGCTCTTTCAGAATCTGTGGAAATATATAGGGTGTCCCATTTAAATCAAAGAAGTTGATGGCATTTCCGGTTGAGCCGGAAGTATATTATCAACAAAGATATGTTTCGTTTCGTTCCATTGCATTTACCTGCAAATTTTAATAAATCGTTCTTTCCATTCAAAAGATATTTTTTTGGTTCCATACTTTATCCGAACGCTGTAGAATGCAGTTTCTGAAGATAAATAACAAAGTACAAGTAAATTTTCGAAAAATCAGTTTCAAGGTAGCATACTTACATACTTTGATTAGATTTGCAAAAAATGATTTTCTGAGGGATTCGAAAAGAGCGCTAAAAAGGACTCTCACAATACTCCAGGACTCCAAATAGGAAATTGAAATATCTGAAATGAAGTATAGTAGATTATTCACATATTTATTAATTCATGGAATTTCAAGTTACATATATATAGTTCCACTATAGTTAGACTTGTATTCAATCTCAATTGCTGTATTCGTTTGTTGAGTATACTTGCAGGCAAATGTCGGATCTACCAAAAGAAGTCACAACTTCCAGCTCTGCTTCAGGATCTCAGGATCTCCACCTCGGTGTTGTGTTGGATTTCACCACTAAAACGGTTCGGGATCTGAACGACTACCTGCTGCCTTGATTACACGATTCAGCTTCTCTGGATGTTGATTGATTACTCGTGATTCGTCGACATTACAAGAAAAGTCTGATCAAAAATCAGTGAGGTTCAAGGAGGAGTGAACTGAAGGTTCCTGGTTAAACACAGGATAGAGCTGAGGGCTGAAGATTGCGGTGAAGAATCAAATACAAAGATGGCTACAATTTAGCAAGGTCTAAGGTTAAAGATGTATATGTATTTGCTGAATTCTAAGAATAGAGGAAAGTCTTGGATTCACACAATTGGCATATTGTGTGCACGCAAGCACAAAATGAAGCCAAGAAATCGTCATACTATATCAAAAAAAATTTAAGAGAGAGAAAAAAAATTGACCAAAAAAAGGTTGTTTTGGGATATCGAAAGTAATATTGGGGCGGTACACAGGCACAACTCCAATTTTAATTGCTCACGATAATGAAGCAATTTCTTGTTTGAGTGAAAAAATCTTTTACTCGCTGAAAGAATTTACTCCGTGAATGGAAAATCGAGGATTCTATATCACAGGAGAACATGCACGGGTGAGAGTGGCAGTTACACTATAAATTCATGTAAAAAGTATATACTGTGTACTTACAAGAATATGTCTTTCCCCTCCAACATGAATCCAAGCTTTTCTGTGGGTCAACTCCAGATTTCACCAGAAAATACTAATTTCTACGTCTTCTAGACTATGATTTTCTTGGCTGCATACAAACTGGAGAAGGAAGAAAACCACACAGGAGAGATTTCCTTCACTCGATTAAATTTCAGCAAGCATATGTTACACACACACGCAAAAAAACAAGGAAAAAAAATATATAGTTATCTATATTTCGAAACGTCATCAGGCCAAAACTAGAATAGAAAACTGGATTAGAAGCGCTAACAAGCAAGCTGCTGATTTTCAAACAGAAAATTTAAACTGTACTCAAACAAAATTTCTCCACTCAAATGGCAACAGCCATTTTCAACGTCTCGAGTTAAAAAAAAAACAGCAAAGCTAAATCCTCGTGAATCTGAGCAATCAAAATCGAATGGGCCTACCTCAATATCACCAAATCACCATTCAAATCGAGCTTCCAATATTTTGTGCGAGAGAATTATACAAGGTAATAAAAATGAGATCTCAAGAGATGTCTATCGCATAAAGTCGCAAACTCGCAAGCTCCTGGTCACGTGATCCTACCAAAATTCAATATCATTGGCGAATCTACTTCGTGACGACACCTTGACCAACATAAACACATAATGAATTTGCGTTAGTGGCAGGCTAGCAAACCTTCTTATTCATATGCTTATATTATTGTAGAAGCCTACCTAGAGTGAATACATTTTATTTGCTGTTTACGATAACTCTAACAGATGTCACCAATGATATTATTATTGTGGCGACACTGATTCGCACACCTATCTTCAACGGGTCCTCAGTCCTACTATTCAGTGGATAGGTACTGTTGGCAACACTGACTGCCAACGCCTGCAGCGCCACGAAGTCGATGTGAGCTACCAGCACTCTACACTGGCTCTCACTCCTTCGACAGACACCAACCAGTCTACACGCGTAGCGCACACGCTCTCAACCTATTTTACACACATTCTCTATTGTTAGTGTTATACTTGTTAACCAATTAAATATACACTGTTGTGAACGTTTGTTTATATACACACAATATTTTGTGGAGACAACTTCCTCCATAACTGGTGACCCCGACGTGATTGTTACTGACGCGATGTTGTGCTACCAGACAGACGTCCACGTGAAGAAGTTGTGAGACAACACAGCAGGTGAGAACACAAACACACTTCCATGGACTCAGCCTCCATGCCGCCAGTGTATTGAAAGCACGCAACGACTCAGGTGAAAGCACCAGCGATCTTCACACTGCCATGGGCCACCACTGGCCCCCATGCCGCTAATGTGTGTCGCAAGCCCGTAGCATCCAACGTGAGTACAAGCAGACCACACACTTCCATGGGCCAACGCCGGCCACCATATGACCATTGTGTGTTGCTTAACTCTCCTGTGGAGCTGCTATTATCAGGATGCCGCTTTGCCTGCCTGCCGCCGAGCTCTCCCCACCTGCCCCATCACGATGCCATGCGCCTCATTAACGATGCGACATGCCACATCAATGAGGCCTCATGCTCCCCACCACGATGTCATGCGCCCCAACAACGATGCGACGTGCCACCTCATCAATGAGGCCCTGCACCCCATCAACGATGTCATGCGCACCGTCATCCATATCCATGAATAGGCCCAGGAGATAGTGCCCCGACCGCCCCATCAAACATGGACCGCCGAGTCTCGTTTTCCACTCCACCGGAGTATGTCACTAGGGGGGGGAGTGGATGTGGCGACACTGATTCGCACACCTATCTTCAACGGGTCCTCAGTCCTACTATTCAGTGGATAGGTACTGTTGGCAACACTGACTGCCAACGACTGCAGCGCCACGAAGTCGATGTGAGCTACCAGCACTCTACACTGGCTCTCACTCCTTCGACAGACACCAACCAGTCTACACGCGTAGCGCACACGCTCTCAACCTATTTTACACACATTCTCTATTGTTAGTGTTATACTTGTTAACCAATTAAATATACACTGTTGTGAACGTTTGTTTATATACACACAATATTTTGTGGAGACAACTTCCTCCATATTATCATGATTGATCGATACTATTGTCCCGTTGTTAATGAAAAAACGAGTAACGATTCATATATAGTTCCTTGAATAACTGAGACATATATTATGTGTGAAATAAAAATCACTTTATTGCATAACTTAGGGCAACATATTCTATCAACAGGTATGTACATGTTCTTCTTCTGAAAATCGTTAATTATATGCATAGGAATGAAAATGAACATTTGTTTCCTGAAAAGCAAAAACAAAATTTCAAGAGAGTAGGAGGGTGTTGGAATTCTTCTTGAAAGTTTAGAGGTTGTAAGAATCGGGAAAGACTTCACTAGACAAAGAAATCCACAACTTTGCCATTCTATTGATGACTGATGCTTGGTTAGTATAGGTATGTTCGACAGGTATCGATCCTGATAGTTTAGGGGTGATCAGCCTGAGCTCTTCTGGTGTGTCTACCAGTTATTACTCCTGGTGGTAAAATAGACGGTATTCATTTCCGTTGAGCACCGATGATGGTATCATCTATAAAAAAGGAAGAAAATGAATTCGTAAGTAACTTTGGAGAGAGTTAAGAGCTTCAGCATATGTTTGGAAGCTGAACTCCAAACATGAACTGAAACAGAACATGAGCAGTTGCTGTGGTTCGCAAGGAATAGAAGTCCAATTTTTTTAAGCAGTTTTCGCAATGAGAGAGCGCTGTTGGTGATGATATCAAGCATGCACATTGAGGACTCCATGGTAACAGTGGTACCTGACTTGAGAGCTGCCTTCCTGCTGGAGATACAAGCTTGAATTTGTTTTGCATTGAACCCTCCTAGATATTCACATCCTCATTTCACAATTCTTGTCAGATCCTCAATCAAAGCATCGACCTGTCTCTGTCTTGCACCCTTGGCCTCACCTGAACTATTCCTACTTCTCACACTACAACAGGGAATATTTAGTAATAAAACATTTATTTATCACTCCTTTGAGCTTGTCAAGAAGCGAGTCAAGAAGAGCCCTAGTTCACGTTATTGCTTTTGTGAATATAAAATATTTTGTAGTAATATATGGTATTTCGTCAGTGTAAGTACATAGTAAATAGTACAAATAATATTATATTCATTTTAGTCAATATATACCAAGATCAAATATAATATTGTTATATTACTGTATTTGTGATAGCCAACCTTGAACTAAGGTAGTTCTCGCCCAGCCTCAAACATTCCAACACATGCTTCCTACTATTTTTAACCATCGAAAGTAATGAGGAAACAATGAACAACTGGTTTTACAACATTCATCATTCATTTTCCATTTTAGCGTTTATCTGGTTGATACCGAGGTATATACTAGAAACCAAACCAAGAGTAGGAGTACATTTACCACTTCCAGACAAACATATCGAAAGGAATACTTACCTTTTTGAATAATCTTTCATAAGTTTCTTCTTGTTGTCTTTCATCATCTCCACGATAATTCGAAGTCGTTTCATTTTTGGAGAATGAAGGTGAATTTTATGATGGAACAGCATCTTTTTTGGAGAGCCATGTTTCGCTGGTGTATATCCCAGCAATTCATGTTTTAGATTTCTTTCGAACGCATTTTCAGATGAATGATTTGAGCAAACTCTGGCAAATTCCACGTCGAAATTGTCCTGGCGTTCACACAGTTCTTTCCGAATACTTTGCATTCCATTGTCTTTGGGAAGGCTAAAAAACTTATCAAACTTATCTTTTATTAAATACTGTCTGTAAGTTCTTCGAGGAGGTGGTACATTCATTTTTCAGCTTTTGATGGGATTTTCTTATTATTCTTATTATTATTTCAATATATTTTTGTAGTAAGGACAGATTTGGATCTGCCCCAAAATGTCACTGCGCTTGAAATTAAACCTTAAGATACCTAAAAGAGAAATTCTCTATTGGTCAGTGACACCTTGTTTTTGAAAAAAATTTTGGAAATACAAATATATTTAATAAGAATAAAACCTCTACTTATCTTGGTGGACGTTTCGGTAACGAATCTGGTCCCGTTCTCAACACAATTAATATTTTTTTCTCTTTGCAAAATTTTTCAATGTTTTCGGTTTCGACACTGAAAAGTGTCAAAAGTGTTAATTGTGTTTTTTTTATCTGTGGACAACACGAAAGGGAAACCTATGATGTTCGAGGAACATCGTGTTAGCCAGCGGTGGAATTTTGGGAGAGTAGGAAGGTGTTGGAATTTTTCTTGAAAGTTTGGAGATTGTAAGCATCAGGAAAGACTTCACTAGGCAAAGAATTCCATAACTTTGCCGTTCTATTGAGGAATGATGCTTGGTATAGCGATGTTCGACAGGTCTCGAGCCTGACAGTGTAGGAGTGACCAGCTTGAGCTCGTCTGGTTTGTCTACAAGGAATCGCGCGTGGTGGCATAATAGATGATATCTCCGTTGAGCACCGACCATGAAAGTACCTATAAAAAAGGCATAGATCGCCGACCTTTCTACGATGATCTAGAGAGGTCAATGATTTGGTGAGTGTTGTATCATCGACAAGGCGAATAGCTCTCTTCTGAATTGAATCTGAGAGCTCTAGCGTATGTTTGGGGGCTGAGATCCAAACATGTGAACAGTACTCCAGGACAGGTCGAATTTGTGCTTTGTAGATCATAAACAGCTGCTGGGATGTGAAGTATCTCTTCGCACGGAATAGAAAACCAAGTTTTTGTGAAGCAGTTCTCGCAATGGACCTCACATGATCGTCCCATGAGAGAGCACTGTTGGTGGTGACACCCAGCATTGATATTGACGACTTCATAGGAACAGTGGTACCCGACATCATCAAATTGGGCATTGTGTGATCAGCCTTCATGGTGAACATACAAGCTTGAGTTTTAGTTGCATTGAACTGTACTAGATTCTCAGATCCCCATTTCAGAATTCTTGTCAGATCCTCATTTAAAGCATCAACCTGTCTTCGCCTTGCACCTCTGTCCTCGTTGGATGATATAGGGGCTCTAGAGGAAAAGGCGGAATGAAGTGTACTATCATCCGCAAAGCTATGAACTGGGCTAGAGGTCACATTCAACAAATCATTGATGTGGAGCAAAAACAAAGTTGGTGCCAAGACAGAGCCTTGTGGAACACCAGCATTGATAGTCATTGTATCAGACGATACCCCGTCTACCACCACGTAGAGTAATCTATCTGCAAGAAAACTCGATAGTAAAAGACACAGTTGGGGCGGCAAACAATATGACGGAAGTTTCGCTAGGAGGCCTTGGTGCCAAACTCGGTCAAATGCTTTGGAGATAGTCAAGGCTACAGCCAGAGACTCCCCATGTTTCTCTATTGACATCTGCCACTTATGTGTCACATAGGCAAGCAGATCTCCAGTTGACCTCTGGTGACGAAAGCCATATTGCCGGTCGTTCACGATTCTTGAGCTCTCTAGATATCGGATGAGCTCGATGTTGATTGCTTTTTCCATTACTTTAGAGATCACAGATAGTAGTGCAATCGGTCTATAGTTGTTAGGGAGGGTTTTCTTGCCCTTCTTTGGAATCGGTTGGACCCTAGCTTTCTTCCAGTTAGAAGGAAATACGCCGAGTTTGTACGAAAGGGTGAACAACCTGCAGAGAACTGGTGTTAGTTCTGGGGCACATTTTTTGAGAACAATAGGCGGTATTCCGTCAGGCCCCATCGCCGTCTTGACGTTGAGGCTAAGCAGAATGTGTCTGATTGTGCGTTGCCGGAAGACAATTTCTGCCATACGGTTATCGATGGTAGCAATTTGGGGAAGTTCCTGGCCTCGTGGATCCAAGGTAGAATTGTCTGCAAACATTGTGGCGAAGGTGTTGGCTTTTTCATGAGGTGTTATAGCCAATGTATTATCATCTTTTGTGAGGGGAGGAAATGAGCTAGAAGTGAAATTTCTCCCGATTGCCTTGGCAAAGGTCCAAAATGAATGGGAACCATTTGGACACTCTATGAGCTTTGATCTTATTTTCGCGTTGTATGCCTCTTTAGACTCATATATTGTTCGATTACATGTATTCCTAGCTTCAACATATAGATAGATAGATAGATAGATAGATAGATAGATAGATAGATAGATAGATAGATAGATAGGTAGATAGCTTTATTCAGGTAATTTTAGTTCAAAATCTATAGGACGTCACCTAAGCAATGCTTGTGTTGTGAACATCCTATAACGATCAACAATGATAGTTAGTAATAATAACAATAGCAATAATAACGACAATAATAGTAGTATTACTAATGAACTAAGATCATAGAAGTAATACCTACAATAATAATATCAATGAAAGTAATAAATGACATAAATGATATTCAACGTTTCGGAAAAGACATTTATGTATTTGTTTACACATTTATATATATTTGAGGAATAAAGGACACTCAGTCAAAGAGCTGTTTCAATTGATTATAATTACTATCTACATATTTTTTTATTTCTTTCTTCAATTTGTTTTTATTTTTCATCATTTTGAGATGTACTGGTAGTTTATTGACCATTTTCGCCCCATAATATGTTTTAAATTGTTGAGTTTGATTTTTTGTATGAAATGGAGTTTACATTGATAGGTTGGCAGTTGTTCTAGTGTTATATGCATGAGTGTGATATATGTTTGAAGAGTTCAGTGTCCATATCAGACTGTGGTATACATATAATTTCCTTACCTCGAATAGGCCAGTTTCAAGATAGAGTGAAGTAGTTGGGTATCTGCGATTTTTTTTTAAACATGATTTTTATCAAGGAATTCTGGATGACTTGCAGATTGTTCATGATAGTTTTACCTACGCTACCCCAAATTATAATGCAGTATCTTAATATTGATCCAGCCAAGGCATCATAGATCATAAGTAGTAGTTTTTTATCAACAATATTTCTCAATTGATAAAATTTATGTATCAACTTTCTGAGTCGTTTCACTGTGAACTGGATATGTTCATTCCAGCGAAGATGTTGGTCAACCATCATGCCAAGATATTTAATGCATTTAACTTTTTCAATTGTTGAGCAGGTACAGTTTATATTATCGCATCCAGATTTGTGAATTTCAAAAAATTTGGTTGTTGGCTGATCTCTAGCAGTAGCAGAATATGTTAAAAATTTAGTTTTGTCAATATTCAGACTCAAAAGACTTTCGTTCAGCCAATCATGATAGATTTTGAGTTCACTTTCAGTGATATCGTATTGTTCTTCCCAAGAATTATGAACGAAAGTTATAGCTGTGTCATCTGCGTACGAAGTGACAAAACTTGTTGTATTTCTGAGGCTTCCTATGTTATTAATATATATTAGAAACAATATGGGTCCTAAAACGGTTCCCTGAGGGACTCCTATTGGAATTGGCAGTGGATCACTGATAGTATTATTAATTTTTACTTTTTGTATTCGGCCAGTTAGATAATCTTGGATGATATTGAGCGCGGATCCTCTTATTCCTATTTTATTCAAACGGTCGTATAATATTTCGTGGTTGACCGTATCAAATGCCTTGGCTAAATCAATAAACACAGTAAGGCACTTTTTGTTTGCATTCAAGTGATTCAAGATATTGTTTATAAGCTGAAATATTGCTTTATCAGTACATTTATTTTCTCTGAAGCCAAACTGGTTATTTGATAGAATTTTATGTTTTTCCAGATATATCATAATTCTTGACTTGAGCGATTTTTCAAATATTTTGGCTGAGTTATCAATAACGGTAATTGGTCGGTAATTAGTAGTCAAGTTTTTATTTCCTGCTTTGAAAATTGGGGTTGTTATTGATTCCTTCCATTGCTTCGGAATACAGCTACAAGAAAAACATAAATTTATAATGTGGCATAGTGAGTCTATATAATATTTGGAAAATTTTTTGAGAAATGAGGATGATATGCCATCTGGCCCAGGTGCCGAATTATTTTTCAAACTTGATATTATATTTGATAATTCGATATTTGATATTGGTTGCAGAAAAAGGGAATCTTTGAAATTTGTTTCAGTTGCAAATGATGATGAGTTATCATTATCAGGACGTGTGATTCTGTCTGCCATATTTTTGCCAATATTCACGAAGAAAGAATTGAAATAATTAGCTCTATCTTTGTCGGAATTTAGTGTGTTTCCAGTATCATCGACAATGTTAGAATAATTAGATGAATCTTTGCTTGCTTTGTACTTCGTGATATCATTAACTCCTTTCCATATTTTTCTGTAATTGTTTCTGACTGCATTTATTTTATTTTTATGATAGCTTTCTTTAGTAAATCTAATCAAGTTATTCAAATGATTTCTATATTTCTTGAAATTAGTTTTTAGTTCATTCGAAGGATTTCTATTGAGTTTCCTTTTCAGTTGATCACTGTATTTTAGTGAATTGATTAGTCCTTGTGTTATCCACGGTTTCAGTTTCACAGATTGCTTTTCCGATATTTTCGTTCTTGTACATTTGTCGATACATTCTTAGATTTTATTCAAAAATATATCATAGGCTACCTTTGGGTCTTTTGAATTGAGTACATCATCCCATTTCACTTGCTTAATGAGTTTTTCCAATTTTTCGTCATCTACAAATAATGATAAAATAGTGTTTTCATTTTGTTTCATACAATCCTTAGCTTCGGTACTTAACATGACAATATAATGATCAGTTATGTTTGTTTGTATCAAATGTGATTCAAAATAGTCTATTTCCTATTCTTGAATATATATGATCGATTACGCTGGATGTTGATTCAGTTTCTCTTGTTGGTGCATTAATATAGGAAACGAAGCCATGTTCAGCCATTTTACATATATATTTATTTACGAGATGGTCAGATGTACTTGGAATGTTAATGTTAGTATCGCCTATCAATATTGTGAAGTCCTCTTCTTTATGGTTTGCAAAAAGTTCATCTAAATCGTCAATATATAGATCTAAATTTGTTGCTGGGGGTCTATAAGAAGCAAAGATTGAACAGTTATACAATCCGAGTTTGCAGGAAATTTTCAGCAAGTTTACTCCTGACAAGGTTTCAATACTGGTATTATTGTTCATATTTTTTTTCACATACACAACTACTCCATCATTCTTGTTATAACATGATTTATTGTAGGGAATATCGAACTCAGGTATAGCAAAGTTGTTTATATCCTCTAACAGAAACGTTTCTGATAGAATAATGATATCCAGATTTTCAATTTCGAATGTTTGTAGTAATATTATAAGTTCATCAAAGTTTTTGTTCAAGCTTCTTATATTGAGATGTATTATGTTGAATAAGTGTTCCTTACCATTTTCGATTTTTTCCAAAGTTTCATCGATGTGTTTGTGGACATGTGTCGTTTTTTCCTCAAAATTTTCTAATTCGTCCAGAAAGTCTAACATATCAGTTATTGGATGTATGTAATTATAACTATTTCAAGATTACAGAGATAAAAAAAATGGAAAATATCAATATGAATGAGTAACCGAAACAGAAAAATAGCAGTAGAGAAAAAAAAATGAAAAATGAGAAATATAATACTAGATGAAAAATGAGAAATATAATACTAGATATATACCTAAACAAGTTGCTCCTATTCTTCATAAACATACTCTCAGAGTTGTTGATACTAATCGATTTCTCATATGCATTCAATTGATTTTAAATCCGCACAGAACCTAACGAGCCTTCTATGATTTTCAACCTTAGTGAAGATTTTACCATTATAGCACCATGTGTTTGTTTCACCAAATTTTGCCTTTGCTTCCATCAGTAATCTTCTTCGTGTTTTAGTGAGATCCTCAGTTATGAAAATTTTCTTGCCTTTAAGACTCCTGGTATTCTTGAGAATATTTGTTTTCCATTCATATGTATAGAACTTTATAATGACAGGTCGAGAACGTTCGGTGGTATTTCTCTTTCCGATTCTATATACCGCCATAATATGTTCATTTGCAATTGATAAATTCGTAGAATTGTTTATCAGATCACGAAACTTCGGTATTAGATGTTCGTCATGTTTTTCTGGAATTCCATAAGCACATATGTTTGTCATTTTTGTTTGCTGTTGGAGATTATCTATTTTTTGTTCCATGTCGTAGAATTTCACTTCTTGTGTTTTTATGTTGTCTTCCAATTTCTTCATCCTGAGGTCGAGCTTATCTGATATAGTTTTTATTATCTGGTTTAAAAATAAATCACTGTTTAATAATTCAGATATTGTATCCTTTATTAGTGTTTGTAATTCTTGCTTGCTTCTTGTTCCCATACTGAATTATAAATTTGCAGATTCAATAAACTTATAGCAGATGCACTGATCGATCACTGGTATACTTTTGAACAATTTCTGAAGTATTTAAACTATTAAAAACACTCGTTTTTCGGGAGCAACTTTACAGGCGTCTATTCGCTTCGAGACATACCTGAACCATCAATATATTCAGCTCTAGTTTGCGGGCTTGCGTTTCTGCGCCAACGACGGTATGCTGCTTGCTTTTTTTTGCTGATTTGGTGCTATGTGGTATGTAAGTTTCCATTCCCAGCATGATGATTTCCGACATCTCTTCAGCACATTGCGTGGGATCTCCCGATTCAAAACACATTCTCCTCCAAGGAAACTCACAAAAAACATGCGAAGGCCATCCCAGTCAGCTGAATTGTAATGCCAAACAGTGCGTGGGGGTGTTGGACTGGTTCGCGGAGTGATGTAAGGGCATATCGTGGAGATGAGTGTGTGGTCTGAGTTTCCTAGTGGTGCACGGACTTTCACTTCATATGGTTCCGGATTGTTAGTGAGGAACAGGTCGAGCGTATTGGCATAATGATTGCTGATATCAGGGATCCGAGTAGATTCATTTATCAGTTGCTCAAGACCATAGGTGATAGCGAAAGCCTCGGCCAGACGTCCTGCGTCATCTGTTTTATTCGAGAATTTGAGCCAGGTGGAGTTGTGGACATTGAAATCCCCCATGATGATGATTTCAGCTGCTGGGTGATTCTGTTGGATGAAATTGAGTTTCAGAGAAATGAATTCGAAGAGGTCACCAGGAGTTGGTTCGTTTGGTGATAGATAAAGGCAGTAGATGAACTTTGTCTGTTTGTGGTTATCGATCTTGAGCCACATTACATCGAATTCTTTTGGGCAGAGCATATAGGTCGTATCAGTTGATGAGTTGACCTGCATCTCAGTTAAAGCCAGTATATCTGGTTTCTCAGCCTGTAGATGGTAATGAACATCGTTTACATTCTTGTTCAGACCGCGGATGTTTCAATTCATATGTTTCAATGGTGAACCTTCTCGAGCACCTCTCGCCCGGAAATCCGAATGGAGAGGTATTTTACTTCCGGAGTGTTTTACTCTAGGAGAATTCATCATCTAGATTTTTCTTCAGCTGAAATGGGCGGTTTGGGTTGGAAAGAAGGAGATAGGGTATGGGGATATGACCGGAAGCATCGACCAAATACTGAAACATGGGAGTTACCCATTTCACAGCACCTCTGTCGATGTGGTGGTGTCGCACCGGGCGATGATGGGAACAATCATCTTCCACCTATGGGTATCCATTTAGTCGCCTCTTACGACAGGCAGGATTTACCATGGGGAAATTCTTGATCCGTCCCCATACGGATAGAACGGGAGCAGATTCGTTCCCGAAACGTTCACCAAGATAAGTAGAGGTTTAATTCTTATTAAATATATTTGTATTTCCAAAATTTTTTTCAAAAACAAGGTGTCACTGACCAATAGAGAATTTCTCTTTTAGGTATCTAAAGGTTTAATATCAAGCGCAGTGACATTTTGGGGCAGATCCCAAATCTGTCCTTACTACAAATATATCGAAATAATTTGTAATAACTTCTACTCTATTTTTTAGAAACGAGGAGAGAAAATCCCATGAAAAGCTGAAAAATGAATTATCTTTTATTGTATCATGTTCACGAACGTATTAGGGGGTCTGTTCCGTTTCATGCATCAGATGCATAGACTGCATTGACTTTTAACATATGTTATTTATGCGATTATTGAAACGGAACGATGTTGAGACATGTGTCATCTTGGCATTCATCTATCAATCTCAATTTTTTGGCGGCACAGATGAACTCAACTGATTGATAATATTATAATTTATTATATTATCTTTGGTTTTATAGTTTCTGCTTGTTTCTGCCAAGTTGAAAATGCTGTGGAAACTTGAAAAGTGTGAAAGTGCTCTTTCTTTCTTCTGTTTCTAGTAACATCAAAAATGGAGTATTTAAATACAAATAAAATAATCCTTTTGGTTTTATCCTTATGAATGAAATACAGATATGGAAACCTGAACCCCATCTGGATCTGGTACTTGCTAAAGTTATTTCAATACCTGGAATAAACAGTGGTATATACATATATATATATATATATATATATATATATATATATATATATATATATATATATATATATATATATATATATATTATATATATATATATTATATATATATATAGAATGATTCACTGAAACTGCTGATCATGATATAAAATTATCATCACCAAATACATCAGGGGTTACCTCCTTTTCAGATGTATTTGACTCATCAAAGGGCTCCACCTGCGTTCTGTTGTAGATTCTTTGGGAACTGCTCATCTGCAATATAATGGATTAATTGTGTTGAGTGTTTCAATTCTAGAAGAAATTTTTCTTCTCTACTAGATATTCATATTCACCAAACATAAAAAGCTGAACTGTATAGAGGTATCTAATATTATATGCTTTGGAATAATTCAACATTGATATTATACCATTTGAGAGACTGCTGATATTCATATGTCTATGCGATAAGGTGCATTATTCAATCAAATAATCAATTCCGCATCCAAAGATTATTATTATAATAATTTATGGTCAATTAGCTTGACATACCTTGAGTAGCCCTTTCAGCATCCTCTGGTTTGAGATCCAAAATCACCACCTCATTGACCTCTTCCAACAACACTGGAAGTTCTACCGTTTTTTGCTATGAATAAGATATTGTTATCATTGAGAAAGTGGTTATGTTTCAAAAATACAAACCGCCATTCGATTTCTTCATCCGATCAAGCAATTTCAGGTTCGAAATTACGACAGCACATGAACTGCCTCTGGTTTATCGAGCAGTAGCTGATGCACCGGAAGTGGGTGGAGTCATGCAGTGAAAAGCATGAAACGGAACGTCAATCATGCGTCTGCTGCGCATGACGCACGAAACGGAACAGGCCCTAGGTTACAAGCCCTGGTGGTTTGACGTTTAACATTACCTGAATGATGATTGATCTGAAAAAAATCATCTGATTAATAATTGAAAACCAATCAAGACATGCAGAACGAGGAATATCTAGGTAGATTTGAAGTATATGGATTCATCAGTCAGGAGTCCTATGTCCGACGACATATGAGAGAAGTTCAGGTTCTCCAGGGGAAAACTATATAGGGCAGATGCACCATTTGTGGCCTTTGCACCTCTTGTGGCCAGCCACGGAGAGATTCTCGAATATTTCAGGTAAAATAGCTGATGAGTGTAGACGAGTGTAGGACCTGAATGTGAATTGGGGCTGATTACAGAGGAAAAATTCTGAACTTGGATACTTGATTGTGCCGCTAAGGGTTTCCATATGAATAGAGAAGGCTTTATGTATTCTGTTCGAAGAAAAATAGAAGAATGTGGATTAGATCCGAAAGTAATGAAGAAAACACCAGGAAGAAAATGGTTTGAATCGTTTCTGAAACGTCATCCAGAAGTTTATTTTATTCTAATTCATTTATATGTGATCTGCAGAAAATAAATTCCATCAATTGATCAAAATTTCAACTTTTAATAAATTCTGTGAGTTACAAAACCTATCGACAATATAATATTATAAAAAAGTTATTCCATTATGTTCGTAGTGTCTAAGAGTGAATATTATCATTTCATAATTTTTTTTATATGTGATTAACAAATGAAAAATATTTACATATATATACACACATATAGTTATATGTTGGTGGAAAGAAATAAACTCAATTCTGACAATTAGTTCAGTATGTAGAGAGGTGCGTTTTTATCTGAATTTGCCTGTTTTTGTTTCGATTGGTTTCATTTATGTGTAATCTTCAATGTGCTCGATATCATTTTCAAAGTAACAATCTGTGATAACGTAATAAGATTGCGTTCCTGAAAAAAAAAAGGATTTTTGGATATTATGGTGGGATCTAAATCTTTCATAACTTTGCAGTCTATAGAGAGGTGCATTTTTGCCAAGATTAGTGTGAGCTTTTGAAAGAGTGAATAGAGATGTGGTTCTGTGATTATAATCAGACTGCCAGTGAAATCTATCCCATTATTGGGTAATTTGCACATAAATAGTGCGGAAGCAATTTCTCGCATATGCTCTAGTTTGATGAAATTACATCCTCTCAAAAGTGTCACGTAAGGTATATCAAAGCAGTGAATTCCAGTTTCTTTTCCAAGTAGAGATATCTGAGTAATTTTTTTTTAATCTTTCCAATTTCATTCTTATATTTTTCGTAGTATGGTGACCAGACAATAGAGGCGTATTCCAGTATACTCCTGACGTAACGTTTTCATATCTGTGAATCTACAAGAGTTCCTAATTACGAATCCTAATATCTTGTACTCTCTATTGATTATTATTGTATTCACATGATGATTGAAATTGAGTTCTCTATCAAAGTAAACCCCTAGTTCTTTCACAACATTTTTATCAGCCAGAATAATATTGTTTATAGTATATTTTAATTGAATATTTGTTTTTCTCGAAAAAGACACTGGAAAATATTTCCCTATATTTATAGGTAGACTGTTGTTTTCTGACCAGGTTGCTACTGCGTCCAGATCTTCTGGTAGTATATGACAATCGTCGATTTGATTAATCTTTCTATATAACTTGGAATCATCTGCGAAAATCAAACATTCTGATGATCTTATGAATTTTGGCAGTGTGTTCATCAAGCATAGAAAGAAAAATGGACCCAAGTTGGAGCCCTGGGGTACTCCTGATCGAGTAATAAATTTTTTCGAACAACCCCCCTTGAATACCATATATTGTTGGCGGCCGTTCAAATAAGACGCGCATAGTTCTAAAATCTCAACTGAAAATCTTAGCTTACAGAAATTATTGAGCAAAATGTCGTGGTCGACCTTGTCGAATGCTTTTGAAAAGTCTGTATATATAACATCCAGTTGTCCAGCAAGGTCGACCATTTCATTTGCACTTTGAAAGAATTTAATAAGTACTGTCTGTAAGTTTTTCGAGGAGGTGGTACATTCATTTTCCAGCTTTCTGTGGGATTTTCTCTCCTCGTTTTTAAAAAATAGAGTAGAAGTTATTAAAAATCATTGCAATATATTTGTAGTAAGGACAGATTCAGGATCTATGCCAAAATGTCACTGCGCTTGAAATTAAACCTTTAGATACCTAAAAGAGAAATTCTCTATTTGTCAGTGACATCTTGTTTTTGAAAAATTTGGAAATACAAATATATTCAATAAGAATAAAACCTCTACTTATCTTTGTGGACGTTTTGGGAACGAATATGCTCCCGTTCTCAACACAATTGAAATATTTTTCTCTACTGAAATATTTTTCTTTTCTCTATTTCTCAATATGTTGTCGGTTTCGACACTGAAAAGTGACAGTTTGGTAGACGAAGAGATTCTGGTTACAGGGTGTTTTCATTAATTGATATTGAATTTTCCATTTTCATATTCAATTTTCAGAACTTGGCACCCTCTTCTGATTTTTATCACCATTTTTCAATATGGGGGGAACTTTGCTCAGTCTCCATGATACTGGATATAACTCAGTATTAATCATGAGATTGAATAAAATTTTTAGAGGCTTTAAAAAAAATCAGCACATCCTTTCATTATGAATGCCGGAATATTATCTGGTCCTAGTGATTTTTTGGGTTCCAAACGTTTTATGGCAGCTGATATTTCTTCATCAGATATGGCTTCTATTCGAAAATTATTCGTGATATTCCTTTCGATCTCTAAATTAACCGTGTCATATTTAGCCTCATCAAGAAAATATACACTTTTGAAATAATCTGCGAATGCATTCGATGTTTCGGTATTATCTGTAGTGGAAGTGCCGTTGTAAATCATAGCGCCACTCACAGAATTCCTTTCCACAGATATCACATATTTCCAGAATTGTGAGGGATCTTCTTTTATACATCCTTCCATAGATTCAACATACTCTGATACCTAATATAACATTAACATCTTCACCAGCAGTCATTTCATCCGAACTAACCTGACGAAAAAGATTATACATTTTTCAAAGTCTGCCTTAGCAAAATTGAACTGCGAGTTGAATTTTTTGTTATGATTCGTTCCACCAGGAACCTGTTTGAGCACACAAAAAAGATCAGGGTGATCACTGTTTCCTCGGACTACGGGGAAATCGCACCTCTCTACTTGAACTGTTTTGTTAGATGAGACTAAATCAAGAATTCCATTTTGAAAGTTTTCTTATGTATTAAATTGTTTCAAGCCAAATAATTCTAAGAACTGAATATATGCCATTTCTACATTAGATAAATCATCAATTTCAACAAGATGTTCAACTCGCGGAATATTGAAAACGCCTATTATTACAAAATCTACATGAAGCTCGAAACTAATTCTCTCTACGCTATCAAAAAAACAACTATATGACCAAAATGGAGATCCAGGTGGTATATAGACACAACAAAAAAATATTGTATTCTATTTCAAATCGATTTTCACCCACATACAGGAGAATGAAATCAACTGACTATCAAGGTCTGATTTGATGGCAACTAGGATTCCTCAACCTGTTTGCTTTCCCGTATTAATAAGATCTCTATCTTTTCTGTGGATTTTATATCTTCCATCTATAATTTCATGATCATATACGTTTCCGTCAAAGCTATAACGTCCAAATCGGAGGTACTTATACTTAGAAAACAATCATTACTTTTAGTGTTCAGTCCTTGGATATTTCGATAATTAGTGCACATCATTCAGACCAGCAAAAGAATCTATGACGTACACCTTCGAGTTTTCCTCTTGCCTCATTAGAATTTTCCCGTTCCTCACTCACAAATACCTAACGTTATTCGCCTTCTTCAACTCCCTGCATTTCGCGACCAGCACTTTATTTGCATTGGTCAGCGCCTCGTTGATATAAACTGGATCCTTAGGAGTGCATTTATTCTTGAATGTTACAGTTGTTCCCTGGTTAAATATATCTTGAATTGTCAAAGGGTTCTTGACTTTTCTTGCTTTGATAAAATCATCTTTCCTCATCCTTGACATAAACCTGAGAGAATGATCCTCGATTCCCCATTTTTTGTTGTCTGCCAGGTTGTCTATAGCAATAATCGACTTCGTTAGTCAAAAACACGCCTAGTTCATCAACGAAGGAAGAGCAGCAGTTTCCGAAAGTCGCAAACGACATTGGCTTAAAGACACTACTAAGGCTCAGACCGTGAAGCATTGAATGATCCGAAACGCATATTCAAAATGGATGAGACTACCATTTTTTCACCTCCCAAAGGTACACTGGTCCTCGGTCCTAAGGGCCAAAACATTTACGATGTCGGTACGTCTGATAAGGATAGATGCTCCAAAATGAATTAAGAAGGATTCACCAAATGTAGAACAAGACCGTTCCTACGACGCCTATGAAAAATGACGAACTAGCTCATTTTCAATTTCTGGAGGAACACATTGATCCCCTTGTATTGCAAGATTTATTTATTGCAATAATTATTCTAATTGGCGAGGAGAAGAGCGATTTTTGGAACTAGATTATTTATGGCAATCAGTTAAAGATGATGTCGATCCTGAGAAACACTCAGATGAGCCGCTGGATGCTGTAGAAATGATGAACGCTGAAAGAGATCCACTTATTTTTGATTTTCCAGAATTTCCTTTCGATGAGACAATAGCAGCTATTTACGGAAAAACCGAAAGCCACTGAGAAACAGACAGATATCCGGGTACAGAAAGTCATTGAAAAACAGACCGGGGATCAGGAGGACATCGAGAAACAGAAAGACACCGAGGAAGAAAAGGATATAGAGGAACATAAGGGCATCGAAGACCAGAGAGGCATCGAGGATCGCAGATGCACGGAAAAACAAACAGGCACCGATACCAAAGTACACATAGTCATCAAGGAACAAGCAAGAATCGAGGAGCAGATTAGCATAGGAGAACAAAATACATTCAAAAAGCGAACAAGCATGGAAGAAAAGATGTGCAGCATAGAAGAAAATATAGATGACGACATTAGAATCCACGGAAAATCGAACATCGTAATAGAAAATTCAAAAAAACCTTCCGACGAAAAAAGAATCAATATATATCCACCAGAATATTACTATTGAGCCAGGTACGAGAACTAGTGGTGGTGGAGTCATCACAACAATAGAAGTCGATAATGAAACGAGGTTATCGAAGAAACGAACAGTTAGTAAAGTCCTCAAAGAAGTTAAAACATGACCTGACGAAAATACGACCCTTAAAAACACGAAAAAAACCAGGATTAACCTTCCATCGGTGGTTACTTCAAATAAATGGATTGAAATTCCAGAAGGTTAAGCGGACAGCTGTGAAAAGAAAACTACTGTTAAAAAAAAAGACTGCTCAACAGAAGACTGTCAAAAATAAACCTTGAGAAAATATCGTCAAGATGACTACTACAAAAGAGAATATTTCAGAAGAAAATATTTCTAACAATATTAGCTCTAGACGAAGTCATCAGATTACCAAAGATGATAACAGACACCAAAAATCGACGAATGATTCAGTTTTGAAATTGAATTCATTCGTCATTCTCAAATATGAAAATCTGGCATAAAAGGAAGGATATTATTCTGAAGATAAATGAGCCTAATATTATGAATACAGGAGGGGCTTCGTTGGTTCCCAAAATGCAGCAATTCCTATAAGAATTTATTCATCACGTATATGTATCTGTTTGTTATTTTTGTTGTTTTCGAAGTGAATGTGCAATATTATCACACTTAATTCTGAATGATCATCAAAAAAAATATTCAATGAATATTAGAATGGTACCTCCCTACCTATGGTTCGGTCTTTGAACATTCAGTGACCATAACCGGAACGCTTCCTGGCCAGAACTGGTGAAAAGGTGGCTACAACTGGCGAAACTGTAGTCAACTAGAATTTTATCAAATCTATCTGTTCTCAACCCGTATACTATATCATTATGCCCGTCTTTCAAAATCAGTAACATTTACAGTTTTCTTCAATGTGACTGAAGTGAAAGATTGTCATGTTATTATTGGTCTAGCTTCAATCTCAAAGTGGCCACAAACGGTTCATCTGCCCTACTATTTTGGGTGATTTTCAGGTGAGGATCAGATAGAAGGTATATACGAACATTTTTTCATTCATATTGTTTTTATCACATCCATAAGTTATTTAGATTATTCCCAAAATGACGAATTTGCCTATATGGATACTGAGAATCAGAATGACAGAAATGAACCGGAAATCTATGACTTCGAGGAAGGAAACATAGGAATGGTGCAGGTGCAGGAGAAGATCCACTGGACAACACCTCAAGTTCAGTTGCTCATACAATCGTATGATAAGAATAAATTCAAATTTGAGGGCAAAAAAAAACAGAAACAATAAAATTTAGCAATCTATCTGAAGAGATGAGGACATTCAGCAACTTATACCTGAAGTTATACCTGAACAGTGTGAGAACAAGTTCAAAAATTTCCCGAGAAATCTAGAAGTATGGATTGTGCTTGTATTGGAAGTGCTTGTATTGATATAGGAATCACTTTTCCTACACTTTCATATTACTTGAGGAATGCAGAAGTATTCATGATTTTCATGATGGTTGTATTGGAATGAGAATAAATTTTCCTACACTTTCAAATTCTCTTAAGAATACAAAATGATTCATGATTATTCGAAAAAAAAGTCCGTATAAGGAATAGGGATTATTTTTTTTTCCAAATTTTTTTTTTTTTTATCTGGAATTGTCAATATTTTTCCCAAATTTAGCTTCTTCAATTTCGATCATCCTGTGAAATACATTTCCTTGATTGAATTTTTTTTTCAAATTCATTTTATGATTCGTGATGGAAATCACTGTGGTTCAACTTCTGTTCCACTGACTAGCATTTTTGCTAACGAGTGCTTTTCGAGGCGTTCGACTTGCGGTTCTCTCGAACCCCTTTTCGAAGGTATTTCTTCTTTCGAAGGTTCTTTGGATAGACTTTAGTTTCGACGTATTTTTTTGTCTGTAGGGACCAGGAATGTTGGAACCTTTATTTCACTAGGATTTCTATAATTCGATCGTTCGTTCGTTCGTTGATAATTCTCCCACAGAAATATCTAGTACCATCCATAGAAGACGAAGAAATGTGAAATTGAATTTGTATCACCGTAGAGGGGAGAGGGTGAATTGAATAGTGAAAAAATCGACCATTTTGTTTTGATTTTTTTTTATTATTTCTTTTTCGTTGATGAATATCCCACAGGAATATCTAGTAACATCTATAGAATACGGAAAAATGTCAAATTGAATTCGTGCCACCATATGGGGGGAAAAGGGTGAATTAAATAAGGAAAAAATTGACCAATTTATTATGTATCTTTTTTTTTAATTTTCTGTTCGTTGATAAGTTTCCCACAGAAATATCGAGTAACATTCTCAGATGACAAGAAGATGTGACATTGAATTTGTACCACCGTAGGGAGGAAAAGGTGAATTAAATAGAGAGAAAATTAACCATTTTGTTATGTATATTCTATATGATTTCCTGTTCGTTGATAATTCTTCTACAGGAATATCGAGTAACATCCATAAGAGACGAAGAGATCTGAAATTAAATTTGTACCAGCGTAGTGGGAGAGGGTGAATCAAATAGAGAAAAAATCAATCATATTATTATGTATCTTTTTTATAATTTCCTGTTCGTTGATTCATCTTCCCCATGAATATCTAGTTCCATCCATAGAAGACGGATAAATGTGGAATTGAATTTGGACCACCGTAGGGGAAAGAGGGTGAACTGAATGAGGAAAAAATTAACCATTTCATCATGTAACTTTGTTATTATTATATATCTTCCACTCCGATATCTAGTTACATCCATAGAAGACGAGAAAATGTGTAATTGAATTTGTATTACCGTAGGGGGGAGGAGGTGAATGAAATAATGTAAATATTGACCGTTTTGTTATGTATCTTTTTTATGATTTCCTGTTCGAGTATCGAATATCGAGTAACATCCTCAGATGACGAAAAGATGTGAAATTGAATTCGTACCACCGTAGGTGGGAGAAGAGGCAAATATTATTTTCAATAGATTCCAGAATTGTTGACGATTATCCTCCTACAGAAATAATATTGTAACTAACACCCAATACTCATGTCGAAATAGTACATAAAGAAGATATGGAATTCTATTCTGTAAACATCCAGTAGGTATATTCACAAAGTGCGCGAATCTGCGATAGTAGTTTCGCTCACTTGTTTTATACTCATACATAATAGGGCCATGGAAAGCATGAGTAGGCTTCCATTTCTGGGAACTCGCCGATCAGGGCCGGTCCCGTATTGAATTGATAAAAATATTGATGAGAATCACAATTTAATTTTCGACTTCGAGTGTCGGCTGTCACTCATCATCTGATGATTATTTTGTGAAGACAGGACTATTTCCTCCATATCTCGTATTAAAATATTTTTGTTATCGCATAGTCGGAATCACAATTACATATGAGGAGATGAAAACCTGATGAAGAATAAAATGACAGATTAACAATTTGATGTCAGTAACTATACTGACCACAATAGTTGTTTATGTATCGAGAGAATTTTAGGGGCCTCAATTACGGATGGCAAAGTTTACGGACAGCAATTGCGTGAGGTTATCTAGGCTTATTGATTTCCGTGGTACATAGATAATTTCATTCTCCATCTCTGTGAAATTTTCATCATCTCATTTAATATCAGAAGTACACCCTCTATAATACGCCATATTCAAAATGATATTCGAATACTATGAGCTTTTTATTTGATGAATTTGATTACATCATCTGATCGTTGATGCTAATGAAGTTTGTCACTACAACTAATTTTCAATGATGAGAGGAATTCTCTCTCGAAAAATTCAGTTTCAGTCCCTACATTTGTAATCAGATAAAAACTTTCAAACTATTCGCGGAACTGCCCCCAGTCATTGATATTATAGGCTGCTGCAAGAATCTATTTCATATGGGATTCAACTTGGTGATTTTCATAATGATTATCTACATCAGCTGCTATCAATTCGATTATTTGAAACCAACAAATATGCAACTGTATTCCATTTGCTGGCAATGGTGACTTATTATGAACGCAATCGAACGTCATACTGCATTGAATGAAAAAGAAGTTTGTTCTGATTTTGATACTATTCCGCCGAAATTGAGAAAGTGGGAACCAGGAATGTTATATGTCGTGATAGAACTTCAATCAAGGACATTCACACTCTGTTGATCAATTAGAAAATCGAATCTGTCAATAATACATGCAACCTATATTTCAAACATAACAGATATTTGAAAAATGAAGATTCATTCAAAATACATAAAAGTTTTCGGGACATAAAGTAGATATATTCAGTTCTTCTCACAATATCAAACACGCGAGTAAAATAAACACTCACGTTGGGGGCATCGGGCGGAAAATAATGAAAAAGGAAATGTTGAGCAATGACAGAATAATATTTTAAATTTGAATGACGACTGCATTGAAAAGTTGAACTTGGGCGCTGTTAAATCAGATGCAGTTTATAGGAAAATGCGATCGGAAGCATTCGCGAAAAATGATGGAAGGTATACGAATGATATCGTTGATATAATACTAATGCAAAAATATCACTCTAATTATATCAAGTTCGCAGGAATTCCTCAACATGTCTATATGTACAATACGGAACAAGTTGTTTTACTGAATTCGGTGAAAGATGGAGTTCTTCATTTAGATGCTACGAGAAGTTTGATACGCAGACCCGGTATCGTAAGTACCATAGTATATCATTATGCAGGTGTTGTACAGATTCCTCGATCAGATAAAGTGTGTTCGATATTGGAAATGATTTCTAACGCACATGATGCTGGCAGCATTGGATCTTGGCTTCTGAAATTCAGATCGTTTTGCGTGAGTCAACAAAAAAAGTGACCAATTTGTAGAAAAGTTGTTACAGATTTCAGTTTTGCTTTCTTGAATGCAATTTCTTCATCATTTGATAGCATGGAGTTGAAAGAATACATGAATATGACCTTCGATTGCGTTCATAATAATTCACCATTGCCAGCAAATGAAATACAGTTGCATATTTGTTGTTTCCAAATGTTCGAATTGATGGCAGCTGATGTAGATAATCATTATGAAAATCACCAAGTTGAATCCCATATGAAATAGATTCTTGCAGCAGCCTATGATATCAATGACTGGGGGCAGTTCCGCAAATGGTTAAAGTTTTTATCTAATTACAAATGTAGGGACTGAAACTGAATTTTTCGAAAGAGAATTCCTCTCATCATTGAAAATTAGTTGTAGTGACAAACTTCATTAGCATCAATGATCAGATGATGTAATCAACTTCGAGATGAGTTCAATCGGTACAGTTGAGTCGACTTCATTTTCACAGTCTTTCAAACAATTTTATTTAAATTCGAATTATCATTCAGCCACAGATGGCGGTGAAAGTAACGAATATCGGAGCGTATAGCGTTTTCCCAAAAATTCATGGAAGAATATGTACCTTTTATTCCGTTATGGAGTGGTATCCTATCTGAAAATGAACAACGGTTGAGTTATGCGCCAGTTGAAAGATGGTTCGGAATAGTGAAAATATTTTAGCGGAGAAAATTATGCGTCAAAGAAGTTCACGAATTATCAGGAAACTCATGAAGCATGATATTTCCGTTATGAAAGAATTCAATCTGAATATTTCCAGGAACCCACTAGAAAAATTATTACAACATCAACGTCATGAAAATATTGAATTGTTACAATGTAACCTTGCCTCTTCAAGGTGAATAATGTTGTATAAATTTTCATGCTACTGCTTACACAACGTTTTTGTTGAACATTAACGAATTGATGTTCAAATAACAATACAAATACAACACGAATAACAAATCTTGTCGAGTTGTTATTCCTACATATCTATTACATCAGAAAAACATTCTGAATGATTCGTTTCAACAATGTATGATACACCTCGTCAAAATATTTGAATAACATTAAAATAATGAGCTGGAGATAATTCTTCAAATATCTTCAAAACAATCTCATAACATGGATTCAGTTGTTGATTTGATATTGATACAATGTCACGGTTACATTATTTTGTTGAAGACTGAATTTTTGATGAATATCAAGATGATGTGTGAGAAACATTTTCAAAATATCCCTACACCTTGGAAATGCTATTCACTGAACATCATTTAGATATAGTATTAATACGTATATATACTGTGTATTTCTCAGCAAGTGGGAACCATAAGGAGAATATTTTCATTATTAACGTTAGGAAAAAAGTTATTCCTTATAAAAAGTCCTACATAAAATCTGAAATACAATCATCAGATATAAACATTTTTCAAGCCGCATACAAGGTTTCTCGGAAAATATTAATTCTATGCAACAGTTTATATATAGTATCTTCAATTTTTGACAATATCAAAAATTGTTCAAAAACTATGTTCAGATATCTATCTACAATGAAAAGTGAGATGTTGTTAATTTATACATGTTACCTTTTTTGTGAGTTCTTGTTGTTTTAGGTTTCCTAAAAATGTATAAAATTAAATTTTATTTTCCATGGTATAGACGTGATAGGATATCTTAATGTGGTTTTCAATTGTTAACAATTTTCGATATTGTCAAAAATAAAGGTCCTTCACGGTTGCATGGTATTTATATTCTTCAAACAAAACCGTTTACGATAAAAAAAATTTAATATCTGATCATTGTATTATAGATTTCAGAACATGAAGAACTTTTCACAAGCGATAACTATTTATCCTAAAATTAATAATAAAAAAGTGTTCCATATAGTTCCAACTTAGTGAGACATATTGCATATATAAAATATAATAATCTATCAGAATTTGTGACCAGATACATGTACATTGCATGCGGATAGTACAGATGTCATGATCCACATTGAATGAATCGAGAAACGAGACTTTTCAAAGAATTTACCCTTTGAATACAGGAAAATGTTTCACGATGTTTTTCAAATCGACACCCAGTACACCACACAGAGCATAATTTCGAATTAATTGATACCTGAAAAAGGAAAATAGGTAGAGAAATGAAATAAAACTGTAAAACTTTCACATCTTTGATAGAATAAAATTTGAAAACGAACAAAATAACTTAAAACGTATTTCTAAACATAGACAAATAATCATTGTTCTCTTGCCCCTCCGATTTCATCATTGCATCTCTGAAACAGTAAAACAAATAAAAATTGTTATAGCCAATTGCTTAGGTTATTTCAGAGAGATGTAGCTTGAAAACTAATCATAAGATAAGTATATGTGCCCATAGAAACTTCCATAGTAACCAATAAATATCACGATTCGTTCTCTTGTCAAACAATGTATATAATCTGAGAATTTCGGATTATTGGTTAATTCATAAAAATATTCTATATTAGAGACTTAGGAATCTATGGACGCTGTTTGGCCTTTTTGAACAATACAACAGAATTCAATCCAATCGGGCCAATCTGCATTCATAGATTCAAAAGTCTCAAATGTCGAATACTTTTATAAATAGGCCAAAAGTAGTACAACCGAATATACCAATGGGTAGTTAGATATAGGACTAGACCATTTTAAGTTAAATATTTTGTATGATTATCACCTTTCCAAAGTTTGATCTCCTCATCTTTTGAGGCGCTGTTTAGGAAAACGCAACCAATCCATCACAACCAACTCGAATTCCTCGTCAGTGGTATTGCGAAAGCTCATTTCCACAGCTTCTGTAAAAAATTGATTTTTTATATGTTAGATCAGGTATAGCAAACTCAAAAAAAAATATGTGTTCAATGGTTATATCTTGCAATCTCAAATGTGATATGTTATAGGTATAAGTCTTTTTAAAGAACTTCTAATGTATTCAAGAAAAAAAGAGACTGATTGTTATGACCAATGAACAATAATTGATTCTTCAAAACCGTCACACTGTATAATCTCAAAAGAGTTATTTCAACTACACTAAATATACTATTCCATCAATGAATAATTCAGTAGATGGTAGCAGGCATGTATACAACTTGTCAGAGGGGAGTAAATCGACAATCCAATGTTTGTGAGAGTGATATTCCATTCAATTAAGATGAGTTCATACAATTGAATATATGAAATTGATTTCTTCGGAGGTGGGGAGTTAATTATCCCCATAATACCCCCTTTGTATACTCGCCTGGATAGAAGATAATTCATTCAGCATGAAAAATAATTACTTACTTCTCATGTCATGTCTCCAACTTTGAAGTTATTTTTTTGTCCCGTGCAGGATCACAACATTGCTAATTCATCTTTGAAAAGTATCGGCAGGCATCTTCTTATCAAGTTTTCATAGTCGGATCCTCCAACCAGCATAAGTTTGTTGATCTATAAAAAAAATTGAGGAACCTCCGCCCAACACAGAAGTGCACTTTATGCATCAACTTCATATAGCATGAGAATAAAGTACTACCCATATTTATTGCTCAAGTTTTAAAAAACAACATACACTATATTAAAAACATTGTTAGATGATACTGTGATTCAAATTGATCTACAATAAAACAATAAAACAAATTTACCGGTTTTTTACAGGATTCAGAATAGTTATTTACGTCATAAGTCTGGTGAACATATTTTTACAGTACGAGTAACATGTTTCCGGACGAGGCGATTAACCGAGTAAAGTAAGTAAATTTTGTCTTTTGGAAGATGTTCCGAAGCAAAAACCTTTCAAATCCTGTGAGAAAAATGTACAGGACTAGTCCGGTAAATTTTTTACAGGACTATTCCGGTAATATTTTTTACCTACTACCAATATGTAATATCAAACATTACAGCACTGATACGAGTTTCGTAATGAGGTACTTTACTGTACTAGTGGGGTAAAGTAAGAAACATAATTTCAAATTTCAATATTTCACTTATGAAAAGAAACAAGAACTAATTGATCAGATATGTTGTTACGGGCAAATATTGAAACGTCGCCCTGTATAGGACCAGAAACGATAATTCGCCCATGAATCCCATTAGGACTACACTGCTATGGGTAATAATCTCCGAACAACAAACCCACAATGATCGAAGGTAATAATCATGCTCAATGATCTGGTACATCTGAGATCCAATCCATTGTCAAGCGATTTCGATTCTTACTGAAATATCAATTTATTCAAAATTTTATAAACATACAGTGTATCCTAATATTTCGGCATCTAATTCTCTCTCTTCAATTCATTATAAAGTGCGAGGGGTACGGTGAGAGGTAATATACCGTACGGGTGAGAATAGTAAATCATCATTTTCGGGGATTCCACAAGTTTCACATTGTTGCCAAGTTGTGTCATAGCAATATCAGTGATGGAAGGTGTTTTTTCGATATGGAGATTCTCGAGTCTTTCTTCTTCGATTTGCAATTTTGTGTCCCGATTAGCTACTTCAACCAGAGCAGATTCAGGTAGACATATTGTGCTTCGACATTTCGTTTTGTAAAGGGTGTGCCATATTGGTGTTCGTTATTTTGAGGATTTGTGGACATCTGATTCCTAGTCTAAGGAAAATATTGCCATTATCGTTTATCGCTGTGAGATACTTGGTTTTGACCACCCTTACAAATATCACATTTGTGGATTTTCGTCGAAAACAGGTAAGTTTAATTTGAACTGCTGAAGTCACATTTTGTACATGGACTTCCATTAATTTTAGAATATCTTGGATCGTTCCATCAAGAAAGACTCAGAGAACCGCCTATCTTCGAACAGGGTTCCTCCGACGGCATTTCTTATGCTAATTGAGTCCTGTCAGTAGAAGCCGGCATTCCGGGAATCCAGGACACCTATTATAGAGATTACCTATTCGACCCAAAGTACTTTTATTGGAAGAAGTGAATTCTCAAGCATCCTCAAGAGTTTGTTAGCTGGGAACATAAGATAAGATCTTTCTTTTTTTATATCAAACTAAAATCGTGAACCAACTCAACCGAAGCTTTCATCCATCACAATTATTACCATTTTGGCAAAATATCTCATTTATACGTACGAAAATAAGGTATAATTTTGGATGTTGATTCTGTGAGCCATATATAGCTATACTTGGTGCGTCATTTCGAATCTAAAAAAAAATCCGGAAATCTGTAACAATACCTCTATACCTATTTGATTTTTCTTTCATTGTTGTGATCCAACCACAATCAATATATTTCGGCTGTCTGGCTATTTTCTCTAGTTCTTTCGTTTATCTTCCCGTTTAGATACTCTTTAGCATCACAGGGTGAGGGCAAGCGGGTGGCGCCTTTATATAAATTACCTTTTTAATTATCTCATGAACGTTTTGCATTCAGTTGAACCCACGATTCGCGATTGAGCTAACTGGCAACCCTGGCTAAAGAAATTAAGAGAACTCGCTATAGATATTTTTTTTTATCATCATAGGATTGAAATGATCAGAACAATCATTATTTAGGTAGCTTTTGTTGTCACCATTATTGAAAAAAGCCAGGACCGCAACAATGTAGACATAATATATACAAATAGTAATGTAGCAATGTTTGACTTGCTTCATTTGCCCCAAATTCTATATCTGAATCCATACTTTCTTGATCAAAGTTCATGTCGATAAATTTGTTCTCAAATTGAAATGTACGCGTCGAAGCTGACAGTTCACCGAATGAGTGACAACCGAGAACAGAATAAATTCACGATAACGCTTGCTTATCACATATTTTTAATGAATATCGTTAATTGAAGGAATATTGACTATTTCCGAGACTATTTCTGATTGAATAATTGGCGTTATTGACAGTAGGTAAAATATTGTACTATATTCTATCTTAAATATCTATTACAGGACTAGTCCGGTAATATTTTCCATTACGGTAATCGATACCGTAATGAGGTGTTTTACCGGACTAAAATTAAGTATGTAAAAGTGTGTTTAACGATAGCGTATGAATCCTGCTGCCAGCCTTTTTTAACGAAATATCCTCGAGTTGGCAAGCTTCAGCTCTTAAATCAAATATTTGAACATGTAGAAAATGATGTTGCTTAAATACTGGTTGAATGAGAGGGATTGAGCCTCAGAATAACATAATCGTGGCATATTGAAAAAAATTATTACCTACTAGACTTTGAATTCATGACTTTTAGGCATTCGGCTTGTTATATATAATCAGAACGCCCCTATCAGAGACATCGAAGTCAGAATATGCTACAATTTGTAGTAAAATGTACATTTATTTCGATTTCCTCACCCATAACACTCCATTGGACTGATTAAGAAGATAAGTAAAAATTAGTCACCAAATTACAAGATTTGAAATAGATCTTCGGTAACTTGTTGGCAGAACTCCTATTCAGAAAGTTGGAATGTTTTTTTTCAATCCAAAATGGTAAAAAGATACAGGGTCCATAGCAATGATATTTTCTTTCATAAATTCAGATGTTCTCAGCAGTGTTTTTGCAGATGAAGGAATATTTGAATTTGATTCACTTTCGAAAATAGACAATAACTTTCAATAACTTTGCTTTAAAACTATCTAGCTGAGATTCATCCTCAGAGAATAACTAATTATCGTTATCAATAGTAAAATTGCACTGTGTATCAACATAAAAAGTGTCATATATTGGCCAGTCTGACACATTAGTATTTTTACTGGAACCAGCTTCAGTTTTGACAGCCAAAGTATGGGGCGGATGTTTTTGTAAATTTTGTTGTTTGTAGATTTGAACAATTTTTTTATCAACCTTTTCAGATACTTGGAATAGACACCAGTAAAAGGTTTGCCGTTTCTGGGTCTCCCCCCAAGGTCAGAGGGGTATGAAGAAGAGAAGCGCCCTTGGGGGTTTTGTCCTTGAGGTGTGGTGTGGGCATGTATGTGACCTTGGAGCGAGTGACCTTGAGCGTGGTCCGTGACCTCGAGAGGAAGTTGGCCTGGAAGGTTATTATTGCGTTAGAGAGCGACCTTGTAGATGCACGCCTCACCTCAAGGCCGTTCGGTTAGTAGAACTCCTTCCATTTATGCATTGATATTTCACAATGAATATGAATGACGAATATTCCGACAACGATGAAATTGAATTCGACGGAGAGCAAAGAAAAAATATTGCGTCAACAGTTTGCAGTTCATTAATACCTGATCACAACAGTATGTCTGCTTTATTCAACATTATTATCGAATAACCATGTTGGAGCACGAAGAATTTTGTACGAGCTGTTTATTCGACATCGTGGCATCCAGATACCAATATTGATAGTTTCCATCTATCTGTACATATAACTGAGTACCCCGTACGTTTGATAGAACATAGACTGGATTGTTATGCATGCAGTGTTCCATTATACACCTACACTCTGACGAGATTTTGTCTTCTGTGTAATAGCTAGAAGATTTTGATGTGTTTGCCATGTTTTCGTATGATTCACTGTATATATGTGTATTCTAATTATTTCGCTTCATATGTGTGTATTGGAAAAAAATATTTGAATCGTTTTTCCTATTTCAATGGTGTAAATCGATTTTCCACAATCTAGAATGAAAATGTATCCTCGAATATATTTTTTGAATCATATACCTATAGTAGACTTTCATCAGCATAGTCCTTGTCCGATACGGACCTGTTCTTTTATAAAATCAATATTTGAATCCAGCAGGGCGTAAACTAATGCCCTCTTTCATGGAATATCATAATTTCCATATTTTTCGTACAGTTTTCTCTATCACACCATTTGCTTGCCTCGCAAAAATCAATACTTTTGTTAGAGCAGTAAGATCATTAAAAATTCACCCCTTCTAGTTTGTTGCGCATGGCTGAGTACTGACTCTACTCAGTAGGGTTCTGTAGATGGTCAACTTGAACCGTTTCGTGTACGTGTAATCTGTTTTTCAAATTCTCATATATTTGAAAAATGTTTTATGATGTTATTGAAATAATGTGTACAGTTTGGTTTTCTTGTGTGTGTATGTGATTTCGGAGTGCATGGCCAAAGTGATGGCTAAAGTGATGATGTAATTTTATTCAATACTCATGAGACATCATATGCCCTCTATAACTGCTTTCATAATTCATATATGTTGAGCATAGTTCAACCCAATATGAACTAGTCTGATGAAAGTTGCTTCTATGACTGAACAAGACAATATTTTTTGTCGAAAAAAATATTCCACACCTTAGTGAAAAAATACAAATTGGGATAGCTCACAATGAGATCCATCGTTCTACCTCTTCTGTTCACTAATTTCTTCAGGGGTTTATTATCCGTTTCATTGTTTATGACTGAAATATGTCTTATCTTAGTAAGAAACCTGATCGCCCTCTGTATTGTATAATTTTTCAATCACCCTGTATACGCTCTCAGTTTGGTTGAAGATGTCGCCTGTAATAAAATAAATTTGAGCTAGTCTGATGGAAGGAATAATTCATATGATATTCGCGAAATATGCTCAATTAAATTTTTCAGGGTGTATTATTCGTTTCATTGTTTATGACTGATATCTGTCTTATATAATTTTTCAATCACCCTCTATACACTCTGTATAATCTCAATTATTTCAAAGTTTTGCGACATATGCTGGCTAATGAGAGAATATTAAATTGGCTTAATGAATGCGTATGCATTTATATTGAAGATTGAAACCCTAATTTTGCAAATTAATGAACGCTCGAATTAAATTCACCCTGCATATGTTGGTCACGATACCCTGTGATAAATTCACTTGTGGAAACTAAACTAACTCTGCTGATACGACTGAGATAACACGACTGATCTACCAATCGAGATGGATGCTGAACTGAATCACACAATCGAGAGGTTAGAACAGCTGTCGTTGACAGATAATTCTGTCGCTGTAAGTATTGATATATTATAAAAGTGTCGAAATATCGTTTTGACAGTATAGTATAGAGATCACGGTGAAGTAGGTGACTGTTCCATCAACACTTTCATCAACTCTTCTAACTTACCATCTGGATCTACTATTCGACTTATTTCCGTTTTAGAAATCATCGCCCACTGTAACCAAAGCATATTACGTTCAGGGCTCGTTTGATAGAATTCGATATCGCTATGTCCCCACGGTAGAGTTTTGACAGTATTCGGTGTAATGAATTGTTTATCGTCATGATAGGAAGGGCGACTTTATTTTTCATTTCAGTATAAATATCGTGGCGATCGCTGCGAAAACAATTCATTTTTCTGAATATCAAACCACCTTTTTCCACGATGTTCTTATTATCGCAGACCTTTAATTGGTCCCTAACGACTGCTTCAGAAACATCCTTTGCTTTTTTCAGTTCTTCACCCAATGATATTTACATGATATGCTTTGGGACCGGTCCCGTAAAAACTAACAATATGGTCGTTTGGGAATTCATCTTTCATATCGACCACTACCGATTTTGTGATTGGAATATCGAAATCGTTATCTGCTGGATAATTAGATGTATCGAAATAACTTATATTCTCCTTCATAAAATTATGAAAGTTATTTGTTTCTATTCTCAATATCAATGAATCTATATCAGCATACAATAGTTACGATAAATCGCCATATTTTTTCTTGATGCAATCATATAAGAAATTATATATAAAACGACTTTTGATACATCTGATATTCTGAAGCCCGAATACAGCGGTTTATCATAATGCACCTCGACTCTTCCCATATGGATCGCGACAAAATTCTTATGAAATACTTTGCAGGATTTATAATTGGGGAGAGCTATCAATGCATTGGCACCTTTCTTCGATTTGATACTCTTCTAATGAGTAACCAATTTGATATCGCTTTTTTTATCAACATTTTCCATATAAATACTTATCTGCTTTACTTTTGCTCTTATTGCGCATTTCTGTATTCAAATCTACATATTTCTTCAACCACTTAGACCATGAACCATTAAACCATTCCGTGTGGCTTGTTTCAGGTTTCTATAGTGCACAATATATTTCATTTTATTCGATAGTTTAGGAATCAGTTTCTTCTGCTTAGATTCTGAACCAGGCGGTGCGATAGATTCCACAAGAAAAGGCAGCTCAGAATGTGCATTGTATAGCTAGTTATATGCCGAACATTCCCACAGATTTGCCGTTCTTACAAAATATGCGGACACAGCTTCGCAGATAAGCAGTATTCCAGGAAAGCTCCGAGAGCAGATCTCACGCACCATTTTTCATCATTCTATTCGTAACTATTGTCAAAGACGGTCAAGCTGTATTTTTGTGATGAAAATAGATCTTTTTAAAAAGACGTTCTTGCTTTCGGAACATCTAACTGGCGCAGTCGGTAGGATTTGTGCAGTACGTTAAAAGAACTTTTTTCGCATCGTGAAGTTTCAACACCTTCAGCACAGATTCGGAACAAAATCCATCGAGGATTATCCCGACCGAGACGAACAGACGACCAACCCCTGAAAAGCTACGTAGAATCAACGAAGAAGGAACTGGAGACTACACGGATTTTTATCATCAAAAACCTGTAAGTGCCAAATATTCTTTTTTGCCATTCCTTTTTCCAACCCGACAAAATAACTACCTTATTTTCTCGTCCTAAGGAGGGAGGAGTTATATGCCGAACATTCCCACAGATTTGCCGTTCTTACGAAATATGCGGACACGCACGCACTCACTCACTCACGCACCATTTTTCATCATTCTATTCGTAACTATTGTCAGAGACGATCAAGCTGTATTTTTGTAATGAAAATAAATCTTTTTAAAAAGACGTGCTCGCTTTCGAAACATCTAACTAGCTCTTGAGGATAATATACATCCACTTCGAGGACATATCCACATGAACTATCATCCGTCACACTCGTTAGTAGATAATCAATAGGGATTATAAGTTATCAATGTCAAATCCTTCGCGAAAACTCATCAAACCCAACATACGCGATCTATGAACTATTTCAAATAATTAAAAAAATCCAACTTTCCCGTGGGTTTTGAACCTGGGACATGTGGCTTGACAAGCCAGCGCGTTACCGCGTGATGGGTCCATCATTCATGATGATATTTGGGGTAGTTAATTAGGTATTCCGGTTTGTGTGTTAACAGATAACAGCCTCCGTTCTATTCGGTCACTGGGCAATTAGTATTCAAAATAGTGTTAGAAACGAATCAAATATTGACTAATCGAATGATCCATCGAGCCGCTGGCGATCAGGCAATGGAACTCATAAATGGGTATTCTACTGTCGACGCTCGCAAATTATATTTCTCGATACTCGAAGATCGTTTTTAAAAAGATTATTCATTGAAAAAATACGAATAATAATATGGTTTTCCAACCTTACAATAAGAATGTTACTATCAGACTGAATCTTCCTCGCATCTCCCAGTGAAACTGGAATAAAGCATCGTCAGCGTTATCTCGGTGTGAAACAGCAAGGTTGCATTTGATAACGACATAATTCCTCCCCTCGAAGATGGAAAACTATTTTTCATCAGGAAAGATGATTTTTCCTTCCAAAGGGATTGTTTTGTCTGATGATCCGGGTTGACTATCTCGTAGATGGCCTGATGGTCTTCTTCTTCTTTCCCATGATAAGTTTTTGAACTTGACTATCAAAAATATACAGAAAAGTACTATAATGATTATATACAGAGGGATTGTCCAGGCATGAACCGTTGTTGTGTGCTTGGTCGCGTCCGGGGTGTAATCCTTTTTGATTCTTCGTGAAGTCCATTTAGTTTGTCGAGAGGGATGTCTTGAAGTTTCAGGGGTTCCATTGACTCGGTTTCCGCATTTTTTGGCAGGGTCAAATCCGGCAGTAGCAAGGGTTGTTGTTGCACTTCGTTTGCCTCGTTCAAGTAGGTATCTGTTGGAGTTCTGAATAGACATCCTGGGGGCAGCGATAGCAGATACGTCCGTGTTAGGGTTGTCATATCAGTGGTTTGACAAACTGTTTGGATTCGGGTTGAATTCTTGAATATTCCGATGTAGTGGGCTTCGGTGACTTGCTCAATTGCTTTGGATTGGAATTCGTGTACATCCGGAAGAGGTGGTTCCAATGTTGAATTTTTGGAATATACAAGCCGACTTGATGGTTCCAAGAAGCAAGTCGTTGGATTGGCAGTAATAGGTTTCATGGAGATTCACACATGGCATAGAGGTATATTGAAAATATATTTCATTCATTTTGATCAGAAGTTGGAATCGAATATAGATGATAGTGGGTATACAATTAGGGAAATACAAGAGGAAACTTAATCACAAATACTATTTTGCTTCCTTTCTGATGGGTGCCTATCTCTAGTATATCATGATATTTATGGGTGTTGATAGAATCTGTACCAGATATTAAATTTTCAGAAATGGATTGAATTACCAAAGTTTCGACTAATACTTCCAATTCATCAATATTGATAATACTTGGAGGAGCTATATTCAATTTTGAGAACGTGATGGCATTTTCTATATCTGACAGTATCTTTGAGATTATGTGTAACGTTGAACTGAGTTGTTCGAAGGCTTCTTTTGTTTCTAAATAGTGACTGAAGTTACATACAAATGTTGACAATTTTGAAGATATCTTATCAATCTGGTATGTCATTACTTTTTCATTTCGTTTTGATAAACTGATTGTTTCATTGAATATTTCTATGATATGTTTGGATAGTGAAATTTGATCGTTTATTTTTGTGATGACGTTAGCTTGATTTACTTGTAGCTCGGAAATAGCTCTTTCGTATTTTTCTGCATCTGTAGAATCTAAATTTCCAGTTATGCTCTTGAGTACGGTTCCCAGACCGTTTATCAAACCTCTTCTTGAACGTCTTCCAGGAGTAATTGAATTATATTATGTCATGGATAATTGTAGCTGAATATTTATTGATTGGTTTATTGCTGATGATTCGATGAAGTAAGGATTCGATAGTCCGTTGCTGAGGGCATCGATGAGTTGTGTATATTGATTGGAAATAGTCTGTGATTCGTCATGTATTGGTTTCAAGTCAAAGTAGTGGATGAAGGTATGGTATTTTTCTCTAACTCTAGTTGTCCTAACCCAAAGGGTAGTATGCCGGGATTTTTATTCAGGGGGAGTATTTGAACTTCCTGGGTCAGGGTCGTCGACAGGACGGATCTGAAACAATGGACGTTTTATTTGATTTGTGTATCCTTTTGTTGTCAGAAGTTTCAATTTTGTTATTTTCGTCTGAGGTTATTCTAACTATTTTGAACCTAGACATACTTTTGTTGCGAGGGCTAGTTTCCTTATTGGCATGTATCACCTGAATGGTATGTTATGGGTTTTTCGCGATTTTCGTTTCTTTTGCCAATATTTTTCTCCTTTTACATTTCTCTCGTTTTTTCTTCATGATTGGAAACATATGCACTCTGAATGCGATATTCTAAATCGATATTGAATGGATCTGAATTGGAAATATGACCTGTGATAACATCGATTGGTTTCATCTTCGTGGCTTAATGAATTCAGTGATTATATCCTAAAATGGCATATGTCATCAATTTTATAACGTCTTGTTCATTGCTTGAGGAGCTTTGAAGTAGTCTCACATGTTCTGCCATAGTTGAATGTAAACGTTCTATTATAGAATTAGATTCGTGATGATCAGGAGTTCCAAAATGTACCTCAATTTTATGAAGACTTGTTAGCTCTTGAAGTGTTTCGTTTTTAAAAAATTCTGAACCGCTATCTGAAATTATAGATTTTGGAATTCCATGATGACCGAAGAATGTAATTAGTTCATTAACTATTTCGATTCCACTTTTGTGAGAGAGTGGGCACACTTGAGCGTATTTCGAAAATGCATCTACCACGGTTAAAAATTTTTGATTACGGATTTGGTGAATATCAATGTGAACAAGTTCGAAAGGTCGACTGGCTGTTGGTGTAATTGAAAATTGTTGTTTGGGTGGATTTCTATCGTATTTATTAATGTGGCATATTTCGCAGTTATTCATTTGGTTATAGTTATAGATATCGGGTATCGATTCCTAACTTTAGGCCAATAATAGTTTTCTCTAATTCGTTTTTCTGTTTCTACAATACCGCGGTAGTTGGTTTTACCTTCGTGGTATTGCTCCACATTTTGTTTTTGGTCTTCTACTTTAATGACGTCTTTTAGGATTCTTGTACAGCGGATGGATTTGTAGGAAGAGGCTTCAAAAGTTTCCTGAACGATTTGACAAAATTGGGGAACAATTGATTCATCTTCAAAATACAGGGCATGTTTGAATTTCGGATCTAAATAGACTTTGACGAAATTTTTTATATTTTCTTCAAGATTGCCAAGACCTAGTTGGGCAATGATTCGTTTCTTCGTAGGAAAGATTTGTTTCGTCTTAAGTGAAGCTGGTGAATGGAACACGGTGGTAAATTTAACTTGGTTGTCGAAGTTATTCAGGGAATACTCTGATATAGGTATCGTCAGGACAGGATTTTCATTACTTGTGTGGACTGTGTTTGTATTGTCGGATCTTGGATGTCGGGTGTTTCGTTAACTTGGACAAGAATTGTTTCTATTTCTTCGTCTCTTGGATTCGGATCTCTATTTCTACTACAAAGGTCAATGTAATCTTGGAGTTCTTCGTCGACGGTGTCGATTGTTTCGTTAGCGTGAATCTCAACTCGCGATAGGGCGTCGGCGTTAGTATTTAATTTTCCACGTTTGTAGATAACCTCGTAGTCAAATTCTTTAAGTCTGAGTCTCCATCTTACCAAACGAGAATTCGGCTCCTTCAGGGACATGACCCACTGAAGAGGTTTGTGATCGGTGACAATTTTGAATTTGCGGCCGAATAGGTAAGGTCGGAAATATTTCGTCGCCCAGACTATAGATAATATTTCCTTCTCTATAGTCGATTTGTTTTGCTCTGAAGCATTCAAAGTCCGCGAAGCGGAAGCTACGGGTTTGTCAGACCCGATAGGTACTTGTGAAAGGATCAAACAAAGGGCAAAGTTGCTTGCATCTGTTGTTAAAATGAACTCTTTTTCGAAGTCAGGATATATCAAAATGGGTTCGTTTGTGAGGAGTGTCTTGCAGTGTTTGAAACAGGTGATAAAGTTGGAATCATGTACAATTTTGGCATTCTTCTTCAGACAAAGGGTCATGGGCTTAGTCAGTTTGGCAAAGTCTTTGATGAAACGTCTGTAATAGCCTAGGAGTCCTAAGAGACCTTTGATTTGTTTAGTCGTTTGGGAAATTGGAAATTTCTGAATGGCCAGAATTTTATCGGGGTTAGGTTTGATACCTTCTGTTGTTATGATGTGTCCAAGGTAGGCCGTTTCGCGGTTTCAGGAATTCCGATTTGTCCATTTGAATTTTGAAATTTGCTTCTCTCAATTTTTCGAAGATTTCATTTAGGCTATCAAAATATGTTCTTGTAGGGACGTAGAGTGAATGAGGATATCGTCAAGGTAAATTAGGCAAATTTTGTTGATGTATTCCTTTAGTATATTGTCTAAACAACGTTGAAACGTAGAGGGAGAATTTTTCAAGCCAAACGGCATGCTCAAAAATTCATAGTGTCCTCCTTCTACATTGAAACCTGTTTTTTCAATATCTGTTGGGATCATCTGAATTTGGTGAAACCCAGACGCTAAATCTAAGGTGGTGAAATACTGACAACGGCCAATTTCATCGAGAACATCTGTGATGTTTGGGATAGGATATCGATCGTCTATGGTCTTTTCATTCAACTTCCGAAAGTCGATCACTATCTTCCATTTCTTTTTGCTCGAAGCATCCGCCTTCTTCAAATTGGAGAAAACCACGGTGACTTACTAGGACGTATGATATTCTGTTCCAACATTTTGTTAATTTGGGAATTGACTTCCTGCTTATGGATATCGATAAGATTTTGTATACACCGGGAAATCATCTTTTGTTTTTATAACGTGTTTCACCTGAGTTGTAGCAGTTAATGGCTCACCCTCTATATAAAATATGTCAGAATATTTCTTGCATGAATTCAAAACACTATTTCTTTCTTCATCATTCAAATGATTAGTTCTGATTGAGTCTGTGATATTTGATTTATCAATTTTGTGCAAACTGACAGTATGAAAAATTTCGAAGTGTTCGTGAATATCGTTTTCATTTATGCTTGGAAATTCTTCGAGATGATATGTCTCGTTGTTTTGCAACGGTTATGGTTTTAATCGGTTGGTTTTAATCGGACATTGCTAGCTTGATATCGTTATCTGTTGGATTATGAATTTCATCAAACGCCAAGTTATCTCTAACACATGTTAACGTTTCTGATGAAAATTGTGGAATTTGGTGTGTTGATTTTACTATTGATCAAGTCTAAATTAGATTGCAATAACTTTGTCTATCCATCAAAAACATTATGCAATTCATACAGAAAAAACTTGATTCTCTTGTTCGTTTTGAATTCATCAAAAGCAGTGATATTCATTGCAAGTTCATGTTGTGGAGTATTGGAACATGTAGAAACCGAGAAAGGCTCTTCGAATATGTAATCTGAAAAATTCTTTTTTGCTATATTTGGATCTGAGAACGACCGGATGATCGGTAACTTGTGTAAAATTTTCCGATCCTCCCTGATTTTCCTGCAAGTTCTCAAAATCATAACCTACAGCACCTTCTTCGGAATTATCGAAGGATTCTGAATTATCTTCAACGTATTCGATTTCAGGACGAGGATTTTGTTCGGTATTGAATAATTCTTGCGAAGAAAAGTTCCGGGGCTGGTTATTATTTTGGAAATTATTCTGACATTGTTGAGGGGGTCGTAATGAATCGTGTGATACACCACTTATAGGAGTTGGAAGGGAATTATCGATTGGTCTATTCGGAGGATCTCTCCACGCATTTTGCGAACGACTAAATACCTGGCTATTCGTGAAAAACTTTTGAAGTGGGCGATTGGTTGATTGAATAGGTATGGGTGCACTTGAAAAGCTGGGACGTTGATTTTGATTGGAATTTTGGTTGACATTCTGATTGAAATGTGGTCGAAAGTTTGGATTGAAATTGTTCTGTCTCGGATAGTTTTGATATACGGGACGTTGCATGGTTTTTGGACGAGGTGGATTATTTTGATATTTCACAATGGAATTTCGTGGGTTCTGCAAATTGGAGATATTTATTTCGTCATTGAGTATTGTCAGAGCTTGAGACAGGGTTATGGGATTCCTAGCCGTAACTCTGGCACTGAGGGGGTCCCTCAAGCCAGTGAGAAATACTCTTAGTGTTTGATCTATGAAAAGATTCTGGTGACTTATTTTCTCAATTTCGGTTGGTGTATGTAAATCAATATGGTTACAAATTGTGTACAACATATGTATATACTGTGAATAAAATTGTTGTGGGCTGTCTTGATCTTGTCTCAATGACTGGCTGGCTGGATGGCTCCTTCGAGGCTACTTCTTCTTCTTAACTATGAACCACTGGATCCTGTATTAAGTGTTGTTATGACGATTCCATTTCTCGTTTCAATAGTTATGAAGGTGAAAATTGTATGGAATGGTTTTCGAGTGGGATAGAAAATATTGCCTAATTCGTAGAGAACAAAATAACCAATATTGTACAGATGATAGAAAAACCCAGAGAAACGACAAATTTTGGAACTTGTCACATATGTGAAAAGATTTCCGAATCAAATGACGTCGTTGTAAGAGATCATGATCATTTCACGAGGCAATTTCGTGGTTTTGCACATCAGAAGTGTAATTTGATTTTCAAAAAATTGTTTGTCGTGCCAGTCATCTGTCATGATATGTTGAATTACGATGCACACTTTATAATGAAAGATTTAGCTAAACGATGTTCTTTGAGCGTGCTTCCATTGAATAAAGAAAAATACATTTCTTTCACGCTCAATGGAAGTGGAAGTAAAATAAAATTTAGATTTATTGATTCTTTTAGATTCATGGTTGCGGGTCTTAGTGAACTCGTATCCACCTTATGTATGGATAATCTTCAAAATTTGAAGCGAGAGTTCAAAGATATGGATGATAAAACATTCAAACTGTTGACTAGAAAAGGGGTATTTCCCTATGATTATTTGGATAATGTTGAAAAATTAAATGATAATCAACTTCCACCGATCGAAAAATTCTATAACAAATTGAATGATGAAGAATTGTCCGCCGAAGATTACCTTCATGCACAAAATGTATGGCGAGCTGGATGATAATCAACTTCCACCGATTGAAAAATTCTTTAACGAATTGAATGATGAAGAATTGTCCACCGCAGATTATCTCCATGTAGAGTATAGTGATTTGTGTATGAAAACTGATACTATGCTACTTCCAGATGTCATGGAAAATTTCAGGGAAACCGCTTCAATTAGTTGTGGTTCAGATCCCGCTTGATATTATACAATGCCGGGCTATACATAGGATGCTATGGTGAAATATACGAAATGTAAATCACAAATTCTGAAGGATGTTGGTATGATATTATTTATAGAAAAGGCAATCAGAGGTGGCATTTAGGTTTGTAGCAACCGATTTTCAGAGGCTTACAACAAATACACGCCCAACTATGATCCTTCGAAACCTACAAAAAACACTCTAGTATCTCGATGTGAACAATTTATTTGGTTGGGCTATGTCTCAACCATTACCTTCTGGAGACTCCAAATGGGTCGATAAGAATATTGATGTAACAATGATTCCTGATGATTCATCGGTGGGATACATTTCACAAGTTGACTTGAAGTATCCCAAGAGATAACATGATTTACACAAAGACTTTCCATTTTGTGCAGATCATTACGTTCCTCCAACATCAAAATTGTCAAAATTGATAGAAAGCTGAATTGATTTTCAATAAACCCCTTCAAATTGGTATGGCCATTTTAGATATTTCCAAACTTTGTATGTATCATTTTCATTATGATTTTATGTTTCCCACAGTCGGATCGGACAGTTGCAAGTTAATGTACACTGAAACCGATAGTTTCTTTCACGAATCGACTTGTTCACATGTTTATAAAGATGTAATCAAGAAACATATCAATGGATTCGATACCTCTGATCACAAGCAAAATAATGAGTACAATATTTCATTGGTGGATGAAAAAGTACCAGGATTGATGAAAGATGAGACAAATGGAAGAATTATGGGCTTGACCGCTGAAACCCCTTTGATCGTGTTGTTGCTCTCTTCTTTTTTAAACCGTATGCCGTATAAGGTCTCAGATGGTATCCTTTCCCAGATTTTTGCTGCTCGAGAGCCAGGTTATGTCTCTTCTGTTCGGCCAATTGTTCACTATTGGTTTTGGCATCGTTAGCAATGCCCGCACCGCCAATTGCCACTGCCTCGAGGGCCCCCAATAATGGCATTAAAAATGGCAAGAATCCTCCTTTCTTAGGGGCACGAATGATTCGTTTTCTCCGAGCCGCCGCCGCCCCCGCCGCCGCCGCTATTACTTTTTTCTTCTTCAGACCCATTCCAAGTTCACGTTTTCCCTTCATTGCAGTCGTAACGAACCAAGCAGCTGCTTTCTCTCCTAATTTCTGTATGGGGACGGATCAAAAATTTCCCCATGGTAAATCCTGCCTGTCGTAAGAGGCGACTAAATGGATACCCGTTGGGTATCCATTTAGTCGCCATAATTTTAATGCCATAGGTGGAAGATGACGGTTCCCATCATCGCCCGGTGCGACACCACCACATCGACAGAGGTGCTGCGAAATGGGTAATTCCCATGTTTCAGTATTTGGTCGATGCTTCCGGTCATACCCTATCTCCTTCTTCCAAACCCAAACCGCCCATTTCAGCTCAAGAAAAATCTAGATGATGAATTCTTCTAGAGTAAAATACTCCGGAAGTAAAATACCTCTCCATTCAGATTTCCGGGCGAGAGGTGCTCGAGGGGGTTCACCATCGAAACATGTGAATTTGAAAATAGACCTTTGTAACATCCGAGGTCTGAACAAGAATATAAACGATGTTCATTACCATCTACAGGCTGAGAAACCAGATATACTGGCTTTAACTGAGACGCAGGTCAATTCATCAACTAATACGACCTATATGCTCTGCCCTGGATATGAGCTCCATACCCGTTTCAGATTCAGAGGAGGTTTATGTCTCTTTTCCAGAAATGATCTCTCATGCCATCGTGAGGAGGAACTGGAACCAAAAGAATTCTATGTAATGTGGCTCAAGATCGATAACCACAAACAGACAAAGTTCATCTGCTGCCTTTATCTATCACCAAACGAACCAACTCCTGGTGACCTCTTCGAATTCCTTTCTCTGAAACTCGATTTCATCCAACAGAATCACCCAGCAGCTGAAATCATCATCATGGGGGATTTCAATGTCCACAACTCCACCTGGCTCGAATTCTCGAATGAAACAGATGACGCAGGACGTCTGGCCGAGGCTTTCGCTATCACCTATGGTCTTGAGCACCTGATAAATGAACCTACTCGGATCCCTGATATCAGCAATCATTATGCCAATACGCTCGAACTGTTCCTCACTAACAATCCGGAACCGTATGAAGTGAAAGTCCGTGCACCACTAGGAAACTCAGACCACACACTCATCTCCACGATATGTCCCTACATCACTCCGCGAACCAGTCCAACACCCCCACGCACTTTTTGGCATTACAATTCAGCCGACTGGGATGGCCTTCGCATGTTTTTTTGTGAGTTTCCTTGGAGGAGCATGTGTTTTGAATCGGGAGATCCTACGCAATGTGCTGAAGAGATTTCGGAGATCGTCATGCTGGGAATGGAAACTTACATACCACATAGCACCAAATCACGAACCACTGGTGAACCGTGGTTTAATAGAACCTGTACAAACAGCACCTACCCAGTAACTGTTTGATATCAGAAAGGACAATATGGAGATTTATATAACTTTTCAATGATATATAAGAAATTTGACAAATTCAAAAGGTAATGTTTGACGTAACTAACTTAATCATATGTGTCATTTGCTTCATCATTTGTTCATCAGTATACTAGACAATTCAAAGTAGTAACAAAACCCAAAAGCTTATGTTCAGTTGTAACATCCTCCCACCATATGTGTCTCTTTATGAAATTCGACTCATTATTATAAAATAAGCTCTGCAGGAGGTTTGCTTATCCTTCCATAACGAGTGGTAACGTTAGGTTCCTTGTTATCACTTGATTCCATCGTATTTCCATCCATTTCAGAAACATTCTTAGCCTTCTTTCTGCTCACATTGCTTCTCAACTCCAGGACTTCTTGTTCTGAATGAACTTCCAACGGAAACAACCTCTGAACTGGTCTTATCAGGTGCCCAAAACTAGTTCTCAAACGAACCAAACGTATTTTACCATCTTCACTTGGGAAAACTTCTTCAACTAATGCTGAAGGCCAGTCGAAATGCTTTGATGTATCATTGCCAATCAAAACAACATCTCCAACTTTAACTTCAATCGATTTACCTTTCTTAGGACGCATTATCAACTGGCTCAGATATTCGCTCCTAAATCGCTTCTTCAGGTCTTCTTTCAATTTGTTTCTATACCATAAATGCCTGTTCGAAGAGTCAGCATCAATTTTAGCGATATCGGGAACCCTAATCTGTTTTATTTCTTGCAGAAACATCGATGGAGTTAAATGAAATAAACCTTGACAGTCTTCTGACACATAGGTGAGCGGTCGAGAATTCATCACGGCTTCGCATTCACATAAAACTGTTGATAACTCTTCATATGACAAAGACTCTTCCCAGAGTCTTCCTTAGGAGTTGTTTCAACAGACGAATCAATCGTTCCCACCAACCGCCCACCAAGCAGCAGTCGGAGGGTTAAATTTCCATGAAATCCTTTCCACGACGCCATACTGACATATTTTGTCCCAATCGATTCTTGCAAATGAATTTTCCGCTCCAACGAAATTCTTGCCATTGTCACTGTAGACTACGGATGGCCTCCCTCTTCTGCTTATGAATTTACGGAATCCTTGTAGAAAACTGTCTGTAGATAAACTCGAAACTACTTCCAAATGCACTGCTCTATACACTGCACAAGTGAAGATGACAACCCACTCTTTTTCATTATTTCGTACGAAAAGCGGACCTGCCAAGTCGACTCCAATTATTTCGAAAACAGCCGCGTCTCTGATTTGGTCCTCAGGTAAATTAACTGGTGGTGTATTCAGGTTTTTCGCATGGTTCCTACGGCATATGACACATTTGGAAATGACAGATTTTATGGATTTTCGTCCACGTATGATCCAAAATTTCTCTCGCATCATACACAATAAACCTTAAGTGCCAGCATGACAGTTTTCAACATGACAGTCATAAATCATTCTGGCAACGACAGGGTGATCTGATGGTAGAATGATAGGTTTTCGGAAATTTTGGGAATTATTTCGTTCAACAATCTTTGTTTTCAGTCTCATAATACCATCTTCGTCTTCATAGAGTTGTAATGAAGTGAGATTTTCGTCATGAATGCTCTTCTAATGACAATATCGTACTTTTGTTCTTCTTCATTCTGCGATAATTGTAACAGAATCTCAGCCATCCAACAAGGTTCAATATTTGTCTATATTTCGAAAAATAACGATATTACCAAGTTTTATCTTCTTGGGTATTCAAAAAAGACGAGATAACAGATTTCTTCCTCTCTTCGTTAACAGAATCCTCATTCACTTCATAATTCTGGGAAGTCCATTCATTCCTTGGTTCGTAAAGCCAAAACGGCCCCTTCCACCATCTGGACTCCAACAATTTCTTTGGAGAACAATCTCGTGAAGGCAAGTCTGCAGGATTAATCTTCCTGGGTACTAAAAACCAATTATCAATGTTTGTGAGAGTTCTAATTTCTTTGACTCGATTCCAAACAAAAGTTTTCCATTGATCTTCTCGGCGTATCCAGGATAGAACTGTACTCGAATCAGTCCAACAAAATACGGGCATGTCTTTGTTATCGAGGACTTCCAAAACAGACACTATCAACCTTGCTCCAATGTTCGCAGCCAATAATTCCAATCGTCGTATCGATAACTTCTTCACGGGTGAAACTCTAGACTTTGATTGAACGAGCTGTACCTGTGTTAACCCTTCGGACTCCGATCTCAGAAAAACTGCTGCCGCATAAGCATCTTTACTTGCATCCGAAAACATGTGTAAACTCCAAAAATCATATCTTGACATATTTGACAAACGTCTGGAAATCTTCAAATTTACTAGAATACTCAAATCCTTGAGCCACGCTAGAAATGTACGCTTGATTTCTTCTGGCACTTCTACATCCCATCCAATTTTCAAAATCCACATTTCTTGTAGCATGATTTTCGGAAATAATGAAACAGGGCAAGAGAATCCAATGGGATCGAAAATCTTGTTTGCTACAGATAGGATCAATCGCTTTGTAATTTCATCCAGAGAAACATCTCGGAACCAATCGAAACAAAGCTCTAGAGAGTCTTGTAGTCGATTCCTCTTCAGCCCCAGAAGATGTGATACGAATGTATCATCAGAGTCTCTTCTATCTGATATCGTCCACTCCCATCCACGCAAGTCAAATTTCCCTTCACTCATTACATCTCATGAATATTTGGAGTTCCTCTTCAGTTTCGAGACTAACAACACAGATGTCTATGTAAAAACTTCGAAATAACTGTCTTGGAGTATGGAGAATTTTCTGATTGAGCATCATTCAGGGCTCTAGTCAGATGATTTTGGATCACTGCTCCGAGGTGAAAAGGACTACAGGTCACACCGAACACAACTCTGGTATGTCTATAGTATATGAGCTGGCCATGCTCATCATACCACAGAAATCGTAGGAAATCTCTATCGGCTTTACTAACACCAATTTGAAGGAATGCTTTCTTGATGTCTGCTGTCACTCCAATTTTATATAACCTGAATCGAATCAAGATTGAAGGAATGAGCTCTATCGAGTTGATTCCTTTTTCTAAACATTGATTCAAAGACGGGTGATTCTTGGTTCTGGCTGAAGCATCGAAAACAGGTCGGAGTTTTGTAGTGGAGCTAGTCAATTTCAGAACGTGTCGATGTGGCAAGTAATAACCTCCATTACCAACCTCATTCCCAGGAATATCTTCAATAACGCCATCAGTCAACCATTCAGAGAAAACTTTGTTATACTTCGCATAATATCCATCATTTTTAAATTTCCACATCAAATTATCCAGTCTCCTTTTAGCTATATCAAAATTAGTTGGTAGAGGTGGGTGACCCTCGATCCATGGTAGCGCTACTTCATATCTCCCTTCAAGATTCATCGATATTGTTTTCTCGAAGTGGTTGATTACCGAAACCTCAACTTCTCTTCTCGAGTTCTTTCCAATTGAATCTGATATCCCGAGTACATCAAGTCTCCATAAATCGGATATATCGTGTGATCTGCATAATAAAGAAGTCACTGTCATAGAAGTAGAATTGGAATTATTCGAACATGGAACTTGGACCTTTCCCATGAGAGTCCATCCGAGAAGTGTCTCCATTGCAACTAAACCGCAGTTCAAACGATAATTTCTACCAGTGAACAGTTTTCCGGCCACATCAGCGCCAATAAGTACTTCCACTGGAACATCTTTCATGTCTGAGATATTCACATTCAGTTCTAGCAGCTCATGCATCCATGTTCCGTCTTTGACAGAAATAACGTTGTTACAAATTACTGACTGGTCAAGTGCTTGGAAATTACATGCGTATTCTCGATTCAGATTTCGCAAACTGATCTTGTAACAATTGTGCTTCACAACTTCTGACTGAAAACCTCCAAGAAGCGCATGAACTATGCTTTCTTCAGTAATCTTTTTGTATCCCATTTCAGCTGCGGAGAACGTACTTATATAGGATCGTTGACTGCCAGTATCTATCATAGCTCTCACTTGACGAGAACAACCATCATTATACAGTTCGACGAGAAGGGTCTGGAGGAAAACTTCATCATGAGTTTGATTTTATAGATTCTCGACAACTGGATTTTCTTTGACAGACAATCTTTTCTCAGGAGAAATGAAATCTTTTCCGGGACACAGCACTGTAGCATGTCGTTTCTTACAATCGGAACATTCGATTCTGACTCTACATCTTCGAGCAATATGTCCGAATTTCATACAGATATGACAGCATCCTTCATCTGACAGAATTTTCCTAATTTCTGGTAGTTTCATTTCACCAGTCTTACTGCATTCATCGTTCGGGTGATTTCCTCTAGAGAAAACACATTTTACAGATTGCTGCTTATGATTAAATAATGATGAGGCTGTAGCAATGGATTCTTCTTTCACTATATCCTTCTTTCTGGGTTTATTATCAAATCCAGATACTGCTAGAGAAATGCTCTCCTCATTCTCCACTTCCCTTCTCAGAAACTCCATCAACTTCTTCAGTCTACAATAATTGGAGCTCGATTCAGATGTAGTTGGGTTAACATTTGAGGCTTCATTAGAATAATCATTTGCACTTCTTTGCCAAACTCTAAGGACATCTTCGGGTAAACAGGATCCAACTAATGGAAACAATATTGCTGCATATTTTTCAGAGGTAACGCCAAGTGTTATCAGAGCTCGTAGTTGTGACTCAACTCTATCAAAAAGGGTACTCAGGCAGATTTTTGTGTTCAAATTGTTTAATACCAACTTTAAGAGCTCTCGAACGTAAAGCTCCACCAGGAGTTCATCTTTGCCGAAATCTTTTCCTCTAGAGAAAACACATTTTACAGATTGCTGCTTATGATTTAATAATGATGAGGCTGTAGCAATAGATTCTTCTTTCACTATATCCTTCTTTCTGGGTTTATTATCAAATCCAGATACTGCTAGAGAAATCCTCTCCTCATTCTCCACTTCCCTTCTCAGAAACTCCATCAACTTCTTCAGTCTACAATAATTAGAGCTCGATTCAGATGTAGTTGGGTTAACATTTGAGGCTTCATAAGAATAATCATTTGCACTTCTTTGCCAAACTCTAAGGACATCTTCGGGTAAACAGGATCCAACTAATGGAAACAACATTGCTGTATATTTTTCAGAGGTAACGCCAAGTGTTTTCAGAGCTCGTATTTGTGACTCAACTCTATCAAAAAGGGTACTCAGGCAGATTTTTGTGTTCAAATTGTTTAATACCAACTTTAAGAGCTCTCGAACGTAAAGCTCCACCAGGAGTTCATCTTTGCCGAAATCTTTTCCTCTAGAGAAAACACATTTTACAGATTGCTGCTTATGATTTAATAATGATGAGGCTGTAGCAATAGATTCTTCTTTCACTATATCCTTCTTTCTGGGTTTATTATCAAATCCAGATACTGCTAGAGAAATCCCCTCCTCATTCTCCACTTCCCTTCTCAGAAACTCCATCAACTTCTTCAGTCTACAATAATTAGAGCTCGATTCAGATGTAGTTGGGTTAACATTTGAGGCTTCATAAGAATAATCATTTGCACTTCTTTGCCAAACTCTAAGGACATCTTCGGGTAAACAGGATCCAACTAATGGAAACAACATTGCTGTATATTTTTCAGAGGTAACGCCAAGTGTTTTCAGAGCTCGTATTTGTGACTCAACTCTATCAAAAAGGGTACTCAGGCAGATTTTTGTGTTCAAATTGTTTAATACCAACTTTAAGAGCTCTCGAACGTAAAACTCCACCAGGAGTTCATCTTTGCCGAAACGGGACTTCAAACTATCGATAACCTTGGGGTAGTTCTCTCCACTGGGAGGATAACTCTTCACCAACTGGTGAGCACGAGATTTAGGTATGGTGGTTTGTATCAAATACTGGAATTTATCCTCATTTTCCAAGCTTTCGTCGTCATTGATTCTCTGGAATTGGCTCCAAAAAAGCAGCCAGTCCTTGATATTGTCACGAGTGGGTTTTCACCCCTACAATCGCAACTCGAACTTACTTGCTTGCAAGAGGTTTTATGGAAATTATAATTAAAGAATTTATTTCCACTTAACAAATTCATTCATCTTGAATAAAGACAATTCGGGCATGAAATAAATTTACCAATTTTCTAGCAAGATACACCCAACTCAAATCAAAACAAAACAAGAGAACTAAAACTATTAATATTGAAAAAGGGTACTTACAGAAAGGCTCGCTTTTCGTTGGAAGATTGGAACTGCCACTCGCGAAGTTTAGACATGATGCAAAATGTTTAAGATTTACTATTTGTTTGCAAATTTGAAAAACTATACTTTACGGTCCACTGTCCGAACCACAACTGCCGGTTTTTTCTCTAATACGTTTTCATGTCCGTTTTGGTAGTGGTAATTGATTCAGCATAAGAACTAGTGTATTCACCTCGAATAAAAAAATCCAAAACCAGCAGTTTCTGCCCGCCAGCGACTTTACTTGAATAATAATAAAATTGAAATCCAAACTATAATTTCCTTTGAATATCGTAATTCTCTACTGATATCCTGTGAGCCAAATAATTCTACGAATATGATCTAGACTAGGTTATTGTACTGTTCTTAAATGAAATGAGAATTTCAAATATTCACAATGTGTATTCACAATATTATTATAATCTCGATTCATTCTTGACAATATCTCCGCCGAATTTGGTGAATTCTATTTTAGGGAGCTTCAGAGCTGATCTCAAATGACTGGAATGGCTCGAAACAATTGGAGCAGAACCGGGTTTATCGAATGTACAGTCCTTACTCATACGATGTTCTACTCTGAACTTCAAGGTACTGTACTTGCTCGTTAATTCATCAACTTTTTCAATTTCAAGGTCGATGTTTCCTTCGCTGAAATCTCCGTCTAACATGAAGTCGAGAATTTGTTTATCAATATCTTTAATCGCCTTCATCTTCTGATCAAGAAGACAAAAATTCCCTTGTATCAAACTCAAATCGGGATCTGGTGTTTGAAGTACCTTAATAACATCATCATAAACTCGTTCGAACGATACACTATGAATTTCTCGAAGTCTCTGCATCTTCTCCATTTCTTCACGGATGTCCTGTCACGGTCGCCACAAAATGTACAAACAGCACCTACCCAGTAACTATTTCATATCAGAAAAGACAATATGGAGATTTATATAAATTTTCAATGATATATAAGAAACTTGACAAATTCAAAAGATAATCTTTGACGTGACTAACTCAATCATATATTTCATTTGCTTCATCATTTGTTCATTAGAATACTAGACAACTTGAAGTAATAACAAAACCCAAAAGCTTTTGTTCAGGTGTAACAGAACCTGTTCTAGGGTCGTCGCTCTGAAGCAAGCAGCATACCGTCGTTGGCGCAGAAACCCAAACCCGCAAACTAGAGCTGAATATGTTGAAGCTAGGAATACATGCAATCGAACAATAGATGAGTCTAAGGAGGCATACAACACGAAGATAAGATCAAAGCTCATAGAGTGTCCAAATAGTTCCCGTTCATTTTGGACTTTGGCCAAGACAATCGGAAGAAATTTCGCTTCTAGTTCATTTCCTCCCCTCAGGAAGGATGATAATACATTGGCTATAACACCTCATGAAAAAGCCAACACCTTCGCCAAAATGTTTGCTGACAATTCTACCTTGGATCCACGAGGCCAGGAACTTCTCAAAATTGCTACCATCGATAACCGTATGCCAGGAATTGTCTTCCGGCAACGCACAATCAGACACATTCTGCTTAGCTTCAACGATAAGAAGGCTATGGGGCCTGACGGATTACCGCCTATTGTTCTCAAAAAATGTGCCCCAGAACTAACACCAGTTCTTTGCAGGTTGCTCACACTTTCGTACAAACTCGGCGTATTTTCTTCTAACTGGAAGAGAGCTAAGGTCCAACAGATTCCAAAGAAGGACAAGAAAACCCTCCCTAACAACTCTAGACCGATTGCACTACTATCTGTGATCTCTGAAGTAATGTAAAGAACAATCAACATCGAGCTCATCCGATATCTAAAGAGATCAAGAATCGTGGACGACCAGCAATATGGCTTTCGTCACCAGAGGTCAACAGGAGATCTGCTTGCCTATGTGACACATAAGTGGCAGGTGTCAATAGAGAAACATGGGGAGTCTCTGGCTGTAGCCTTGGATATCTCCAAAGCATTTGACCGAGTTTGGCACCAAGGCCTCCGAGCGAAACTTGTCTTTTACTGTGTCTTTTACTATCGAGTTTTCTATCGAGTTTTCTATCACTCTACGTGGTGGTAGACGGGGTCTCGTCTGATACAATTACTATCAATGCTGGTGTTCCACAAGGCTCTGTCTTGGCACCAACTTTGTTCTTGCTCCACATCAATGATTTGTTGAATAACCCAGTTCATGGCTTTGCGGATGATAGTACACTTCATTCTGCCTTTTCCTCTAGAGCCTCTATATCATCCAACGAGGACAGAGGTGCAAGGCGAAGACAGGTCGATGTTTTAAATGAGGATCTGAAAAGAATTCTGAAATGGGGATATGAGAATCTAGTACAGTTCAATGCAACTAAAACTCAAGCTTGTATGTTCACCAAGAAGGCTGATCACACAATGCCCAATTTGATGATGTCGGGTACCACTGTTCCTATGAGGTCGTCAATATCCATGCTAGGTGTCACCACCAACAGTGCTCTCTCAGGGGACGATCATGTGAGGTCCATTGCGAAAACTGCTTCACAAAAACTTGGTTTTCTATTCCGTGCGAAGCGATACTCCACATCCCAGCAACTGCTTATGATCTACAAAGCACAAATTCGACCTGTCCTGGAGTACTGTTCACATGTTTGGAGCTCATCCCCCAAACATACGCTAAAGCTCTTAGATTCAATTCAGAAGAGAGCTATTTGCCTAGTCGATGATACAACACTCACCAAATCATTGACCTCTCTAGATCATCGTAGAAAGGTCGACGATCTATGCCTTTTCTATAGGTACTTTCACGGTCGGTGCTCAACGGAAATATCATCTATTATGCCACCATGCGCGATTCCTAGTAGACAAACCAGACGAACTCAAGCTGGTCACCCCTACACTGTCAGGCTCGAGACCTGTCGAACATCGCTGTACCAAGCATCATTCATCAATAGAACGGCAAAGTTGTGGAAATCTTTGCCTAGTGAAGTCTCACCTGATGCTTACAACCTCCAAACTTTCAAGAAAAATTCCAACACCTTCCTTCTCTCAAAAAATTCCACTGCTGGCTAACACGATGTTCCTCGAACATTATAGGTTTCCCTTTCGTGTTGCCCACAGATAAAAAAAAAAATTAGCGTCTTTCGCTTTCAGTTATTCATATCAGTATTTGAAATGCCTCTGAACCAATTCAATCAACATTTTCTCACTACCCCTCCTCCTCCTTCTGCTTCTCCTACTCCAAAAGATATTATCGCATCAGCAAGACAACTACCCACAAATAGTCTTCCATATTTTATCTGTCAACCTTCCAAATTCCATAGTAAATGTATCTTGACTATTAGGGGCACTAAAAACATGTCTTCTAGTAGAACGGACTACATCTTGGATGATGATAGTACTACTTATACGATTCCTGTTACAGGAAGAATTGAAAGTACTAAATATTTCCCCAATGCATTCAAAATATCCAGAATCGAAAGAATTTTTTACCTAATCCTTTGAAGGAATACATTCTCAACAAAAGGTGGTTATTCAATTTCCCTAGATACCCATGCATCATATCATTTATACATTGAATTTGTGATTTAAGGTCCTTTGGAAAAAGATGAATAATATAATACGTTGAATGATAATTGATGAACATTCGAAAGAAGAAAAATGTTTCATTCATCAGAAAAAACGATCAACATTTTTGAAAACTTTCGTTTCCCAATTCCGAGCACCAAAATGGGCCTACTAACGAAAGAGTTGCCTTCCAAGTATTGAAGCTTAGTAGCTCTATAAATGCAACAAATCCTACCCCGAACTACAGAGTACATTGATACAAGGTTGGTTGATATTATTTTTCTTGCATCATGCCTTTGAATAGATTTAATCAACATTTTCTGCAACCTCATCAAGCAGCTGAAAGAGAGGGAGAAGCTACGTTAGCATCCCCACTACAGCCGCAATTGAATTTCCCGTTTTATGTTTGTGATTCCTTCAATTATCACGTAAAAGTTTTGATCCGTTTGACAGGCACGAACAAGACCAGTTTGGATAAAAAATATTATATATGAGATAATGGCGGTATTGTATTTAAATTCCCCATGTCTGCTAAGATAGAAAGCATAACGCAATATAATGTACAACATGCCGGAGATGGAGAAGTTTTGATGAATAATAGTGCATCTTTGAAATTCCACCAACTAGCAAGCAAGCCCATTGCCAAGGAAAATGAAATGATATTCAAACTAGGAACGGCACCTACGATTTGTATTGGGATATTGCTACAGTGTCCGTTAGTTAGAAATGAGGGAAGCACAAATTGTAGCCGAACTCCATAAACCGGCTCGAATCAATTATTAAAGACGACATGTTATTGTTAAAAATTTACATGACTTACAACAAGCTGATTTGGCAATCATAAATAAATATTTCAAAAAAGAACAAAGGATATAATTACATCCTTGCTATCATAAATGCCTTTTCTGAATACGCTTGGGCCATAGCTATTAAGAAAAAAACTGGGAAAGATATGACCGCTGCTATGAAATCTGCATAAGCCCAAATGACTACCGCGCCAAAAAACTTACAAGATGGGTACAGAATTCTATAACAAGGACTCTCAGAATTTTATGAAGGAATATGGTATAAATCATTATAGTACTTTTTCAAATTTGAAAGCTAGCATTGCTGAAAGAGTCATAAGAACTCTCAAATCATCATCATGGAAACAGTTTAGCTACCAAGGATCCTATAAATGGCTCGACATCCTTCCTGAAATCATGGAAGATTATAATAATACCAAACATTCGACAACTAAAGCAATTCCTTGCAAAGTTGATGATGAAAATGCCAAATTTAGAACTTCATTTCGACACTTGAAATCTGTCGACCCAAGAAAGCCAAAATTCATGGAAGGTGAACGTGTTCGCATAAGCAAGTATCGACATGCATTCAAAAAGTCCTATTCTCCAAATTGGACCACTGAAGTGTTCAAAATAAAAAAAAGCAAATCAACCAATCCTACTACTTATATTCTAGAAGATAGCAGGGAAGGAATAATACAAGGAGCCTTTCATACGGAGGAGTTACAAAAAGCCATGTACCCTGATATTCATTCGATGGAGAAAGTTATTCATAGAAAAGGAAACAAACTCTAGGCCTTGATGGATCGCATAATTCTTGGATGAATAGAAATAATATAGTTCATATCCTAATGTCATGTAAGCATTCCATGAATGGATAAAAACAGTTATATATTGTTATTTCATCCGTTCATACACTTTTTTCCTATTATTTACATATGAAATATAATTTGAACATGTGACTGTCGCTACTTCGTTAATGCCTCCGAACAACAAACCCACTAGAAGGATCACAAAACAAATATTCTGATGCTAACATGAATTCCCAGAATTATCATAATATTAGTACCCAATCGTCGCCAGTGTTGTCATATCCAATCATCGAAAAGTGATGCACATATATAATAATAAATTTGGGTCATGACGATTATGAATCAGTTTCGATTAATAGAAGACTGCTACATTATTCTGAGACTCAGCAATTTTACTTGCTTGGGGGCTCGAAGACCAGCATGGGTATCGTGAATACTTTTTGCTCAACGTTGCAACACCGTAATCTGATATTGACAGTCGACGGCGATTATTGCTTTGTTTGGTATCGGTCATTATTTACGTTTTGATTTATCGATATTATTCAACTTGTGTTCAGTTTTGTGTACTCAAAATTCATCAGAAACTCAGTTTATGTCCTGTTTTGATGATTTGATATAATGGTGAGACGTTTTGAGGTGTGTTAAAGACAATTTGAACCGGCGATCAGAACACGTCATTTCATAGGTGAGTTACCATTGTCGTATCATTCGAGATTTTGAAGCATTCTCCCGAATGGAATGGATAAAAATGAATTTAAATTTAATTGATTTGATTATATTGATTATACACATAGGTCAGCTGCGACAATGTCTTGTGGTAAAATATGTAGCACTGATAAATGCTTCCTTGATTGTGATCAAAATATGCGAAGCTGCTGAAAAATCACTGAGAATAATGATGAACTCAATTAAAATTTTTGATAAAAAATATAAGGATATTTCTATACTTCTTCTACACACAACAATGAGAAATTTACCGTTCACTGTTTTTGGAACTAGTCAAACTAATTTGGAGTAATATTTCACTGTAAGACTTCATCATGAGGCAAATAAATTGAAAGATTCGACGGAAGTTAGAGTAAGAAGTATGTTAACAAAAACAATCCTTTTCAAGAATCGATAAATTATTTTGTGATTATCCATGGTTGTTTTTTATTTCAGTCCTGTTTTGAATGAGAAACACTGCTATTTGCTACTTCTTCACATGATTCATGATTTTATTGTTGATATGACATTTCGTCATAATACTTGTCAACACATATTCATCATCGATTTTCATCTATCTACATGAAATAAAATAATCAGACATCAATTTTTTGCGTCAAAATATATGAATTCTGCTCAAGATGAAACGTCCTTCATTTTTGACGATATCGTGAAATGATATAAAAAAGTTTCATCTTCAGATTTGAAAATTACATTCAAATATGCAATCATATCTACTTGCCTTTAAAACGAGTTTTTCACTGTTTTGAAAATTATTTCCACTAGTAGGTACTGAACTTTGAAATCGTAAATCGTCGCTGATCGCCAAAGATTATCATTATCGAAATTGAACGGTATTTATGATTAAGACTAAGTAGACACACTGTTGACTGAATAGTAAGTATATTGTTTCACATGGCGTTGAGAATTGAACTTTTCTTGTGACGTGGTCATAATAAGTTTATTGGTTACAAGCAAGTTACAAAAATCACCATAGGATTGTATGTATTCGAATTTTTCATAACAATGTGAAGGAAGTATAAGGATGTTCATTTTCCCACCATGAAATGCTGAAAAGTACCACTGAAATTGTTACGGATTTCCAATTTGGTTTCATCATGAACCCTCTGACAACACGGCACTGGAGCTGGGAGAATCAGGTTCTGCTATCCTTGTTCAGACAAAGATAGATACTATAGATGTTGCTCCCAAACAAACTGTATTGCCAGGGGTGTGGATTACTTATCTAACTAGAAGGATCACAAAACAAATATTCTGATGCTTACATGAATTCCCAGAATTTTCATAATATTAGTACCCAATCGTCGCCAGTGTTGTCATATCCAATCATCAAAAAGTGATGAATAGTCCATAATATTTAAAGTCCTTTATGAATTCATGTAGTTCAGTGCACAAATATAATAATAAATTTGGGTCATGACGATCATGAATCAGTTCTGATTGATAGAAGATTGCTACATTATTCTGAGACTAAGCAATTTTACTCTCTTGGGGGCTCAAGGACCAGCATGGGTATTGTGAATACTTTTTGCTCAACGTTGCAACACCGCAATTTGATATTGACAGTCGACGGCGATTATTGCTTTGTTTGGTATCTGTCATTATTTACGTTTTGATTTATCGATATTATTCAACTTGTGTTCAGTTTTGTGTACTCAAAATTCATCAGAAACTCAGTTTATGTCCTGTTTTGATGATTTGATATAATGGTGAGACGTTTTGAGGTGTGTTAAAGACAATTTGAACCGGCGATCAAAACACGTCATTTCATAGGTGAGTTACCATTGTCGTATCATTCGAGATTTTGAAGCATTCTCCCAAATGGAATGGATAAAAATGAATTTAAATTCAATTGATTTGATTATATTGATTATACACATAGGTCAGCTGCGACAGTGTCTTGTGGTAAAATATGTAGCACTGATAAATGCTTCCTTATTTGTAATCAAGATATGCGAAGCTGCTGACAAATCACTGAGAATAATGATGATCTCAATTAATATTTTTGATAGAAAATTTAAGGATATTTCTATACTTCTTCTACACACAACAATGAGAAATTTACCGTTGACTATTTTTGGAACTAGTCAAACTAATTTGGAGAAATATTTCACTATAAGACTTCATCATGAGGCAAATAAATTGGAAGATTCGACGGAAGTTAGAGTAAGAAGTATGTTAACAAAAACAATCCTATTTAAAAATCAATAAATTATTTGTGTGATTATTCATGATTGTTTTTCATTTCAGTCCTGTTTTAAATAAGAAACACTGCTATTTGCTACATCTTCACATGATTCATGATTTTATTGTTGATATAACATTTCGTCATAATACTTGTCAACACATATTCATTATCGATTTTCATCTATCCACATGAAATGAAATAATCAGACATCAATTTTTTGCGTCAAAATATATGAATTCTGCTCAAGATGAAACCTCCTTCATTTTTGACTATATCGTGAAATGATATAAACAAGTTTCATCTTCAGATTTGAAAATTACATTCAAATATGAAATCATATCTATTTGCCTCGAAAACGAGTTTTTCCCTTTTTTGAAAATTATTTCCACTAGTAGGTACTGAACTTTGAAATCGTAAATATACTTACATGCACTGTCACTGATCGCAAAAGATATAAATGTTCATTATTGAAATTGAACGTTATTTATGATGAAGTATAAGTAGACAACTGTATACTGAATAGTAAGTATATTGTTCAATATGGCGTTGAGAATTGAACTTTTCTTGTGACGTGGTCATAATAAGTTTATTGATTACAAGCAAGTTACAAAAATCACACCATAGGGTTGTATTTATTCGAATTTCTCGTAACAATGTGAAGGAAGTATAATGATGTTCATTTTCCCACTAAGAAATGCTAAAAAGTACCACTGAAATTGTTACGGATTTTCAATTTGGTTACATCATGAATCAATAATAAATTCGACCCCCTCTGACAACACGGCACTGGTGCTGGGAGAATCAGGTTCTCCTATCCTTGTTTAGACAAAGATAGATACTATAGATGTTGCTTCCAAACAAACTGTATTGCCAGGGGTGTGGATTACTTATCTAGTCTGTTCAATGATCGAAGGTTTATCTCTAGAAAAATTTCTGAAACAAAAGCGCATCAGTAATCACACCATCTTATAACCACCTCAATCACCACCTTACCACAAATTCACAGCAAGCTACCGCTACCACGCTTGATTTGACGCATGACGCCTAGCTCGTGACATAGAACACAGAACACGGACAAGAAACGGTGAACAATCATGGGACGTAAAGTTGAGAACATCTCATAACGAATCTGTATTTGAGGACGATTTATAAAATGACAATTGATGATTTCAACATCAATGTAGATATTTAAGATTCGCTACTTCCCGCTCACAAGACCAAGCTACGAAGTAGGGAATTACTTTACAGATGTGCAGCGAGAAATCAGAAACAAAGGTTGTTTGTAAAAATGCTTTAATTCCACCGGTAAAGGTGTGCAAATCCCGAGAACATGGAAACTGCGCCACACGTGCGGGCGAAACGACTGAACCAAAATAGAGCGTGCTAACACCGCAATGGCTGACCGGGAACTGGCCGAGGTCGAGTCTCGTGGCACGCATAAACCTCTCGAGGCTCGAGCCGTTGTTTTCGCCGAGAGTGGGGTGGAACTGGCGGTACCGACGGTGGCGCCACAGCCACTCCCTCCCCAGTGACCTGAGAAGGGAACGAGAAAGTGACTTTGTTTCTTGCCGGCGTTTGCTGCTGCTGCTGAGGCTGCTGGTGCTGAAGCTGCTGAGCCTGAGGCTGCAGCTGCACATCGGCTGGCGATAAGAACGCCGGCTTCAGCTGATCGGTTGAAAATGTCTTTGGAACTCCATTAACGTCTATGACGTAAGATCTGTCGTCGACCCTCCGAATGACACGGTGAGGTCCCGTGTAAGGTGGCTGTAGGGGCTTGCGGATTGCGTCGACTCTACGAAAGACGTAATCGCAAGTACGCAGGTCTTTGAAGACGAAGGGGTGGTTTTGGGCGTGTCTGGCCGCTGGCACTGGACGGATTGCCTGGAATAGTCGGCGGAGGTCGGCGACAAAATCTCTCGGGCTGCTGGTTGGTGTGTTCTGGGGGACTATGAACTCTCCCGGGATGCGCAGAGACGTGCCAAAAACCAACTCTGCCGGCGAAGCCTGCAGGTCTTCCTTGAAGGTGGTGCGAAGGCCTAACAAGGCTGATGGTAGTGCTTGGGTCCATGGCGTCTCTGGCGAGCATTTGAGCGCGGCCTTCAAGGTGCGGTGCATGCGCTCCACCATGCCGTTGGCCTGAGGATGGTAGGGCGTAGTGTGTACATGCGAAGCGCCAACAAGGTTGCTGAGCTTCGAGAAAAGATCAGCTTCGAATTGAGGTCCTTGGTCCGAGGTTATGGTGAGGGGTGTGCCGAAAGTTGCGATCCAACCATCATAAAGTGCGCGGGCGACAGTTGGGGCTTTGGTGTCCTTCACCGGGATTGCTTGAGGCCACCGGGTATAGCGGTCGATGATCGTGAGGCAATTCTCAAAACCTTGAGACTCTGGCAGTTTGATGAGGTCCACGTGTATATGGTCGAATCTGCTGTCCGGGGTGGTGAAATTACCGAGCTCTGCTCGGTTGTGGCGGTGAACCTTAGAGACCTGGCAGGGCACGCACTGTTTAGCCCAACGCAGAACGTCTTTTCGGAGGCTCGGCCAGAAAAACCTGAGCGCCACACGCTTGGCCGTAGCTCTGCCACTTGGATGTGACAGCTGATGAACTGTATCGAAGGCCTGTCTGCGGAGTGACTCCGGGAGGTAGGGCCTGATGGTGCCGTTGAACTCGGTGTAATACACGGGGTCTCCATCGATGTCCAATTGGTGTAGCTTCAGTCGAGGGCTTTTGAGTAGGTGCGGTAACTGAGCATCTGTCGCCTGCGCAGTGCTTATGGATTTGGAGTCCAACAACACTGGCATTGAGACTGTTTCCACGCGTGAGAGCGCATCGGCGACGGTGTTATCGGCGCCTGGAGTATAAACAAGTCGTGTGTCGAACTGCGCAATGAAATCCAGCTGACCGATCTGCCGGGGAGAAGCCTTATCTGAGCGTTGAGCGAGGGCGAAAGAAAGAGGACGATGGTCGGTGAAGACGGTGAACTTCCTTCCCTCCAGAATACGTTGGAAGTGTTTGATTGCTGCAAAAACAGCGAGAAGCTCTCGGTCGTAAGTCGAGTAACGTTGCTCCGTCATCGACAACTTCCTGGAGAAAAAACCGAGTGGCACCCAGTTTCCGTCCTCTCGCTGCTGGTCCAAAGCTGCGCCGATGGCTGAGCTGGAGGCGTCCGTGCGTAGAGCGAGTGGTTCGGACGGCGAGAGGAAAGCTGTGGTAACCGCGGAGGCGAGGCTTTCCTTGGAGCGCCGGAAAGCATTGTCGGCTTCGGGAAACCAAGTTAATTTGGCTTTTTTGGTCGTGGAGCCTTTTAATAACTCCGTCAGCGGAGCCTGCAAGGCGGCGGCATGTGGTATGCAACGGCGGTAGAAATTAACCATGCCGATGGAAGTGTCTTTGGAGCTGGCGGACAGAAACCGTCTCCGGACACCTGGTACCCAGCAAAGACCACTTGTGCTTGGCCGTAGTGGCATTTGCTCCAATTGACACGTAGCTTGGCCTCTTGTAGAATGGTGAGCAATTGGTCCAGATGACGCTGGTGCTCGATATGATCGCTGGAAGAAACGAGTATATCGTCCTGATAGCACCTCACGAAATCTAGCTTCCTGAGGAGGTGGTTCATGGTGCGCTGCAACGTCTGTGCCGCATTACGGAGGCCAAGTGGCATGTCCACGAACTCAAAGAGTCCGAAGGGTGTTGTTACCGCCGTCTTCTGCACGTCCTAGGAAGCCACTGGGATCTGATAAAAGGCTCGGTGCAGGTCTACTATGGAGAAGACCTTGCCTTTGGCTTCCTGAAGCAAGTCCTCGATGATAGGCAATGGGTGTCTATCCGGACGAGTGCACGTGTTGAGTTGTCTGTAGTCACCTGTGATTCGCCAACTACCTCCTTGTTTGGGCACCAAGTGCAAAGGACTGGATCACGTCGGGGTCACCACTTTAAGATTCGCTACTTCCCGCCCACAAGATCAAGCTACGAAGTAGGGAATTACTTTACAGATGTGCAGCGAGAAATCAGAAACAAAGGTTGTTTGTAAAAATGCTTTAATTCCACCGGTAAAGGTGTGCAAATCCCGAGAACATGGAAACTGCGCCACACGTGCGGGCGAAACGACTGAACCAAAATAGAGCGTGCTAACACCGCAATGGCTGACCGGGAACTGGCCGAGGTCGAGTCTCGTGGCACGCATAAACCTCTCGAGGCTCGAGCCGTTGTTTTCGCCGAGAGTGGGGTGGAACTGGCGGTACCGACGGTGGCGCCACAGATATCCTTTATTAATTCAACGTCGATTACAATAATGAACATCAGAAAGGACAGGAAGTAATTTGAACGTGAGGACATTATATTTACTTTATTTTTCTAATGTGTCATATATTAAAGTGATGTTTCTCATCATAGTACGATTAGTGGAGCTTTTTCATGAGTTGTACTTTTTGTATAAAATATAGTCATTGAAAAATGTCGAAGCAGTGTAGATTTATTTTTTTTTTATTTTACAATTGCACACTCTCGTTGGGTAGAACCAAACGCCCAAAAAGTCGGAACTTGAGCGGGGTTTGGGAGGCATACATACACACACATCCATGTCTACGCTGGGATTCGAACCCAGGTCGCGATGGAAGCGATCTGTAGCTTGAATACGAACGAGTGCCTCAACACTCTCGACCACCGCGACAGACAGATAACAATGGAAATATGGGCAATACCAAATTTTATCAGACCATTTGACGTCTAATAGACGTCAAAAATAATGACGTCTTATGTAAGTCGCCGTGGACCTTATATGACGAAAAATCAACGTCAATATGTCGTCATCATAGGTCACTTTGCTACCTGGAACACAGCATTTCTTTCACATCCATTGATAGAAACTGTCTTTGTGAATAAATTAGTTTGAGAGAGAAGTGAGGATTTCTAAGTTTATTGGTAACATGGTATTCGAAACCTAAAGATGAGGTATCAATTGTTAATCCTGAAATCTTATGCGAAGATTGTATCGGTATATTTGCATCTCCGATTGTTAATACAATGTTATCACTCAAAAACTTAGAGATATTTTCTTTGCCTAGTGAAGTCTTTCCTGATGCTTACAACCTCCAAACTTTCAAGAAAAATTCCAACACCTTCCTACTCTCCCAAAATTCCACCGCTGGCTAACACGATGTTCCTCGAACATCATAGGTTTCCCTTTCGTGTTGTCCACAGATAGAAAAAAAAAACTGAAGATCAAAGCAACAGATTTAGATGGATTTATTTTCAAAGCATGATCAGTTGATATCTCATGTAGGGAAAACAGTCATTGTTGATAGAGTCTATTGCTAATTTAAAATCTGAAAATTTGAAAGAGAAATACACCTGTGTATCATCTGCATGAAAATGATAATCGTAGTACTTCAAAAATTTGTTGTATATAATGTGAATAAGAGGGGACCTATTGTGCAAGTGAGAGACCATTAGAGAACATGCTAAATAACTAAATCCGAAGAAATGAAGCATCGATGATAGTACATCGTGATCTATTGAATCAAAAGCCTTCGAATAATCAAGTAAAACTAGAACACTTATAAGATTTTCATCAGTTGCCTCTGGAATATCATCTTATACATCAGAAAGCGCTGTTGCACAACTGTATTCACTTCTGAATCCAGATTGCTTCGGGGGGCAGAATATTATGGATGTTTAGAAAGTCTCTGATTTGTGTTTCTATCATTCTTTCTATAATTTTCTAAAGGGTCGGTAAAATACTGATCGATCGCAGATCCATTCACTAGGAAAATAATTTTTGGATAAACATTCATTTATTATATGAGTAATGATAGGAATTATAAGCGGACAACACAGTTGAATGATCAAAATACTGATATCATCATTGCCATATGCAAGTGATTTTATTTTCAGTATGATATCATGAACAATATCTTCAGTTACCCGTGTGAAACCAAGTTTGTTTCCTGTTCCATTTTTAATATTATTACTATAATAGTTGATCAATACATCATTTGAGGGTGTAGGACTTTTCGTAGACTCAATGAAATACTTATTCACGTTCTCAACATCGTTCAGAGAATCTGGAATGCTGTGGTTTTTACTTTTTGTCACATTTAACTTTTTGAGTTTACTCCATTTCTCCTTAGCAGTACAGCTGCTCAATTTATGATTCAAATATGCTTTTTTCTCAGCTCTGATTGCATTCGTTGTATAATTTCTCATTTGTTCATAAAATGACCAATGGTGTGTCGATTGACTCTTCTGGAGTTTCTGAAATGCTCTATCCCTAGTTTTTTGCATGGTTTTAATAAAAGTTTTTTTTTTGGGGGCAAAATGATCAATGAGATCGACAATATTATTATTAAATATATCCACTTCAGTGTCAATGTTGTCAGTTTGAAAAATTTGAAACCAGGGTAATGCCTGAAGCTTCCTCTGAAAACGTTGTTCATTCGCCATCTTGATATCTTCATCATCGCCATCTTGATATCTTCATCATCGCCATCTTGATATTTCTTGGATGTCCAGGGTGTGTCCATGATTCTCATTTCTACAGGATACAGGTTGTCACCATTGTATAGACAAATAATGCCACATGTTGATGACGAATACCACACTGAGAAAACTCGGCGAAGTAAATTGTTTTCTTGAAAAAAAGTCGATTGTGACAAGTAAATTTTTACCTACAGTAGAAATATGAGGTACTTGCAGTAGGCAAAACCATATTTCTGAAACAATGTTTCTGCTGTAATTGACCAGGACACTTGTTGGTATTCATCAAATCGATATGTATTTCGTGTTCGCCATTTATAAGTGAACACTAAACTTGTGCTAAGTATACGAATACCTACTATTATTAAATCATTTTCCTGAGACGAAATCACTTGCTCTAAGCGAACTCATCGATAAGGACAATATATCAAGTCGATTGGGGTAGGTGACAACTCACCTGTAGTTATACATCATTCCTCCGTTCGGACCATCTTCGGACATGTCCGATCTAATCGGCTAGCAAAACGGTCGAACGCGCCAATCAAACGCGGCGAGACCATCAGTGTGTTATTGAAATTGGAGGGGTCTGGTGGCGTTTATTTGTTTGTGTGGTGATATAATGGGATACAAAACTCTGTTGGAACTGTTGGAACATTGGGACCTAGTTTGATTTCATATACTGGCTTGATATTTGTTAACCTTGTTCCTTTGAATAATAAGTTTTGGAAAGTATATGTATTACTAAGAAAAATGTCAACACATGTATCAGAGGAAAAATCGATTTTACTGAAAAACTTGCTGAGCATCATACAGTATATCAAGAAGTATCCAATTTAACTTTGAAACCGAAACACCATAATCTAACTCACTATCATCACATCAGATTGATTTCATGTAGAGGTTTTGACGATACTTTCGATTATATCAAAGATAGACTATATACTCATGTTACTTTAACCAAACATTCGAATGGTAAAAAGTATATTACTTGTTTCTAGTGATATTTTTGTCTAAAATGCTATAGATATCATTATGTACCACATGTGTATTACTGTTTTTTTAGTTCCTTTCGAGTTTGAATATTATTATCATTTCATTTTTGATTTTATGTGAAGTCCTCACAGCAGTAGCTAAATCATGTCGGTTGATTTCAGTACATTTTGGGTTAATATTATTTTTATACAACGAAATATTCAGTTATCATACGAAACGGATTTCCTGTACTATGTTAGAATGTATGATGTATGGTCATAGTTATGTCCGAATCGTTATGTTCCTTAGTAGTACTCTATTAGTGGTAAATTACCTATGTGTCCCTCATATAAACAGTTATAAATGTTGAATAATAAACGTTTTATATTTATGACTTTTCCTATATATTTACTAATTTTCGAATCCCATTTTTTTTTTCATTTTCAGAGAATTATATTCGACATGATTATTCGTGACAATAATGATGCATCAAATGGACTTCCATCTACATTATGAAAAATGTCTTGATTTTCATGATTTCGATATCATTAATTATTGGTCTTAAAATAACAATTATTTTTACAGGCAGTATCAACAATTTAATGCAGCTCTGCAGAAAGTCATCATTTACCATATGGGTTCAAACTACCTTTTGAACACTGAGGCCATACCTCAATCTTCATTTTGAAGAAACTATCCCAATATATATCAGCTTCATTTATTCGAATTGAGAGATGTTAGTTGGTAAGCTTCTGCAAAATGATAAGTTGTGTTCATAGTTCAAAAAGTATTATGATTCTATATTGTATAGAACTGCGTTGACTACTTTCAGCAGCAAACGATTTACTTATCACAAGCGAATAACTCGCTAGTGAAAAGTGAATAAATCGCTAATAACAACTGAATTACTCGCTTCTGACAAGTGAATAACTAGCTTATGGTAAGTGAACTGCTATATTATCGGTGATGAACAGTATACCTCTGATAGGTATAGGAAAGTAATACGAGGTTGATTTATAGAATCAGTACACTTGGTGCTATTAATTAGTTTAATAGTGGTGATCAAAGTATATACTAATGATAGTTACTCAGTTCACTTGCCATTAGTGAGATGGATGATGTTCGGCAAGTGATGTGTTCCCTAATGGGTATTTATCTAGAATTTAATGCAACAGGTTAATAGTGGCAAGTGTACATTTTCAAGAACACAAATATTTCTGTGGTAATTAACTTGTTTCCTTGTCCCATATAGTATTCAAGTTTTTACCTGCCACTATTAAAGTTTCACTTGGGGTTAGTGATTTTTTTTCTCTGTGCATGTATTAGGTGATTCTGCCTGTCCTAATGCTGATAACCTGATAACTCTTCATTATGATGATGTTTTCTTGTCCACACAACAGAGATGATTCACATGACGTATGTCCAAATTGAACAATCCTTTGGACTACTAGAAGGGAGAATATCTGCCTTTCAAAGTTTATGGACTAAGAATGAATGAATGAATGAAACTGAAACTATACATACATTAAAATTGCATATTGTGTCTTACACAATGTATGAATGCGAGATGATTCCAAATGATCCCTCATAGCGAGAGAGATGAAATATATGTGTAACCAAATAACAACATGATTTTTTTTTATATATCACGCAGTTTCTGTTCTATTATCATCCTCATAATGATATAAGTTTTGGAAACATATAATAGAAATATGATGATTTTTCTGACGGTTTTTTAAATCCACGTCCTCTTTTCATTTCCATCAGGACTGGAAAGACAACAAAAAATAGTCTACTTTGAACATTAACAACTTATTCATCGAAAAAACTGATAGATGGTTTATATTACAATAAGAAATAATAAGTTTTGGAATTATGAACACTTGTAAATCGCTGCGTTTTCTTGAGACACTCTGTATGAATGAAACCCGAACCATCAGAGAGATCGAATGAAACCCTAAAACTTATGCACCTGAATTTTTTTTTGTAATATGTAGAATGAAGAAGTTACAGAGAGAGAGGGGGGGGGGGGGAGGGCGACGGACTTTTGGTCCTTTCTGTGGAATTTTGTATATTGAAATAAATAAATAAAGAGGAGAAAACTAGGTTGAATTGTTTCTATTTGACCACTTTGTATTTCCAACAGTATTGACATGAGGAAATAATACTGATAGATTGATTGAAAATAGTTTATTGGAAATTTGGACAATCCATGTGAATAACAATCGAAGTACAATACGTAAATATTCACATACATTTTTTTGTACTAAAATTGTCTGTTTTATCAGCCCATCGATTCCAGATTCTTCTTCCTATAAAAAAAAAACATTGTTGATTTTCAAGGTCAGACTAGCTTATATAGTGTACAAAATAAAACTTGAATACAGTTTAGCTGGAACTGTGACTATAAATGAGGAACTGAAATACCCATATTGTTGCTCATTCCAAAGATAATTCACACAATATGAGTGATTATGTATTTCGAATGAAGAAACCGATCTAGTTTGTTGGGTAGGTACATGTTTCTCAAATTTGAAAATTCAAATGAGTGGAACATTTGTCGTTCATCAATAAATTCATCAGCAGTTCATCAAAAAACAAACCAAAATGTACTCTAGTATCATGACAATGTACTATCTATCTCACATTTCGACACCACAATGCTACCAAAATGTAATCGATCATACCCTATCATTCCTATTTACCAAGAAAATAATGAAACATACCTTTTCCACAGTTTCCAAAAATCCACACTACAAAAAACAATAAAAAACCACACTTCACTTTTATAAAATCAACCATAAACAAAATAGCGTTGGCTTGCCTCTGTCTTTCATAACTAACGACAACAGACAGACTCCACACTTGACCTCGGCCGGTTCAATTCGTGTTGGGATCGACAACTCTCGAGCAATAGCGCTGCTTAGTGCGTACGCTAGGACCATCACAGATTCACGTACCGTCTGTCATTTCTCTCTCTCATAAGTAGAACCGCAATCAAAATGTTCAGTCCATAACGCTTAGCTGAGGACCATGGACAAATTTTAAATTCGTGCCAATTAACAATTGGAAAATGGTAAACCTGAGGTGGCTGGGATTCCAGATATAATGATTGATGATTAAATACAGCAAAATAATGTTCTCTTTGATAATTTGAAAAATCGAGGTTACAAATTATTTATGAATATTCGTATAAAATAATGGATATCCAATGGATATCCTTTAGATATATATGTGGGAACTCAGGCATTTTCATACATTGGAGATATGTATCAGAGCTGTCTTCTGGACTATTGATGTAATTGATGTATTGATGTAACAAGAAATTCTATTGTTTTTAATATCCATGAAGTATATTCAATGGATATCCATTAGATATATTTCATGGATTGGATATTCAGTGGATATTGGGCCATCCATTAGATATCTAATGGATATTGTGTGCTGTCTGGGTGGCGACCCTGCTTTTGAGAAGGGTCGCGAAAAATCAACCAGAGTCAGTGATCGAGTTATATATTACACTAAAGTTTCCGAACAGAGGTAGATAACTCGGTTTAGGTAAACGAACGTTTAGGTTATGGATCCGATCAACCCGACTAAGTTTCCGAATACGCCTATGATAATGATATCTATAATGGGAAAATCACTGCACCTGCTTGCCTAATATTTTTTTCGATAGACCATCCCCATTATGGACATTCCATTTTCCATGTTTCCTCGTGACAGTATCGAACTCAGCCTGGAAAATGAATTTGCCATGCTGGTGGTGGTCCGTCAGAAGAAAAAATATTGAGCAGCCGGAGGTATAGTAATCACTCCTATTAGAAATCATCGAATGAACCAAAATTAAGCTTTTCCCGAGTCGAGCCTGGGAAATGAATGGTCCATGCTGAAGATGGTTCGTCAAAAAAAATATTGAGCAGACAAGTGTAGTGATTATTCATCCTGACAGTCTTATTCTAAAGTTGGTATATAGGAACAGTAAATAACGTAGGACATTTTAGACAAAATATACTCATTCATTGATAATGCGATGGAAATGAAGAGTCGGCATTGAGCCTATAATTCATGTTCTTTATCCTATGTATCCATTGCGATCGAATATTTATGGATTTCTAAGCGAAAATTTTTGCAGATACGCCACTGACCATTCAGTCATTCCATCAAAAATTTTCGTCTGCCAAGTTCACACCGGTTTTCATCTTCATTCGTCTTGTTACTTGTTTTGTTACTCTTATTTCTTTCTCCGTTACGGTGACGGTACCTTATTGGCTTGTTGCTTGGTTTCCTTCGATCGTTGAACAGACTAGATAAATAATCCACACCCCTGACAATACAGTTTGTTTGAAAGCAACATCTATAGTATCTATCTTTGTCTAAACAAGGATAGCAGGAGCTGATTCTCCCAGCACCAGGGCCGTGTTGTCAGAGGGGGTCGAATTTATTATTAATTCATGATGAAACCAAATTGAAAATCCATAACAATTTCAGTGGTACTTTTCAGCATTTCATGGTGGGAAAATGAACATCCTTATACTTCCTTCACATTGTTATGAAAAATTCGAATACATACAATCCTATGGTGAATTTTGTAACTTGCTTGTAACCAATAAACTTATTATGACCACGTCACAAGAAAAGTTCAATTCTCAACGCCATGTGAAACAATATACTTACTATTCAGTCAACAGTGTGTCTACTTAGTCTTAATCATAAATACCGTTCAATTTCGATAATGATAATCTTTGGCGATCAGCGACGATTTACGATTTCAAAGTTCAGTACCTACTAGTGGAAATAATTTTCAAAACAGTGAAAAACTCGTTTTAAAGGCAAGTAGATATGATTGCATATTTGAATGTAATTTTCAAATCTGAAGATGAAACTTTTTTATATCATTTCACGATATCGTCAAAAATGAAGGACGTTTCATCATGAGCAGAATTCATATATTTTGACGCAAGAAATTGATGTGTGATTATTTCATTTCATGTAGATAGATGAAAATCGATAATGAATATGTGTTGACAAGTATTATGACGAAATGTTACATCAACAATACAATCATGAATCATGTGAAGATGTAGCAAATAGCAGTGTTTCTCATTCAAAACAGGACTGAAATAAAAAACAACCATGGATAATCACACAATAATTTATCGATTCTTGAATAGGATTGTTTTTGTTAACATACTTCTTACTCTAACTTCCGTTGAATCTTTCAATTTATTTGCCTCATGATGAAGTCTTACAGTGAAATATTTCTCCAAATTAGTTTGACTAGTTCCAAAAACAGTCAACGGTAAATTTCTCATTGTTGTGTGTAGGAGAAGTATCATCATTATTCTCAGTGATTTTTCAGCAGCTTCGCATATTTTGACTACAAATAAGGAAGCATTTATCAGTGCTACATATTTAACCACAAGACACTGTCGCAGCTGGGTATGGGTGTAATCAATATAATCTAATCAATTCAATTTAAATTCATTTTTATCCATTCCATTTGGGAAAATGCTTCAAAATCTCGAATGATACGACAATGGTAACTCACCTATGAAATGACGTGTTTTGATCGCCGGTTCAAATTGTCTTTAACACACCTCACAACGTCTCACCATTATATCAAATCACCAAAACAGGAAATAAACTGAGTTTCTGATGAATTCTGAGTACACAAAACTGAACACAAGTTGAATAATATCGATAAATCAAAACGTAAATAATGACAGATACCAAACAAAGCAATAATCGCCGTCGACTGTCAATATCAAATTGCGGTGTTGCAACGTTGAGCAAAAAGTATTCATGATACCCATGCTGGTCCTCGAGCCCCCAAGAAAGTAAAATTGCTAAGTCTCAGAATAATGTAGCAATATTCTATCAATCAGAACTGATTCATTATCGTCATGACCCAAATTCATTATTATATTTGTGCATTGAACTACATGAATTCATAAAGGACTTATATTATGATAATTCTGGGAATTCATGTTGGCATCAGAATATTTGTTTTGTGATCCTTCTAGTGGGTTTGCTGTTCGGAGTTGGTTTCAAATGCATGGACTGAGTAATTTTGAGATGTTGGTTATAGACAATTATACAACAAGCCGACGATATATTGTATTGTACCCATGTCTACGATTCTGGCTGAAAGGAAGCATGATGTGAAATGTGAAAGAATCGGAAAAGGAGCGGATATTGTGATGAGGAACTTCTAGAGAGCAGACTTTCAAGCATCGTGGTAAGTTTCAAATGAACATTTTTTTTTTCATTTCATTTCAATGTGAGAAATTACTGGTGATGAATCTATATAGTTATGTTTTCTGAATGATGAACTCTGATTCGTCTGAACTTGGATAAACACAATACCTATGTGCAAATGGCAGCCAGGAGTGAGCCGCCAAATTTTCGAATGAGATTGTCAGGTTGATGAACATGTTAGCGGCAAGAACTCCATCACTTTAACATTTCACTTAGAATGAAGATCTGACCAAGGACAAGAATAATCTTGAAACAGACTCATTATTGGTTGTATTCGTACTTGGCAGATCAACCAGAGCAGATTTATTATCTGCTGCTCTATTCATGATTCAATTCAATCATAATCCCTCAAAATATAGTTGGAATTGTAAGTATGAAGATATTCATATGGGAACAAAGGAATATGGAATTGAAATATCAAGCTTCCAACATAACATTGATAGAAACACATATGTGAAGATGGCAGCCAGGAGTGAGCGGCCAAATTTCCGAATACTTCCGAATGCGCTCGTCAGTGGCGTGCGCTAGTTTCCCCCCTTTTAGGGTAACGTGATGCTTTTATTTCAATTGGAATGTTTCAGATTAGGCACAAGAATCGATTGCAGATTGATTTTGACTCGACTGAAAAATAATTGAGGAAGCTGTCTTCAATCGAAGAAGGATACACATTGATTTGAACCCATTTGTGGTATCGCAATCATGAAATGCACGACATATACTTTTATACGGACATTAAAGTAATTGAGGAGGGCAGAACTGATGTTCACTCACTCACTTCACTCAAAAAAAAACTTTCATCGATTTTCTATATTTAAACCAGAAACTGATCGAACTTCACCAGGTCAAGGGAGTAGCTTTCCAACTCCAGAATCCAGCTGAGAAAGAATTGTTTCTTGCTAAATCCCTCAGAAGATTCTACACACGAAAAACATGATTTTTATATATATTTCTTCGATTTTCGATACTTAAACCAAAAACTGAACGAACTCCAATAGGTCGAGGAAGTAGCTTTCCAACTCCAGAATCCAGCTGAGAAAGAATTGTTTCTTGCTGAATCCCTCAGAAGATTCTACACACGAAAAACATGATTTTTATATATATTTCTTCGATTTTCGATACTTAAACCAAAAACTGAACAAACTCCAATCGGTCAAGGAAGTAGCTTTCCAACTCCAGAATCCAGCTGATGGAGAATTGTTCCTTTGCTAAATCCCCCAGAAGATTCTACACACGGAAAACATGATTTTTATATATATTTCTTCGATTTTCGATACTTAAATCAAAAACTGAACAAACTCCAATCGGTCAAGGAAGTAGCTTTCCAACTCCAGAATCCAGCTGAGAAAGAATTGTTTCTTGCTGAATCCCTCAGAAGATTCTACACACGAAAAACATGATTTTTATATATATTTCTTCGATTTTCGATACTTAAACCAAAAACTGAACGAACTCCAATAAGTCAAGGAAGTAGCTTTCCAACTCCAGAATCCAGATGAGAAAGAATTGTTTTTTGCTCAATCCCTCAGAAGATTCTACACACGACAAACATGATTTTTATCTATATTTCTTCGATTTTCGATACTTAAACCAAAAACTGAACGAACTCCAATAGGTCAAGGAAGTAGCTTTCCAATTACAGAATCCAGCTGAGAAAGAATTGTTTCTTGCTAAATCACTCAGAAGATTCTACACACGGAAAACATGATTTTTATATATTTTTCTTCGATTTTCGATACTTAAACCAAAAACTGAACGAACTCCAATAGGTGAGAGATTCAGATTTTGATGAAATCCTAATAAGAATTACTAGTGAATGGTATCCATACTTATGGATAGCCGATAGTTTTCATTATTATAACAATATATATTTATAAGTAACAGACAACAGAATTATGTCGATTAGAATTTAGAATCACCAAATTTGTAATAAGTAGCCTTGCCCTATCGTCACCCAACATATAAGCACCCCTATTGTGTCCTCCCGGAATGTCATCAATCATCGACCTGACGATCGACACCGCTTCGGTCAAAAGTGCCGCCGAGACAAAGAAAAACAATATACCTATTTGTATATTTACTCCGTGAATTCGTGGTCTCGTGAATGTGAATCTCTAATTTCTCTGGGATATTTTTATTCGCAATACAATTTATAGGTATACAGGACATTATTTTTACCTCTCTCACCACTGGTATATCGTATACCAGTAGAGATGAAGGAATGGTCAAAAAAGAGAAAAACTATTGGTTTTGACGCTTAGCATTGATATATGAATCTCCTGAGGGATTTGGCAAGAAACAATTCTTCCTCATCTGGACTCTGGAGTTGAGAAGCTACTTCTCTGACCTATTGGAGTTCGTTCAGTTCTTGGTTTAAGTATCGAAAATCGAAGGAATATATATATAAAAGTCATGTTTTCCGTGTGTTGAATCTTCTGGAGGATTTAGAAAGAAACAATTCTTCCTCAGCTCGATTCTGGAGTTGAAAAGCTACTTCCCTGATTTATTGGAGTTCGTTCAGTTTTTGGTTCAAGTATCGAAAATCGAATAAATATATATGAAAATCATGTTTTTTGTGTGTAGAATCTCCTGAGGAATTTAGCAAGAAACAATTCTTCCTCAGCTGGATTCTGGAGTTGAAAAGCTATTTTTATATATATTTCTTCGATTTTCGATACTCAAACCAAAAATTGAATGAACTCCAATAGGTCGAGGAAGTAGCTTTCCAACTCCAGAATCCAGCTGAGGAAGAATTGTTTTTTGCTGAATCCCTCAGAAGATTCTACACACGAAAAACATGATTTTTATATATATTTCTTCGATTTTCGATACTTAAGCCAAAAATTGAACGAACTCCAATAGGTCAAGGAAGTAGATTTCCAACTCCAGCTGAGAAAGAATTTTTCCTTGCTTAATCCCTCAGACGATTCTACACACGAAAAACATGATTTTTATATATATTTCTGCGATTTTCGATACTTAAACCAAAAACTGAACGAACTCCAATAGGTCAGGGCAGTAGCTTTCCTACTCCAGAATCCAGCTGAGGAAGAATTGTTTCTTGCTAAATCCCCCAGAAGAGTCTACACACGGAAAACATGATTTTTATATATATTTCTTCGATTTTCGATACTTAAACCAAAAACTGAACGATTTCCCATAGGTCAGAAAAGTAGCTTTTCAACTCCAGAATCCAGCTGATGAAGAATTGTTCCTTGCTAAATCCCCCAGAAGATTCTACACACGGAAAACATGATTTTTATATATATTTCTTCGATTTTCGATACTTAAACCAAAAACTGAACGAACTCCAATAGGTCAAGGAAGTAGCTTCCCAACTCCAAAATTCAGCTGAGAAAGAATTGTTTCTTGCTAAATTCCTCAGAAGATTATACACACGAAAAACATGATTTTCATATATATTTCTTCGATTTTCGATACTTAAACCAAAAACTGAACGAACTCCAATAGGTCAAGGAAGTAGCTTCCCAACTCCAAAATTCAGCTGAGAAAGAATTTTCCCTTGCTTAATCCCTCAGAAGATTCTACCCACGAAAAACATGATTTTTATATATATTTCTGCGATTTTCGATACTTAAACCAAAAACCGAACGAACTCCAATAGGTCAGGGCAGTAGCTTTCCTACTCCAGAATCCAGCTGAGGAAGAATCGTTTCTTGCTAAATCCCCCAGAAGATTCTACACACGGAAAACATGATTTTTATATATATTTCTTCGATTTTCGATACTTAAACCAAAAACTGAACGAACTCCAATCGGTCGAGGAAGTAGCTTTCCTACTCCAGAATCCAGCTGAGAAGAATTGATTCTTGCTAAATCCCTCAGAAGATTCTACACACGAAAAACATGATTTTTATATATATTTCTTGGATCTTCGATACTTAAACCAAAAACTGAACGAACTCCAATAGGTCCTTGACCTATTGGAGTTCGTTCAGTTCTTGGTGTAAGTATCAAAAATCGAAGAAATATATATATAAAAATCATGTTTTTCGTGTGTAGAATCTTCTGGGGGATTTAGAAAGAAACAATTCTTCCTCAGCTCGATTCTGGAGTTGAAAAGCTACTTCCCTAATTTATTGGAGTTCGTTCAGTTTTTTTTTTTTTTTTATCTGTGGACAACACGAAAGGGAAACCTATGATGTTCGAGGAACATCGTGTTAGCCAGCGGTAGAATTTTGGGAAAGAAGGAAGGTGTTGGAATTTTTCTTGAATGTTTGGAGGTTGTAAGCATCAGGAAAGACTTCACTAGGCAAAGAATTCCACAACTTTGCCGTTCTATTGATGAATGATGCTTGATATAGCGATGTTCGACAGGTCTCGAGCCTGACAGTGTAGGGGTGACCAGCTTGAGCTCGTCTGGTTTGTCTACTAGGATTCGCGCGTGGTGGCATAATAGATGGTTTGAGTACCAAAAATCGAATGAATATATATGAAAATCATGTTTTTCGTGTGTAGAATCTCCTGAGGAATTTAGCAAGAAACAATTCTTCCTCAGCTGGATTCTGGAGTTGAAAAGCTATTTTTATATATATTTCTTCCATTTTCGATACTCAAACCAAGAACTGAACGAACTCCAATAGGTCAAGGAAGTAGCTTTCCAACTCCAGAATCTAGCTGAGAAAGAATTGTTTCTTGCTGAATCTCTCAGAAGATTCTACACACGAAAAACATGATTTTTATATATATTTCTTCGATTTTCGATACTTAAGCCAAAAATTGAACGAACTCCAATAGGTCAAGGAAGTAGCTTTCCAACTCCAGCTGGAAAAGAATTGTTCCTTGCTCAATCCCTCAGAAGATTCTACACACGAAAAACATGATTTTTATATATATTTCTTCGATTTTCGATACTTAAACCAATAACTGAACGAACTCCAATAGGTCAAGGAAGTAGCTTTCCAACTCCAGAATCCAGCTGAGGAAGAATTGTTTCTTGCTGAATCCCTCAGAAGATTCTACACACGAAAAACATGATTTTTATAAATATTTCTTCGATTTTCAATACTTAAACCAAAAACTGAACGAACTCCAATAGGTCAGGGCAGTAGCTTTCCAAATCCAGAATCCAGCAGAGGAAGAATTGTTTCTTGCTGACTCCCTCAGAAGATTCTACACACGAAAAACATGATTTTTATAAATATTTCTTCGATTTTCGATACTCAAACCAAAAACTGAACGAACTCCAATAGATCAGGGAAGTAGCTTCTCAACTCCAGAATCCAGCTGAGGAAGAATTGTTTCTTGCTGAATTCTTCAGAAGATTCTACACACGAAAAACATGATTTTTATATATATTTCTTCGATTTTCGATACTTAAACCAAAAACTGAACGAACTCCAATAGATCAGGTAAGTAGCTTCTCAACTCCAGAATCCATCTGAGGAAGAATTGTTTCTTGCTGAATCCCTCAGAAGATTCTACACACGAAAAACATGATTTTCATATATATATTTTTTCGATTTTCGATACTCAAACCAAAAACTGAACGAACTCCAATAGATCAGGGAAGTAGCTTCTCAACTCCAGAATCCAGCTGAGGAAGAATTGTTTCTTTCTAAACCCCCAGAAGATTCTACACACGAAAAACATGATTTATTTATATATTTCTTCGATTTTCGATACTTAAACCAGAAACTGAACGACCTCCAATAGATCAGGTAAGTAGCTTCTCAACTCCAAAATCCAGCTGAGGAATAATTGTTCCTTGCTGAATCCCTCAGAAGATTCTACTCACGAAAAACATGATTTATATATATATATATTTTCGATTTTCGATAATTAAACCAAAAACTGAACGAACTCCAATAGGTCAAGGAAGTAGCTTTTTAACTCCAGAATCCAGCTGAGGAAGAATCGTTTCTTGCCAAATCCTTCAGGAGATTCATATATCAATGCTAAGCGTCAAAACCAATAGTTTTTCTCTTATTTGACCATTCCTTCATCTCTACTGGTATACGATAAACCAGTGGTGAGAGAGGTAAAAATAACGTCCTGTATACCTATAAATTGTATTACGAATAAAAATATCCTAGAGAAATTAGAAATTCACATTCACGAGACCACGAATTCACGGAGTAAATATACACATAGTTATATTGTTTTTCTTTGTCTCGGCGGCACTTGACTGAAGCGGTGTCGATCGTCAGGTCGATGATTGATGACATTCCGGGAGGACACAATAGGGGTGCTTATATGTTGGGTGACGATAGGGCAAGGCTACTTATTACAAATTTGGTGATTCTAAATTCTAATCGACATATTTCTGTTGTCTGTTACTTACTTATAAATATATATTGTTATAATAATGAAAACTATCGGCTATCCATGAGTATGGATACCATTCACTAGTAATTCTTACTAGGATTTCATCAAAATCTGAATCTCTCACCTACTGGAGTTCATTCAGTTTTTGGTTTAAGTATCGAAAATCGAAAAAATATATATAAAAATCATTTAGCAAGAAACTATTTTTCCTCAGCTGGGAGTTGATAAGCTACTTACCTGATCTATTGGAGTTCGTTCAGTTTTTGGTTTAAGTATCGAAAATCGAAGAAATATATATAAAAATCATGTTTTTCGTGTGTAGAATCTTCTGAGGGATTAAGCAAGCAACATTTCTTCCTCAGCTGGATTCTGGAGTTGAAAAGCTACTTCCCTGACCTATTGGAGTTCGTTCAGTTTTTGGTTTAAGTATCTAAAATCGAAGAAATATATATAAAAATCATGTTTTTCGTGTGTAGAATCTTCTGAGGGATTTAGCAAGAAACAATTCTCTCTCAGCTGGATTCTGGAGTTGGAAAGCTACTTCCTTGACCGATTGGAGTTTGTTCAGTTTTTGGTTTGAGTATCGAAAATCGAAGAAATATATATAAAAATCATGTTTTTCGTGTGTAGAATCTTCTGAGGGATTTAGCAAGGAACAATTCTTCCTCAGCTTGATTCTGGAGTTGGAAAGCTACTTCCTTGACCTATTGGAGTTCGTTCAGTTTTTGGTTGAAGTATCGAAAATCGAAGAAATATATATAAAAATCATATTTTTCGTGTGTAGAATCTTCTGAGGGATTTAGCAAGAAACACTTCTTTCTCAGCTGGATTCTGGAGTTGGAAAGCTACTTCCTTGACCGATTGGAGTTCGTTCAGTCTTTGGTTTAAGTATCGAAAATCGAAGAAATATATATAAAAATCATGTTTTTCGTGTGTAGAATCTTCTGAGGGATTCAGCAAGGAACAATTCTCTCTCAGCTGGATTCTGGAGTTGGAAAGCTACTTCCTTGACCTATTGGAGTTCGTTCAGTTTCTGGTTTAAGTATCGAAAATTGAAGAAATATATATAAAAATCATGTTTTTCGTGTGTAGAATTTTCTGAGGGATTTAGCAAGAAACAATCCTTTCCCAGCTTGACCGATTGGAGTTCGTTCAATTTTTGGTTCAGGTATCGAAAATCGAAGAAATATATATAAAAATCATGTTTTTCGTGTGTAGAATCTTCTGAGGGCTTTAGCAAGAAACAATTCTTTCTCAGCTGGATTCTGGAGTTGGAAAGCTACTTCCTTGACCTATTGGAGTTTGTTCAGTTTTTGGTTTAAGTATCGAAAATCGAAGAAATATATACAAAAATCATGTTTTTCGTGTGTAGAATCTTCTGGGGGATTTAGCAAGAAACAATTCTCCATCAGCTGGATTCTGGAGTTGAGAAGCTACTTCTCTGACCTATTGGAGTTCGTTCAGTTCTTGGTTTAAGTATCGAAAATCGAAGAGATATATATAAAAATCATGTTTTCCGTGTGTAGAATCTTCTGGGGGATTTAGCAAGAAACAATTCTTCATCTGCTGGATTCTGGAGTTGAAAAGCTACTTCTCTGACCTATTGTAGTTCGTTCAGTTTTTGGTTTAAGTATCGAAAATCGAAGAAATATATATAAAAATCATGTTTTTCGTTTGTAGAATCTTCTGAGGGCTTTAGCAAGAAACAACTCTTTCTCAGCTGGATTCTGGAGTTGGAAAGCTACTTCCTTGACCTTTTGGAGTTCGTTCAGTTTTTGGTTTAAGTATCGAAAATCGAAGAAATATATACAAAAATCATGTTTTTCGTGTGTAGAATCTTCTGGGGGATTTAGCAAGAAACAATTCTTCATCAGCTGGATTCTGGAGTTGAGAAGCTACTTCTCTGACCTATTGGAGTTCGTTCATTTCTTGGTTTAAGTATCGAAAATCGAAGAAATATATATAAAAATCATGTTTTCCGTGTGTAGAATCTTCTGGGGGATTTAGCAAGAAACAATTCTTCATCAGCTGGATTCTGGAGATGAAAAGCTACTTCTCTGACCTATTGGAGTTCGTTCAGTTTTTGGTTTAAGTATCGAAAATCGAAGAAACATATATAAGAATCATATTTTTCGTGTGTATAGAATCTTCTGAGGGATTTAGCAAGAAACAATTCTTTCTCAGCTGGATTCTGGAGTTGGAAAGCTACTTCCTTGACCGATTGGAGTTCGTTCAGTCCTTGGTTTAAGTATCGAAAATCGAAGAAATATATATAAAAATCATGTTTTTCGTGTGTAGAATCTTCTGAGGGATTCAGCAAGGAACAATTCTCTCTCAGCTGGATTCTGGAGTTGGAAAGCTACTTCCTTGACCTATTGGAGTTCGTTCAGTTTTTGGTTTAAGTATCGAAAATCGAAGAAATATATATATAAAAATCATGTTTTTCGTGTGTAGAATCTCCTGGGGGATTCAGAAAGAAACAATTCTTCCTCAGCTGGATTCTGGAGTTGGAAAGCTACTCCCTCGACCCATTGGAGTTCGTTCAGTTTCTGGTTTAAGTATCGAAAATCGAAGAAATGTATATTAAAATCATGTTTTTCGTGTGTAGAATCTTCTGAGGGATTCATCAAGAAACAATTCTTTCTCAGCTGGATTCTACAGTTGAAAAGCTACCTGCCTGACCCAGTGAAGTTCGATCAGTTCCTGGTTTAAATATAGAAAATCGATGAAAGTTTTTTTTGAGTGTATAATTCTTTGTGGGATCTATTAGGGGATCCTCCTCTGGCTGCTGTATCATAGACACATATTTGTGTCCCAAACTATATATTCAAATATCAGTTCTGCCCTCCTCAATTACTTTAATGTCTGTATAAAAGTATATGTCGAAATGATTGCGATACTTGTGGTATGGGTTCAAATCAATGTATATCCTTCTTCGATTGGAGACAGCTTCCTCAATATTTTTTCAGTCGAGTCAAAATCAATTCGCAATCGATTCTTGTGCCTAATCTGAAACATTCCAATTGAAATAAAAGCATCACGTTACCCTAAAAGGGGGGAAACTAGCGCACGCCACTGACGAGCGCATTCGGAAGTATTCGGAAATTTGGCCGGTCACTCCTGGCTGCCATCTTCACATATGTGTTTCCATCAATGGCATCAATGTTATGTTGGAAGCTTAATATTTTAATTCCATATTCCTTTGTTCCCATATGAATATCTTCATACTTACAACTCCAACTATATTTTGAGGGATTATGATTGAATTGAATCATGAATAGAGCAGCAGATAATAAATCTGCTCTGGTTGATCTGCCAAGTACGAATACAACCAATAATGAGTCTGTTTCAAGATTATTCTTGTCCTTGGTCAGATCTTCATTCTAAGTGAAATGTTAAAGTGATGGAGTTCTTGCCGCTAACATGTTCATCAACCTGAAAATCTCATCACAATACTTTTAATGTCTGGTCTAATATACAGAGTTGGGATAAAGTATGGAACCAAGTAAATATATTTCAAACGAAAAGATCAATATTTATGAAAATTTGCAGGTAAGTGCAATCGAACAAAATGGATCTGATGTATATTTTTCTGTTAATAATATACTTCCGAATTAACTAGAAATACCATCAACTTCTTAAATTCAAATGGGACACCTTATATATTTTTACAGATTTTGAAAGAGCTTGTCATTTTGAATTCCTTCATACTGAGTAAGGTGTTGTGAAATTTGTGAAAACGAGGAATATAGCACTTTAATCAACCTCCTCTGAGCGTTTCAATGTTTCATTTTCAACGTTTTCCACATCTCAATTGAATTATTTTTATTACTATCAATTTTCTTTCCTCTTCTCTTATTGTTTTTACTGCCCTATTTCGTGTCTGTTTGTAACTGTCCCAATTTTCCTTAGTTTTATTATTCCTATATAATTTTTAACTGTCCTCCCTTCCCTTCATAACTTGACTGACTTTATTGTTCCAAAATTCTTCATAGTGCCTATATATTTTCACCTGTTTTTTTTTTGGTGCAACTTCATTAAAAACGGACAATATGTTCATAACAAACTGATTATATCTTGTATCCAAATCCCATTTGCTTTAGTTCCAACTAACTTTGTTCAATTTTATTCCTATCTGTTCAAAATCTATATTTCTTCCCTTGGTTTTTAAACAATATTCATAATTCTGTCTATTTGTTTCAATATTTTCCAGGAATACTGATATATCGTGATGAGTGCCTATTTTTGGTTCACCAAATATTTGTAACATTAAGTTCTATATTAGAAAAAAATTAATCCATCAATCCCCTGTCATTTATATGTGTAAACTCATTCATCAAATTATCAAATCCCATATCACAAACAAAATTTCTATTCTATTCCTATATAAAGCTCTATCTATCCAGTTTATATTAACATCGCCGCATATAATTATTTTATTGTTTGTTTCACCAAAATTACTCTCGAACCAATTTTCAAACATATTCAAGAATCATGCTATGCTACTACTTGGAGATCTATATTAAACAAATATAACATACTTTATATTTTGAAATAATAATGATACACCTGTCAACGAAAAAATTTTTATCTTCACACACTTCCTAACTTCCAAAATTTGTAAATCCTCATGAAACAATATATTTCCACCAGTATGTCTACTAGAACTATCAGTTCTCTCAACTGTGTAACCACCAACAATAATTTCGGAATTATAAATATCTGCTATTACATTTGTTTCAGAATGGCAAATGATATAAGGTTTATTTTGTTCAATTGAATTTCTTACTTCATCTATTTGTGCTGGTTCAGTCCACAATTTTTGCTTGTTTTTAATGAAGGCTCTCTTCGGCTGTCCATTACTGATAAAAAATATTCATTATTTTCTACTATAGGTTTCTCTGATTCATTCGTTATAATGATAACTACAGACTGTGCTAATTCCGTTTCTAATTGGCTATCTTTTTGATTATTCAGTCTCAGAGCTGAGTTATGTGAGTGAGAATCAATGAAAATTAAGTTGTTTCCTTTTTTTGTTGGATTCCTAATAAATTGTTACAAATATCAATGTTATCTATTGAATTACCCCTATAATTCACTACATCTAACATTCTCACTGTACCTTCTGAGAAATTATCAATCGTAAAAATGTAGCTATTTAGCTTGCTATTAAATTTATTGATCATTCCATCAGAAGGAACACCGGTGAAAAATATTTTTGTTTGTGTACAGTTTTTCAGTCTTCCATTTAAAAACCTAATTGATGGATATTTGTCATATTTGAAATCATTTCTTCCAGCAGAAATTTAAACATAATCATTCAATGTATAATCAAAAGTTAGTCCCATAATATCCTGAATAATTCATTTTTCAGCTTTTAATGGGATTTTCTCTCCTCGTTTCTAAAAAATAGAGTAGAAGTTTTTAAAAATTATTGCAATATATTTGTAGTAAGGACAGATTTAGGATCTGTCCTAAAATGTCACTGCGTTTGAAATTAAACCTTTAGATACCTAAAAGAGAAATTCGCTATTGGTCAGTGACACCTTGTTTTTGAAAAAATTTGGAAATACAAATATATTTCATAAGAATAAAACCTCTACTTATCTTGGTGGACGTTTCGGGAACGAATCTGCTCCCGTTCTCAACACAATTGAAATATTTTTCTCTTCGTAAAATTTTTTTCAATGTTTTCGATTTTGACACTGAAAAGTGACAATTTGGCAGACGGAGGAATTCTGGTTACAAGGTGTTTTCATTAGTTGATATCGAATTTTCCATTTTCATATTCAAGTTTCAGAAGTGGATGCCAAGTTCTATCTATATCAACTGAACAAGAAGATAAAAATTGGAAAATATTATACAGGTGAAACCAGCAGGCCTCTATCAGTAAGGATGAAAGAGCATAAGAACAATATAAAGAGAAGATATATTGACAAATCAAAATTAGCTGAGCATATCCTTACTGAAAATGGACAACATATGGCCGATTGGGGTAATATTAAGATCATAGGAAAAGAAGACAACAACCAAAAACGGAAAATCAAAGAGTCTGCTTGCATTCTCCTGAACGGAGACAATACTATTGCTTCTTGTTCAGTTGATATAGATAGAACTTGGCATCCACTTCTGATACTTAAATATGAAAATGGAAAATTCGATATCAACTAATGAAAACACCTTGTAACCAGAATTCTTCCGTCTGCCAAATTGTCACTTTTCAGTGTCAAAATCGAAAACATTGAAAAAAATTTTACGAAGAGAAAAATATTTCAATTGTGTTGAGAACGGGAGCAGATTCGTTCCCGAAACGTCCACCAAGATAAGTAGAGGTTTTATTCTTATTAAATATATTTGTATCTCCAATTTTTTTTCAAAAACAAGGTGTCACTGACCAATAGAGAATTTCTCTTTTAGGTATCTTAAGGTTTAATTTCAAGCACAGTGACATTTTGGGGCAGATCCTAAATCTGTCCTTACTAGAAATATATTGCAATAATTTTTAATAACTTCTACTCTATTTTTTAGAAACGAGGAGAGAAAATCCCATTAAAAGCTGAAAAATGAATGTACCACCTCCTCGAAGAACTTACAGACAGTATCCTGAATAATGTTTTCAAAAGTTGCAAACGGTTTTATAATAGTTCCGACAATAGTTTGGTTCACACTGCACTTGTTCTTGAGAACTCTTTCTAAATTTTCACCTGTTTCATCACAAAGAATTAATAATTCGTTCCTGGTTTCTATTTTATTCAGCATTACCATATCTTTTGCATCTTTGCTTTGTTTTTCCTAGTTCTTGTTCCAAATATTTCATTTCGTTATTATTAATTTTTGATTCAGTTTCATGAGATAACATATTCACTTGGATATCTCTGATTTCTCTATTCAATATCTCTATGGTGTCACTCTGTTCTTTCATTTTTGTTCCCCAATTCCATGGCTTCATCTTCCGAGTCATCTTCAAAATCTTGTGTTCTTCTATTCAATCTCCTAATGATTTTACCATCCTCTTGTATTGTTTCTTTCAGTTGATCAATAAATAATTTCAGCTGTTCAATTTGTTAATTTTTGTCATATTCACTATTTTCCAATGAAAGAGTCTTTTTTCGTATGCTTCATCGAGTTTATTAACATTTTCATTTTCACATTTTTCTAAACAGTATACTTTTCCTACTTCACCTAGAGCTTTGTAGTATTCTTTTTGTTCTATACATGAACGATGGAATACATCAAAGCAAGTTACACACAAGTAGTTGCTAAATTCCTTATTTTTACAGCATTTGCAACAAGCATCCATATTTGAAGTTGAATATACTGCATTTTACTTTAATTGATCCCCTTAACAATGTACTCCACGGGGTTATGTTTTATACTGATTAGTTTATCAGCAAACCAGTTTTTATGGTGTTTCATGAGATATTTGTGCTCCTCTGTGCCTGACAAATTGCACAATTTGGCAGTCCTTACTCCAATTAATCATTATAGAATTTCAAAACCTCCACCAGAAAGAACCAAACCTTCTCTATCCTTCGATATATATTTCAAAATTCAGTAGTCTATATAACTGCGTCAAAAACTGATTTGTACAGAGAGAAAACATCCACTTCCACTTCAATCTTATATTATCACTAGATCTTGTGATTCTAATGGGTACTACGTCATTTTATTTGGTATTGAATTCCATTTTGAATTCTCTTTCCATATCTTTCATAACCTGAATCCACCGAATATCAATAGATCAATATACCTTCGCAGTGATTATAGTGCTGTCTTCTTTGCTTATAGTACACACAAGGATCTGAGGGGCGTCTGTTGAATTTCATACTAATATGGATTTGTACAAAGTTTAGTTCCACATTAAACCTGATTGGAGCCATATCTACTTTTATTCAACTCCTGAAGCAATCTGCTTCTCTTTATTTCATCTTCTGTTGGTGTATTCTCGAATTGAATTTTGAACTTTATATAATTCATGAAATTCATTGAGTATTTCCATGAAGATGAATGAAGAAATGCATTGTCATCTCATTGTCTTCTATACTACTGGCGCATCAGATTGGTTAAAACTAATCACCGGCATTTGCGTGTTACTTAACGCTACCATTCTTGCACGATATCTTTGAGCTACTCCTTCATTGTATCCTGTTACAAACGCCCACCTCAACACCACTTAGTTTCAATGAATTTCCTATTCAATGGCTTTTCAACGAAATTTCAGATCTTATTACTTGTCAGATTTTCGAATTCTTCAACAATTGCTTTCTTCCTTCCAGAAACTATCGTTTTCTCCACCAAAATCTCCTTCAAAATTAACTAGATATACTTTCCATTTGATATTCTTTCTTCATTACAAGATGGAAAATCCTTCACATTTTCTTTTACTGCCTAATATATCCATTTTACATCAATTACCATCATCAATTTCACATTTCGTGGGTGAATCTCTATATTTTATACTCAATTTTATAGCAATCCTTGTGAGAAAAAAATTATTATACATAACGAGTATTACAACAAAATGATTTATTATAGAAACAAAAACGTGTTACTTAGTTTTGTTTGCTTAGAAATTCTTCAAACAATAGAAACATCTTTTTCGCACCCTTAGTTTTCATTTAATTAGGTAACTCTGCTAACTTTATATTAAATTAGTATAAATTGTCGAGATCCAGTTGAAGTGAAAAAATGGATAAAACATTCTTTTCAGCTCAGATATTGGTGTAATTTTCAAGGAATTTCCTGGAATCCTTGAAAATTCAAATATTCGTCAAAACAACACTGATATTTCGAATTTCAAGAGAAGTTTCATGAATGAGTTTTTCTGATATTTTAACCATTCTACCCTCATGACAAATGAAAAAGAAAAAGAAAAAAAATGATGATACCTACATAATAAGTAATATAACAATACGAGTTATGACCGAGTGAAAACAGCAAAAAATCAGATCTGCGAAGGCAGGCCGCAGAGTGATATGTCTATTCGAATTGAAAATTGAATAGATATAGTTAAATGTTGATAGAAGTACTGGAGGTGATGGCAGAAATGAACCTAAATTCATCAGCTGGCATTGACGAAATCAGTCATTTCTATCCTATTTCTATTCGTTTTACCAATACTAGTATTATTAATAAATAAAACTTTTTTGACAGTGGTAAATATCCAGATGTATTGAAAGTCTCTAGAGTAATATCAATCCACACATCATGCCTGAAAAACAGAATAGAAAACTATAGGCCCATCAGTGTCATAAGTGTCTTATCAAAAATAATTGAAATGATCATCATATCAATGGTGTGAGCTGGTGTAAGAAATTCCTTATCACATAAAACACCTCAAAATCGACTTTTTCAATGATAAAAATTGACTTTCGGCAGTGTGGAGCAGTGTTATAAATTCCAAATTGTTGAAGAACCAACCTCGAGATCTGTTGTTTCTATGATATCATTCCATAATGAATGGTGTGGGATGATGTAAGAAATTCCTGATCGCATAAAACCTCTCGAAACGATGTTTTTCATCGATAAAAATTGACTTTCGACAGTGTGGAGCAATTCCAAATTGTATAGGAACCTCGAGATCTGTTTTTTCTATCATCATACCGAATAATACTCCTGTAGCAGAAATTATATCATATTCATTGAACGAATTTTTCGCATCTGGAACATTTCCAGATGTCAAGGAATCAAAATGTATACCTGTATTAAAAAACAAAGGCTCTGCTTGTGACATACATAACTATGGGTCTATATGCATACAAAGTCAAATCGCTGAACTATTCGAAGCATCTTATTGTGATAGATTGAACAAGTACTTGGAATACTTTGAGCTCCTGCCAGCAAATCAGAATGGTTTCCACAAACACAAATCAACCAGCTCGGCAATATCTGATTGTCTTGAGTTCATCTACAGTGCACTGAATGACAGAAATAATTTCGACTGTTTTAAGACTTCAGTTGTGCTTTCGATACTATTGATCATAATTTTTTAATCATGGAACACAAACAACAGTAGTGAATGATGTGAAATCAGATTCAAGAATAATAAATACACATGGTTCAATATTTTGACCCCTATTGTTCATTGAATAATTAACAAAACTAAGCAACAATGCATCTAATAAAATAGAAAAATATAGCCTTCAAAATGGCCCCACCTCGAATAGAAACAAAACCAATTATGTCCGGTTTTTACCAAAATACCTAAATCCAAATTATGACTTATACTTGAACTTATCTGGTAAATCTATACATCAAGTTCTTAGAGGTTACTTTGGATAGTAAGCTAACTTGGGATGCACACATAAACACTGTATGTTCAAAACTGAGTACTGCATGCTATATTCTATAAAATCTGCGAGATACTGTATCAGCAGACATCCTGAAATTACATGATTTTGGGCTGGTTCAGTCTACTCTGCAGTACAGCTTGATCTTCTGGGGGTCCTCTTGTCACTTTGAGGGGGTAGTTGTCTCTCTTCCATGCTTGTATATTTTTGAGCTGATTATGTACATTAAAAGAAAAACTTCTACAATTCTATGCCAGGTTATCAGTCTGTGAAAATTCACCAATACATATTGGTATCAAATGTTTGAATAAAATGAGAGATATAATAGATGTGAATTTGAATGACATCTTATTCAAAAAAAAAATTGAGAAATTTCCTTCTTGAAAAAGTATTTTAAAATATTGAGGAATTTTATATTTGTTGATACAAATGATTATTGTGAAACTGACTGTTGTATGTATGAATGTTTTTTGTTTTGTGACTATACACTATCCTTACAATTCATTTGTGCAGTACCTTCTTGTTTTTGACTATTCTGATGAGTTTTATATACTTGTGTATGTATTATGTGATTTTATTCTATTCTATCAATAATCGATGGTGTTGGCTGGTGTAAGAAATTCCTGATCTATATCACATAGAATTTCAAAACCAGTTGTTGCTTTGATATCAATCGATGATCAATCGTGTGGGCTGGCTTAAGGAAGTCTGAATCGCATTATACCTGTAGAAATGTGGAAATACTGGATTTCGAGATTCCTCTTCTTCAGATAATAATCATTTGAGGGTTGATTTCCTGGTTGAAAAGTTGTAAAAAATGTGTGAGAAATTCTTGGGTGTGAATGAAATATGTCGATAGTTTGGGTATTTTCAAAAATATGCATGGTGCAGCTCTAGCCTAAAGCTGCACCACCACTTCATTTTCGCGAAACTACAACTGTAATAAAATTAGAGTGGGTTGTGATGAATTGTAATAAATGTATTGGAAATTGTGAGAGTGATTTTTCGGAAGTGGGCCATAAAGGCTGGTGCATCATTAGGTTCATCTAGATTTTTCAGACAAGCTTAATGCTTTGCGAATCTGTTGTTTGATTGTTCCTATTATTATTGATATAATTCACATTTCGACGGCCAGACTGCAAGACCGCGTATCTCAGTTTCTCAAGAGAATAAAAAATATCTTTAATTTTCAACATATCTTGATATTTATATTTTTCTATCATGTGCAGCGTCTACTTCCATTTTATTTTTCGCAAAAATAATAGGGCATCAGAAAGAATATTATTTCGATCCCGATAATTACTTCCATCACTGTAGAGAATAATGTTTTTTATTCCATTTGTGCTTTCAGTGAGTTGATTGTCTAGATGGTCTAGAAGAATAGATGCGAAAATATTAGACGTTAAACCTCCCTCTTCCTCATGCCATAAATATCAATGAACATCTCTGGTCACCAGATTGTACATCATTTAGTTATGTACACATAATGGTTTTATAGTAAATAGCACCTGCCATGAGGAATGGTGCTAACAGTGCTTCATGGCTGCATATCAACAGTATAGATCAATATGTCATTCCTATTCAATGCTTCTTAATTATCCGCATCCTTTTGATCTCGTGCTCCAATCTTCCATTGCTGGTGTGCTTGATATTCCTCCTCATTATAAGTACCCTCCTTATGAGTAACGCAAATATCACATTGATTCTTTTTGGGCTGATGCAGGGCAATCTTTTGATTATCCATCTTGTGAAAATAACTTCGATGATAAGAAGGATTTTCTTTCTGCTACACAGAAAGACTTATATTGTCTATAAACTTCCATTTTTGTGAGGAAGGTGGGCCTAGATATAATTTCGCAGTTGAAGCGCGACAGTAATGACTTTCTAGTTCCGGTAATTCTATCAACTATGTTTTTATTGAATCTCGAGCACCAACTGTGTCTCTGTTGATTCCGGAACGGTTTGGGGTTTTTGTCAATTCCTCTGTGATGTGCATTCCTTTTTCAGACGTGAGAAACCAATTCCTGGCCATCTATTCATTGATTCCTAGAGTATGTGAAAACATTCTCCTGCATACTTGAACTTTATTTTTTCCTAGTGGTAGGAGGTATTGGAAACTGCCTTTTTTTCTCGAAGGCGTATCTTTGGTAGTACTTTGTTTGGTTGTGGTCATAGACATGAGGATTGAAATATAAATCTTCCTCATGTCCCAATTTGTGTGGCTCCAAAATTTGGTGAATATCGATTTTCTATCAGCTTCAGAAAAACTTGAACAAAGCTTATTCTTGAACTTTTGGCATTGTCTGGAAATAGAAGTCGGCAACTTTCTCCTCTCATTCCTAACAGCAGTGAGCTCATATTCACCTCTATTCTTCTTGAGGCCATGATACTTCAATCCCCGCATTCGTTTAGTTATTTTCCTTGGGCGATCTCCTCCTGATATTTCTTCTACTGATTTTTCTGATTTATTCCTGTCGGTTCCACCTCTTTCCTCTCCTTCGTCTGTCTCCCTTCTATCTCATCTCCTCCATCTGTCTCATCATCTAGGTGGAAGATGATGGCATAGGTGGAAGATAATGCCATAGGTGGAAGATGATGGTTCCCATCATCGCCCGGTGCGACACCACCACATCGACAGAGGTGCTGTGAAATGGGTAACTCCCATGTTTCAGTATTTGGTCGATGCTTCCGGTCATATCCCCATACCCTATCTCCTTCTTCCCAATCCAAACCGCCCATTTCAGCTGAAGAAAAATCCAGATGATGAATTCTCCTAGAGTAAAACACTCCGGAAGTAAAATACCTCTCCATTCAGATTTCCGGGCGAGAGGTGCTCGAGGGGGTTCACCATCGAAACATGTGAATTTGAAAATAGACCTTTGTAACATCCGAGGTCTGAACAAGAATATAAACGATGTTCATTACCATCTACAGGCTGAGAAACCAGATATACTGGCTTTAACTGAGACGCAGGTCAATTCATCAACTAATACGACCTATATGCTCTGCCCTGGATATGAGCTCCATACCCGTTTCAAATGCAGAGGAGGTTTATGTCTCTTTTCCAGAAATGATCTCTCATGCCATCGTGAGGAGGAACTGGAACCAAAAGAATTCTATGTAATGTGGCTCAAGATCGATAACCACAAACAGACAAAGTTCATCTGCTGCCTTTATCTATCACCAAACGAACCAACTCCTGGTGACCTCTTCGAATTCCTTTCTCTGAAACTCGATTTCATCCAACAGAATCACCCAGCAGCTGAAATCATCATCATGGGGGATTTCAATGTCCACAACTCCACCTGGCTCGAATTCTCGAATGAAACAGATGACTCAGGACGTCTGGCCGAGGCTTTTGCTATCACCTATGGTCTTGAGCACCTGATAAATGAACCTACTCGGATCCCTGATACCAGCAATCATTATGCCAATACGCTCGACCTGTTCCTCACTAACAATCCGGAACCGTATGAAGTGAAAGTCCGTGCACCACTAGGAAACTCAGACCACACACTCATCTCCACGATATGTCCCTACATCACTCCGCGAACCAGTCCAACACCCCCACGCACTTTTTGGCATTACAATTCAGCCGAGAGATGGCCTTCGCATGTTTTTTCTCTGAGTTTCCTTGGAGGAGAATGTGTTTTGAATCGGGAGATCCCACGCAATGTGCTGAAGAGATCTCGGAAATCATCATGCTGGGAATGGAAACTTACATACCACATAGCACCAAATCACAAACCACTGGTGAACCATGGTTCAATAGAACCTGTTCTAGGGTCGTCGCTCTAAAGCAAGCAGCATACCGTCGTTGGCGCAGAAACCCAAGCCCGCAAACTAGAGCTGAATATGTTGAAGCTAGGAATACATGTAATCGAACAATAGATGAGTCTAAAGAGGCATACAACGCGAAAATAAGATCAAAGCTCATAGAGTGTCCAAATGGTTTCCGTTCATTTTGGACCTTTGCCAAGGCAATCGGGAGAAATTTCACTTCTAGCTCATTTCCTCCCCTCACAAAGGATGATAATACATTGGCTATAACACCTCATGAAAAAGCCAACACCTTCGCCAAAATGTTCGCAGACAATTCTACCTTGGATCCACGAGGCCAGGAACTTCCCAAAATCGCTACCATCGATAACCGTATGCCAGAAATTGTCTTCCGGCAACGCACAATCAGACACATTCTGCTTAGCCTCAACGTCAAGAATGCTATGGGGCCCGACGGAATACCGCCTATTGTTCTCAAAAAATGTGACCCAGAACTAACACCAGTTCTTTGCAGGTTGTTCACCCTTTCGTACATACTCGGCGTATTTCCTTCTAACTGGAAGAAAGCTAGGGTCCAACCGATTCCAAAGAAGGGCAAGAAAACCCTCCCTAACAACTATAGACCGATTGCACTACTATCTGTGATCTCTAAAGTAATGGAAAAAAGCAATTAACATCGAGCTCATCCGATATCTAGAGAGCTCATGAATCGTGAACGACCGGCAATATGGTTTTCGTCACCAGAGGTCAACTGGAGATCTGCTTGCCTATGTGACACATAAGTGGCAGATGTCAATAGAGAAACATGGGGAGTCTCTGGCTGTAGCCTTGGATATCTCCAAAGCATTTGACCGAGTTTGGCACCAAGGCCTCCTAGCGAAACTTCCGTCATATGGTTTGCCGCCCCAACTGTGTCTTTTACTATCGAGTTTTCTTGCAGATAGATCACTCTACGTGGTGGTAGACGGGGTATCGTCTGATACAATGACTATCAATGCTGGTGTTCCACAAGGCTCTGTCTTGGCACCAACTTTGTTCTTGCTCCAGATCAATGATTTGTTGAATGTGTTCTCCAGCCCAGTTCATAGCTTTGCGGATGATAGTACACTTCATTCCGCCTTTTCCTCTAGAGCCCCTATATCATCCAACGAGGCCAGAGGTGCAAGGCGAAGACAGGTTGATGCTTTAAATGAGGATCTGACAAGAATTCTGAAATGGGGATCTGAGAATCTAGTACAGTTCAATGCAACTAAACCTCAAGCTTGTATGTTCACCAAGAAGGCTGATCACACAATGCCCAATTTGATGATGTCGGGTACCACTGTTCCTATGAAGTCGTCAATATCCATGCTGGGTGTCACCACCAACAGTGCTCTCTCATGAGACGATCATGTGAGGTCCATTGCGAAAACTGCTTCACAAAAACTTGGTTTTCTATTCCGTGCGAAGAGATACTTCACATCCCAGCAGCTGCTTATGATCTAAAAAGCACAAATTCAACCTGTCCTGGAGTACTGTTCACATGTTTGGAGCTCAGCCCCCAACCATACGCTAAAGCTGTTAGATTCAATTCAGAAGAGAGCTATTCGCCTAGTCGATGATACAACACTCACCAAATCATTGACCTCTCTAGATCATCGTAGAAAGGTCGGCGATCTATGCCTTTTTTATACGTACTTTCATGGTCGGTGCTCAACGGAGATATCATCTATTATGCCACCACGCGCGATTCCTAGTAGACAAACCAGACGAGCTCAAGCTGGTCACTCCTAAACTGTCAGGCTCGAGACCTATCGAACATCGCTATACCAAGCATCATTCCTCAATAGAACGACAAAGTTATGGAATTATTTGCCTAGTGAAGTCTTTCCTGATGCTTACAACCTCCAAACTTTCAAGAAAAATTCCAACACCTTCCTACTCTCCCAAAATTCCACTGTTGGATAACACGATGTTCCTCGAACATCATAGGTTTTCCTTTCGTGTTGTCCACAGATGAAGAAAGAAAAAAAAATCACCTCCGCCTGTCTCCTCTCCTCCGTCTGTCTCCTCTCCTCCGTTTGTCTCTTCTCTTCCGTCTGTCCCATCTCCTCTGGCTGTCTCTGAACCATTCTCGAAATTTTCAAAAGGTCTCAATTCTTCATTTCGTTCTCTCACATCGTCATTATTTCCTGAATCCATTATCACTTCTTGATAGATGACACTTGATGATTCAATGATAGGAAATTCATCACGATAATATGAAAGTCAAATTTTTTTCTAGTGGCATTTGAGTCTGAGAGTGATACGCAGCAGCTTCATCAGTGGTTGCTGTGGACTGGTACTGCTCTTCAGTAAACACTTATTTTCATACACATATTTTCCAAGATAGTTCTACTGATATTCTCGTCGAGTCCCAGAAATTTCCCGAGGTCGGAATCATTCGCGATTTCCTCATTTTCAGGAGGAATATAATTATCTGAAAGGAATGGAACTATAAATATTCAATCCTTGTATTTCTGTTCAAAAATAGATGAATTTTCTCATTGGCATTCTTTCATCATGAAAAAAAAATGTCACAGGAAATTATTTCATCATGATGTAGCCTGATATGATGTAGCAAAATAAACATCTAAGGAATTATTGATTTGCAAAAACACGATTCTTCAACTAATTCTGAATTGCCGTAAGTATTTAAAAACAAATCTACTACTAATGAATGAATGCTGATTGCATAATTCATGAATTTTTGATATTATTCTCACAGAATTAGGAAATAATCAATTATGAAAACTCACCTATAAAAAAACAGGAACGACACCTCACACAATGAAGAATTACTACAGACTAGAAAAGTTACGTGGTTTTGCAACCCGCTGAGAGATACGAGGTTTAGATTCGAGCGGGAAATAAATACTTGGAAGAGAAATTGAGATACAAGCTCTGGCACAACTTTAGTCAATCATGTGAACTATCCAATGGCGCAAAAATCAAAATTCGGATTTTTTTCTGGTACGATCGATGTTATACTTCATAAATTGATAATTATGTATTGAAACTATATGTATAGATCTTTAAGAAAGGATTACCGGAGTAAACTGAAGGATACTAAAAACTTGACATATGACATGGACAGTCGAAGTATAAAAGCTACCATTGATATTATTCTAGAGCCATTTATTAATTTTATGAACCTTATATTCTGCACAGGTGAGTTCCCAGAAATTTTCAAATATTCAAGAGTAGGGCCCATACACAAAAAGGGGGACACTTCTGAGGTTGATGATTTTCGGCAAATTACTATTATATGCATCTTCTCCAAAATCATAATAAAAAAACAGATATTGAATTATTCCGGAACAAACAACTTCTTCAATAAAAATCAATATGGATTCCGAAAAAATAAATCAACCTTTCAAGCTGTACTGCAAGTTGTTAAGGAGGTAGTCGAGAGCCTTTAGATGGGTGAGCACACTGTTATCACCCTGTGTGACCTATCCAAGGCTTTTGACTACGTCTCCCACAGCATAAAACTTTTCTATTATGGCCTAAGGGGAATGGTACACTTGCTAAACAAATCTTAATTGGAACATCGTTTTCAGCGTGTAAACATCAATAATACAAGCTCTGAATACCTGCCAGTTACCCAAGTGTGCCCCAAGGCTCCGTCCTTGGGTCACTATATCTATTTCAATAATATATTTGAAGTTCTGCATCCTAGTAAATGCGTTTTGTTTGCGGAATTACATTGGATGAAGAACTGAGTTGGCACCATCATACTGAAATCCTTCGGAACAAACTCACAAGCACAAATTTCCTACTCAGACAACTTAGTAATCTTGTCAGTATAGGAACCCTGAAGACTATATTTCTCTGTGTTCCACTGTCATCTGTATTATAGAATAATTCTTCTCATTCCGCCAAAATATTTTCCGAATAGAAGAAAGCATTGCGAATATTGGCCAACGCATCCTATAGAGAACACTGTAAACCATTATTTATTGCTTATGGCATCATGCCTTTGCCAACATTGTACTTTTTCAATGTTTTGCAAGAGATTCACAAATAATCGAACACACTATTAGGGACTCGAAGTGATGTTCATGGCTATAACACCAGAGGTGCCACGCAAATAAGAGATTCAGACTCTGTGTATCGCAAAAAAATTCATTAGACTTCAATTTCTATAATATACATCCCCGAAAAATTAAAAACTTCAGTTTCCTTAAATAACAAAAAAATATGAAGCAATCTTTCCTCAAACAATGTTTTTATTCACTCGATGAATATTTACAGTCAAATCTGGATGAAATTACATTCTGAGGAATTTGTATTTGATGTGGAATCCATTGTCAAAAACTGTTTCGAGTTTCAATGTTCTTATGTTATAGACATCACCTCTGATGCATTGTGTATAAAATTGTGCTCGTTCAAATATTTCATGTGTACTTACTGAATTTACATGATTATTCATAATTCAATATATACTTACTAAAGTTACCCGATCTCTGACCTGGTACGAATATACATTGCATGTAATATAGTTGAATAAACCATCTATCTATCTATCCATCTATCTATCTATCTATCTGTCCTGGAGTACTGTTCACATGTTTGGAGCTCAGCCCCCAAACATACGCTGAAGCTCTTAGATTCAATCCAGAAGAGAATATTCGCCTAGTCGATGATACAACACTCACCAAATCATTGACCTCTCTAGATCATCGTAGAAAGGTCGGCAATCTCTGCTTTTTTTAGATACTTCCACGGTCGGTGCCCAACGGAAATATCATGTTGTGCCACCACTTGCGATTCCTAGTAGACAAACCAGACGAGCTCAGACTGGTCACCCTCACACTGTCAGGCTCGAGACCTGTCGAACATCGCTATACCAAGCATCATTCATCAATAGAACGGCAAAGTTGTGGGATTCTTTGCCTAGTGAAGTCTTTCCTGATGCTCACAACCTCCAAACTTTCAAGAGAAATTTCAACAGCTTCCTTATCGCCCAAAATTCCACCGCTGGCTAACACGATGTTCCTCGAACATTATAGCTTTCCCTTACGTGTTGTCCACAGATAAAAAACATCCAGTTCATGCAATTCTTTGTTCTTCGTTTCATGAATATATTATATCAGTTAGGTTGAATTGAATAGAATAAACTTCTTTTGAATTAATCGAGAACCTCTTGTACATACTTATTAGTATAAGTATACACAAGTAATGGTCAATTTGAATTCATCTTTTGGATTATCAATACTTACTTGCAGGTATCGCAATGATGATGGCTTGATAGCCGAAAGTACTATACAAGTACAGTAATTTTTGTGGGATTCAGCTAGTTCATTTGCGAAACTCGAATTTTGTCAACCTGAATGATACATTTCATTTATTAAATCTTCAAATTACTTGTCAATTTTTACTTTATTATTATTTATATCTGCAAATAAACATTATCATTATTATTTTTAATAATAATGATTCAATATTTCCACACGAAATAAAACTATCATCATTTAATTGAATATATTTGCCTTCTAAATTTTTTGAAAATTTTATATTTTATTCATTAATTCATCTGCTACTTCATCAATGTTAGGTATATGACTCATTATTCACTGTTGGCATTCTCCACACAATATATTCGCAGTCTCAGAAATAAAGTAATTACTGATTTTTGAGAACTATGGCTAATTGAAGTAATTAATGCATGCTTCCCAAATGTAGAAACAAACAATTTTTCATACATGAAAATGAACTCAACAGATCTTTCATTGGTTTCTTCGCGTAGTGAAGTCTTTCCTGATGCTTACGACCTCCAAACTTTCAAGAAAAATTATAATACCTTCCTTCACTCCCAAACTTTCATTGCTGGATAACAGGATATTACTCGCATATGCTGGTGCATATGATGCCTGTAATCATCAGTTTCAATGGGAGTGGTCCTTTTTTACATTTCATTCAACTTGTTTTGATACAGTTTGCAATTGAGTGAGAAAGTAATGAAGATTAAAAATACTGTGAGTTGACGGTTGAGTTCTAACCAAAATCACTGAAGTGGCCATAAAACTCAACCACATCAGCTGTACTGTAATCTGGTTATTAACAGTTTTCGTGAATTCCATTTTGTATAATACTGCCTGATATTCTTCAGGGGTAGACAGTTTCTTTTGGATGATTGATTAATCAATTATTATATTCCAATGGCTTCTCATAGAAATCAGTGATGAGTAATTCAATTATTTCATTTGATATATCAATAATAGAGTCATCAAACATGAAACTCTTCATTTTCTGTCAATCGCCACTCATTGACGAATTGATTTTTTTTCAGATCTCTTTATATGAGGGACTTCATCCAGCTCCACTAATATTGCTGCCTCTGTGGGCCTGATGACAAAAATTGCACAATTCGTATAGGGACAGATCAAAAATTTCCCAATGGTAAATCCTGCCCATCGTAAGAGGCGACTAAATGGATACCCGTTGGTGGAAGCTGATGGTTCCCATCATCGCTCGGTGCTACACCACCACATCGACAGAGGTGCTGTGAAATGGGTAACTCCCATGTTTCAGTATTTGGTCGATGCTTCCGGTCATATCCCCATACCCTATCTCGTTCTTCCCAACCCAAACCGCCCATTTCAGCTCAAGAAAAATCTAGATGATGAATCCTCCTAGAGTGAAACACTCCGGAAGTGAAATACTTCTCTATTCGGATTTCCGGGCGAGAGGTGCTCCTCGAGGGGGTTTACCATCGAAACATCTGAATTTGAAAATAGACCTTTGTAACATCCGAGGTCTGAACAAAAACATAAACGATGTTCATTACCATCTACAGGCTGAGAAACCAGATATACTGGCTTCAACTGAGACGCAGGTCAACTCATCAACTAACACGACCTATATGGTCTGCCCTGGATATGAGCTCCATACCCGTTTCAGATTCAGAGGAGGTGTATGTTTCTTTTCCAGAAATGATCTCTCATGCCAACGTGAGGAGGAACTGGAAACAAAAGAATTCGATGTAATGTGGCTCAAGATCTTCGAATTCCTTTCTCTGAAACTTGATTCCATCCAACAGAATCACCCAGCAGCTGAAATCATCATCATGGGGGATTACAATGTCCAAAACTCCACCTGGCTCAAATTCTCGAACAAAACGGATGTCGCAGAACGACTGGCTGAGGCTTTCGCTATCACCTATGGTCTTGAGCAACTGATGAATAAACCCACTCGGATCCCTGATATCAGCAATCATTATGCCAATACGCTCGACCTGTTCCTCACCAACAATCCGGAACCGTATGAAGTGAAAGTCCGTGCGCCACTAGGAAACTCAGACCACACACTCATCTCCACGATATGTCCTTACATCACTCCGCGAACCAGTTCAACACGCACTGTTTGCATTGGAATTCAGCCGACTGAGATGGCCTTCGCATGTTTTTCCCGAGTTTCCTTAGAAGAGAATGTGTTCTGAATCGGAAGATCCTTCGCAATGTGCTGAAGAGATTTCGGAAATCATGCTGGGAATGGAAACTCACATACCACATAGCACCAAATCATGAACCATGGTTCAATAGAACCTGTTCTAGAGTCGTTGCTCTGAAGCAAGCAGCATACCGTCGTTGGCGCAGAAACCCATGGCTGCAAACTAGAGCTGAATATGTGAAAGCTAGGAATACATGCAATCGAACTATAGATGAGTCTTGAGAGGCATACAACACGAAGATGAGATCAAAGCTCATATCGTGCCCGAATGGTTCTCATTCATTTTGGACCTTTGCCAAGGCAATCTGGAGAAATTTCACTTCTAGCTCATTTCCTCCCCTCACAAAGGATGATGATACATTGGCTACAACACCCCAAGAAGAAGCCAACACCTCCGCCAAAATGTTCGCAGACAATTCTACTTTGGATCCACTAGGCCAGGAACAAAATCGCTACCATCGATAACCGTTTGCCAGAAATTTGTCTTTCGGCAACGCACAATCAGACACATTCATGCTCAGCCTCAACGTCAAGAAGGCTATGGGGCCTGACGGAATGTGCCCCAGAACTAACACCAGTTCTTTGCAGGCTGTTCACCCTTTCGTACAAACTCGGCGTATTTCCTTCTAACTGGAAGAAAGCTAGGTTCCAACCGATTCCAAAGAAGGGCAAGAAAACCCTCCCTAACAACTATAGACCGATTGCACTACTATCTGTGATCTCTAAAGTATTGGAAAAAGCAATCAACATCGAACTTATCCGATATCTAGAGAGCTCAAGAATCGTGTCCGACCGGCAATATGGCTTTCGTCACCAGAGGTCAACAGGAGACCTACTTGCCTATGTGATACATGAGTGGCAGGTGCCAATCGAGAAACATGGGGAGTCTGTCTTATGGTTTGCCGCTCCAACTGTGTCTTTTACTATCGAGTTTCCTTGCAGATAGATTGCTCCACGTGGTGATAGACGGGGTTTCCTCTGATACAATGACGATCAATGCTGCTGTTCCACAAGGCTCTGTCTTGGCTCCAACTTTGTTCTTGCTCCACATCAATGATTTGTTGAATGTGACCTCCAGCCCACTTCATAGCTCTGCGGATGATAGTACACTTCATTCCGCCTTTTTCTCTAGAGCACCTATATCATCCAACACCTTCCACCTCTCCCAAAATTACACCGCTGGCTAACACGATGTTTCCCTTGAAAAAAATACAAGATGTGATTAATTTCTGCCTGCTGACCTCTTCATACCTAAGAATGGCGGAAGAAAAATGAAGCATTGTAAATTGAATGATGCAAAGAGGACGATATCTGCTACCTTATGATATTTACTTTAATATCAATAAACTCAAATTGAAAGTTGGAAAAACAAAAGAAGTGATTATAACGACTAAATATAAATATAACTCGATTAACATTGCTGATATAAAATTACTCATTAACAATGAAAGGATTGAAATCGTTCAAACTGTTGAATACTTGTGATTTCAGTTGGATAATTTATTATCATTCGATAGCCATTTTGAATATATTCACAGGAAGATACCAAAAAAACAATTTTTCTACCCGAATTGCCAAAAACTCAACAGCTGGTACTAAAATCACCATATATAATACACTTATTCAACCCCATTTCGACTACTGTGCGTTGGTATTGTATACATTAGATTTGAATAAAACCAATCGACTGCAGGAATTGCAAAATCGCGGCATGAGGGTGATTCTGAAAACAAGTCGTGATACTCCTATTGTTCTAATGCATAATACACTACAATGGTATTCAGTCAAACTATAAGAGACACAGCCACACGGATTTTGTGTAGGGTAAGAGACTCCCTGGTACCAGCTCAACAACTCCAAATGCAGACTACTGGTTCAGATGAGATCACCAGGCTTCGGGATGATGGTAGGTTCGGCCATCGGCTTACACAATTGCGTGGTCTTATATTTAGAGGGGTTGGGTAGACGGAGCCAATGATAATACCAAAATTTACTTAACCTCTATTCAAAATAAAGAAATATACGATAAAAGAAATGGATGAAACAGGCAAACAAATGAACAATAGACCAAAACCAGAACAAGAAATTGGAATTATTATCAAATCAGAACTGAGAACATCTCAATCACCTATTTTTATCCTGCTATACTTTCTCAGTAGGAGGAATAACTAAGAGACCCAATCAATTGTTCCTCCTAAATAACCTCTTCAGACCAAAATATAGTGACACTTTGAACGAATACACTGAATAGCAAAGGGAACCCCGTATTCCGCAAACTGATGGCCATTCAAGCAGTGCCCTATCTAGATGTGCCCACCCTGTATCTACAATAAATAGCTGAACGAAATTCTACCTAATTTCTAGGCACTCACCCCTTGCAACCGCGAAGCAGAGGTTTCTTCCCGTAAATCCAAATTAATGCACACTATTTTCACAATTCAACTAAAGAAAAACTCGCACTCGTTATTAAAATCTCCCAACCAATACTATTCGGGGATTTTCCTAACCGAACGATTTCCCGACGTCCCGTTCCGATTCTCGCGAACGACGTTCCCTGACCTTCTAAAATCGCCAACTCTCTTGCCTTCCAACCCTCATTTTGTTGGCTTAGCGCTTTTTGATTTAGCGCTCCTCCCGCTCAGCCAATCAAAACGTCCTTAAAGATTATTACTTTAATTCTGGCTATAGCACTGCTAGCGCTATCTAGCCAACCAACGTTATCCTGCCGCTAAATCCCGAGAGAACTCGTACCAAAACCGTAATTTCGTCACCACGAGATGTCTCTCGTAGGCCAATTTACTGTCGTTTCTGTCCTCCAATTTTAAACTTGTTAAATCGGTTACAATGTAACAATTTCGATTTCACTCTCGTTCCCATCGAGTTTATTTGCCCTAAACGCTGACTTCATCAATAATTTCGATAAGACAATACCCTCTGCTTCGTGATCAAGATTAACAATAGCTGGATTCATAATAAATTTTTATATTGAAATACTGAGGAATATTCACATGGAAACGATCTGATATATATGAAATTATACTTGAGCCTAATATCTGTATTCTATCCCTTTGCTATCCTTTAGATTTCATATATATATATATAGGGAAAAAAGATAAAAACCGATACACTCGACTACTTGGTTACCTAATTCTAAGTACATAACACCTACAGGGTGTTACAATACTTTCCCCTTTGAAAAAGTTTTGGCTTAGTAGCCATAACTTTTCCTAATATTCCATGCTCACTAACAATTCGAAGCAACGCCACTGAAGGTGCTTTTGCTCGACTCAGTCAACACCAGACTAGCAATATTTTGGACCACATTCGGTGGAGTTGTTCAGCGAGTAATGTTTGAGGCTCCCTAGCTCAAAATTTCCTATATCTAAGACATTACAATATATGATTTACATCGAATCAAAAAAAAAACAAAAATGTTTCAACATTAACCACTTTCGAACCCAAGAGACCATATCCACTCCCGTGCTGCTACGATATCACTTCGCCGCATTTCCCCATAGACTTCCTTGTTTACCCCTGCGTGCTCTAGCTATTCTTGCCAGTCAGCAGGGCACTATTTCAGGCTCACGCAAAATAATAGGTGTCTATGTAAGTATTCAGTCTTTTTGCTCAGTCCAAACTGTTCATTTCTACCGCACTAAGTGTCATTTATTGTCTAAAGAGTCATTTCACTTGTACTATGGTTTCACGGATCGAGTTTATTTTCCAGTTCCACTATCAGACCAGTGTGTCTGAGGGGTCTGGGGTAGGCCAGGATAAAGTGCTGGTTGGAGGATAATATTTTGTTGAGGTATCGTGCCAGTTTCAATATTCATTGGGGACCTGCTAACTGGAGGTTGTTCAGGTTGATTCCTTTGTATTACCCACCAGGTTAGAGTATTCCACAAGATCGCCAACAGGGTAATACCGCATCCAATGGTCTGACACAAGTGTATTCCATTCAGGATTACGCCCACAGAGTATCTAACAACTCTAAATATATAATAGAACCCAATCAATCCACTCATGAAGATTCCTATATCAGAGAACCATCCCCATAATTGTTTCATGGTGGTTTCAGCCAACTGTTTAATTTCTCGAGCGTTGAACAAGTTGAGCGTCGTCAATCCCTGACCTTCAACTTCAAGGCCCGCTACTCTCCTTGCAATAATATTTTCCACTGACTTTCGTTCATTCCCATACTTCAAGATCTTCTGAACCTTGGCAATCTCCTCTTGGGTATACAACCCTTGGGTACCCAAAGGTTGTATTGGGCCGAACTCCAACTGATGTTCTAGATCCACAGCTGATTCTCGTGGTGGTCGCTTAATAGTAGGAAACGATAACAGTCCCATCCATTCGTCATCTAAATAGTAGAGAGGGGGCGTCAGACTATTACAGTCAATCTTCTCCGCATAATCTTGTATGATTCTGGTTATAGGTGATACAAATTTTGACTGATTATTTACTTCCACAGGTAACTCGTGAAAGCAGCGATCGGTCCGTCTTATCGTTACTATCTTAGGAACACATCTCATTATGTACAATACCTCTCCTAATACTTGTCCTGCGTGTCCCCCTTCTTCCTGCAGGATCTGACTGATTGCGTGCGGCATTAGGGTAGCCATCAGGAGTCGATTCTTTAATATTTCACGTCGTAGTTAACATCGTCTATGAATAATGTCGATATACAATTTATCCAGGCCTCTCTTATACGACTGTTCCACGTACAGAAATTTACTATCTGGAAGTATATTCATTGACGGCATAACATCCCCTCCATTTCTAGTTTCGGCTACAATGATTCTAGGATGTTCGGTCTGCCATACCTCAATATTGCATAGCATCATCCGCTTTGTATACGTGAGTGCGAATATTTTTGTGCCGCCCTCGACCACTAAATATCTCTCATCCGTCACTCGATTATACACCAGTTCTGCATTTCCCTCGAATATAAGGCTCATATGACTATCGTAAGTTGTAGGGAAATCACTGTCCCATACGCTTTCTCCTAGCATTGTATCAAAACAATAGCTTTTCATGAAGGGACAAGTTACTCCTCCCACCAAACTAATTTCGTTTTCGTTCGCTACATACTGCCCTCCTAAGCTAGAACGCAGTAACTCCTAATTTGTTGTTTTGGAGGTACTGCATTTCTAACATATCTAGAACATTTTTGTATCTGTCTAACTAAGCAAAAAAGCAGTATTGGCAATCCATATTCAAATAAATGGTTCAAACGTTTGCAGTATGTCCACTTTTTGATTCATTTTTCAGCTTTTAATGGGATTTTCTCTCCTCGTTTCTAAAAAATAGAGTAGAAGTTATTAAAAATTATTGCAATATATTTGTAGTAAGGACAGGTTTAGGATCTGTCCCAAAATGTCACTGCGCTTGAAATTAAACCTTTAGATACCTGAAAGAGAAATTCTCTATTGGTTAGTGACACCTTGTTTTTGAAAAAATTTGGAAATACAAATATATTTAATAAGAATAAAACCTCTACTTATCTTGGTAGACGTTTCGGGAACTCATCTGCTCCCGTTCTCAACACAATTGAAATATTTTTCTCTTCGTAAAATTTTTTCAATGTTTTCGATTTTGACACTGAAAAGTGACAATTTTGCAGATGGAGGAATTCTGGTTACAAGGTGTTTTCATTAATTGATATCGAATTTTCCATTTTCATATTCAAGTTTCAGAAGTGGATGCCAAGTTCTATCTATATCAACTGAACAAGAAGCAATATTATTGTCTCCGTTCAGGAGAATGCAAGCAGACTCTTTGATTTTCCGTTTTTGGTCGTTGTCTTCTTTTCCTATGATCTTAATATTACCCCAATCGGCCATATGTTGTCCATTTTCAGTAAGGATATGCTCAGCTAATTTTGACTTGTCAGTATATCTTCTCTTTATATTGTTCTTATGCTCTTTCATCCTTACTGATAGAGGCCTGCTGGTTTCACCGGTATAATTTTTTCCACAAACACATGGTATACTGTAAATACAATTTTTTGATGATTGTTCTTCATTTTTCGGTTTTGTATGAGTCAATGAGATCGATTTTGACTCATACAAAACCGAAAAATGAAGAACAATCATCAAAAAATTGTATTTACAGTATACCATGTGTTTGTGGAAAATATTATACCGGTGAAACCAGCAGGCCTCTATCAGTAAGGATGAAAGAGCATAAGAACAATATAAAGAGAAGATATACTGACAAGTCAAAATTAGCTGAGCATATACTTACTGAAAATGGACAACATATGGCCGATTGGGGTAATATTAAGATCATAGGAAAAGAAGACAACAACCAAAAACGGAAAATCAAAGAGTCTGCTTGCATTCTCCTGAACGGAGACAATAATATTGCTTCTTGTTCAGTTGATATAGATAGAACTTGGCATCCACTTCTGAAACTTGAATATGAAAATGGAAAATTCGATATCAACTAATGAAAACACCTTGTAACCAGAATTTTTCCGTCTGCCAAATTGTCACTTTTCAGTGTCAAAATCGAAAACATTGAAAAAAATTTCACGAAGAGAAAAATATTTCAATTGTGTTGAGAACGGGAGCAGATTCGTTCCCGAAACGTCCACCAAGATAAGTAGAGGTTTTATTCTTATTAAATATATTTGTATTTCCAAATTTTTTCAAAAACAAGGTGTCACTGACCAATAGAGAATTTCTCTTTTAGGTATCTAAAGGTTTAATTTCAAGCGCAGTGACATTTTGGCACAGATCCTGAATCTGTCCTTACTAGAAATATATTGCAATAATTTTTAATAACTTCTACTTTATTTTTTAGAAACGAGGAGAGAAAATCCCATTAAAAGCTGAAAAATGAATGTACCACCTCCTCGAAGAACTTACAGACAGTATCCACTTTTTGATGTTCATACATATCTGAAGAGCAGTATCTGACATTTGCTTGACTAAAATGCAGCATCTCCAATTTTGCCTGGAGATACTGCGTTCATGTCTAGGGTCAGGTGACATGCAAACATTTTTATTGTATGTGCGGCAGATCTCAGCCGCGTTTGAACAACGTGTAGAAGATAACATAAACATAACCAACAAGTAATAAAAAAAGTGATAGTGTTAGTTTGGAAAAAGTTATTTCGAGTAATTGGTAAGTACTTTCTACATAATGTTTATTGTCATTTACTTCTTTCTTTCTATTTCTTTTCATTTCGGGAGTTTCCTTGAGCTCTTTATTATAACAACTATATTAATTTATATCAAAAATATTGTACATTTGTCTCAGTTGTTTGATCAGTTTCCTACTTGCCATTTAAAAAAACCTTAAAAGTGCTTGTTGGCTAATACCTAATTAGGAATTATCATTCATGTTATTTGAATGTGGTTTTTTCACTTGCTTCAGATTTGCTCCGTAAATTACTATGGAGAACAAGAAGTACGGTTATCGGTGGAAACTGATCAAGAAGGGTCTTCAGAATAAGGTGACAATAAATGTAAGTGATGTGCAAGCTACATCCAGCAATGTGATCGAACAGACAGAATCAAATGAGTATGTTACATTGAATCCGCTGAGCCTCTACAATGCTGATATCTCCATATCTGGTTCAATTGCTGCTCCGCCATCTGAAGATAACTTAGACGGTCCTTCATTGATGCCAGAACCACCTTCAACTGAAATTATGGCCGCTGAGGAGCCAGACTTTTCTAATTTGAATCAGGATGCAAATATTCCAATATTTGATTCCAATCATTTTGCATTCGGTTATCCCCACTTACCTGAATTCAATGCGCCATCATTGCCTCTGCTGATCCATTCAAATGAAATCATGGATGCAAACATTCCATTGCTTGATTCTAAAAACACTGTTGTCGACGATCCTCATCATTATGACCTACCTGATTCTGATACCCCATCATCTCCAGTACGCCACACCCAAGACGTTTTGGTTGCTGCTACTGATGAAGCACAATGTTCTTCAATAAACACAATTCAAGATGCACACATGCCCTTATTAGATTCTGACGACTCTGTGGACGATCCCCATTACTAACCTGACTCTGTTACTTCATCTGATCAACCTTTGAGCAAGATTCGTAGAACATTGAAGAAAACCTCAACTCACCAGAGTGGAGAAGTGGCTGAAGTCATTCACCCTGATGAACAATACACTAAAAGAACGGGAGAACTTAGGAAAAGGAAGAAGTTTTGTAAAACCGTTGCAGAAAGGAATGCTGATAAACTGGAAGAAGTTAAAACTAAACATACGGTTAAACATACTAAACAACAGGTTGTGGATCATGCAAGAAAGGATGTGTTGGAAAAGTTGCGGAAGATCAGCGTATATCAATCAATAGGGACTACTGGATGATGTCCTGGCAGGAACGTCAAATTTTTCTTTCGGCAAGTATCTCAACTATGGACGTGAAACGGCGAAGAGGTTCTGGAATGTCGAGGACAAGGTCTTGTAAATACTTTTTGAAAACTGCAAACGGTGAAAAAGTGGAAATCTGCAAAGTGTTCTTTCTAACTACACTGGGATATAATCGCAAAAACGACCGAGCTATCACCAATGTTATTAATAAGGAAAGTAATGCTACGAGCGGGCAAGATAAACGAGGAAAGCACCCCAAAACTCCTAAAACGGATCGAAGTGTAATCAAGACACATATTGAATCTCTTGGACCTACCATTTTCCATTACAGAAGAGAACATGTGCCGAACAAAAGGTATTTAGCTAGCGATATCAACATCACTAACATGCATAAGGATTTCATGGCAAAAAATCCCGACATGAAGTGTTCTTACGAGTTATACAGAAAGTGTGTTTCAAGGGACTGTAATATTTCATTCACTAAATTGTGTCACGAGGAATGTGAAACATGTGAAATTTTTAAGATGCATGATCCAAAACATACTCAACAAAATCTAATAACAGACTGCGAGTCGTGCAAGGCATGGGAAAATCATGTAAGTAAGGCAAGGAATGCCCGTGAAAAATACAGGACTGATGCTGCTAATGCTGGTTCCAATGAAACATCCCTAATTGTTTCTGCGGATTTAGAGAAAGTTATAATGCTGCCCAGGATCGACATGTTTAAGCAGGTGATATTTTGTCAACGAATTATTGTGTTTAACGAAAGCTTTGTACCGATTGGCAAGAAGCAGCAGATCAAGCCTTTCGCTTGCCTCTGGCATGAATGCATCTCCGGAAGAAAAAAAGAAGACTTGATCAGTACCTTTCACGCTTTCCTCATCGCCATGCGAGATTTTGAGAACATAACCTTCTGGTTAGATAACTGTTCCGGACAAAATAATAACTGGGCCCTATTTTCCTATCTGACATATATCATTAATTCACCTGAAACAGCAACAAATGAACTGACTTTGCGATATTTTGAGCCAGGACATACATTTATGGAGCTATCTCTACAACAAAAGAAGAAAGTCTACGATTTTGCAGATTTTGTAAATTGTGTACAAGCTGCAAATTCAGGCAAAGTGACCGTGAAGGAAATTAATCTGGAGGACTTCTTTGTTTGGCCCGATAATTCTTCCTTGCACAAAATAAAACAATTGATTCCAAGACCTTATATGAGAGACATTGTGGAAGTCATTGCGGAGAGAGGAAAAAACGAACTCATTTATCGGACAAGTTTTGATGCAGAAGTGAATAATATGAATTTCCTAAATAAGAAAGCTATACGTCGACTGGATCTTCCACCAAGAATAATTAAACCAAGAGGAATCACAAATGAGAGAAAACGCAACATCGAGAAATACTTGCTTCCTTTAATACCACAAAATAGACGAGTATTTTGGGAAACACTTCCTGTTGATGACAACGCGATCGACCTAAGAAATGCAGATGAAAAGGAACGATAAATTATATATATATATATATATATATATATATATATAATAAATTATATCATTTTCGACTTCCATTTGTTTTAGTCGTAGGCACCAATATTGCAGCATCCCTTTTTTTATTCCATGTCGCTTGTCTACAACGCAGTAACTCCCAAATTTTTCCAATAATGCAAAACTGACTAGCATCAAAACAAATTTTGAATTTCATATACTACACTAAAACGCAGTAACAGTCTATTTTTGATTAAATTATTTGATTCAATCAATTTCAAATATCAATTAGAAAAAGTGATCATCCATTATTATACATAGTTGTGGAATATTACATGTTTGTTTACCTGCTCGCCCAGGAAAAAAACTCTAAAACCTCATTAACTCAAAAGCACTAAAAGTGGACATACTGCTTTGTTAGTTAGGAGGGCAGCATAGTCCCTTGCCTGTATTCTCACGTTGGCCATGATGACGACATCCTTCCAGGTTCGTTCATTTTCGTGGTATACTGCTCCGTCGCATAATCTGGTGGTATCTACCGACCCTAATATCGTCAAGGAAGCAGTAGTCGAACCGTTCATGACTATTTGCCCAATATCCCTGTTGGAAGAGTTTCATTGCCTGATAACGATGAAGTGATCTGCAATCTTCTTTTCCCAGTCTATGTACATAACTAGAAGTTCCTCTTTCCACCATGGACGAATGACTATGCATCCCCCAGTGATACATGATACGGGTGATCTCCACGAGGCAGGTCCACACATGTTGATGCCGGATCTCGTTACGTTGCACTACCTTCACGGATACAGAAGTACTCGAATACGCGAGTTCCGGCTCAGGACACTTTCTTACGTCTCTAAGAGAAATTGTTGTAATGTTCACTTTCTCGTCACTGCAGTCATACGCGATTGTCCCATTCACCGAACCGAAATAGTTCATGACCAACAAGGTAGCTAACACGGGGATATTAATCATCAAGTCTCGTTTTTCTATTTTGTCTGGACGTACTGGTGCTCGTCTGCGCTGGCACTTCCTACATAATATATTGCATTAATAATATAAACATCAGTTCTGCAATTGAAGTACAATGACAAACAATACATCATTTATCCTCTATCTGCCTGGGCCTCGGGCAGTTATAAAAACCACTTTTCGCCCCGAAAAGTGTTAACCCCGTGCTTTTCAAGTTACGGCGCTCATTTGAATAATCCACTCTCATCATTCATTCTATCCATTTGCTTTCATCCGTCCTTATTGTTACGTATTGTGTTCATATTTTATTAAACCCATTTAGGATTGAACAATATAATTGCTGGTTTTATTTCTTGATTGATTACAATCTCGTACATTACATTACATATCATAAAAACGTAAACATTATTCACTTAACAGCTATTTTTTGACATTGGACATTTACGGTTGACGTATGACATCTTGACAACTATATAAAATGCCCCCCCAAACAAAATTTTCTTTTCCTATTACAGTCCTCTCACTCCTCTCCCCTTTTTCACAAATTTTTACTGACACTATTTTCTCTAACGCAAACCTCACTTTTCAATGTAGTCCTTCAGATAAGCTGGACGATTTCTCACTCTCACTTGTTTTTCCTCTTTTCCCGCTGGTTTTTCTCTGGTTGTCCCTTCTGCTGGTTTCAACTGGTGTCGGTTCCTCCGCAGTATTTGTCCATTCTCAGTTTGTACTTTGTAGGAGCGTGGTGCAGAAAGGGGCTCTATGACCTTCCCTAAGGTCCACTGACGGGTTTTCTCCTGTATGGCTATGGGTTGGCCTGAAACAAGTGGGGCTAGGGGGTTGCTTACTTTTTGTGCCATTATCATTTTATTTTGCTTGTTTCCAAGGTCCTCTAATGTATGCTCAATATCGAACTGGGGATGAGAAGCTCTTGTGGCACCAACATCATTGTGTTGATCTGGCGTCCCATCAGCCTCTCAGATGGTGAAGATTTTCCATTTTTTGGGGTGGCATTATGTTCCAGGATGCTCATAATGGGGTCACTTCCAGTGTGAGCAGCTTTTACCAGTAGTCCTTTTACTGTTTGTATGGTCCTTTCAATGAGGCCATTTGACTTGGGGTAGTAAGGGCTTGAGGTTATTACCTTGAAGTCCCAGTTCTTTGCAAATGTGTGCCAATCTTCTGAGTTGAATGGGGGCCCATTGTCACTCATGATTGTTTGGGGAATACCATGATGGGAAAATATTCCTTTCATTGTATTTATCACTGCTGAGGCTGTTTTTCCTTTGATTTCATTTACAGTGACAAATTCTGAATGATAATCCACTGTGACTATGTAGTCTCTGTTGTTGATGTAGGCAAAGTCTACTCCAATTTTGGCCCATGGGAGTGGTTCTGTTGGATGCGCGATAAGTGGTTCAACCTTATTTGCTTTGGAGTATTTTATGCAAATAGGGCACCTTTCCACATGTTGGGTGATCTGATGGAACATGCCTGGCCAATAATAAGCTTGCCTGGCTTTAAATATAGAAGAATTGATACCTTGGTGAGCTTTGTGTGCGAAGTTGATGAATTCCTTCCTCATTGTTGCTGGAATTATAAGTCTGTTGCCTTTGTATAGTAGACCATCTTGGGAAACAATTTCTTCTTTCATGTCCCAGTAGGGCTTTGCCCATTCAGAACATGCCTTCTTTGATAGAGGCCATCCATTAGTTAGGTATTGTCCAACTATTTGTAGAGCCTCATCTCTGATTGTTGCATTCACCAACTCTTTCATTTTGTCTTGTGAGGCTGTGATGATGGAGTGAACTTTGATTGCTTCATTTTCCAGGTATTTAGTATTCACTTGTATATTCTGGGGGCTCCTGGATAAGAGGTCTGCTATGAACAGAAGTTTACCTGGTACATATTCCAGGTGAGGATTGAACCTGAGTAGTCTCAGTGCTAATGCTTGCAATCGAGGGGTCAATGTTTCCAAAGGCTTTTTCAGTAGACCAATCAAACTTTTGTGGTCTGTTTGAACAGAAAACTCTCTTCCAAATACGAAGTATTTGAAATGTTCACAAGCTATTACTATTGCTAGCAGCTCTTTTTCTATTTGGGCATACCTTGTTTGGGCTGGTGTCAAAGTTACTGAAGCAAAAGCTACTGGCCTCTCTTCTTGTAGCAATACTGAGCCCAGCCCATACTGACAAGCATCCACTGATAGCAACTATTGGTTTGTTAGGATCAAACAGTGCTAGTGTAGGAGCTGACACAATTGAGCTTTTCAAGTTGTCAAAAGCTTTTTGGTGAACAGCATCCCAAAGAAAGAGTGCATTTTTCTTCAAAAGCTGTCTGAGGGCCTCTGTTTTCTCAGACACGTTTGGAATGAACTTTCCAAGGTATTTTATCATACCCAGAAATCTTTGTACTTCTGTGATGTTGGTAGGTGTTTTCATGTTACTTATAGCTTCAACTTTGGCTTCTTGTATTGAAAGGCCATTTGGGCTGATTTTGTGTCCTAGAAACACAATTGTGTTTACTGCCAACTGTGTTTTATCCTTATTGAATTTGAGGTTACATCTTCTTGCTCTTTCCAAGACTCTATGGAGTCTTTGGTCATGTTCTTCATTGGTTGATCCTGTTATGAGGACATCATCTAAGTATGTATAAATACCCTCTATTCCTCCAAGGATTTGATTGATAGCACGTTGCCAAACTTCTGGGCTGCTGGAAATCTCATATGGCAGTCTTTGAAAAGAAAATCTGCCAAATGGTGTGGCTATTGTGCATATTCTTGAGCTTTCCTGATCCAGAGGTATTTGAAGGAAAGCATTAGAGGCATCCAGGACAGTAAATATTTTTGAATTACCTATTTCTGCCAGGATGTCCTCAGCAACTGGTAATTCATAATGTTCTCTCTTAATGAAGGTATTAAGCCTTCTAGGGTCCATGCAGATTCGAATTTTCCCATTGCTCTTTTTTGCTATTACTATGGAGTGGACCCAGTCAGTTGGCTCTACTATTGGTTTCAGAACATTGTCTGTTGTCATTTTCTCAAGTTCTGCTTTCACCAGTGGTTTCAATGCATGTGGTATTTTTCTTGCACTACATATACTTGGGGTAGCATTGTCAATAAGTCTTATCTTATACTCCATATTCAGCTTTCCTAGTCCCTGGAATACATCCTCATATTCCTTGATTAACTCAGCAGCCTTAGATTGAGCTAATGTGACTTGTTGGATTTTTTTAATTAGTCCAAAGGCGTCCATTGCCCTGAATGATAGTAAAGGGGTACGATTCTCCACTGTTATGAAGTATAACAGCTTGATAACTTTATCTCCCAACCTTGTGTTCATTTCAACTGTTCCAAGTGTGGGGATTCTGTTATTCGTGTAACTACAGAGCCGTTTTTTTGTTGGTTCAATTTGAGGCCTATTCTTCAGTTTATTAAATAAGTTTATTGGAATGAGGTTGGCTTGAGAGCCACTGTCCATCTTGAATTTCAGTTGTGTTTTATTAATCTCCAAGATTTCATGCCAGTCATTGCTTTCATGAGCATTTATGTGGAAGACCTCTGTGACTTCTCCCACAAAATACTCATTTTCCTTATCGTTGTTTTCCTCTATGTCTTCTTCATCCACATTGTTTGATCTGCATGCTGCTGCAAAATGGTTTTTTCTGCTGCATTTGGTGCAAATTTTGCCCCAAGCTGGTCATTTCATAGGTTTGTGGGTGCCCAGGCACCTTTGGCACTTTCTCCCACCAGACAGTTGTGTGCTCTTCTTTTTGAATCTAATTCTGTTGACTTCGCTGTCTTCATGTGTTGGTCCTGGGGTTTGCGAGTTCATTCCCAGGATGTGTTTACTGCATGTTTCTTCAGCCCTGCATATATCTATAGCGTTATTCAGTGTCAGATTTGGTACCTTGAGTAGTTTGCTTTTCAGCTTTTCATCCTTGCAGCCAATTATCACACAGTGTGTTATTAAATCATTGGAGAGGTCTCCTAATTGACAGTCCTTGGCTAAACTTCGTAAACAGGTTACAAATTCATCCACCGTTTGGTTTTGTTCTTGTTTCAAGGTGAATAGCTTGTACCTAGCATATGTACAGTTAAGGTAAGGCTTATAGTGGTCACTAATGGAGTCCAGTATTACTTTTACAGTCAACTGATCATCAGTCAGTTCTACATTCTCTTCATCGACGTACTGGAACGTATTGAATAATTCTAGGCCCACGGCTCCGATTACATACATATATATTATTGACAATTATTAATTTCACTTGTAGATATTTCTGATATTTTGACGTGCGCCCTCGCGCGCGCATAACGGTTTATGGCCATTAACAATTTACGATAACTCAAACTCTGAAGCATAGAGCAGTAAACTTGAAATTTGATCCGGTGTACTTGGCAACGGCGCCAAGCTAGAACTAATAAAGGGGACAAACTTCTGTCTGTGTTCAGTTGTTGTATTGCTGTCCTTATCTATTGGTACAATAAACTCATTGCAAATTGAGAATCTCCAAAATTTCGTAAAAATAAATGGGTCGCCGTTTTTTTCCATTTTTCAAAATGAAGGACTTAGGAACATGAGCAAAAAAATCAGTTTGATCCCTGAATATTGCCCGTAGACGCCATTTGGTATAAAGATTTTGTGAATGAAAATCATTAGAACTTTTTGATCGTTACTATTGATTTATTTATTACGACAATGTCCTTCGAATGATTTTTATATTTATTTTTTTTATTTCGATATTTTTAAGCCCAAAATGGTACATCCCTTTGACCTAGTTCGGGTCTGAATAGAACGTACGCAAAAAGTACGTACTTTGGACGTATGAACCGTACGTACTAAGTATGTACATTTTTTACGTTTAATGGACGTACAATAAACATCCGCGGACGTAAATACGTAAAATGGCCCTAAAATGTACGTCCCTAGGACGAAGTATGCTGTCTGGGTCTTAGCCAAACTTATCACAGCACCAGTATCCACTACACATTTACAAATCTTATAATTCACTACTAAAAACACGATATAAGGATGTTATCTGCCTCTGAAAATACCTCAGGAATTGTCCTAAGCAGCATATCCCGTCGATTATCCCGTGTTATAAATGCTGTTCCTATTTGTTCATCATTCACATTCCCCTTTTGCCGTTTTTTGGTATTGCCACCTACTCGGGGGGTAATAGGAGGCCGCCTCAGTTTAAAGACTGCTGTGGAGGATTTGTTCTATCACCGTAGTATAGTCGTAGTCGAGCAGTCGTTGAGTCCATACACGGCTAAATAAATATCGAAATAATTCAAAAAAGTACTTGTGAATCGAAGTGAATAAAAACATGTACACCTATTTGTTATAAAGTTGTGCCATTATCAATAAAAATTAAACAAAAACATAGACGTGAACGAAACGAGAATACGAACAAGGAATCCTACTAACATAGGTGCTAGTTGTTTTTGTTGGAATTCCGATATTGACAGTGGCGTACAATAAATAAATGAATTGACAGATGGAGTCAGGATATGAAGCATCAGACATTGTGAAAATATTGATGGAAATCAAAAAAAGCAACGAAGAAATCAAAAGCGAAGTGAAACAAATAAGGCAAGACATTAATATCCATACAATAGCCATAGAAGAAGTGAGAGGAAAAGTACGACAACTAGAAGAAGAAAACCAGAAGCTACGAGACGAAGTGAAGACTTCAGGACGAGCAATAAAGAAAAGAAATATCATTGTTTTTGGCATTCCAGAAGAGGAAATCCCTGTAACTTACTTTAAAAAAATTGTACACGGAATACTAGAAGTAGAATGACATGATCTCGAAATAAGTGACGCTTTTAGGATTGGGAAGCAAACACTGCATAAATCTAGACCAGTCGTAGTCGAATTGGTGAGGAATGCCAAAAAGTCCGAAATTTTCCAAAACATAAAAAAAACTAAAGGGCACTGGAATAAGTATCACGAATGATCTAATAAAGGAAGACCAAGAGGTACATGAAGAGTTGCTCAAATATCTCAAACAAGCTAGAGAAAAAGGTTACCAAGCCAAAATCATAAAGGATAAAATTATCATCAATGGAGAAAGCTACACTTACCAAGAATTGATAGAAGTGAATGAGACTCGTGGAACTGTCGGTGAGACAGTACTAAACAGAACAAAACCGGAAAGGAAAAAATCTTAGTGAACCAACAACACCGATACTGAAGGAGAAAAATATAGTCGAAAGCCATGAAAAAGTAAAGACACCAAAAACAGAACTCAAGAAACAGAGAGAAATCATCCAGTCCAAGTCAGCAAACAACAAACCATTCGACTTTATGCTAAAGGCGCCCATTCAAAGCAACAAACCAAATGCATTCCGATCCACAACAAAAAATACAAGCAGCAAAACTATATCTCCACAGACAGCAAATGAAGAACAGAAAACAAATGCTCATGCATCACTTTATTGACATTAAAGCATATTGAGATACGGAATCATTGCTTGGGGTGCGGCAACAGACATACACATGGACAACCTGGAAAAACTGCAGAAATCAGTATTGAAATGTATCTTCAAAAAACCTTTCACCTACCCCCACGGAGTCACTATTTAATGAAACAAATTTTTTCGATATCCGTCAACTTTATTTTTTTGAAATAATGTAAAGGCAACATAAACATCGGAATGAGTTATTGGCTATCGAGCACAGACACAATACAAGGTATAGAGAATATGCAATGCAAGTTCCCAAGCCAGAAAAGACGACCCTACAAAGATCGTACGTTTATTTCGGCCCAAAATGCTATAACATTATTCCATTAGAAGTCAAAAACTCGAATACCTATAACCTATATAAAAAAAAATCTAAAGAAATGGATTACTGATCAACCGAGACTTCGAATACATCAATTCATAGATTACAAAACAATTAGGATTGATTAGAGTTGGGATTCATGAATGATATTTTGATGGTCTCTATGTTTGTTCTCATACTAAATTTCCTTATAATCGTTTATATTTTATTTTTATAATTGTACAATTGTTCTTATAGTAGTTTCTCATTATCATTATATACACTGTGTACTGCCTATTTTCAGCATTAGTAATGAGTGTTTTTATGAATGTCTGTAGGTCATCATTTTAAGCAAGCGACTAAGTTTTAACTTTCAATCTTTTTTTCTGCGCTCCTGTGGGTTTCTTATATTTATTTACCGTTCATGTATTTTTACTATGTACTAAATTCTATTTGGCAAATAAATATTTTTTGATTTTGATTTTTTGACCCCCTCCATTAAATCCGTCTCTTTTTTGATTCTATTCATCTCTCTGGTATCTTCCTGTGGTGGATGGTCCACCCCTTCGGATACGCTCTGGGGCGCTATTCTTGACCGTTCGCATCTTTCAAGGTCGTACGCATCTCATGATTCTGCGAAGGATATTTGTTTTTGGTATTCTTGACCATTCGCAAGATGTGCGATCATGCGTGTTTCACGAGTGGAGTTTGGTGATCGCAAATGCCTTGCGTATGCGAATCTGATATTTAATAGGTTATGTTCCTGAGTTTCGTTATCAATAGGTTATTCTTTTGATACCGATGTTGATATTAAAAGCTATATAGAAGTGAAATTATTATTATTCTGAAATTCGTAGTCTAAAACTCACGTAATACTAATTGAGTTCTGATTGAAATTTTTCGGAATGGATGACCTACAATATATAGCCAATTTGGAGGATTTAGAAAATGAAGATCGAAGATATCGATACAAGCTTGATTGTTTCCAGCACTTCACTTTCATATTCTGTTGTAGGATTCCCAGGATAAGGTCCACCACCAGTTCCCCTCTGATAATTTTTGAACTGGCTGGTTTTTGTTTTGGTTCTAGACCTTATATCATGCCATGTCTGAAACAAATGTGGAGTTCATAAATTATATAGTCATATCATACATTATATATATATATATATATATATATATGTACGTAAAGCATATACGAGGTCCGGACAACTTGTTGGACATAAGCCGATGACACCCGAAACTTATGGGGTCCGGACTTCGAAAGTTTCAGTGGGACCCCGAAAGTTCCAGGGACCCAGAAAGTTTCAGAAACTAGCATCTATATGTATATCACTCCTATGAAAAGGTTTGTGTCTTGACTAACTGGGGAAGAAGGGATCTGTTATTCGATGTTTTATCATACCTCCAACAAAGATAGATGGCATCATCTGTATGATTTTGTTGCTTAGCAATTCAGTAATACATACCTATTAATCAGTGGGTTGTATTATATAGTTTTCATATACAGGGTGTCAATTTAAAAACTTACAATGGCTATAATCAAACCAAAAACAAAAAAATAACAGAAATCGTCAATAAAAGGAAAAATATCACTTCAAATGTAGCTTTGTAGGGTACCATTAAAAAGCATTTCTTAATAGCTTCAAGATGAGTTATTACAAGTAGGGGATTGTCATTTGAGATTATTTTGTTGGTGTGGCTTGGGGTACTTAAGGAGGTGATGAATGAGACCAGGTCAGTTAAAACATAATTTAGTTCACCTTCCGCATTATATTATTCGTTTCGAGCAATTTTCAATATTTTCTTCAATATCATAGATATATTTAGCCATTGAAAGTTTTCAAATTGACACCCCCCATGTATACATAGAACAGAAGAGATAGTGTTCATAATAATATAAGCTGTGATCATAGCACGAAGTCGAGGTGCTATATGGACAATTCAGTGAAGTTGTTCAGTAGGGTACCTACGTGCTTATACAGTGTGTAAAAGCCAAATGGAATAAATTCATTATTTCGGTTACTGTACATATTTATAAAAAATCCCGGAACACGTCAAATTTAAATTATAACTTGACATTCTTTAACGTGAAAATGCAACCCCTACCTTCAACCCCCTTAGAATGACAGGTACAACCCCCAATTTTTTAAATGGGAAGTATAGGCTTGTGATATATCATTTGAAAGGTCTCTTCATTCTCTATTCAAAAATGTTATTGTTTTTAAATTTAATGCAAAAATTAACATAAAAAAAATTAATATCATGTTGTTACCGAAATTCGCTAAAATATACTCGGAACTTATTACAATATTACTTACAACTTATTTCCCGTTCAGGTCTTGATAATGAGAAAGTGAACAAAAACCGTAGCAATGTGGTTTTTAGATGGTAACCATTAAAAAACTTTAAAGAATTTCCGTGGCAACGCTATTTTAACAAGCAGTAGTAAATTGTTTTATTTAAGTTGTCATTGTTGTAATTTGAGTATAGAGTTTGTTCATTTCAATTCTGAAAAATGGTTAGATTAACGGAAATGCATAAAATAACAGTTTTACAAATGATTGGTTACGGAGATAACATCCGAACACAACGGGAAGTAACTCGCCTATTTCATGAGAAATTTCCTAATTTACCGCCTATATCCCAAGGAACAATAAGTAAAATAGAAAAGCAGTTTCGCGAGTTTGGTCATGTAAGGCAGATAAAAAAAGCAGCTGCTAATGCACTGAGTGATGAACTCAAATTAGATGTGTTGCTTGAGTTTCAGGAAAACCCACATACATCGAGTAGACAGGCATCCACTACATTCAATGCTAGCCATACATCGATAGCAAACATATTAAAAGAAAATAAATTGCATCCGTATAAGATGATACCTACTCAGGAGCTCATGGAAGACGATTTTGATAGGAGAACTTCTTTTTGTGAGCAAATGATGGACATGTTGGATAACAATATTATCCAATTAGAAGACGTTATGTTTTCTGATGAGTGTACTTTTTTACTTAACGGTCATGCTAATCGGCAAAATTGCCGCTACTGGTCCACGGAAAATCCTCACTGGATGAGAGAAGAACACTCAATACCCTCAAAAGGTTAATGTTTGGGCAGGGATTGTAGGGAACAATATAATTGGTCCCTTTTTTATTGAGGGCAACTTGAATGGCAACAATTATTTGGCACTACTTCAAAATGATGTCATTCCAACGTTGGCAAATTTATATCCTGATCCAGGTAATCCTCAAGTTCCAGCGAATACGATATGGTTTCAGCAGGATGGAGCACCACCACATTACCAACTTAATGTCCGGCAGTACCTCGATACAATATTTCCCAATCGGTGGATAGGGAGGCGAGGATCGATTGAATGGCCAGCGCGATCACCTGATCTTACATTATTAGATTTCTTTTTATGGGGATATGTGAAGAGCCATGTGTACAAAACTAAACCTTCTGATTTAAATGACTTAAAAGAACGAATAACGCTTGCGATTAGGTCGATCACGCCTGATATGTTAAATAATGTTAGAAGACAGTTTTATTTGAGATTAGGATGTTGCCAAGACGTTCGCGGAGAACATTTTGAACATCTACTTCATTAACATTCATAGTTCTTTTTCGTGTTCTACATTTTATTACGTTTTGCATTACATTTTAGTTTTTGATTGTATTGTAGCGAATTTCGGTAACAACATGATATTAATTTTTTTTATGTTAATTTTTGCATTAAATTTGAAAACAATAACATTTTTGAATAGAGAATGAAGAGACCTTTCAAATGATATATCACAAGCCTATACTTCCCATTTAAAAAATTGGGGGTTGTACCTGTCATTCTAAGGGGGTTGAAGGTAGGGGTTGCATTTTCACGTTAAAGAATGTCAAGTTATAATTTAAATTTGACGTGTTTCGGGATTTTTTATAAATATGTACAGTAACCGAAATAATGAATTTATTCCATTTGGCTTTTACACACTGTATAGAAGAAATGTTGTTTTGTCGAATCTTGAAAAACTATCTGAACTAAAACCGGCGAAAAATAATCTATTTTTGTATTCATGTTAGAAACAATATCGCTATCATGTTGCTTTGATTTACTAAATAATGATAGGTGTGTGTGGAAATAGTTATGTACAGTGGCGTAATTAAGGGGGGGGGGGTCCATGGGTCTGGACCCCCCCCCCCCCAGAGCTGTATGACAAACCGAAACAATCTGGTAAACAATTCCAATGATGGAAAATCGACATGAGTATAGGAAATATCACGGGAATTTAATTTGTAATTTGTTAGAACCTCCAAACGAATATCGGAGATTAGAACCCTATGTAAATATGAATATTCTTCCTGCCTGTCATACGATGCGATGAGAATGTAAGATGGTAGAATATTAGGTAATTCTCTCGGTGTCGCGTATTTGAGCTATGACTAGGCTAGAATGAGGGTTGTCGGTATAGTTGTAGTAAGAGGAGGAAGAGGACGACGAGCAGATATTATTTCATCATGTTGAACAGTTTTTGAAGACGACTTCTTTTCCTGACAAGATCTTATAGTTTTCACTTTCGTAGTCGTACATAGCAGAATATTTGTGGAGTTCTTCAAAAAAATTTGTACAAATACCTTTACCTTTAATATTTTCACAATGTACCTTTTTAGGTTCGATATTATTTCAACTTCATTCATCAGTAACTGAATAAGTCGAATTTTTAATTTTCGTTTTTTTTTGTTCCTATTTCAATGTTTGTACCTGTTGATATGTCATATTATTCGATTAAGTTTTCAATACTTTTTTCTTTTTTTTCCAATTGTTATACCAAATGATAAACACATTTATTTTGTTTTCGCGCCATTTATTGTACTATATCGCTTGTAAATTATATAGTACCATCTAGGTTAAGTGTAAGAGTAGCCATTGGCTGAACTACGCCTATATTATCTCGTACCTTTCAATAGAGACGATTTATTATTATTATATAACTATACTCTGAATTTCCCCAATTTCAGGTTCCAAATATTCTGGAACTATAAATAGACGTCCACAAGACGTACTTGTGCCGATTATTTCTATTTGCTGTGAAATAAATAGGTATATCATCGAAGAGTGCAAATTCAATGATCCACTAGAATCACCATAGATGAATTGTTGACCACCAATGGACATTATCGTCATCTCAATTGATTTCAACATACAGGGACTTCCAGGTATACCTATTTTGAACCCCCTTGACTTGTATTCATAATTTAATTGTTTCTTCGGAGTATGATGTTTCATAATTCGCCCTATAGATTTCGAATGCGTGAATAGAAAAACAGTTGGACATCTCAAAAAAGTTATGAGCATATAATAAAAACTTTCGAACGAACAACCCACATATATATTTTGCCACTATCAGCTTATATATTTGTGATATGAATTACCTTTGAACTCTTCTCAAAAAAAAACGGTACATAAATGAATTGGTTCCAATCAACTTATTTTGACTACACGTGGGAGCTCTGTGTCCCAGGAGTTTTGGGACACCCTGTATACAATACGTATTATCCCAACAGTTTCCTAGATTTTTTCCTTTAATAATCCCGAAAAACTAGTACAAGTTTATAGAGGGACACTCTGCAGTAATCTTCTAACCTGAGCACATTGTCATTAGATCATCAATAAAACTATTTTAGTTTACGATTTATTTCAATGCGAATAATAATACTGTCAAATTTCAAAACCATCTAGCTGCTTGCTTGAAAAAAAAATCTATAAAATTCAGTTAGAATATATTGATAAAAAACTAAAAGTGTAACATTCTCTGGTTTAGTATAAGAACAGAAATTATACAGATGACTCATCAAAGGCGGTGACAATGGTATAGAAAAGAAGACATTGTGTTGTACAGAAAAGCACTTCAATATGACCAAATTTCCCTTACAATATTTTATTTAATGATCACTGCCATATTAAGCTGACTAGTCACTACAGGGTGATTGACTGAAACCGTTCATTAGAAGTTTCTGGCGAACCAGGCAACGGAAAGTTGGGGATATTACATAATGGTTTCGAAAGTTGGGAATATCACATAAACAAACCTGCTTCACCCATCTAAAATAATTTCAATGATGCAGTGTTGCCGCTTCTATCAGAAAGTTGTAGCAACTTTGATATTTCAAATAGAACGCCCAGTATTTTATGCATTCTCAATTTCACCCTGAAAAGCTGTTTCCATCATTTTATCACACTTCTAGCAGGAATGATCAGACATATAGGATGTGAAAAATCGATGTTTTTCAACTTTTGAATTTTTTGGGTCGGAACTTTTCATTATTGGCCAAAACGGCTTACATGTCCTTATCTTAACTTTTGATTTACTATCTACTGACATTTAATTGGGACAGATACAGGGCGATCAGAATTCTGCACCACTCGTGTATCAGTTTGTATCTCTGTTTGTTCGTATCAGTCTGTATCAAATGTCAGTAAATAGTAAATCAATAGTTGAGATAGGGACATGGAAGCCGTTTTGACCAATAATGAATAGATTCGACACCAAATATTTCCACAAGGTTGAAAAATCTTGATTTTTCAAACCCTATATCTCTGTAATCATTTCTGCTAAACCCCAAGTGTCATAGATCGATGAAAAATAGCATTTCAGGGAGTAATTGAGAATGCAATAAAATACAGGGTGTTCTATTTGAAATATCAGTTGCTACAACTTTCTGATAGAAACGGCAATACCGCATTATTGAAATTATTCAAGATGGCTAGAGGTTTGTTTATGTAATAACCCCAACTTTCAAAACGATCCATCGCCTGGATCGCCAGAAACGTCTAATGAACGGTTTCAATCAATCACCCTGTATATCTGCATACAGGTACAGTTTTTAATGATATTCTCCAATATACATACCAGGTGGCCCCGTCAAGATCATTCACCCATGTTTCCTTTGTTGGGACGAAATGAAGCAAATGTTTCAATACGCCACAACGAAAAGAATTTGAGTGGCCAGTCTTGAGTGGTCACCCGAAATATCTGTATATGCGTTATAAAACAAAACCATGCATATTCGTAATTAAAATTGGGTTGCGGCGATTTCAAGTTATTGCACTTTTATGAATTTCGGATTTCAGGAATATTCAAATTCTGTCAATATCTTCCATGAAACTCAAATCAACGAATTCAGTAATCCTTCTACTTTGGTTACTAATAGTTACATTTCAAAAAATGTCAATCCTGAGAACTCACATTATCAAGACAAGTGCAATAAATTGTCAACGCCACAAAATGATTTTTAAAACAAAGATGAGACCTAAATAAAAATATACGGGGTGTCCTATTGCAAAACAAATGTATTATGCGTACAGAAAAAAAATTAAACACCCGGAATGTTCAGAAACTGAAATAATTCCTAATGAAACCGTTATAAAAAAACAATACTGTTGTTCAATATTGTTACGTTATTGTCCGGGTTCGGTTTCTATAAACACTCCGTATAACACTCAAAACGATTTATTCAACGAATTCTACAAAACACAATAACAATTCACTTCTAGACTAATTCGATCTCGCCTATTGCTCGATTCACGGTTCTAAATCGTACTACCACTCCCGGCACATCATTCCCGTATTTATATCGAGATACACATGATTCCAGAACCCTCGCGAACTTCAGGTAGATTCCTAGTATTTCGCGATGATTCTGTCCCTTTTCGGTCGGCCGACAATTATAGTGGGCGCGGGTCAACTTCTCCTAATGATGCTTCTCTAATCTCGTAACAATATTAAAAATCATTGAAACACTTGAAGACCAATCCATGGCATTTGCCATCATACCCTTTGACAATAATTTTTGTAACAGTTTTTGATTTCATAGAGCATTTACGTTGATATTTTGAATCAATTTGCAGAAATACACAATGTCTATTATATCAAAGTTGAACAAAACATTCAAATATACTAGTATTACTTTTCATTGTTGGAATGAGGAAATAAATGTATCTGTCATGTCATGCATGAATCTACATCGCATCAAATAAATTTCTGGCTACTGTCAGTTTTTTTTAATTCGATTTGAGTACTCAAAAAAAATGAGTAGACCACACAATTTTTTAAATCATTGATTCGATATATTTCTTTCCGTTCTCTAGATAGTATGGTAGATGACTGAAATGAATCTCAACAACCGATATACAGGATGTTTCGGAGTTGAAGTAACAAAATCCTAGGAGAGATTCCGCTGAGTAAAATAAAGTTCAAAGGAACATGGGTTCGAAAATGCTTCGTTTTCGAGTAATTTTTCCCCAAAAACGAAGCAAAACAATTAAGAACAAAAATGTTGTATTTTCAGTGGTTATCTGAAGATTCAATAAAAACTGCCAAAAAATTACTGAGTGATATTTATTTCGCAAAAAAAAACGACCGACTTCCTCGCTGGGTACATGCCTGGAAATTCTGAATCAAATTTAATTCGTCCAGTAGATGTCTGATGATTGTTTAAAAAAACCTTGTAAATTTATTCAAAATCGGATTAAGCATTTTCAAGCTATTGAGGAAGAACTCTTTTTTTTAAACTCATCACCCTGTAACTTGGAAACGAATCATTTGTTGGACCCCATGGAATCTCCCCTAGGCTTTTGTCACTTCGACTCAAACACCTTGTGTTTTTGAAATTAGGACTGAAATGTTTTTAATTTCTGAGGTCGTTCAACTTTAATGTATTTCATTGAAATTAACGAAGTTGGTATTTGTTTCATAGTATGCTAACCATGATATTCATTTGTAAGGAAGACAAACCCAACAACTTTTTCATTTTAAATATTGTTTATATAGTTTTTCTATTTTGCGTCTGAATGAAGTCATTATGAAACCAAAATACGTGTCTAAGCAACCTATGTTTCAATGAAAACAACAAGAAATGTTAGGATAGGGGCATGAAAACCGTTTGACCAATAATGAATAGTTGCGACACAAAAAAATCTAAAGTTGAAAAGTCTCGATTTGCACTGTAATCATTTCCGAGAGTCCACGTATATGAACTTAGCGAAACAACTTGAAAAAATCGAATATCTGATTAATTCAGAATTTGCCGCTTATTTGTTGCTAATTAGTTGCGAAGAGAAAAAATTTGTAGCTCTCTCTTCTTTTAAAAAAAAATATGAGATGTTTCGCCAAATTCATATGAAGTTAGCATGACAACTTCCCTAATTTTTATTTTTTCCTAATTCTGAAGTATCCATATTTTGCCGCTTTTTTGTTGCTAATTAGTTGCGAAGAGAAACAATTTGTCGCCCTCTTTTTTAAAAAAATATGAGATGTTTCGCCAAGTTCATATGAAGTTAGCATGACAACTTCCCTAATTTTTATTTTTTCCTAATTCTGAAGTATCCATATTTTGCCGCTTTTTTGTTGCTAATTAGTTGCGAAGAGACAAAAATTGTTTAAAAAAATATGAGATGTTTCGCTAAGTTCACATATGAAGTTAGCGGTGGTTAGCGGAAATTTAAGACATGATTTCTGTCCACCTTTGGGGCTGCATGATGTTGACAATATACGTATGCGTTTATTTCCTCTTATCTCAGAATATCCTAGATCTGTCAATCAGCAACTCTTCGAATTCAGATTTTTCTAATGTTATTCTTCAGAGATAGGTAGTATTCCAAATAACGTTTGTTTTTGACACAATCGAATTCTCAACGATCACTCTGTCCTTATACTTCAAAACTCCATTGATAATTTGAATCATCCGTAAATATTATTATCCGTGATACTTCAGCTTCTTCAACTTCACTCATGGAGTCAATGGACTGTTGTGTTGTAACAAAGTGAGGATCTGCAGTATTAGAACACAAAAATATATTTGTTTCTCAAGTCTATACATGCGAAAAACGGTTTCTTTGATTTTTTTATCAAAGCCCGCCGCTTCCTCAGGAGAAAACGCTGGACAGGAGTTTATTTATTAAACTGTGACAGGAGTAATAAGGCTCTTGCGACACATCAGGCGGCACATCAATAGCTTCGTATTTGGCGGCTCCCCTGATCGAAGGCGTTTCATATTTTCCCACAGTTTAGAAAATATAATTTGTGTGAATATAATTTGTTTTGTATTTTTAAACTCGACTGAAAAAAATCTGGAGCGGAAGTCGGTGGATGCAGCCAAAGAAAAATAGGACATGGGCGTCCCATATTATTTTAGGTAATTTGATTTTTTATCGAATTGTCATTCTACTATCTTATGAAAATACTATAAGATACTAGAATGGCACTTATCAGCTTACCACTTACTTACTACTAAATGAGCACTAAGGTATCTATAATACTGTCAAGCTGGAATCAGTCAGCGTTAGGAACAAATGCGTCTACACTTCCTGCGTACCTCCTTGGAACATGGTGGGTGCATGTGTGTCCAGTCAAACCAGGTCTCATCCAAGTAAATTATGGATCTGATCGACTGCCTATATTACTTTATTTTATACAGGGTGTCCCATAAACATACCGACAAACTCTAAGGGATGGTAAAGGTCATCAAAATAAACATTTTTGCTCCATAAACATAAGTCCGGAAACTCTTCGTTTTCGAGATACAGGCTGTTTAATTGTTTTTAAAGAATCGATTTTTTATTAATATCGTAAAAAACGATTTGGTCGAATTCAATGAAATTTTTACAGATCATTGATACCATTTCAAATTTAAAGACCCAATCACGAATCAACGATTAGAGATAATATTCCCGAATAGAAAAGTATTAATCTAAAAACTTTTGTATTTCATTTGCGCATGTACCACTATCTACAGGCATTATTATCCTATCCAAGTGTACTCATATAATACCTAGGTATATTTATGACTTTCCAATTATATATCTTGTTCGGTTCCCGGATAAAAAACCTTTACAGGGTGGTACCACTGGAGGTAATCCAGCCAAAAATATTTCGAATAGACAAAATAAACCCTAGATAGATATACCTACATGAAATTCGTGTGATTCGTGTGAAGTAACATGAATTTAATAGCGGAAAGAAGGAAAGCTCAGGAATCTTCTCCACACAGTTTATAATCATGGTTTAGCAGGAAAATGAGGCCTTACCAATATTTTCAGGTTACGATTCCCCATAAAATGTATTTATAAGATTGCTGCATGTTCATATCAAAGTTCAATATTTTCATTTTCAGAAATTCAGAAAAATCTGGTTTCAGGGGTATTCGGTCATTCTTAAAATGATGACATCTTCTGATTTGTGAAAATCAGTAATTTTGACACAATTTCTGCAAATTATTGACTCCAGATATCACTCTGTACGATTATTCATCAATTTAACATAGCGGAACGTTAGACTGTTCGATGAGGATGATTTTTTGTTAGAATATTTCCTTAGAAAAAATCATAGTTTAGAAGGAATTTTCGATTTCAAGCGGAATTCTTGAATTAAATACATTTTTCTCGGTGTACCTACAAGCTAGCGGTATTTGAATGGATTCCCGGTTACGATTCGTTAGAAATCCCATGAAATGTATTTATGAGATTGCTGCATTTAATAGCGATGTTTAATATTTTCATTTTTCGTAATTCAGAAAAATCTGGTTCCGGGAGTATTCGGACATTTAAAAAATGATGACATCATCTGATTTAGAAAAATCAGTAATTTTGACACAATTTCTGCAAATTATTGATTCCAGTTATCACCCTGTACGATTATTCATCGATTCAACATAGCGGGACGTTAGACTGTTCGATGAGGATGAATTTTTGGCAGAATTTTTATTAAAAAAAAAACATAGTTTTGGAGGAATTTTCGTTTCCAAGCAGAATTTTTTAATTAAATATATTTTTATCGGTGTACCTACAAGCTAGAGGTATTTGAATGATAAATTCGAAATCAGCGTCACAGAATTACTGGAACATGAGGCCTCACCGATATTTCCCGGTTACGATTTGTTAGAAATCCCATGAAATGTATTTATGAGATTGCTGCATGTTCATAGCGCAGTTCAATATTTTCATTTTTCTAAATTCAGAAATATCTGGTTTCAGGGGTATTTGGACATTCTAGATATGATGCCATTATCCGATTCGCAAGAATCAGTAATTTGGACACAATTTCTGCGAATTATTGACTCCAGATATCACCCTGTACGATTATTCATCAATTTAACATAGCGGAACGTTAGACTGTTCGATAAGGATGAATTTATGTCAGGATATTTTTTTTTCAAAAATCATAGTTTAAAAGCAATTTTCGATTTCAAGCGGAATTTTTGTATTAAATACATTTTTCTCGGTGTACCTACGAGCTGTATTTGAATGAAAAATTCGAAATCAGCGTCCTAGATTCACTGGAAAATGAGGCATCACCGATATTTCCCGGTTACGATTCGTTGGAAATCCCATGAAATGTATTTATGAGATTGCTGCATTTTCATAGCGAAGTTCGATATTTTCATTTCTCGAAATTCGGAAAAATCTGGTTTCAGGAGGGGTATTCGGACATTCTAGAAATGATGCCATCATCCGATTTGCAAAAATCAGTAATTTTTACACAATTTCTGTAAATTATTGACTCCAGATATCACCCTGTACGATTATTCATCAATTTAACATAGCGGAACGTCAGACTGTTCGATGAGGATGAATTTATGTCAGGATATTTTTTTTTTCAAAAATCATAGTTTAAAAGCAATTTTCGATTTCAAGCGGAATTTTTGTATTAAATACATTTTTCTCGGTGTACCTACGAGCTGTATTTGAATGAAAAATTCGAAACCAGCGTCCTAGAATCACTGGAAAATGAGGCCTCACCGATATTTCCCGGTTACGATTCGTTAGAACTCCCATGAAATGTATTTATGAGATTGCTGCATTTTCATAGCGAAGTTCGATATTTTCATTTTTCGAAATTCGGAAAAATCTGGTTTCAGGAGGGGTATTCGGACATTCTAGCAATGATGCCCTCATCCGATTTGCAAAAATCAGTAATTTTTACACAATTTCTGCAAATTATTGACTCCAGATATCACACTGTACGATTATTCATCAATTTAACATAGCGAAACGTTAGACTGTTCGATGAGGATGAATTTATGTCAGGATATTTTTTTTTAAAAAATCATAGTTTAAAAGCAATTTTCGATTTCAAGCGGAATTTTTGTATTAAATACATTTTTGTCGGTGTACCTACGAGCTGTATTTGAATGAAAAATTCGAAATCAGCGTCGTAGAATCACTGGAAAATGAGGCCTCACCGATATTTCCCGGTTACGATTCGTTGGAAATCCCATGAAATGTATTTATGAGATTGCTGCATTTTCATAGCGAAGTTCGATATTTTCATTTTTCGAAATTCGGAAAAATCTGGTTTCAGGGGTATTCGGACATTCTAGAAATGATGTCATCATCCGATTTGCAAAAATCAGTAATTTTTACACAATTTCTGCAAATTATTGACTCCAGATATCACCCTGTACGATTATTCATCAATTTAACATAGCGGAACGTTAGACTGTTCGATGAGGATGAATTTATGTCAGGATATTTTTTTTTTCAAAAATCATAGTTTAAAAGCAATTTTCGATTTCAAGCGGAATTTTTGTATTGAATACATTTTTCTCGGTGTACCTACGAGCTGTATTTGAATGAAAAATTCGAAATCAGCGTCCTAGAATCACTGGAAAATGAGGCCTCACCGATATATCCCGGTTACGATTCGTTGGAAATCCCATGAAATGTATTCATGAGATTGCTGCATTTTCATAGCGAAGTTCGATATTTTCATTTTTCGAAATTCGGAAAAATCTGGTTTCAGGGGTATTCGGACATTCTAGAAATGATGCCATCATCCGATTTGCAAAAATCAGTAATATTTACACAATTTCTGCAAATTATTGACTCCAGATATCACCCTGTACGATTATTCATCAATTTAACATAGCGGAACGTTAGACTGTTCGATGAAGATGAATTTATGTCAGAATATTCAAGAAAGAAAAATCATAGTTCAGAAGGAATTTTCGATTTCAAGCGGAATTTTTGAATTAAATACATTTTTCTCGGTGTACCTAAAAGCTGTATTTGAATGAAAGTATGCGAAATCAGCGTCCCAGTTTTACTGGAACATGAGGCCTCACCGATATTTCCCCGTTACGATTCGTTGGAAATCCCATGAAATGTATTTATGAGATTGCTGCATTTTCATATCGAAGTTCAATATTTTCATTTTTCGAAATTCGGAAAAATCTGATTCCAGGGGTATTCGGTCATTTTAAAAATGACACCATTATCCGATTTGCATAAATCTGTCATTTTGACAGATTCTTTAGCAAGTGCACATGTCAGAAAGATTAAGGAAAAATTTCTGTTGGAATTATTTTTTCGAAAAAAAAATAACGATTTCGCTAGAATTTTCGATTCTAGATGGAAAATTTGGATAAAATATCTATTCTTGGTATCTATATTGTTCGTCCTGTCTCGCTTTTATGTTGGAGTCAGTACCTCTATCTCTTTGTGCTATCTTTTAGTAGACTATAATACCTATTATTAATTGGCACAGATCATTGGAAAAACGAAACAAAACAAATTGAAGTCGAAAACACGACCTTGAGCTGGCCAATCACAAGAAAGGGTTCGTTGCTAGGTGGTCTATTTGGCGCGCGCTTGGCACCGTATTATTTTGTTCCTTGAAACCCTTCGTTCGTTTTACGCTGTGAAGATTGCCTAGGTACACTACAAACAATCCTTGGTGTTTGAGCGTACACCGTTCAAAATGATGTAAATTAATAAATTAGCGCCACGTTTGTAAAAATTGACGATGATACGTTTTGATATGATGAATTGAGTGTTCAATTTCAAACACATTGAATGAGATTTTGTTTGTTTGCCTCCTTTTACCTAAATACCTACGTGTTCGGTTCACAAAAAGAGAAAATGCAGGTTGGTATCACTGGAAGTATCCACCCATATCCATATCCATAATAGGTTGTAGATATAGATATGCTTACATGGAATACGTATGAAGATACCTACATGAATTTACTGTATGCAAAACGATTTCTACTCTCGGATACATCACCACCAGAGTGGGAAACATTCTACAAATCAATTGACCTGCTTGAGCGTTTTTGTTGTATATAAATCATAAGAGTAGGTACCTATTCCTGACTTTTGATAGAGCCTTATACTACCGACCGCGTGTCTCAGCTATTGACATTTTTGGATAATTCGTTCTTTGATACTTTTGTACACAAGGAGAGCCAAGGAAATCACTGAACCATATTTTCCATATTCAGACACATACATAAACATACATGGAGAGATCACAACAATATTGTGGATATTCTTTGGATTTATCTCATTTCAGAACATTTCGGATCGTTTTATTTCCCATGAAATCACAATAATTTCATGATTATTCGTCATAAGTACATTATATGGGAGTCACTTTCTGTCCCATTTTTGTAATTGACGAAGGGATTCAATTACATTTTTCACGGTGTATTCGCAAGCTAGGAGTCTTTCCCGATATTTCTCTGTTCGATTCGGAAGAAATATAAAAAAGTAGGTATTCATGAGACAGCTGCATTTCATTTGGGAGTTGAAAATTTTCCTTATAAGGTATTTATTAATTCAGAAAAATCTGGTTTCAGGTGTAGTTGGACATTCTGAAAATGATGCCATCACCTGATTTGCAGAAACCTGTGATTTTAGCACATCTTCGCAAATTTTCAACTACGGGTAGCACCCTGTACAATTTTACATTATTCGAACATAAGTGGAGGATACAGGAAAATAGTTTTTGTCTCTACTGTTTTTTTTTGTGAAAAATCATGGTTTTGCTGGAATTTTCAGTTTCATATGAAAAATTTAATTTGATTACATTTTTCATGGTATATTTACAAGCTGGAAGTATTCGAATATCATATTTGAAACCAGCGTTGCGGAATAAGTAGAAAACGAGTCTTTCCCCATATTTCTCGGTTTCGATACGCAACAAATATGAAAAAGTGCATTTATGAGACAGCTGCTGCATTTATTGGGAATTTGATAATTACACTTTTCATATTTCAGAAAAAAATATTTCAGGTGTGGTGGATATTCCTGGATTGATGCCGTCATCTGATTTGCAGAAACCTGTCATTTTGACACATTTGTCGCAAATTTTCAACTATGGGTATCACCCTGTACAATTAATTTAAACATGACTGGAGGAACGATTTGTGGGGAGGATAGCTTTTTGTTTTCGCTGGAATTTTCAATTTCATACAAAAAATTCGATTCAAATGCTTTTTTTCACAGTGTACAGGGTGGCTGGAATTCGAGCCTCATTATTGCGATCTCCTCAACCGTAAGAGATACAGGCTCGGTTAAATTATGGCAAAGCTGCGCAATTTGATGTCTTATGAAATGCCGTTCTGAAACTTGGAAAATTCCGAATACTTTAGGAGATATCCGAAAAAAATCGAAATTTCATAAAATCGAAACATGATGGAACTAATAATTGTGGTGTAGCAAGTCAATAGAAAAAGGATCGTGAAAAGTTCTCCATGGAATTTCACCATAATGATACAAGACTTTTGACAAAGGTATCCCTCTTCTGTGCTTTTGATTTCGATGAACAGTCGAAGAAATATGTCTGCCGCAGAGATATGCAACACACATTACGTTCTCAAATCTATGGGTACCTGCGTATTGTATTATAGTACATCCTTATTTACATGTTAAATCAACATTTATTTGGACTCGATCATTTTATTCACAGTATCAAATGTCCTTCAACATAATAAAAGCCGTGTATCCATGATGTGCTCTTATTCCCTATTCCCGGCACAAGACTATATTAATTTTCGTACGTGTACTATTAATATAGTACGGTTGGCAACGACCTCCAAACTTTCAAGAACAATTCCAATACTTTCCTTCTCTTCCAAAATTCCACCGCTGGCTATCACGATTTTCCCCGAACATTATAGGATTTCCTTTCGTGTTGTCAAAAGATAAAAAAAACCTGCTTCTTGGTCTCGTCTAACGTCTAATAAACAGCACAAAATCCATTGAATTATTCCGATCGTCGTTGGTGGCGACCTCTTTGCAAATCTTCTCGAACCTACATGAACTTTTAAGAAAAGAAGTATGGTTTCAGAATGGTTGATGAGGAAGTATGAATAAGGTAACTAGATCGAAATTACCTGCTTATGTAGGTATATTAATTATGGTACCTATAGGTAATGTTCATTATCCCGAAGTGCTGCGCCATCTTCAGTACGCGGTCTGGATTATTCGACGCTTGTTGGTACAGATATATATATATATATATAATTTATATACCTACAGATATTGAAATAATTCAATAAGACCCCAATCGTCGCAAACCAATACAGAAATTGAATTCGGAAACGATCGGGTGGACTTCAATAGTGTTATACCTATGGAACACTATCGGGGACAGACCCCAATCGTAGCAAAACGACCTCGATCGTTTAGTATTACATCAGAAATGGACCCCGATCGTATGCGTTTACATACATATATATATATATATATATATAATTCAGTCTATTTGATCTTGAAATTCCAAGTGAAATCACATTAGCCGATCCAGAATTCTACGTTTCAAACAAGGTTGACATTTTGTTAGGAGCTTCGATATTTTTCGATTTATCATCTCCAGGTCAAATTAAATCAGGGGCTCATACACACATCCCACCTATCAGTTGTTGATTTGCTTATCAATGAGCAATTAGAAAAATTCTGGAATATCACTGATTCATGCAGCAAATTATCTTATGAAGAACTAGAATGCGAAGTACATTTTCGTTAAAACTTTGTCAGAGATGACACAGGTCGATTTGTCGTCGAATTGCCGTTGAAACAAACATATCAAGGTCTAGGAAATTCACTTCACAATGCGGTCTCTAGACTGAATTCTCTAGAAAGAAGACTTTCAAAAAATTTGAATCTACGCAAACAATATACAGATTTCCTGAGGGAATATCAAGAAATGGAACATATGACAAAAATGGATGCATCGCTCGACTACAATACCAACATTAAATATTACTTACCTCACCATTACGTCATGAAGGATACTAGCAGCACAACGCGATTACGTGTAGTTTTCGACGGAAGCGCAAAAACTTCCTCGAATTTCCTTGAATGATGTACTAAAGGTCGGTCCAACAATTCAGAAGGACTTGATTGCAATCATCTTGTGCATGAGAATTCACACAATCATAGTCACAGCAGACATTTCAAAAATATACAGACAGATTTTAATAAACCCCGAACACAAGAAATTTTAAACGCATCATTTGGAGAATCGATGTCTCAGATTCAATCTCACATTATCAGTTGAACACTGTCACATACGGAACTGCCTCAGCCAGCTTTCTAGCGACACGAGTCCTACATCAAGTTGGTCTTGATTGTAAAACCGATTTTCCAGTAGCTAGTGACGTAATTATCAACAATTTTTATGTCGACGATGTAATCTTTAGCGCTGAAAAATTATCCGAAATTATCCAACTCGAGAGAGACGTTCATAGCATTTTACTAAATTCTGGTTTTGAACTTCGTAATAAACCCGAAGTGATTGAATCAATTGAATCTCGTGAGTATCCCGCGTCAAATCAACATACATGGTTTCTGTGGCTCATCTGAACTTGCATATGGAGCTTGCGTTTATTTGAAGCAAGGCCTGAACAGCAAGAAATAAATATCCCTGATGTGCCTGAAGCTTGAGAACAAAAAAATACATCGTCATTTACAAGTACTTACTATGAAGATATTTCATCAAAATTTCCTTCCTTCAACAAGTTAATTCGTGTAACTGCTTATATAGTTAGATTTTCACACAACCTCAAAAACAGAAATACTATTCCTATGAAGAATGTGAAAATGCTACAATGAGACATTGTAAATTAGTACGGCATCAAGAATTCTTCAAAGATATCAATCGCTTGAATCAGTCGAGGCCACTTTCTGAGAAAAGTAAATGGCTTCCGTTGAACCCATTTTTAGATGATCAAGGTCTTATACGTGTAGGTGGTCGACTCATGCACTCGCATCTGAAATTCAGTGAAAAACATGAAATATTATCACCTGTTTATTCACTCGATTATTGATAAGACATATTCATCATAAAAATTCACTTACTGGCAATTCATATATTCTTTTGCAAATTCACACGAAATATTGGATGAATTATGGAAAAAAATGCAATTCGCAGCGCGATACGGAATTAATTGACATGTTTCAAATTCAGTCCGAATCATTCTAGATTGATGGGTGAATCACCTGAAGTATGTATAACTTCCTCAAGAATTTTTACATTCTGCGGCATTGATTATGCAGGACCTAACTTATTGAAAGAAGGAAGATCACGAAGCCGATCATTCATCGAATCATATCTATGCATTTTTGTCTGTTTAGCTACTGAGGTAGTGCATTTTGAGTTGGTCACGGATCTGACCACTAAAGCCTTTATGTCAACCTTCAAAAGATTCGTATCAAGAAGGGGTATTTGTAATATCTACACTCATAACGGCACTAATTTCATAGGAGCTAGCAATGAATTGTCCAAATTACAAAATTCACTATCGGATCTTCCAAAAAAATGAGCAGTGTCATTCATATTTTTTGGAGCATAATGTCACCTGACATTTCGTTCCCGCCAAATCCCCCCACTTCGGAGGAATCTGGGAGGCTGCAGTCAAATCATTCAAGCATCATATTAATCGCGCCTTCTGTGTTTCAAAATTGAATATCGAATAGATGTATATATACCGTTCTCACACAGAAAATCTCGTTGGTGCCAAGACAGAGCCTTGTGGAACACCAGCATTGATCGTCATTGTATCAGACGAGACCCCGTCAACCACCACGTAGAGTGATCTATCTGCGAGAAAACTCGATAGTAAAAGACACAGTTAGGGTGGCAAACCAATTGACGGAAGTTCCGCTAGGAGGCCTTGGTGCCAAACTCGGTCAAATGCTTTGGGGATATCCAAGGCTGCAGCCAGAGACTCCCCATGTTTCTCTATTGACACCTGCCACTTATGTGTCACATAGGCAAGCAGGTCTCCTGTTGACCTCTGATGACGAAAGCCATATTGCCGATCGTTCACGATTCTTAGCTCTCTAGATATCGGATGAGCTCGATGTTGATTGCTTTTTCCATTACTTCAGTGTAGTGCAATCGATCTATAGTTGTTAGGGAGGGTTTTCTTGCCCTTCTTTGGAATCGGTTGGACCCTAGCTTTCTTCCAGTCAGAAGAAAATACGCCGAGTTTGTACGAAAGGATGAACAACCTGCAAAGAACTAGTGTCAGTTCTGGGGCACATTTCTTCAGAACAATAGGCGGTATTCCATCAGACGTTGAGGCTAAGTAGAATTTGTCTGATTGTGCGTTGCCGGAAGACAATTTCTGGCATACGGTTATCGATGGTAGCGATTTTGGGAAGTTCCTGGCCTCGTGGATCCAAGGTTGAATTGTCTGCAAACATTTTGGCGAAGGTGTTGGCTTTTTCATGGGGTGTTATAGCCAATGTATTATCATCCTTTGCGAGGGGAGGAAATGAGCTGAAATGAACGGAAACCATTTGGACACTCTTTGAGCTTTGATCTTATCTTTGTGTTGTATGCCTCTTTAGACTCATCTATCGTTCTATTGCATGTATTCCTAGCTTCAACATATTCAGCTCTAGGTTGCGGGCATGGGTTCCTGCGTCAACGACGGTATGAACCATGGTTCATACCGTCGTGATTCGTGGTTCGTGATTTGGTGCTATGTGGTATGTAAGTGTCCATTCCCAGCATGATGATTTCCGAAATCTCTTCAGCACATTGCGTAGGATCTCCCGATTCAAAACACATTCCCCTCCAAGGAAACTCAGAAAAAAACATGCGAAGGCCATCACAGTCGGCTGAAGTGTAATGCCAAACAGTGCGTGGGGGTGTTGGACTGGTTCGCGGAGTGATGTAAGGACATATCGTGGAGATGAGTGTGTGGTCTGAGTTTCCTAGTGGTGCACGGACTTTCACTTCATACGGTTTCGGATTGTTAGTGAGGAACAGGTCGAGCGTATTGGCATAATGATTGCTGATATCAGGGATCCGAGTGGGCTCATTTATCAGTTGCTCAAGACTATAGGTGATAGCAAAAGCCTCAGCCAGACGTCCTGCGTCATATGTTTTGTTCGAGAATTTGAGCTAGGTGGAGTTGTGGACATTGAAATCCCATATGATGATGATCTCAGCTGCTGGGTGATTCTGTTAGATGAAATCGAGTTTCAGAGAAAGGAATTCGAAGAGGTCACCAGGAGTTGGTTCGTTTGGTGATAGATAAAGGCAGCAGATGAACTTTGTCTGTTTGTGGTTATCGATCTTGAGCCACATTACATTACATTGTTAAGATCACAATCAAAACACCTTTTGTTGGAAACTGCCTTTATTCTATTTTCCAAAAACACATGCGGAGGCCAGAGACCATGACAATATAAAAACTAGTTTAGGTATAAAAAGTGAAGACGGACTCTTGGCACCTGGCACCTGTGTGGTAGTACAGTGAAATTATTTCGGTTTCCATTTTATTTTTACTGACTATTTACAAACATACATCTCATATACTAATGATTTTGGTGTATCAGCCTCTGAGGAAGTTTAACCACCCTACCATATCTAGTAACATAGTTATTGGTTGTTTCAGGAGGTGGATGAGCGACATTTTTCTCTATTGTTGGCTCAATTTTTCCTGAATTAGAATCACTGTCATCAGCTGACCAATAATTACTATTACTAGTGTGTGGGTACTGACTGGTATGAGCATTTTGTGTAGAGGATTCACGAGTTATCAAATATATCCCATTTCCAACAATTTTTCTATTACTATTTTGTTACCTTATGTCATATGATCTAGGTCTGGAATTTCGCAAACTACTTTTCCAGGAATATTTCTTGAATTAGTTTTCACATAAACTGTTTCATTGTTATCGATTTCAGGTGAAGCAGTTGTTCGTTTGTCATGATAATATTTTTGACTAACTTGCCTTCTTTTCAGAAATTTTCTGTAATCGGTAACTTTAATATTCATTGGTTTCAAATGATTTTGCGTGACAGGTAAAATAATTCTCAATGATCTGTGATTAAGTATTTGCGAAGGTGAATTCACATTATCATAAAGGGGGGCGGTTCCTTAACTCTAATAATGCCAAAAGTGGATCACTTTTAGCTATTTCACATTTTTTAAAAATATTTTTGACTATCTGTATCGTTCTTGCGACTAATCCATTTGACTTCGAATGTTTTGGACTTGATGTGTGGTGTGAAAAGTTCCACTCATTTGCAAAACATCGGAACTCATAGGAAGTTAGTTGAGGTCCATTATCTGGAATTAAAAGTTGTGGAATACCTTGAAGTGCAGACATATTTTTAAGTCGAATGATCACAGATTTTGAAGTCAAAGAATCTATCTTCACAACTTCAGAGTTGTGGCGTAGTTTCACAAAATTGAAATTATGGTCACAATACTCGACAGCTCAATAGTCAGGAGAGAGTGGTCGTAGGTTCAAGTTGGTAACTATTATTTTCCAATTCATGAAATTTCAAAACAAGTGTGGGCGCCACCCAGTATACACTGGGAAAGGAGCAGGAAGGGGCAAAACAAAAATATCAATGCAACAGGAGTTGTTCCGGAGCCATGCATATAATAAATAAGATACTCAGCAGTAATAGTTACAATTGCCTTCACGTAGTATCAATATACGTAAGTAAACTTTAAATGGAAACCATCACCCTTATACAGTACCAATATTACTAGTACCTATCTGAATTCATTAGTGAATTTATGAATAGTTGCAGCAGTTGTTCCTTTGAACAATCTGCTTTTAGTCACAAGTGGTTAGTATTACTAGAAATCCTAATTTAAGCCTCACTGTGGCTTGGCAGTGGGAAGTTGAATGACTGAAGGTCCTAAGCTCGGCCCGAAAGGTGTGTTATGAATTTAGAAAGAGATCAGGGCCCTAGGAAATGAATTATCAGCGCTGATATTCCTTTTCTCACAAAAGGGGATAATAATAACTAACTCGAAGTAACTAAATACTAATCAGACGTGGAGGCTCCTCTTCTCATCACGTTGACGATTGAACTTTATAGGAATAATCTACTTACAGTAGGTAGATCACCATTCATACTGTACAGTAGCCACTACCAAATATTTCAAGCAGGTTACCGTGGTTTTAGTTTATAATTTCCATAATCCATTAGTCCTGAATACCTTCTCAGCATTGGTTCAGGAAAACATACAATGTGAACATAATATACTATTCACCAGCATCTATCACCGAGATAAAAATCCGGAGGAATCCAATGGAAGGACAAAATTTAATTATGATGTAGGGCTCAGAAGAATCACATGGCCCCTTTAAAAAAACCCATGAAGGTTTAACGGCATCACCATGGAGACAACAAGATGGTGGAGTTGAAGCAGTATAATAATTGGAGGCGAAGTTGAAGGCCTGAAAAGATATCATTATGATAGTGTTTCCAAGGTATTCCGCTATGAATGAATAGATATTTCATTATAATTTTGAAGTTAAATATATTTAATACTTGTCTGAAGTTCTTAAACGGCCTTCATCATAATAAGGACGTGCCCTTTATGAAAACTAAGTCGCAGCTCAAAAGTGGCATTTTAACACGGCAAATCGCCATTAGAGAGAGAACATTTCATTCTTCCACTACTCGATCCTCTCAAAGAATCCCTATTACAATAGGCAAAACGTTGGACGTTGGAACCGCGTTCCACTCCAGGTTATCGAGTGTGGTGTGAACTAGGCTGAGTGCTTGAAGAGCGCGCAGAGTTCGCTATTGCCAATGATTAATTAGGTGGAAGTAATATTTAAGCTAAGGGCCGTGCTAATTTAAAACGAAGAATCAGGTTTGAGGTTACAGGCTCAGTCAGCTGATCGCGATTGTTAATCAAAAATAATCAGGACTTGAAAACACATCATGAAATGAAATCCTTCACAGGTAGCATCTGTATATTGAATACGTGCTGATACAGTGTGAAGGACGTCAAATGCAAATAGAAATTTATTCACTAAGGTACTGAAAATATTTAGTTATTGAAAACATAGTTACTTGATGTTCTTGGTGATTATGTTGATGAAAAATACTCATTCAGTAGCATATTGTGAGTGGAATACTTCGGTAATGGGCAGGTAGACATTAATAGTCTAGTGGACCGTTACAGGGTATTTAGAAAAATAGTCAACAAGACATAAAAAATGTTTTCCTTCGATTTCTAGAAGATCTAAGGCTACTTTTTGCCAGGCCCCTTTCGGAATTTCATATTGCTTAAGGGGTTCTGAAGGATTACATTTTGCATACATAGCACATGCAGTACAATTGGCTACTATATCTTCAATTTCTCGGGACATGCCCGCCAGTATAAAATTTCTCGTGCTCTATTTTCAATTCTTCTTTTTCCTAGGTGGCTCACATGTTATTTCTCCAGAATTTTTTTTCTCAGCTTCTTTGAAATAATCAATTTTGAATTCTTGAACAGTAAACCTCCATGATAGGAAATTTCATCTTCAATTGAAAAATATATTTTGACATTTCCTGTTACTTTTTGTTTTTCATTCGGCCAGCCATATTTATTAATTTCATTAATTCTTTTATTTGTTCATCATTTTGCATTTCATTTTTTATTTTTTTCAGTTTTCTTTCAGAAACTGGAAAGTTATCTATCCATTATCAAGCAAACTTGAGCATTTGAATTTTCCTCAAATATTTCTTCTTAATTCATTTCATTTTCATCAACTTTATTATTTTCATTATGAGCTCTCCATAATGCATCTGCTATGTACATTTGTGATCCAGGTTTATAATTTAATTTTACATCATATTTCTGAATTTGAATGAACATTCGTTGAATACGAGGTGGACACATGTTCAGAGGTTTCTTCATGATAGCCTCCAGGGTCTTGTTATCACTCTTACTATCACTATTACATTCTTTCTACCAAACACGAAATGGTGGAAACGTTCTAGCCCAAAACAGACTGCTGAAGCCTCCCGTTCAATAGGAGCCCAATTTCTTTGTGTCTGAGTTAGTGACTTCGATGCATAATATACAGGCGAATTATCTTGTAATAAGACTGCTCCAATTGCTGTTTGTGAAGAATCCACCGAAGACAGGCTTGTTTATATCATAATATTGTAATATTGGTTTCGAACATAAAGTTCGCTTTAGTTCCTCCAAACAATTTTGGTGGTGTTCTTTCCAATGCCAAACAAAATCTTTTTTCAAAAGGTTTCTCAAAATTTCTGTTTTTAATGAAAAATTTGGTATGAATTTCGATACGTAGGTAATCATTCCTAAAAATCGTACTACATCCTTTTTACATGAAGGAGCTTTGAATTTTTCATTGCAGAAATTTTATCATAATCAGGCTCAATACCTTCATCCGATATTCTTTGTCCCAGATAAATCAGATTATTTATACCAAATTTGCATTTATTTAAATTTAGTTTCAGATTTACTCCTATGCATCGTTCCAATAACAATTTTAGTGTTTTCATCGAGCTGTTCTTTCGTAGAGTCCCATACTGAAAAGTCATCGATATAGGATTCTACTCTTGGTATATTTTCAAAAAGGAACTTCATTTCCTTTTCAAATACTTCTGAAGCGAGTGTTATGCCATACGGAAGCCGCAAGAATCTGTAATATGTGTTGAATATACAAAGCAATGAACTTTTAAAATTCAATTCAATTTGATAAAATGCTTCAGATGCATCAAGTACTGAAAAATATTTTGCACCATTCAATTTCGCTATTATATCGTCAACTGATGATAATGGATAATGCTCTCTTTTGATTGCTTTGTTCAAATCCTTAGGATCCATGCAAATTCTTATATCCTCATTGGGTTTATTAACTATCTCTAGAGAGTTCACCCAATCTGTAGGGTGTTCTACCTTGGTGATTATTTAATTTTTTTCTGAGTTATTTAAATATTTTTCCAATTTTTCTCATTTCATTTTTTTCATTGGACGAATATTTTCTTTCAGTTCTATATTAAATGTGCCTTCTAGACAATCAAGTCCAGTAAACACATCTGAACTTTTCCACCATTTCTCTATAAATTTCATTTTCTTCAATTTGAGTTTCCAATGTGTGTACCAATTGAATTAGATTCAATTTTTCACAATCCTTTCATCCTAAAATTGGCATAACATTTTTTCCATTCTCTATGTTAAATGTCAAATATTCAGAGGTATTTTTGATTTTACAGTTCAATACACATTCGCCCAATATTTGAATTTTCTGCCCTGTATATGTGGTTAAATTGGCCTCATCATTTCTAATTTTTACAAAGAAAGGGAAAGAATTATATTGACCTGTGCGCCTGTATCCAATTTAAAATTCATTTTTGTTCCATTATGGACATCAATTGATGCTTTCCATTCATTTCCATTTTCATTTTCAATAGAGTCTATATATATATATATATATATCATCTTGTACCTGTACAAGAACTTCATTCACTGACTTACACATTTTGGCGAAGTGATTCGATTTTTTGCACTTCGTGCACATTTTTCCAAATGCAGGACACTTGTTTTTCTCATGGTAGATCCCACAGCGATAACAATTGAACGTTGATTTCCCACGCGCACTATCACTTTCAGCTCCTTGGTTATGCTGTGTTCCTTGACTAATTGATGGCCTAGAAAAAGATGTTTCCTAAGATGCGAATCTTGTTTGCTGTGATCTGTTTCCTCCTTGGTATCCTTTTTTCTTTATTTTATCCACTCCTAATTCCTGATGTCCTGTGTTCGCGATTTTTTGTAACTGCTCTTTTGTTTTTTCTGACACTCTACAAATGTCAACAGCTTTGGTTAGTGTAAGATTTTTTGTTCTTATCAATTTATTTTGAAGTTCTGCGTCTGACTTGAGTCCCAATATCAACTTACTCGTGATCAAACTGTCTGTAAGTTGCTCAAATTCACACGATGCACTCAAGTCACGAAAATTAGTAATATATTCATCGATACTTTCTTTTACTTTTTTATCCCTTGTAAGAAACATGTGCCGTTCATAGGTCACGTTTTTCTCCGGGTTGAAGTAATTTTCGAATTTTTGTTTGAGAAGATCAAAATCCATTTTATCTTCACCAGCTTCATACGTGAAATTATTATAGATCTTCAATGCTCTGTCTCCTATGGAGGTTAGAAAAGTAGCGATGGTTTATATTCAGAACTTTCATTCGTAGCTCTTATTGCTTGAAGAAACAGCGTAAACTTTTGGTAGAAAAACTTCCAATTGTCTGAGAGACATATGTTGATATGTTCATAATTATGTTGATGAACAACAGTTTCTTCTTCATTTGTTTCAGTCATCACTTCAACAAATAACAATAACTTCACTTTCTTCAATACTAATTATTTTTTACGACTGCGCCATGTTAAGGTCACAATCAAACCACCTTTTGTTGGAAACTGCCTTTATTTTATTTTCCGAAAACACATGCGGAGGCCAGAGACCATGACAATATACGAACTAGTTTAGGTATAAAAAATAGAGACGGACCCCTGGCACCTGTGTGGTAGTACAGTGAAATTAGGTCGAATAACAATAACTATCACAATGGCACGAGGAATCATTTCTGGAAAAGAGATATACACCTCCTCTGAATCTGTAACGGGTATGGAGCTCATATCCAGGAACCGATTTCGAAGGCCTAAACACTTTCTGCAGCGAATTTGACAAATGATCCACTGTTTAAATGCTCCAGTGTACTGCAATGAAGGCAGCTATAATCAGTTCACTCTTCTTAATATCATTGGATCTGATATTTATATTTGTTATTGTTGTTTGACTTCCTTCTGGATTGGTCTTTGAATAATTCAATCTATGCTTCGTTTTTTTCCAATGATTACCATATCTGTTCTATTTGCTGGCAACGAAAGATTGCATGAAGAGCAATACGCTCGACCTGAATCTTCCAAATCCTGTTGAAGCCATCCTAATAGTTTTACTCGTACCTTTGAAAATTGTCAATTCCTGACATTTGTTCGGAAACCTTAGTGTTGCTAACTCGTTCACTGACTCTGGTTGATTTTTCGTGACCCTACTCAAAAGCGGCCGCCAGAGACGGAAAAGACACCGCATGCCCATTACCAATTTATTTGAAATTTGTACTTCGTGTAAAACGTGGGATATCACCACTCAAGAATCAGTTTACTATTACTTGCGTTTTATTGACATCTCAAGTGTCACCAGTGGGACAGAATTGTCGTTTTATCGATTATTCTATGGAACTTTTCAGTTGAACCAATTAGCAGTAGTATTGCTCTTTCTACCTACTCTTCTGATTCTGCTGATTTCCTTCAAGAGCAAGCAACTGTGATTCCCTCAGATAACAATTCATCCATTATTAACTCCTCAGTTGCCCCTGAACAGTTGCTACAAAAAATGCACATATTTGGAGTAGGAACGAAACTCTTTCTTTGATGGAAAAATATATGAACGAAAAAAGGATGCTAGATAATCCCAAATACAATAAAAAATGATATTTACTCTGCCATAGCAAAAGAGTTGAATGCTGATGGTCATTTGTTGACAGGTGACCAATGCATGAAACGATTGAAAACTTTAATTGATAAATTCAAAGAAGTAAATGATGAATGATAAATGAAACCGTGCGAAGCACTAGGAATATTTTGAAATGATGTCAGAGTTCCTAGCTGACAAACCATTTGTGAATCAAATGTTCAAGTATCTCACTTGCATATCTCATAAACAAATAATGACAAGTAGAAGTGAAAATGTTGAGACTACTGTTGAAGTCTCATCTCATGAAGAAAACATTACAAATAGAGGTGAAACTTTGGAAACAAACATGGTTGAGACTACTGTTGAAGGCAATGCTAGAAAGAAACGCAAAGTCAGGAGAAGTACACCGAGGCAGGAAATGCTGAAATGGTTGGATGTTTACAAAGAAGATATTCAAAGGCGAGAAGAAGCGCGATTAGAGATGATTGAAAGACATCATGGTGAGTGAAGCGGTTAGAGTGAGAATATTAAAAATGCTGGTTCAAAAAAAAAGGATTATGGTGAATAGTTGAAATTTCGGGAAAGAACTTCCACCTTCCTAATAAACTTCGGTGATTCCTTCTCTCTCCTATTTCAGCTGTTGGATGGCGAAGTGTTGTGTGCACTCGTGAAAGAAATGTCTTTGAAAATTGCGGGTTATGACACACGTGAAAAAAAATATGGAAACGGTAACGGTAACGTCTGTCTCCCGAAGCGGCCCTTCGAAAAACCAGTGTCGTCTCGAAAAGATTTCTTCGCGCTCATGCGCATAGTGGAAGTTTTTTCATGAACGCGAAAAAGTTGCAAATTTGAAAAAACTTCAGGCAATTGCTTCGACCATGTACAGGATGTATAAAATATCCAAAAATATATGAAAATAAAAATTAAATAATTCTGATTGAGACTTGCACAAACATATAAAGCTGGTCGGGAATACGTGAAACCTCAACAGTGCGAATGAATCACTGATAGAGGGTCTGATTAAAATCCTACAAAAAGCTGATCAGTAACTCAGCTCATATATTTTTTTTCAAATGGGAGCAGAATACATACCTTTTCCATTTGTTATTCTTCCAGAGTTATATTTTTGTTTCAAAAGTTTTTGTTTCTTGAACTCATTATCGTCTCATTGCAATCATATAATGTGTGCGGCTCACCTACTTCAATCATTATTATTTATTCAAAAGTTATTCTATTTCCCAGTAAACACATTTATATAACTCATACCTCAACATTACATAATATTGATGATCGGTTATGTAACGAAATAGGTAACAAGGTTCAAAATTCATGAGTTATCTGTGCATAATGTCCGCACCATGGTACATCATTATTGACATCGTATTTACATAGTTATAATCATAAAATTATATACATGAGATATCACTGAACAGTCAATATGACATCAATGTGACATTAGTTTTTTGATGAACTATAAATCACAGTCATGTAATTTTGTGTCACTGTCACTGTGATATCGGTTTCAAGATTACAATAATATAATTGTAATGTAAATATTATATTTCTGTTGAATCACCGTTATATAACAAAAATTATCCGTACACAGTGTGTCCCTTGTTATTGGTAATACAACTATTGAAAAAGGAAAAAAAATCGATTAGAATTTTCATTTTTTGAGCTCCCTCCTGCTTGATTGGCGAAAAATTTCTTGATAATTTCGGTATCAAAAATTTACTTTAAATTATGTTAAAATAAATCAGTCTTGAACTAAGTCAGGTATGAACCTCAAATGAAATCTAAATCGATAATTTTTTACCCTTGTAGTTGCTTCATCAATCTGGGGATATACTCTACATAAGCATTGTATACCTTCACTCAAATTCTCAAAGGATTTTCTGAAACAAAGAAAATATTTCAGTGGACAAAATATAGGAACCCAATATTTGCATGACTAAATGATGAATATGAAATCAAATTTCAAATTACTATACTTCTACTACACATTTTTTGTTGTAATTTATCAAATACTATCTTCATTATTTTGCATTTTTTCTAAATTGAAACAATTGCACATTTATCTTAGTGGTTTTTATTCATTGGTAAACCCATAAATGTCACCCCATTTATAAAGATATTCAAAATATAAGCATTTAATTCATTCTCCTGATCATAAGTCTGGATTTACAACAAATATTACATGTTTGTTTGATTATTTGATCAAACAATAACATGAACAAAAAAGTGAGAAATATGTCACTAATTATGAAGATATCAAAAACCGAATGATGAAATAATAAGTATTCAATTCATTTCATTGAACATCAGTATGTATTCACAACTAATATCACAAACCTGTTTGTTTTCTTGATTGATAATTTGAACAATAACTAAACATACTAGAACTTACCGTAAATGAAAAAAAAAAATGGTACCTAACCCATAACTTTACGACTAATACTAAAGGTGGATTCATGCAACATCACTTAATTTATCTTTACTTAATTTAATAAGATGAAGTATACAGAAATAGCACGCGTTTTCAAACAAGCACTTAACTTATCTTAATTTATCTTAATAAGTTCGACCAATTTTATCTTTCTCTTGAGAATCTTCATTAATTTCGCGAATGCGCATGTGCATGATCACAAGATCATAAAACACGAAAGCAATATATGCTGCTGACTGACAGCAGTGACAGAAAACACGAATATAACCCCACTTTATAAACTTTATTTTTTTCAAACATAACGATTCATATAAATTATATTCGAAACGAAAGAAAACATAACAATGGATGATGCAGTGAGGAAATTCACTTTTCTTTATGATAAAACTCATAAAGATTTCAAGAATAAATCATGTCGAGAAAACGCCTGGACAACCATAGCGGGTATTCTGAATGGATCTGGTAAAATTCGATGAGTTTCATCTACTCACCAAATCTTATAAATCTTATTTTTCAGCTGAAGAAGTAGAGAATAGATGGGTTGGTTTAAGAAATCGGTACTGCGCCGAGAAAAGAAAAATTAGATGTATGCCCACTGGATCTGGTGCATACAGTGATTGGAAATTATTCATAGTGTTGACATTTCTGGATCCCTATATTGCCACAAGAAAGTATTACTTTTATTTTGGCATTGGGTATTTACTAACTCCATAGATTTCAGGACTCAATCAAATGTCAAAATTCAGGACATTACACAGGTTTCAGCAGGCACTGAAAATTTGTGGGAGACCCAGGTTCTTACACCAATTGAGAACTTGAGTGAAGAAGAAGCTAGTGGTTCAGGCACTACTTATAGAAATGTGCAATCAACTGAAACCACTCCAACTGCAAGAACCAGCATGCAAGATGAGCATAAAAAAAGGCTGAATACTAAGAACGGAAGGAGGAGAAAATTTAAAAATCCATTAGAAGAATGCATAACTGGAGCATTCTCCAAATTGGAAAAATTTATGACCACCTCAGAAGAAGATCCTGAGACTGAAAATAGTCTTTTTGGCAAAATTGTAGGCCAGTCATTGGATCATCTACAAAACAGGAAAAAGCAAGCAAGGGCCAGAAAAGATATCCTAGAGATTCTGGAGATTTATGAGTCTGATTGATTATCTAATGCAATTTTCGAGTATAATATCCTAAGAACATTTTTCAGAATATTAGGTACTTCATTTTCATAATGAACTTTGTTTTCATTTCATGTTTTTAGAATACACTTTATTTTATTATTTGTATCTTTCATAGATCTCATTTTTGTTTCGTTTTATTTTGAGTTGAATATATTGTTTATTTTTCATTTTCCATTGGGATTGATATTGAGGTACAAATGCACCAAAGTTGTTTTAAAATAATTTTTTTTTTCATTCATATTGTTTAATTTTTTTCTGTTTCATGTTGTAGTACAAATAAAGGTTTCACAATATATGTTGTTTCTATTTTGTATATATATATTGTAATGGGACGTTTTTCTCAGGGCTAAGAGGGTAGATTCTAGCCGTTTCGGATAGGAACCAGCCAGTCACGACACAGAATATCAGCAATCTACAGGCTTTATTTTCTGGGACTCCTACTGTCGTTACATACAGGGTGTTCTTACTTCGCTAACTGAAATTCGACCAGGCCACAAGAACGAAGGGTTTTCGTAAACTGAGCACCCTATAAGGTTCGAATTTTCAATTATTGAAGTTGTATGGTGGTGTAAGTGGCTACTGAAAACGGGTTGTGATCATGCCCATAGTGGAATGGCGAAAAGAAACCACGAAATCCTTATCGTGCGCTCAACGACTTTTTTCGCAGATGTGAATAGTAAAAACAAATCATCCTCCCACGCTCACGATACAACAAAATAGGTAATGGATTGACGTGCCCTTCTAAGTATGCAACCCTAACAACTCGAAATAGCTGCGTGAGTGGCCTAACTCTGAGGGGACCTCGATGCACCATACCGGACGCTGCCTCTAACTCAACCTGTAAGTGAACTCATTTTCCGACAGATGGCGCTAGGAGGGGGGTAAAAGCAAAATATTCCGATTAGATTGTCGAATGTCGAATGTGAGATGTTTACAAGTCGAATGACTCATACGAAAATAACGAAAAAAGAAAGGCATCATGGATGATGGATGAGTTTATCCGAGTGTTGACCTATTTTGGTCGTGCTACAATATATATATAATTATTTTTGTTTCATTTTGATTTGGGAATAGACTGAGTTTTTCATTCTCTTAATGAATCAATTTCCGGAGAAATGAATTGAAATGCAGTAGGTACTGAACTAAAATATTTAATAGTATTGGTATAAACCTATTTGTTTTTGGTAAAGCTACATTGGCACTGAGCCTCTAGAGACTTGTTCTAACTGCCATGTAAGAGCACCTTCTGTAGAGATTATGAAGTCTCTCAACTTGTCTCTGTTCTGCTGATTTCGTCTAGTTGCATTGTTCGCTCCCATCCTTCCAACAGGGCGTAGTTGATTGGGCTCCATCCTCCACAATCCCAAAACTACATCACCATTACTTTCTTCATGATCTACATATCCTGGTAGGCAGTACTGTCTTAGATTCACAGGAATATCTTCCTCTTCTCGCTTCACAAAATTGTGTGGCACAACACAAGCTTTAATTATTGATTCACATGTGACAACATCTACAATAGCATGCCTGAGGCATCTCCATCTTTGGGCGAGAATTCCAAATGTGTCTTCAATGGTACGACGAGCACGTGAGAGTCGATAATTGAAAACTTTACTGGCTTCTGGAAGATGATCACCAGGAATGGGCGCAATATATTATCATGGAGTGGGAAAGCTTGTTCTGCAACCAGAAAGAAGGGAAATGTGGTGTTGCTGCTTGGTAGCATAGCTGGCTCTGGAATTGGTATTTTGTGGTCCAAAAAAGCTCTGCCAAATTCAGACTCTTTAAACACAGAACTGTCATGTGCACTTCCCTGCGCCCCAATATCTACCATGCAAAACTCATATTGGAAGTCACATGTTGCCATGAGTATAATGCTGAAAAAGTATTTATATGTAATATTTATAACTTTCCAATGTATATGTAGCTCACCTGAATGATTTTTTGTACGAAAAATAATCAGAACCTGAATGGTATGGAGCCTGTACTAAGCAGTGCTTACCATCCAATGCACCAATACAATTTGGTAAATTCCATTTTGCCCAAAAACCATTGGCTATTTTCAAAAAATGTTCTTTGGTTGGAACTGGCATTACAATGTCAACCAACCGAGTCCATAATGATGCACATGTCTCTCTTATTATATAGTGTGTTGTGGAGAGGCCTATATGGAAATTTCTGGCAATTTCTCTCATAGAAAGTCCTTCTGCTAGATAACTATAAAATGAAACCATGTTAGATTGGTGCAACTGTGAACCAATATTCGTTAATGTACTGTAAAGTTAATGCCAATCGCATTGAAGGTATTATAACATTTTTTCTTCCATGGTGTTTCGTTAAATCTTTTTCTACAACTGATAATAAATAGTCGAAGGACTTGGGTGACATCCTTGTGTAGTTGAAAAATTCTATTTCGTCATGCTCCTTGAGGTAGAGAAACATTTTTTCATATTGGCCAAATAAGTGCCTTCTTTTGAGGAAAGGCCTCACACCAAATTTGCGATTCCTCCTTCTAGACACAACCACCGTAGTAGCACTCAATAATAATGCAGTAGTCAGAAAAACGAGTCGTTTTTTTCTCAATTTTCTATTACCCATTTTTCTGCTAATTTCTGTAAACAAATAATTACAACAAAACCAGAAACATAGTGAATTGACAAGTGATAGAATGTCAAATTCACTCCATCAATGTCAAATTGGAGATCTGCGCATGCGGATTGGGCTCTAACCTGGGCCCATAAATGTGTAGCATGAAGTAGACATTTTTTCTTGAGTAAAATTCATAAGTTAAATTAAATTAAGATAAATTAAGAGAGTTGCATGAATCCACCTTAAAATATCGGAAAAATAAGTAGTAAAATGGGTATGTATATATGTATAAACTCATTCAACATTTCAGTGGACATCAGTTTGATGTATTTACAGAAAATATCACAAACTTGTTTGGTTGATTGTTTTATTATTGTACATATCATAGGAATAAATTGGAACTCTCCATCAATGGAAAAAGTGTGAATCCATTGTGAGAAAAATATTAAATTGCAAAGTTCCCATCACTTCTTTTCACATTGGAGACGCTGCTTTGAGAGTCTAAACCACTCGTTGAGGTGTTTCTGAACTTCACATATTTTCACATTTATTGCAGAATATTGGCACACACGCATGTCTGTGAAAAAAAATAAATACAAAATGCAGTGAGTACAAACCGCTTTGAGCTACAAAATTAGGTAGGTAGGTACATATTCAGCATATATTTTTCAGCAATTTGCCAACAAATGACACACATAATCAGCATAATTATAACTATAATGAAAATGACTATTATAATAAAGTGTTTTTCAACTCACAAAGGTTTTTTGGAGTGGGGATTTCAAGTCCTTCACATGTTTTTCTATCGAGCAGCAGACAGTTGTGAGTCGAACTGAAACAGATTTGTTGGGAACACTATGGTAGAAAAATATATACCTATATATTTTTGTTTAGTGGTCAGATTTTTATTAAATTAAAAAACTCAAAGTTCTCTTCCCAAAAGAGTCATTCACAGTCGATTTCTGATTCAAATTGTTTGATTGGGGTTCACCTTGAATTTTATAACACTGGTATTTTTGTTCAATATTAATTCATTCAATAATTCTCATGAACTTTTTGTTTCAGACTCACCTAACAATGAATGAATATTTTCCATCGTAGTATCAGCTGGAAAAAATTAGGAGCAGTGAGAATGAGGATTGAATATACTATAATATTATGAACCTTACACAATATCGGTCGATGCAAAAACATTGTACATTTTGTTCTCCTGAGAGACATATATCCACCATGTGGTTTTTTTTAACTATATCAGAAACAACAGAGCTCGAATATATAATGACAATGGCAATAGACGGCTCTGGTATTATTCAGTTTTGCCAATAAACATCTCCAATCATGGAACAAAACAATCATATAATATATCACCATAAAATATATTCTTGATGATTTTAGGGTACATTTCAACACTCCCTCTCGCTAAAGTCTTTCAAACCTAAAAGTTTCCTAAATTTCACAGATGCTGGTCCTGATAAACCTTTGGTTAATATATCAGCTTGTTGGTTATGTGACTCTATGTAAACTAAATCAATTAATCCCTTCTCAACATGTTCACCTATGAAGTTGAACTTTAAATCAAGATGTTCAACTCTACGATTATTAGCAGGATTTCTAATCAATGCTGAACATCCCTGATTATCTTAAAGAAATCTGATTAGATTGATATCAAAATCTAAATCCATAAAGAGTTTTTTCAACCATAATCCATCACAAACAGATGAACATAACGCAACCAACTCAGCTTCGGTGGCGGACAGCGACACACTAGTTTGTTTCCTTGTTGTCCAATTCAAAGTATTTCCAAGGACGTTAACCCGGCGTTGGTAAGGTGATCGAATTGATCTCCGTTGGTGAAGTGGAGTGTAGGAAACCCTAGTATATATATATATATATAATTTTGGAAATAAGATTTTCACCATTTCGACTTCAAATATGATGTTTCTGACAGGAAAAGTATTGCCTGATAGAGAAAAAAAACAGATGGCAATTCAAGAATATATATTGAAATGAAAATTTCATGAGAAACGAAATAATAATAATTTTTTCTCGAATGCATATATCTGATATTATATGATATTGAAAAAAAATCTCATCCATAGTTCACATAAGATCAACCTATCAATACTGAAAGATGAAATATCAATGAAAATAATAAAAAAAGCTGGTTACGATGGAAACACACGCAGAAATATTATTGATCCTCGAAATCGGCACATTTTTCACAGAAAATTTTCACATGTTCGAGGCATAAATAGGAATCGCATTGACTACATGAGTATTTGGTTTTTCGATCTCGACTTCTTGGGCAGACATAACACCGCCCAGTTGCTTTTGGCCGTTTGGCCATTGGTTCCTCAGATTTTCCAGCTATTTCGCGAATTTTCACACGTAACTCCCTTGGCAAATGTTGATTATCTTTCCTGTGATTCAGTTGCTCAGTAATCAACTCCAAAAAATCCTTCCTCTTCAACCTCTGATTATCATTATTTTCTCGGAAAATAATTTGTTGTGTTCATGAGTGAGAAAAATAACGTCAGTGGCTATCGTCAGATGCTATCATCATGGTGTAGTGTCGAGAGAAGCAGAACATTTTTTCTCCTTTTTGGCACATATGACACGAGCGTGAAATTTTCTTGGAACCCAAATATGCTCGACTTAGCTTCTCTGTTTCTAACATTGAGAAAGGCTGGAGGAATGAATGTTTTATTCTTTCTAACAGTTCCAACGGCCGTCAATTTATGGGCTTTCAGTTCAACCATGAGATCGTAACTAGTATACCAGTTATCGAAGGTTATGTTCCTATTGGTCCCAGAAACTGGTTCAATCATTCTCATAACAATGTCTGACGGGCTGTTACTCATTTGAAAAGGGCCTTCTGGCTGTTTGCCAACGTTAACCTCCAAATTCAAGACATAGTAGGAACGGGCATCTACCAGGGCTTGGACTTTTATCCCATATTTTGCAGGCTTATTCGGAATATATTGCCTGAATGAACAACTACCCCGAAAAGATTCTAATTTCCCATCGATAGTCATATACTGACTTGGTGAATATGCCTCTTTACAATTCTCGACAAAATATTCTTCGTTCGTTGCGATTGTCCATATTATCGAAACGCATGCAGTTCAATATAAACCGAAATCGCTTCAGGGCCATGGTAAGTCGAAAAATATCTATGCCAGTTCCATCACTACACCACAAGTCAACCAGATTTTGATGATTGGATCTGAATACACCAGCTAAATAGAGCAAACCTAGAGTTGCATTCATCTCCATTACAGTTGTCTCTCTTACAAAACTCTTATTAGCGTAGGTCTGTTGCTTCTCTGAAATTTTTCTGTTAGTGTGCTCAACAATATCAATTATCATTTGAGAATCAATGAAAAGAGACCAGCATTCTTTGGCAGTTCTAGCACCTTTTCCATATATCTTCACACGGTAAATGTGAAACTATGTTCTCCGCTCTTGTTCTTACATTTTTATTAGGAAAAGATTTCTTCCACTTTGTTTTATTATCTTTACCCAACCAATAACTCTGGATATCTTCCTCAGATTCTGACTCTATAGCCCTAGAATGATTACTAATCATCTCATCATCGGAGTCGTCATTACTCTGCACACTGAGATGGTCTTCTTCATCTTCGTCGCTTTCTGAATCCATCAAATTATCCTCTCCGCGTTCTGATTCAGCCCAAAGGTCCAAGAGGCGTCGTTGTTCTCTCTCGTATGACATATTATCTTCGATTCTGTGGACCAAGAATGATTATTTTCTCACGATATAATGCGGCATTTATATATTCACTGAGCAATCAAATGTAACAAATGTGGTAAGGTGGGGTGTAATACACCCCAGATCACTTTGCGCACCTGTCACTCGCACCGGAACTGAACAACACCCCACATCACCAACGCCGGGTTAAAAACATACCCAGTGACAGATTTCCTATCTAATGTGTCACTGCCCCAATCAGCATCTACATAATACTGTAATGTTTTATCAATTATAATCAATAATATATATATATAATATATATATAAATATATATTTGGGTTATTGGTTTTTGTTTTGTTCCATGATTGGAGAGGTTTATTGGCAACACTGAATAATACCAGAGCCGTCCATTGTCATTGTCATTATATATTCGGGCTCTGCTGTTTTTCAGATAGTTCGAATAAAAAACCACATGGTCGATATATGTCTCTCAGGAGAACAAAATGTACAATGTTTTTGCATCCACCGATATTAAACAAATAAAGTGGTTTCGAGTCATCCGGTTTTTAATAACAACAGGTTATGGGCCCAGGCCGTCCAGAACACAAAAGTAATGAAATTTAGTCGCTACTTTGAATGTTAAAAGGAAAGTAGCAGGAATAAGAAAAGTGAGATTTTCTGGAGGAGTTCCAAAATTACGAAAGAAAGGAATACGAGGATGAGCAGCAAAGAAAGATGGCATATTCAGAAAAAAAATTACACAATATAACCACTGAAGGGAAATAACTACTATAATTGGAAATTTAGAATGGAGATGATTCTGGCAGAGAATGGTGTTTCGGAATATATCCAGGGAGAAATAGATGTAAGACAAGTGCAAAATGAACAGGAGAAGTTAGCCATAATTAGAAAGGATGCTAAAGCAAAATCGTTGATAGTACAATGTGTTGATGATAACCAAATAGAATGCTTGAGAGACAAGAAATCAGCTTTTGAAATGTGGAATACTCTGAAAGGAAAGTATGAGAAGAAAGGATTGCCTGGACAGCTATATTTGAAGAAACAACTGCTTTTTATGAAACTACAAGAGAAGCAGTCACTAGAGGCCTTCATTATGGAGTTCGAATAAATTGTAAGACAATTGAAAATCAGTGGTACAAAAATAGATGATGATGACCTCATCTGTAACATTTTGTTAAGTCTTCCGAAGTCCTATGAAACAATTGTCACAGTTATAGAAAATACACCCAATATGACATTCCAAGGTGTGAAAGATGAGTTGATTGCTGAATTTGACAAGAGAAAATTAGACGTTCAAGTTGGAGAACATTCTAATCAGGGTTCTTATGCATTTTATTCCGACAACAAGGGAAGATGTTATGGATGTGGAGAAGTTGGACACTACAAACAAAATTGTAAGAAATTCCTCAATCGAAATCCATGGAGTAGAGAAAATAATTTCAAAGGATCTCAGAATGATGATGGATCATACTCTTATAGAGATGGACTGAGAGGAAGAGCAGGACTTAGAGGTTCTCGAGGCGGACCAAGAGGAAGGTTCAGAGGTGGACAAAGAGGTCCAGTAAGTTACAGAGGCCAAGGTAGGGGTAGATTTAGTGATGTAGGATTCAGCAATGCAACAAAAAGTAATTATTATGCTCAGAGAACTGACTATGATCCAGCATGTGAGCCAGAGGTTGATGAATCTGTCTGTTTTTGGGGTGATACAAAATATGTAAATGAAAATATTTCCAAAGATTTTGTGAAGTTCTATATCGATTCAGGATGTACTGATCACATGGTCAATCAAAAATCATATTTTTCAGACATAATGATGCTCAAAGAACCAATTAAAGTAGCAGTTGCTAAATATGATAATTTTTTATTGGTTATGTGAGTTGGTGACATGAAAGTTATCAGTAATGTTGGTGAAGATCACATAAATTGTACAATAAAAAATGTATTTCATGTCCCAAAATTGAGGAAAAATCTACTGAGTGTTAGAAGGTTGGAATTATCAGAAATAAAGGTTTTGAAGATGGTCAGGTGAAATTGAAAGACAAGAACGATTGTTATATATTCGTATCACGAGCTTGCGTGAACAAGGAACTGAAACAGCCGATAGAATAGAATATCCTTTATTTCAAATTCCGGGTACAAAACTGACTCTCAATATTTGATACACTAGCTAGGTAAACAAGTTCTCCTAAAAACAGTGGGTTTTTATCCTCCTTTGTTTCGACCTCTTGTACAGGGAGATCCGTCTATATATGACACCCCTCTCCCCAAATTAAACAATAATTTTTCACTAATTTACCCCAAACAAATAATATTCCTATCTTCTAATTCCCAGAGGATAAAAAAATAAATGATTTTCACATAACCAGCCGGTCCGGTGGTTTGATTTGACTCCTACGTCTTAAAACTCTATCTGATTCCCGATTCACGTTTCCACGCACTTCACTTTCACTGTCCTCGCCTTCTGAATTATTTCCTACATTACTAAAAATGGATTCATTTTCATTCACTGTAGATCGTGGAATGACCGAAACATACTCTTTTCTGCAACTCGAATTATTCATTATAATTTGATTTGTATGACGTTTCCATTTCAAACCACAATCTGTCTGAACCAGGTAGGTTCTTCGACCTAAAACTTTAATAATTTTAGCCGCACACCATTTCTGTGAAAATCTACGATAGTCGCGTGCAAAAATTGAGTCATCTATCTCAAATACTGTATCTCTTTTATTACCATAGTATTTTTGTTGATAATTTTGTTTTTCCTGCACCGTATTTTTCGTCGAGGGCAACAGTAAATCAAATTTGGTGCGTAACGTACGTCCAAATAATAATTTTGATGGGGTTTCTCCCGTGGTTGAATGTGGAGTATTTCGATATTGAAACAAAAATCGATTTAAAATCAAATGTACGTCCCCACCGGAATTTTGCAGTTTAGATTTTGTTATAGCTGTTTTTAAAAGTTTTACAGCGCTTTCCGCCTGCCCATTAGTGGCTGGGTGGTATGGTGCGCCCGTCATATGTTTCACACCACTACATAATAAGAACGATTGGAATTCCTGACAAGTGAAAGATTTTCCATTGTCCGTGCATAGTTCCCGGGGCAGACCGAATCTTGCGAAAAGCTCGCGAAAAATTTTAATAGTGCTAGACGCTGTTATATTACTCATTTCGAAGCACTCAATCCATTTGGATGTCGCATCTTCAATTACGAGGAAATTTTTGTTGAAGCATGGCCCAAAAAAATCCGCATGCAGCCTAGTCCAGGGATCGACTGGCCACTCCCACACTGCTAGCGAAGCTTTAGAGGGGTTTTTAGAAGTGATCCCGCAAATTTCACAAGTTTGAGCTATTTTTTCAATTTGATTATTTATTGATGGCCACCAAACATAGGCCCGTGCTAACAGTTTCATTTTGACCATGCCCATATGGGCGCTGTGTAATTCGTTTAAAATATATTGTTGAATTTTTCTCGGAATAATTAACCTATATCCCCACATGAGACACTCATGTTCAACAGTGAGTTCATTTTTTCGTAGAAAAAATTGTTTAAATTCATCCGATGGTACCTTAGGCGGCCACCCATTCCGGACATAAAAGAGAATTTTACTCAAAATGGGGTCAACTGCGGTTTCTTTTTTAATTTGTTTGAAATCGATAGGCAAGTCTGATTCATTCACATAGTTAATGTAGGAGAATTCCACCAATTGAGAATTAGCCGAATTGTTTGAACTCAGAGGTAGTCTCGATAAACAATCAGCCGAGTTGTTGCTCGAATTCACATATTTAATATCGTAATCGAACGCAGACAATATGTGCGCCCATCGCTGTAGCCGATTTGCGGCAAAAACTGGCAAACCTTTTTTACTACCGAAAATGGTCAACAATGGTTTGTGATCAGTGTACAGCAAAAATCGTTGACCGTATAAATATTGAAAAAACTTTTTAACTCCGAAAATAATTGCAGCTGACTCTTTTTCAATTTGAGAGTATTTCACTTCAGCAGAGTTTAAAAGACGCGAGGCAAATGCAATTGGCCTTTCCGTATTATTTTGGAATATGTGACTTATAGATGCACCTAAGGCATACTGAGATGCATCCACTGTTAATTTTATTTTCATTTTGGGGTCAAAATGAGTCAAAACGGAATTCGACAGTAATAAGTTCTTGGCTTCCTCAAAAGATTCTATGCATTTCGAGGACCAGACCCATCTTGTTTCTTTCTTCAATAATTTATAGAGAGGCTGCAATACTTCCGAGCACTTTGGCAAAAATTTGCAATAAAAATTTATCATGCCTAGGAATGATTTCAATTGCGTAACATTTTGAGGTGGAGGTACATTTTTAATTGCTAAAATTCGTTCTTCAGATGTATGAAGCCCTTCTTTATTTATTACATGCCCTAAGTACTGCACCGAGTTTTGAAAAAACGCACATTTTTCTCGTTTTACTTTGAGACCGCATTCATGCAAACGTCTGAGTACATATTCCAGACGCACCATATGTTCCTGATCATCTTTACCTGTTATCAGGATATCGTCTAAAAAGCAGGTGACACCCGGTATAACAAACATCTGCTCCATAATATTCTGAAAAATTGACGGTGCACTAGTGATTCCATAAGGCAAACGGGTATATGAAAACAATCCCTTATGGGTGGAGATCGTTACCAATTTCTTGGATTCTTCAGATAATACAATTTGTTGATATGCTTCAGACAAATCAATTTTAGAGAATTTTATTCCGCCTTGTAGTTGTGCAAATAGATATTCAATACGCGGTAACGGAAAGTGTTGAATTTCTAATTGAGGGTTTAGGGTTATTTTGAAATCCCCACAAATTCGAATACTAACGTTTTGTTTCAATATCGGCACAATCGGAGTTGCCCACTCTGAAAATTCTACGGGAATCAGTACTTTGTTTTCAACCAATCTCTGTATTTCGTCCTCAATTTTTGGTTTTATCGCGAACGGAACCGGTCTCGGTTTGTAAAATTTGGGCACAGCCCCATCTTTCAACTTCAACGATACCTCAAACTTATTGAATGTACCGAGCTTGTTATCAAAGACATCCGCGTATCTATCAAATATCTGTGAAAGATTGTCAGAAGAATCTACCTGATTTTTCCCCAACATGTTGGTGTTGTAATTAATTTTACATATTCCGAAATTTAACATTTTCATAGCGTTCCTACCAATTAAGGGGGGTCCTCCATTTTTAACAACGTAAGTTTTTAGCATAAACGGTTTGTTTTCAAATACAATGTTCAAATTCAAATATCCCAACGGTTGAAAAGTGAACCCTACATAATCTCGCAGAGATAGGTCATTTCCATGTAAGTGTTTATTGTAAAAATGTTTTTTAAATAATTTTTCGGAAATAGCCGAATGTGCAAAACCGGAATCAATCTCAAAATTCAAGGGTACCTTTTCAACTGTCAGTTTCACGAAAGTAGGCTTAACATTATCGTTATCATCAACATTACATATCATATTTAGCTCATCCAACCTTGTTTGTTCCTTTTCTAGAGAGTTATCTGTTTTCGAACAGAAGAAAATTGAATCTTTGTGATCTTCTCTTTGACCTAGAGCATGAGACAAAAAATTGTGCCTGGTTCTGCTATTGCACTGCGGTGCCAAATGACCCTTCGTGCCACATTTATGGCAAGTATAATTTTTGTATGCACACTCGTTAGATGAATGATTAAATCGTCCACATACTGAACACTTACTTGGTGTTGACGATTTCAGGTTGCTCACCCCCTGGTTTCGATTTAATCTCTTCTCAAAGTTATGATTCCTTGATGGTCCAGAACCTTGGTATGAGGAAGTATTCATCCATGGCTTAGCTATCTCCTGATGTTGCTGAGGCTTCTTGGACATACCTTGTTGAAGATGGAAGTTCATATCGGACTCCGTTTTGACGCCAACTGCCCCTATTCCATAAGTTTCTCTAATTGTAGCATGTTCTTTAACCGCTGACTCTTTGGCTAAAGCAATTTTTACCATTGTTTGTAAAGTTACTGTGACACTGGAAGCGTTTTCTTCGAACAGTCTATCCATGAATCTTTCCTCATTGATTCCCACAACGAACAAATCTCTCATCACCACTTGAAGTTCTGCTCCGAAACCACAATTTGATGCCAAATTCTTCACTCGGGCTTCCCACTCCGACACATTTTCGTTGAGCCCCCGTCGGGCTGAGTAAAATTTCAAACGTTCCGAGAAATAGGACTTCACTGGTGAAAAGTGAGCAGTCAATATATTTATAAGTGCCTCGTAAGTTTTTGTATCAGGTAAGTCCGGCACACACAAACTCCTCACTAAGACATAGCATTCTTCTGATAATGTGTTCAGAAGAATTGCCTTTTTCCGACTTGTGTCTTCAATCTTGTTGGCTATGAAAAACTGATTGAGTCTCTCCTTAAAAACGATAAAATCGGAAGATTTCGGGTCGAACACTGTTAACGAGCCTAATGTTCCTAAAACCGCTGTTTCCGTTGTAGACATTATAATTTCAAAAATGTTTTTACTCAGCCTTTCGCAAATTCCTGCTTTTATTTCACGTATCCTCGTCGCCAATTGTTATATATTCGTATCACGAGCTTGCGTGAACAAGGAACTGAAACAGCCGATAGAATAGAATATCCTTTATTCCAAATTCCGGGTACAAAACTGACTCTCAATATTTGATACACTAGCTAGGTAAACAAGTTCTCCTAAAAACAGTGGGTTTTTATCCTCCTTTGTTTCGACCTCTTGTACAGGGAGATCCGTCTATATATGACAGATAGGATCAGGGATAAGAGGAAACCTATATGAAATCTCATTCAAATTGTCAATGATTGAAACTTTGAATGTTGAAAATGTGGAAAATGATTTCATCAAATGGCATAAACGATTTAGTCATATTGGTTTTTCAGGCTTGAAGGAAATAATGAATAAATAAATGGTTGTGGGGATAGATGAACAAATGAGAATTCAAGAAGTAGTTTTTTGCGAACCTTGTATGAATGGGCAAAATGACAAGAATTCCTTTTGGTACACGTACTAAAAGTAAAAGAATTTTAGAAATCGTACATTCAGATGTATGTGGTCCAATGACTCCAGAGTCATATGATAGTTGTAAATATTTTGTCACATTTATAGATGATTTTTCAAACTTCAGTGTTGTATATTAAATTACAGAAAAAAATGAGGTTTTCGATAAATTTCAGGAATATGTTAGTATGGTAGAATCAGAATTTGATCAAAAAATTTCCAAGCTAAGGTGTGATAACGGAGGAGAGTACACTTCGAAAAAATTCAATCTTTTTTGTAGAAACAAAGGAATCATTTTGGATTATACTGTTGCATACACCCCAGAACAGAACGGGAAAGCAGAAAGAAAGAGTGGAAGTTTGGTAGAGAGGAGTAGGGCAATTATTGCAGAATCTGGTATGCCAAAGGAATTTTGCGGGGGAAGCTATTAGAACTGTCAATTATGTAATCAATAGAGGGACATCAGCGAGTTTGACTGGTGTTACACCAGCTGAGATATGGTATGGTAAGAAGCCAGATGTGAGTAACTTGAAAGTGTTTGGTTGTGTGGCATACAATCACATTCCAAAAGGTTTCACACACCAATTTGATTAAAAAAGGGATAAGTGTATAATAATGGGATATGCGACAACTGGATATAGGCTTTGGAGTATTAAAAAACAAAAAATTATAATTGCAAGGGATGTAGAAAGGGATGTAGAATTTTTGGTACGAAAAAAAGTGTATAGAAATAGAACAAGATGAATTACATAAAGACCTTGAGGGAGAAGGAGTTGTTGAGATTGAAAAAGATAAAAATGAAGAATTAAAAATGACTAATGAGAATGAGGTTTCAAATGGGGTTTCAAGAAGAATGGTAAATAAAAGAACTGTAAAAGTACCATCTGAGTATGATGATTACGAATTGTATATGGCCTTTGATGCATGTAGGTTTGTAGAAAATGTTCCAAGTAGCTTTGATGAAGTAATGATCAATTCGGATAAAGACAAATGGTTAACAGCAATTAAAAATGAATTGGAATCAATTGAGCTGAACAATACTTAGGAAGAAGTTATGAAACCAACTGATGTAAATATTTTAGATACAAAGTGGATTTTTTCATATAAAACGTTAGAACAAAAAGAGGCAGATAGATTCAAAGCTAGGTTAGTAGTGAGGGGTTTTGCTGAAGAAAATGATATATGCACCTGTAGCGAAAATGACAACAATAAGAGCACTTTTGATCATTGGGAATCAATTTGAGTATCATTTCCAACAGTTGGATGTCAAAACTGCATTTTTAAATGGTGTAATAGATGAAGATGTTTACATTTTTCCAACAAAAGGTATAAACTGTGAACGCAATAAGGTTTAAAAACTGAAAAAATCATTATATGGCCTAAAGCAAGCGTCAAAGTGCTGGAATAATGAAATCAATAAGTTCTTAATAGAAATTGGGTTTGAAAGGTCTGAAAATGATTACTGTTTATATGCAATGAATTCTGAGTTTGGTAAAATTTTTCTTTCAATTTATGTTGATGACATGATTCTGGCTGGTAAAAGTCCAGTAGATTTGAATAAACTTAAAGTGAAGCTTATGAGCAAATTTCAGATGAAAGACAAAGGTGTTTCAAAAAACTTTCTTGGACTTGAAATAAGCTATGAAAAAGAAAGAGGAATTTTAAAATTGAACCAGTCCAATTACACCGAATGTATTTTGAAGCGCTTTCATATGTTCAATTGTGAAGGCTCAATTATTCCAATAGATCCAAAATTAAGAGTACAACTATGTGATAATATAAATGAAAATACTAATTCAGGGAATAAGTAGGTTGCCTTATGTATTTGATGTTAGGGACTAGGCCTGATATCTGTTTTTCAGTAAATTTTTTTTGTAGATTTCAGGATAGGGCTTCAGATGAAACTTGGGAATACTTAAAACGGGTTCTAAGATATTTAAAGGATACTGTTTACATAGGCTTAGAATATCATAGAAACAAAATTGATAAAACATTACAGTGTTATGTAGATGCTGATTGGGGCAGTGACACATTAGATAGGAAATCTGTCACTGGGTATGTTTTTAACCCGGCGTTGGTGATGTGGGGTGTTGTTCAGTTCCGGTGCGAGTGACAGGTGCGCAAAGTGATCTGGGGTGTATTACACCCCACCTTACCACATTTGTTACATTTGATTGCTCAGTGAATATATAAATGCCGCATTATATCGTGAGAAAATAATCATTCTTGGTCCACAGAATCGAAGATAATATGTCATACGAGAGAGAACAACGACGCCTCTTGGACCTTTGGGCTGAATCAGAACGCGGAGAGGATAATTTGATGGATTCAGAAAGCGACGAAGATGAAGAAGACCATCTCAGTGTGCAGAGTAATGACGACTCCGATGATGAGATGATTAGTAATCATTCTAGGGCTATAGAGTCAGAATCTGAGGAAGATATCCAGAGTTATTGGTTGGGTAAAGATAATAAAACAAAGTGGAAGAAATCTTTTCCTAATAAAAATGTAAGAACAAGAGCGGAGAACATAGTTTCACATTTACCGTGTGAAGATATATGGAAAAGGTGCTAGAACTGCCAAAGAATGCTGGTCTCTTTTCATTGATTCTCAAATGATAATTGATATTGTTGAGCACACTAACAGAAAAATTTCAGAGAAGCAACAGACCTACGCTAATAAGAGTTTTGTAAGAGAGACAACTGTAATGGAGATGAATGCAACTCTAGGTTTGCTCTATTTAGCTGGTGTATTCAGATCCAATCATCAAAATCTGGTTGACTTGTGGTGTAGTGATGGAACTGGCATAGATATTTTTCGACTTACCATGGCCCTGAAGCGATTTCGGTTTATATTGAACTGCATGCGTTTCGATAATATGGACAATCGCAACGAACGAAGAATATTTTGTCGAGAATTGTAAAGAGGCATATTCACCAAGTCAGTATATGACTATCGATGGGAAATTAGAATCTTTTCGGGGTAGTTGTTCATTCAGGCAATATATTCCGAATAAGCCTGCAAAATATGGGATAAAAGTCCAAGCCCTGGTAGATGCCCGTTCCTACTATGTCTTGAATTTGGAGGTTAACGTTGGCAAACAGCCAGAAGGCCCTTTTCAAATGAGTAACAGCCCGTCAGACATTGTTATGAGAATGATTGAACCAGTTTCTGGGACCAATAGGAACATAACCTTCGATAACTGGTATACTAGTTACGATCTCATGGTTGAACTGAAAGCCCATAAATTGACGGCCGTTGGAACTGTTAGAAAGAATAAAACATTCATTCCTCCAGCCTTTCTCAATGTTAGAAACAGAGAAGCTAAGTCGAGCATATTTGGGTTCCAAGAAAATTTCACGCTCGTGTCATATGTGCCAAAAAGGAGAAAAAATGTTCTGCTTCTCTCGACACTACACCATGATGATAGCATCGACCAGGAGACAGTTCTGGCAGTTATTCAGTATCACGAAACTCGAGAAGCTGGCCACTGACGTTATTTTTCTCACTCATGAACACAACAAATTATTTTCCGAGAAAATAATGATAATCAGAGGTTGAAGAGGAAGGATTTTTTGGAGTTGATTACTGAGCAACTGAATCACAGGAAAGATAATCAACATTTGCCAAGGGAGTTACGTGTGAAAATTCGCGAAATAGCTGGAAAATCTGAGGAACCAATGGCCAAACGGCCAAAAGCAACTGGGCGGTGTTATGTCTGCCCAAGAAGTCGAGATCGAAAAACCAAATACTCATGTAGTCAATGCGATTCCTATTTATGCCTCGAACATGTGAAAATTTTCTGTGAAAAATGTGCCGATTTCGAGGATCAATAATATTTCTGCGTGTGTTTCCATCGTAACCAGCTTTTTTTATTATTTTCATTGATATTTCATCTTTCAGTATTGATAGGTTGATCTTATGTGAACTATGGATGAGATTTTTTTTCAATATCATATAATATCAGATATATGCATTCGAGAAAAAATTATTATTTCGTTTCTCATGAAATTTTCATTTCAATATATATTCTTGAATTGTCATTTGTTTTTTTTCTCTATCAGGCAATACTTTTCCTGTCAGAAACATCATATTTGAAGTCGAAATGGTGAAAATCTTATTTCCAAAATTATATATATATATATATATATATATACTAGGGTTTCCTACACCCCACTTCACCAACGGAGATCAATTCGATCACCTTACCAACGCCGGGTTAACGTCCTTGGAAATACTTTGAATTGGACAACAAGGAAACAAACTAGTGTGTCGCTGTCCGCCACCGAAGCTGAGTTGGTTGCGTTATGTTCATCTGTTTGTGATGGATTATGGTTGAAAAAACTCTTTAAGGATTTAGATTTTGATATCAATCTAATCAGGTTTTTTTAAGATAATCAGGGATGTTCAGCATTGATTAGAAATCCTGCTAATAATCGTAGAGTTGAACATCTTGATCTAGTGGCTAGTTCTGAGACAGTTTTTGATTTCATTGTATATAGTTTGTTTCGGTCATATATAAGGTACTCTTCCGAATGGGCATCGAAAATTCAAAAAATATTCGTTCATCTCCTTTTATTTTCGATTATTTGATTAACCATGCAGTTCCAGGACATCACAATATAATTAACCTGGCCTTTAGTTAATCTCTCTCTCTATATATATAGAATCTATCATATATTAAGTACTTTATTGAATGATGATCGAAAATTCAAGAAATAATCACCTATTCTCATTGAATTTCCGTCCGTCCATTAACCATGTAGTTCCAAGACTTTCATTATAATTATCATGAACATTCCTTTTCCTTTTTGGTTCATGAATTGAACGGTTGAAAGTGTGGAAATATTTCGGAAATGCCTTCAGAAATATGACATTCACGATAATAATGATGTCATGAAATATTCAGTTCGAAGTCAGAAGTATATGTTAAGATCCAAGGGAAGATTCCTTACCAAGATATGTGATATTAGTTCGTAGACTCGTAGTTTGTTATTTTATATTTATTTGATTATAGGGCGTGTAGAAATATTCAGGATACTACAAAAAAAATTCGGCCCAAAATTTTATTTTGAATTCTTCGAATTTGGAATGAGAAGGAGCGTCGCGCCATATTTTTTCAGATCATTATCAGCTCTAGTTATGCAACATATAGTTCCAGGACATTCTCGTTATTTATCATTTAGTTCCGAGACATTCTAGTTATGTAACCCACAGTACCAAGACTTTCTGGAATGAAAATACAGTCTCGATTGGGTGCTGTTATACAAAGAATCTTACAAACCCACAAGGAGTTTTGCTCACATTCAATAAATTATTTTGGAAGATTTTTGAATAAGATACATAACAACTTATGAAAATTAAAACTTCCATGACCCAAATATCGTATCGTTTTTACAATTGTTCACATGAAATATATTTTTGTGGTATGCAGAATGAAAAGAAATCCTTATATAATCACGTTGTTAGATGTTATTCAGGTTTATATTTTCTTGCCGCATTAGGTTGTTTGACTCAAAATCAGAGTACGAAATATCTCGATTTCTTCAAATTGTGATTCGATTGCTTTTTTCAGAACATAATCCTGTGAAATTGATTAGGATTTTTCATGATGAATATTTATCTTTCGACTCTACAAACTATTATTCTTCAGGTACGAACCTGGTTTCTCATGTAAAAATATATCTATCATCATAACATCATCATAACACACAACTACATCAGATTCATGCTGGCTGTCAGGGAAAATGTGGGAAATCTCTCGTATTCAGATAGAGCTTTAAAAAATGAGATTACAGGTTCCTTTTATTTTTTTTTCTTATAGGCCTTCCTCACGTAGACATGGGCCCATAAAGGACGCTGCTGGAAATTAGTTTTTCTTGAATAACTTCCAAAGTATTCAATATGATTCAATGAAAATTTCATATAGTAAGGACCCCTCAAAATTGTGTCCTCGAAACATATTTAGCTTTTTTAGTTCATCAGGGATGGACTGGAATGTACCTTGAATGATCAGTTTTTCAACACCCTCTACGATGAAAGCCTAAGAAAAATAAAATTGGATAGCTTGAACTGAACAAAATTATCGATAAAATGAACATTTCATTTAATTTCCAGTAAAAACTCTAGTAAAAAGGACCAAGCTTTTAAGTTTCTCTCGAAAACTGTTCATTTCATCGACAATAAGCAAGAGTACTTCTTTTCATTTCGAAATTGATTTTTTCTTAGGCCTTTTCTATACAGGGTGTTATTTATCATACAGGATGTTCTTTGGGGACCCATATCTCCGTAAAGTGGGCCTATTGAAAAAAAATATAGGAACAACTTGTCATCTCATTTTTTCAGGTTCTATCTGAATCCGAGAGATTTACCACATTTTCCTGGACACCCCGTATAATTTAGCTGGAACAAAATTCAGGGATGTGCTTTGAGAATCCCTAATAATGGATTTTACTTTTCAATCTCTGAGTTATCTGTGGAAATGAGAGATATTTGTAGATCTCTTTTACATTCTCCTAATACCTCGAAACCTTTCAACAAGCTAACGCTGAGCTCAAATCTATGTGAACGCATACTGAAAATTAATGTGCAACGAATGAAACTTTTTGAAATTAATAAATAAATAAAATGACAACTGTTTGGAGCGCGAGTTCAAGAAACCTAAGATCTGATGCATTCTTTTCATGTAATATAACAAGATTTCTTATGCAACACACAGTTCAAAGACATTGTAGTTATACAACAGATAGTTCCAAGAAATTCTTGTTATGCAGCATGTAGTTCCAAGACATTCTAGTCATGCAACATATTGTATAGATGCAGGTCTTTTTGGGATAGAACCATAGTTTCAATTATAAAATTTTAAGTTTTGCGACAATTATGTCATCAAGCATAAATAATCAATCTTATTAATATCATTTCACTTTCGTATCATGGATATTTGTGAAACTGAAAACCTCAATCAGAAAAGTTAATTCAAATTTCGATTACCTATATTTTTACAGTATGTGGATATAATATGGATAGACATTTTTGTCAGACTATACGGGATTTACTCTCTTCGTTTCCAAGACTAAAAAATAAAAATAGAAAATATAGTTATCACTTCAATATATTTGTAGTAAGGGCAGATCAATGCTGCCCCAGAATAGTACTGCTCTCGAAATTGCACCACATTCATTCTTTGGTAATAGTCGATGACACCTTGGTCTTGAATTGACCATTGAAGCAAAAAAAAAAAAAAACGGTAACCCACATCTCATGACAACTTCTTTTCGTATAATAAAATCTCATAATTGAATAAAATCAGATACTGACTTCTATCATATCATTATGACAATTCTTGAAGCATGTTATTCACACATGAATTTGCCAAAGAAAGATACCGTATTTGTGATAAGAAACAAATTTTTCTATTCTCCAAATAATGTAAACCACACGATGTTTCAGTAGTAATTGGACGTATATGCTCTCCAAAGATATGACGATTCAGGTAGATAATTTCACTGAGACGTTGAAGTTGAAAATCGATATGATTAGAAATATTGTGAATTCATTCGGATTCGAAATTGTACATTGCCCATTCTCATACCAAATAATAACTGGATAAATATTCTTTGCCAGACAATGGTTGAGAAATTGTCAAACATGAATATCCAAGACATTTTCATAGTGCAACATACAACAGATTCGATTGTTATGCAGTATGTAATTCCAAGACTTTTACTCCGACTATAGTTCCAGGACATTTCATTTAGCAGCATATAGTTCCAAGACATTCTAGTTATGAAATATATAGTTCCAGAATATCTTGGCCGTGGATGTAGCCGAAAAAGCGGTTTACTTCAAATTTGACTAATAATTATTTAGTTTCCAAGATAGTGGGAGAATATGAAAGTTTGTCAAGAAAAATCAACTCGATAACCTTGAGTTTGGAAATTGATCCTGTTGATTTAGATTATTCCTCTCTTACTAATTGATATTGTTTTTTTTTCATATTGTAACCATCAATTGTTTTTTTTTTTTTTAAATACGAATCTAGATTCTCATGTATGAACATATCCATCTTTATAACACTATCAGAAGACAAAATTTTGTCGAGGGAGAGATATGATCGAGAATAGAAGAAAATCAGGGATATAAAAAAGTCCAGTACCTATGGATATCTTGCTCGCTTCTCCTCGCAAGAACAATTGCACAGATAACTATTTGGGATGAGGTATTTCACGAAATTGACCCCAGTTTATTTATGGAAAAATATCGTATTCCCATTTTATCGCATCATTGATTTTTATAGTTACATGGAACTATTTTTTCCATCTGTTATATGCCATGCCGTTGAATGGAAATTATTATCCATATATAATTATCCTCATCCAAATTTCAACATCAGGTTACATATTGTAACTAGGAAACTCTCATCTCTTCTGAATCTTAATAAATTTTAGCGAATTTATGTTTTTCTGTGCTCATATCGAGGTCAATATATTTTTATACGTCAAATTAAGGTATGGGGTATGCTACATAAAAACTTTTCAGAATTTTCATGAGAATATAAAAATTGATTGAAAAAAATTTGGTTTTAATTTGAATTAAGTAAGTCGGACCACACCCAGACTTCTGATGCACCCTGTATATGCGAAATAGAGTTTTTTGAAAAAAATAGTCGAAACTATTAAAATTTCATTCAACACACTTCCTTCAGAAACGTCAAATAAAAAAGATGGAGGGGGTGTCAATATAGAAATATAAGAAACCCTGTTCCTAGTGTTCATAACCGAGTCTATCAATTTTGAAGGAAATCGAATGAAGGACGTTTTCATAAATTAATGAGAACCTGTTTTTTTGTGAAATTTGATACTCTTCGATACTTGAAAGTGAGTTTATTCGAAACATTTTCTCATTTTACAGCATTGGATGCTGTATCATCAATTATGATGAAAGACCTCTAGAGCTGATTGAAACATAATGTATTTCTAAATGGGAAATATTTTGTGGATATACATGATGATAGGGCATACATGATTTTTCTTCCTGTCGACAGGGTGTATTTCAAAATTTCTCTTGTATCAAGCATCCGACAAATAAAATTTGACTTGAAAAACTGCGAGTTCAAGGATAAACTTTCAAATACCTCATTAGTCCCGTTCCATTATCTCGATATAATATCCTCTTTTCGATGGAAGTGAAAGATTACTTGGAAACAAAAATTTTGCCAAAATCGCATATAGCTTGGCAATAGTACCTCGTTGTTTCATGGATGAACCCATTCATATCCATTAAAATATACCTGAATACACGGAAAAAGATATGTGGAACTGAATTCTGATCGGTCAGTTCAGAGTATCCAACCTTCTAATATACATATCCATCAAACCGCCATGCGGTACATTAGCATTGTTACGTGAGAGAGCAACCAACCATTCTGTAGCATACAGAGAATTCATAAAAAAATTAAAATATAGGAACTCGTAGTGAGAACAGGCAAATCTGAGAAAGAAGTGATCAAATCAGATTGCAGCACTGTTGGTTCAATCACCTAAATCAGCTGTTTATCAACATGTTGATAAACTGTTATCTCTGACTCTGATTCAACAATAGGTCATATTCGAATTTTGGTGAGTTGGTTTCTACAGTTACATATTATATCGATATGCGAAAAGAAGTCGAAGGATATTAGGTATTTTTGGAAACAATCATGATATTCTCTGAAAAATTGATCTGGGGAATATTTTGATTGTCTGTAGACAGTACTATTGACCATCATCACTCCAGCGATTGATATTATTGTGAGAGTAAGTGAAAAAGGTTTGGAAAAAGTATGGAAACTCCTGAATATCTCCGGAACAACACTTGTGATTTCAATGAAACTCAGTAGCTAGGGCTTGTTCAACATGGCGAATTCTAAAATCGCATCGACGATGTTGCCAGATCGCTGTTGCTCCATTTAGTATAACCTCAGAATGAAATATTCTAATTCCAAATATTTTAAGAAAAAACATGGTTGTACATAGAGAAATGGAATGATCTAACAACATTGTCCATGCCATTTTCGAATTCACCGGATCAAACGGCCCACAGGTACCGAATATTATTGAAATCGCATCTATTGTTTCGGAGGTATTCAGGAGTTTCCTTACTATTTTCCAAAAATGCGAAGTTTGCCAGATCTCAGGACTTATTCAGAATTGAAATTTGTTATTCTGTTACTTTACTTAATGGAACACTAGCAATCGAATGCAAAGTTGTGCAATGCACAGAAGAACGTAAGAATCTGACAACATTGTCGATGCGATTTTCAATTTGTCAGGTCGAACAACACCTATGTATTGAGTTTCATTGAAATCGCATGTGTCGTTCCAGAGATATTCAGGTGTTTCCATACTTTCCCTAACCCTGTTCATATATACAGTGTCATCCATAGAGTCCGTAACATATGGGGAAAAAGTTCGTTATTGAAGTATTGGAGGGATCTATTAGGCATGTCCGACAACCTGGAAATCGATTTTGACATATGTCACGTGATCACGGGAATGGCGGTAAATTGACAAAAATGACTATGAAAGGGGCAAAAAGTGGGACTAGATGGCACGATATCGAAAAAAGTTATTCGAGAAAGTTGCTTAGAATTCAATTTTATACTCATATACAGGGTTTCAAGCAATTATTCGAAAAAACTGATGTTAACATTTTTTTTCGTTCGCATTTAATCAGAATGTAGCCACCATTGTGATCATATAACACTTTGAAAATATCCTATTTCCCTGATAGTCATCAAGTTTCATTGATAATCGTGAATCAATGTCTCACTGTAACAGCGAGTGTCCTGGCAAAAACTATTTTTTTCAATTACATGCTATCTGGTCTGAAGAAAACGAGATTGTTCTCTCATAATAATCAAATAACAAGTGTTTCACTATTGTATATCAATTCAGGAGAAAAAAATCAGATAATTGTAACGAGATCGAAAAATATTTGATTTCAAGCAACTTTCTCAAATGAATTTTTTTGATATCTTGCCATCCAAACCCACTTTTCGCCTATTCATAGTCATTTTAATTTCAGTTCACCGACATACCAGTGGTCACGTGAAATGTTTCGAAATCGATTTCAAGGTCGGACATGCATAAAAGATCCCTGAGTAAAAATTTCGATACTTCAATAATAAACTTTTTTCCCATATGTTACGGACTTTATGGATGACACTGTATATCTGAATAAACTGACACAAAAAATACTGTATTCAGAAGTAAACAAATCAATTATATTTCTTGAAGCTCGAAAGAGAATTGATTATAGAATGAATTAACATAAAAAATTAAATATTTCAACAAAAACTTTAACAAATATCATTATTTGAATTGGTTGTGAATCCATGTTTTCACTTGGGGGCTGGTTCTTCCCTGAATCGCAGGATTTTCTCTTATTACGTGTTGAATTTGTTTATTTATTTATTTATTTATTTTCCATACAGGCAATTTGCCTCTTTACATGGAAATATATATATATATATATATATATATATATATATATAGGCTAGGTTCCAGGAGCTTTAAAGCATCCGTAAACTCTCCTTCGTTGATGTGCTGTCTAGCATACCATTCGGTCTTCTTTGGTTTCCTCGTTGCCTTATTGATCTCGTAAAAGATGTGCCTGTGGAGGCTCATGGATTCATCTATGGACACTCGCCATCCTTCGATGCAGTGAGCTAGTCCCTGCGTTGAGACCGTAATGTCAATTATGGAGTTCTGGTTTCCTCTCACAAATGTTGGGGTGTTTCCGTTGTTGTGGGTCACCATATCCAGGGTCTGTAGCCATTCCGCCAAGTAGTTTCCCCTTGCGTCTGTTGTCGTCGAGTTCCACAGAGCTGATTTGGCATTGAAATCTCCCGAGATGACCGCCTCCGTTCCGGCGTTTCTGATGTGGTTCATCACCGTGTCCACGAAAGTTTCGAATTCGGCCTGTGGTACATTCGGGGACACATAGCAGTTGTACAATGCCCAGTGATGAAAGGTAATGCAAACAAAGCCGGGCCCCGATTCATGCTTCAGTACCCCGCAGCTCTTGTTCCTAAACCTGACGGCTACATCGGCTCTTGGGTCAACTATCCACCTGGTGTTATTTGTTGTTAGTTTTTTGTTGGGTTCTTGTAGGAGTGCGATATCTACATTTTCTTCCTCCATGACCTTCTGCAGCAGATGGTGTGCATTCCTGCGCCTGTCAGCGTTGAATTGCATTATCTTGATAGGCATGATGAGATGGTTTACATTTTTTCGAGTCGTGTCCTGCGACTCTTCTCCACCAGCTTCTTGAAGCGCGGGCATCTCATTTGGTCGTGACTGTGGCCCACCTCCTCGCAGTTCCAGCAGTAAGCGGTATTTTCGCATCCCTTCCTCTCATGACCTTCTTTGCCACATTTCCCACACATCTTGTTCCTATCGACTCCTTTGCACTCAGAGGCTTTGTGACCGAAACCCATGCATCTGAAGCATTTTGACAGGTTTACTCTCTCAACCACTTTGCAGTTCAGCCATCCTATCTTCAGTGTTCCCTCTTTCAAGATGCTAGCTGCACCCTCCCTTGGGATCTCGACCGTCGCGAGTTTTTCCTCGTACCTGCCTTCCCTGAGGCTCTTTATCTTAATACTGTCCGGATCCATGTCGGTGGGTTTAGCTATCGCTCTCTTGATTTCCTCCTCTGTAGTGGTCACCTCCATACCTGAGATTAGTATGGTCACCGCGTTGCTGTTCGCAACCCTGGCCTTGATGTCATTAGAGTTACGGTTTATTTCCTCCCTCAGTGTATTTGCCTCTTCTGCGCCACCTCCTACGCTCAGTAGCAAATGCCCAGCCGCAGATTTCCTGACTCTGGTAATTTCAACCCCTAACTTCTCCATTGCCACGCCCCGTTTGACTTCCCTCAGTAGGTCCGCATAGGATTTGTTGTCTCCCTGGACAGCTACAACGTTATCCCTAGGAATTCTGCCCCTCCTTGCTGGCCTAGTTTTCGGTGTCGCTTCGGTTATTAACAGGCTTATTTCCATTTCACATTCTCTGCAGGCACTTTCCAGGGCTTTCCTGGTGTAGTCCTTATCCAGTCCTTCTGGTATTGCCATGGAAAGTTTCCCTCTCCTCTCTTTCTTTGCAGCCTCTGCTAGCCTACGAAAGGTCTCATGCAGTACACTTATATCATTGGCGCCGTTCTTATCCACATCGTAGTGTACCAGAAACACGTATCTATCATGATTCGTGTCCGCTCCTCTGCTTGTGACCACCTTAATGTCATTTTTTATGAAGTCGATATCTCCGGGCTGACTGGTTGTCACCAGCTCTTTCAGCGCTGGGTACTTTTCTCTGACTCCCTTCATGCGTTTGTCATCAATGTCCCTGCGTCCCGTGATAACCGCGATGTCTCCCTTGTCGCTACTTCGCATCAGTCCGCCAATCTCTAGTTTGGTGCACCTGTACAACTGCTCTGGCCAGTCCCTGTCTAGCACCCTAGCCAGGCTCTGGAAATCTCTCAGGTCCTCCTCTGTCACCTCCCTGCCATTTTCGAGCGTCTGGGTTCCTGCATCCTCCACGCTGTTTTCTCTCCTCATAGCACTCTCCATTTTTTGAAACTCCTCCGCGACCGTATCCGTCGCGGCGTTCACGTCCCATACCATCCCCTTCAGTTCTTCGTCCATGTCATCGCCAGTTCTTGCTGCGTTGGCCAAGGCTCTGACTCTCCTCTCTAGCCTGCAGATCGCCTCTCTCAGTAGCCTGAGTTTGGCTCCCTCCTCTTGCTTCTTCTTCTTCAGTTCCTGGGGGCTGTCCTTCGCCCTTTTCCTCTTCGGGTTCTCATTTTCCCTGTCCATGTCCTTACCTGCCTCATCTATGCCGAGTATGGCTTGCATGACGCTGAAACTCTCATCCAGTTCTGCTTCTCCTATCGTTCCAGCCTGTTGCTCGGCCCCCTTGCTGCTTTCCTTTGCCGGGTCTCCCTCGACTAGAGTGTAGCTCCAACTCTTCTCCAGCTCCTCGTCCTGGTACCCGTCGGAGATGCCCTCCTCGGTGTCACTGCGGCTCGTCATTGGCGTCCCATACACCTCGTTCTCTTCAGACTTTCTCCTGCTGTTGCTATCTTCCTCTCTCTTCGGGGTCTCGAAATTCAGGGTAGGAGGCCTCTTGGATGACTTACCCTTCACGATTTGCCATTCTTGTGGCTCTTCACCTTCATTGGCTTCCTTCGGTGTTGGTCCTCTCCTGATAGGTGGGGTTCTCGCCAAGGATGACCTCCTCTGGGTCGGATCCTGTACTCCCTGCCAGTCGTATCTCGGGGGCTGTTCCGAAGTCAATTCCCCCTTTTCTCCAGCGCTCTTCTCCTCTTCTACGTTCTCCAATAGATTGTACATATTCATTTTGTTTTTGTCCATGCTTGATCCCACGAGTTGGGTCGACTTTGCTCTGTCCAGCAGGGCAGTGCGCCCTTACCCTGCTAAGGCTACTCTACTCCGGGAGGTCGCCTGTTTCCCGGAGGCTCCGTTCGTGACCAACTGTCGCATGGCCATTCACCCATCGGCACGGGTCGCTTGACACCTTGAGTTTCGGATTTTCTCAGGTTTTCTCCTGTTGAGTTAGAAAGGAAACGCGAAAGGAAAAAGAATTGAAAGAGAGTTGGCGTATAGGTATAGAGAAGTTTGCCAAGGGAGGCGGAAGAGAGAGAAGAAGAGAAGTTTGCCAGAATAGGTGAGACACAGGAGGTATAGATGAAGGAACCTCTCCCAAGACTAGTTGAAGAAGAGAAAGGATCAGCTAGGATTTCCAGGAGTCGCCGCCTCCTACACTCATCATGATGAGCCCCTACGGAGTTTTTTTGTCGAGGTTGACTCCTCTAGATCCGTAGTGTTCAGTAAGAGACAGGCCGACCTCGAGTAGGTTGTGCTTCGGTCGAGCACGCACTACGGTCTTGCTATCGCAGAGGCTATGTGTTGCGCGTGTCGATAGCCTGGGAAGAATCCCCTCCGGCCCATATATATATATATATATATATATATATATATTTATAATGATAATATGCAAAGATTTCATGAACTGCAATTAACTATAATCAACTCATTGTTAATAATAGTAATACATACTGTCCCTATACATGCATAACATAACATACTAAATAGATGTTTCTAAAAAGTAGTTCACAATAATATTGAAGAATGTATTTCGTGGCAAAGAATAATCTAAATCTTTAAATACATTGATATCATTAGCTGTACGAAGCATGACTGAAAGAGGAGAGCGTGAAGTGTGAGTCATTCTTGTATATGGTACTTTGAACAGCCAAGTATACCTAGAGGTATACGTCGGAATGTAGAATTGTATTAGGCTAAGAATGCTGGAGTCGGAGATATGATTATTGAGTATTTTGTACAAAAACATGCACATAGTTACATTCCTTCTTATGTCTAGTAATAATATTTGGAAAGTTTTTCTTAAATCTGTTGTTCTTATAGTTTGATAATCTGGCCAGGTATGATGGGTTTTAAAATGGAGATGTCGTAGAAACTTATTTTAGATTTTTTCGAGTCTGTTTAGGTGTGTCTGTGACTGTGAACCCCATATAATACTTCCAAAATCTAATCTTGACCTCACAAGTGTATAATATAATATTTTGAGCGTATTGATATTAGTGAAATAAATTTAAGTTCTGATAATAAAGCCTAAGTTTCTATTGCATTTCCTAGTCATATCCTCGAAATGAGATGCGAATGATAAGGTCGAATCATATTGAATTCCAAGATCTTTAACTTCTGTGTTTCTATTCAACGGAACTGAATTCATGTTGTAATCGAAAATAATAGGATTTTTCTTCAAAGTGAGGGTCATAATGAAACATTTGTTTATATTAAAATGTAAATTATTACAGAAATACTGTTAATATCTTTTTGGAGTGCCACACAGTCTCTAATAGTAGTGATTTCTTTGAACATTTTGAAGTCATCAGCAAATAAGAGTCCTTTTGAAAATTTGATAACTGTTGGGAGATCATTTATGAAAAGTACAAAGAATAAGGGTCCTAGATTGGAACCTTGAGGCACACCGGAATTTATATCGAATTTATTTGAGATGTTCCCATTATATTTGACAAGAAAATTTTTATTTTTCAAATAACTTGCGATAATTCCGTATCTGATACCAAATCTTCCTAATTTGTGAAGTAATTTTTCGTTGTCAACCTTATCAAAAGCTTTTGAAAAATCCGTAAAAATTGTATCGGGTTATATACAAATTGGTATTGATGGACTTTTTATTGACGAATCCATGTTGCCAATCATTTATACTATTTTTGACATGATTATAGAGTTTTTTGTATAGTATATGTTCGAATAGTTTAGCAGGTGATGAGAGTATCGATATACCTCTATAGTTTGCAATATTTGATTTGTCTCCTGATTTATGAATAGGGACACAAATCGCGGTTTTCCAAGATTCTGGAAAGGTATTCGTTAATATCGCCAAATTATATATGTATAATAGTGGTTTTCCTATCCATTCGGCACATGCTTTCAAAACATATGGAGAGATTTTGTCTATACCAGCCGATTTTTTTGGTTTCAGTTTCTCAATTCCAGTTTTGAAATCTGATTCATCCAACTGATTCAAGATGAATAAATCATTTGTAAATCGATCAACTGTATTAAAATCAACACAATAGTTGGGTTTTACATTTGAGTATACCGATGAGAAATATTTCGCGAAATGTTGACAGGGTTCATTTGGTAATGTAGCACCATTCAAATTGAAATGTTCATTATTAGTTACAGAATTTGCTCTCTTACTCTTCACATATGTCCAAAATGCATTAACATTTGTTGAAATATTTTCTTCTGTTTCTGAAATATATGTTTTGTATGCTGATCTAGTTAAAATTTTCAATAATCTCCTAACCTCTTTATACTTTTCATCATAATTTGTTGATATATTTCTTAGTTTTTTAAATTTATTTTTCTCTTTCATCATTTCTTTCATTTCTTTAGTGAACCAAATTGGATAATTATCACGTTTACGGCAAGATTGAAACTTTGGGACACTTTCATCTAGCAGATTGTAAAAAACTTTATAAAATTCGTTCACGGACTTATTAACATCTGTTTGTTCAAATACACTTAGCCACTGTGCATCTCTTATAGTGACTGCTAAAGATTGAAAATTTGCATTCTGAAAGTTATAATTATTTTCCAGGATTGATTTTTTTTCTTTGTTTTGGTAGTTCTTTTTTTTGACACCTTAATTGTAACATCCAAAGATGGATGATGATCATCTTCCTTAACGATTGGCAGTACTTCTTTAATGATGTCACAAGTCCTACCCGGCGTTTTATTCGTTCCTATTACGAAATCTAGCGTTTTCTGATTTTTATTTTTGATAGTATTGAGCAATTCGAATGAATTAAATTCAAGGAAATCATTCAATAAATGCAATTTTAAATTCATATTTTGTGCCACTGCAATGTCTGCTTTCACTTCGGGGATGTTGAAGTCCCCAAATATATAAACAAGTTCGTTCCCTAAATTTTGTTGCAATGTCTCAAAAATTTCAGAATAGGTTTCATTTGTGGTATTCGGTGGAATGTAGAGTATAAAAATTGTGAATTTGTTTGTTTTGATTCTAAGGTCCACTACCAACATATCATATATCAAGGTATATTTTGCAATTTTCAAAATTTTCATATTTTTTCTATTGACACTGATCAAAACTCCACCTCCAGTACTCTTACCTGGATGAATTAGCTTTCTATCAGCTCTAACTACTTCATATTTTGCTAGATCAAAAAGTTCCCCGTCCAAAATATCATCTTGCAGCCATGTTTCGACAGCTAGAAATATATCATAATGTCTATCTAGTGTGTTGCAATAAAATTCATGGGTTTTAGTTCTCAAACCACGACAGTTCTGATAGTAGATGGATACAGTATCCCTAATATTATATACAATGTCTGGATGCATCTCAGGTAAACTCCGTTCGTTACTAAAATTGTACGGTATTTCATATCAGAAACATGTTTTCAGTCCTGTATATATAACAATTCCTAGTTTAATTATATACAATGAAGTAAAAAAGAAATGAAAAATCAAGCAAAAAACAAGAAAACTTGCAAGAAAACGAAAGACGCTCTTCATTTGAGTACATATAAAATGCTGATAGCTAGTTGCAGTAGCAACCAGTTCATTTCATTTCGCTGCAGTATAAAAAAGTGTTCGTTCTTTCGAATGTTTTTGCTAGTTTTCGACATGAATGATTGATATACAAATGAGTGGGTCCGACAAAACAAAATGGAAAATATTTTGTTGGTTATTTATTCCCACTGAAAGATCTATTACCTATTTCCACATTCTCAGCCATATTTCCTTCACCTATTTTATATTTGTTATGCGATGAGAGACCTGCTAAATTTTATCAATAGATTTTATAATTCTTATGTTATCATTTGACTTCACGAATACTTTTCCCGATGATGTCCATACTTGTCGCATTCCATACTTTTGTTTTGCTGACTGCAGTAGGCTATATTGTTGCTTCGTTAGGTCTTCATTCACATATATCCCTGTTTTTCTTAGCGTTCGTTTGGCCTTGAATATTTCATTTCTTCTCAAATATGTTACATATTTCACCATGATTGGTCTGCATTTATCACCCTTCAATTTGCCAATTCTATATAAAGGTGAGTTTAAACAGCAAATAAAACAAATTAAAATAAAATAAGACACAAATTAAAATAAAATAAGAATAAGGGCCACAAAGATTGGTTTATACAGATGACTAAAATGAAATGGGAAATAAGAATGAACCAATCAAATCGCAGCTTTTTTGACAATGACTTTTGTATTTAACAAGTTCTGTGAATTTCACTTTTACACTTTACCACAGAACAGAGACGTACAACCCAAGCCGACAGTGGCTACAGTACGTAACCTCCAAATAGTTCAGAGTTATTTTATTTTTCATTTTATGTTTTTACAAATATTACTAATAATTACAGTTAATATGGATGATGGGTTGTTGATAGAACAGGTATCGACCTTTCCCCAGTTATATGCAAAAACGGATGGAAGGTATAAAAACAATAGATTGAAAGAAAATGCTTGGCTCACAATTTCTCAAATATTGGATGAAACACGTAAGTGCTATGAAATGCGCTGGTTAAATCAACGTTCTTACAAATCACTTTTTCTATAGCTCAAGCTTGTGAACACAGGTGGAAACTCTTAAGGAATAAATACATGGGTCTTAGAAGGGAAATAAAAAATAAGCCATCAGGTTCCGGGGCTTCCCAGATAACTTGGCCATATTTCAGGATGATGGGGTTTTTAGACAAATACCTTCAAACAAGAAGGTGAGTGACTGTTTCATTCTAAATAGAACCATTAACAATAATTCAATGAATTTTCAGGTCATACTCCAACATTGAAATTGAAAACAGGTCAGAAGGCACGGAGTGGAATTCTGTTTCACAAATTGTAGTGGAGCATGACCAGCAGAATGAAGAAATTGCAGAAGACCTTTATCAAATTCTTAGCGAAAGTGAAAATCCAGAAAATGAGTACCCAGAAACTGATAGTCAGAGTGGTGTTTCATCATTCACAGAAAAATCTGATGATATAAAAAGCTGTGGTTCTAAAACTATTGTCACACAACCTAAGAAAACTCCAATTAAACGGCCAATTTAGAAAAGAGACAAAGAAAATGAGATTCCTCGACATTCAATCCCCACTAAAAAAATTAAAACATCTGAAGTCTTAACTGAAAAAATTAGTGGTTGCTTTGAAACATTTAATAAGGTACTGGAAAAAAATATGACAGAGCACCAACCAACTCCTAATGAAGACGAATATTTTGTCAGGAGCTTAGCAGCCGACATGAGCATGTTTTCTGCAAAAGATAAGATCATCTTGAAAAAAAAAATATATCAGGTCATCAGCAATCATTCAGAATTTGTAGAAGATGACAGTATTTAGTTTTTTGTGAACTTATATAATACATTTTTGTTTGGTTAATTTTTGTAGGTACATTTTGTTTTTGTTTGGTGTGATAATATGATAGGTTTGTTTTTGAAGAATATTTATGTATTTTGTTGATTTTTACAGTTATATTTTGATTTTATGTTATGTTAGCAGCAATAAGTGTTTTGTCTTTTTAAAGAATATATATTTATTTTGTTCATTTTCGTAGATGGAAATGATAATCTCCAGATTTATATATTTTTTGACTGATTTTGATACCTGAATAAAAAACCATTTGTTTTTATAAAAGTTTTATTGATGTGGAAAATAAAAAGTAAAATGAATATATCTGTTGGTATGTGATATTTTCAACTCAAAATCATATCTACAAAAAACATTTCATAAAATAACTACTGACTTGATAATTTATCAGATTTATACATTGAAATTGTCAGGATGACCTCCTTGGTGCACTAGATTCCATTGATGAGATAATGCTCCCTGCTTAGACACAAAATAATCAGCAAGAGTATCTCTCAAGTCTTTAGTGGTATTCGAAGAGTTATTTGCACCCAGGCGTCTTACAGATGTCAAATTATTGTCTACATCAATCAATGAATCCATAAATCCTGTGGGGCAGTACTTCCTTTCTGTGAGTGGAATGTCTTGTTCCCCTTTCTGAATGTAATGATGCAGTACAATGCACGCCATTACAATTTTGTTACATAACTCCTCATTGGCAATAATGGGTGTTCTTAATCTACGCCACCTCTGCACAAGAATGCCAAATGTGTTCTCAATCATCCGCCTAGCTCTAGACAATCGATAATTGAAAATATTCCTCCTTTCCGTTAAATATTTTCCTGGGTAGGGACGCATAATATTAGTGTGTAGTGGAAATGCTTCGTTTGCCACAAAATAATAAGGAAAAGGTTCTTTGGTTTTTGGTAATGATTCAGGTTCTGGTATATTAAGAGTACCATTAAGCACTGCGCTTCCAAATGCACTATTCTGGAAAACATTACCATCATGGTTCGACCCTTCTCTCCCAATGTCCACATGAGTGAATTTATTAAATGCATCGCATGCAGCCATAAGAATAATGCTGGCAATGAAAATTCAACAATTATTCGGTTAGAAAATTAGTATCAAACAGTACCTACCTAAAAGATTTCTTATATGAAAAATATAAGCTGCCTGAATTTTTTGGGCACTGGATTATGATGTGCTTTCCATCCACTGCACCAATACAATTACGAATGTTCCATCTTTTGTAAAAGCCTTCAGATATTTCAACCAATTCCTCTGTGCTTGGTTTTGGCAATACAATTGGTGCTAAGACCTTCCATAAAACCTCACAAGTTTCTTCCAGTATACAATGCACCGTTGTCTTTCCAATAAAATTATTCTAAGCAATTTCTTGCATAGAGCACCCTTCTGACAAATAGCTAAAATACAAACATTTGTACTTGTTGAGGTTGATGTGAGATGATGTACTTACTGCAAGGTAATAGCCAGCCGTTGTCCTGGCTCGATAGGAAGCTTGGTTGGGTCTCTTCTTATGTATGGTTCTATACAATTCAATAGATGGTTGAACATCTCTGGAGACATCCTAGTGTATTTGAAAAATTGCTCCCTACAATGCGTTTTAGCATATTCCAACAAATTCTTGTATACACTAAACTTTTCATTCCTATTCAACGGTCGAACTTTAAAACGCCTGTTTCGTTTCAAGTGTAGTAAAGCTGCAGCCGCAGTACCTGCCATCAATAACATCATCGCCCCCAACTTAATATTTCTATCCATCTCCAAATCAAATTCACACAAACACCGTCAGAAACTTCCAAATTTCAAACACAAATAATAAGGTTAGGTGTTAGGTTAGAATTTCTCAGTAGAATAATCACAAACTCGGAACATTCAGAACAGAAAATATTTCGGTCATGCGCATTATCAGTTTCCAAACAAAATAAAATAAAATAAAGATGAAAGTTGGCCATCTTTGTTCTTATTCTTATTTATTATTTTAGCTTATTTCATGTATAAACGCTCTCATATAAATGTGCATTTTCAACTTTCTTATTTTATTTTAATTTGTTTCTTAATTTATTTTAATTTGTTTTATTTGCTGTTTAAACTCACCTTAAGTCATCGATTTCATTTCGAGAGCATTCCACTTGCATAGTTTGATTGATCAAGTTGAGAATGGTATCCATGATATTTTCCCCTTCGATTTCTCTCAGTCCATCAAATCTCAGCCAGTTCTTCTTATGTATATATTCAACTTCGTTAGTTTTCTTGCATAATTCCTGGACTGTTTTTTCTTGCATATTGACTGTCATACTGATCTTCTTGATGTTTTCATTTATGTGGCTCAAGTTCGATTCTAATTTTTCTAATCTGGATTCGAGTTTCATCAGCAGTTTATCCCCTATCCTTTCTAATAATGCTTCCATTTGTATCTCATCGGAAGTATTTGTTTCTGGATGTTTTCCTCTAGGTTCGTTTCTGCGCATTTTTATGATTATTTTCACTTCTACTATGTGTTGTAGCCACAACTCTGTTGATGTCCGTACCTCAGGCAGATGAGGAGGTAATGGAGATAACTATAACAACTATTCTTCTTACTTCACTCTTTTCCACGTTAATGTTTTTATAATTTATAGTGATTTGACTATATTTATCTATTATTGGATAACTTGACAATAAACACCATAAAAGTTCACTAAACTGTGGAGCTCACCGAGAACACGTCTACTCTCGTGCGGACATGACAAAATGAAGCGATGATGTTGAAGCGATGGGAGAGTTTTAGTCTTTAGATTTTGAGAAAATTCTCTGAATATTACGTCCTTCTCTTCTTCTGTCCATCTCGTGCGTTTGACAGGTCCATAAGGAGAGGCTGTAAAAAAACAAGCTTTGAATATACCACCCATGTTTATTCATCATCCGTGCAAGTATAAGAAGATTATGGAAGATGTTAATGATTGATTCATCGGAGAATCCGACTAAATGTTAAAGCGACCATACTATACGAGGTCGCCAAAACAAAATATATCTATACTCACTGCTTCTTTTCTGTCGCTTTGGTGTTATAGTATCAGCTTTCAATAGTGATTTGTTCTTTCTATGCTTTCCTTCAGAATCTTCCTCATCTGAATCGGTTTCGATACAAGATAGAGCTGAAAGAAGAATCATGACTTGACAAACGTATACCAGATGACACAGACTCATGGTACCCTTTTCTCCTTTCATTGTATGGCTACATTTCTTGAAATTTAGAGCATAACGTGCAATTATGCTCACTGGACAGCACTTTTTGAAATATTCGGAAGTTGTTCCAACTTCCAATTTTTGCGGGGTTGCCATTAATTTTTAGTTTTGAAATGGAACACACTGTATATTATTACATTTTTGAAATTTCCATAATTTTGTGAATCCAGTGATACCAAATATTCCATCTGTCGGAACATACATTTTATTTTTTGATTAGATAGTCATGGACCTCCTGAATTTATTCCAAATGGTCGAAATGATGCCGCGCTTGCGATATTTGGATGAAAAAAGTATTGTGATTAGAAATAGTAAACCAAATCATTTTCTTGCCCGAAATTCAATTTCTCAAAAGGTGTCAATGGTACCCTGACATCATTCGAAGGAACTACCGATGGACAATCCATACATATTATAAAGTTTTCAAAAATTCAATAATATACAGGGTGTTCAGGAAAATTCTGTTAATATATGATTGAAGTTTCGAGTATGAAACTTATCTCAAGTAGATTATAGGAACCCAAGTATCGGTAGGTACTTACGTCTTCGTTTTTTCGAAGTCTTTCGCCTATGCTCGAAGGTGGAGAAGAGATTTTCGACAGTTTCTGCGAGCTTGCATTCGATTCGCCTACTAGAGATTCACTTCCACTTTCAGATTCACTGCCAGCTCCTTGTGCAGCCTCTAGCAATCGAGACATTCTCAATATGTCTCTGCTCATAACTGGTTGGCGGTATATGTCCTTGTGAATTTTCACTGCATGGCCCATGAAATTAGCCAAGTCAGTAACCTCTTGCTCTTCCAAGTTTAGCATGATACAAGTATTTGCTATATGTTTTCTTAGCTTCGTTCCGCGGAGCCTATCAGGGTGCTCAGCACCACATTGTTCGGAAAATTTCCTCATCAAATTACAAGCTCGTAGATACTTGAATTCTCTATCCAATCTTCCTTGTATACCAAAAAGATATGGATTTTCCACAGGAACATTAGCATGTTCTCTGTATCTCAATAGCATTTCAACGCATTCCAGGAGATTGGTATCGAGTAATACAGGAACTGTTCTATTGAGTTTTCCTCTGATTGTGAACCTGACATATTTTTTAGCTATTTGTCTGCTTCCATCATTAAATGAATTGAAAAGGTCTTTATCAGTTTCCTTGTTAAGGCCTTGGTAGCATTTGAAATCCTCAATAAGGATCCTTTCAACCTCTCCAGCCCTCCTTCTATTGAATAGCTAAATTGACATCAACGTTGTCTCAGCTAACTGCATCCAAACTTTCGTGGAAAACAATTTTTGAATATCATCCAACGATTGTATTCGAATCTTTGAAACATATGAATGTAACTTCCTTATATAATCAGTAGATAGAAGAACCAGTTTTTGTCGCCTTTTCATTTGTACTTGTGACTCTGTCACATTTCTGTTGACACTTATGTTGATATATTGAGTCAACAGTTTCAGATAATTTTTAGCATTTTTTCCTTCGACATCTTGATGATTTTTCACGAATTCATTTATGAAAAAATTACCAATTTGTTTCAACAAACTACCGATGTTGAATGCAACAGTTGATCGCTCGCATTGTGTTATCCGAAAATTTCGGATCGAACAACGAGGATAAATCCGTTACTTTATTGTCAATCTTCTTCATAATCAACAGAAAACGCCCCATCAATCTTATCCTCTGCCTGATCATATCAAAATGTCTAGGATTTCGATATTTTTCTGTCATTTTATTTGCGTATATGACTTCATCATATCTTATCAACCTTGTTATTTCGTCTTCTCTCAACACTGGCAGATCTTTCTTCACCACAGTTGATGCTTTAGCATGAACTCGAGAAGTCACTTTCCTACTCAATAATTGTGTGATTCTCTGAGATGTGCTTACATCTCCAGAACATTGTCTGAAATGAAACCTCAATGAATTTTTTGAGAAAAATGCCTTGCAATTAGCACAAGCTCTGAAATCAATCGCAGATCTTTGTACATTTTTTGATGGACGACGTGAAACGATCAATTCACCGTCATTAAATTGACTCAGGGTATTGAACAAGAAATTTCCTTTCTTCCTGATATTGGATATTATCGTTCGTCTCTCCCTATTGCCTTTCGGTAAGTATACGAACTTCTGCACCTCCACTTCATCTTTATGTTTTGTTTCAAGATGACGAGCAATTTTTTGCTGTTTCGCAATAAAAACAAAAATTTGCTCTTTTGTCCCCTTTTCTCCCACGAGATTCATTAACGTACATATCCGTATCATCGCAGTGAGAGGTATTCGGCTGATTGAATGAATTCGAGAATCTATTTTTTTCCTTAGTCCTTTCAGCTTCTGGAGTAGGAATCTCTTCATTCGAAGGATCATGTTCATCCTCTTCGGCAGTTGCTTCATCGTCACTTGGTTGATACGACGGATCTTGCTCATCATCGTTAGAATCCTCGTATTCATAGGCTTGATACGATGGGTTATTTGCTTTAGCATTCTGACCTATGGATAATTAGAGTATTACAACATTGAACATACTCGTAATTCATATATTATGTAATACGTTATAATAATATATGAATGAACTGTAAATCGCATATTAACCACGAAGTGGCTTCTTGTGTCTTGGAACCTATTGAGCCTATCAGATAAAACGAGTGATTTTCAGTTTGTTGAAAAATCGCAATACTTATACGAAATTGGCCGTACTTAAATCTGATTGGGGAGGAATAGGTTTCAAGGTGGCTTTGAGATAATGATGAAAAAAATTAAGAGGAAAACCAATCACGAATAATATTTTCTTCCATTTGATGTGTACTTTCTGAACATCACTGTATTTTGGAAGTGAATCAATAAATAGATGATGTGATGAGTTATATCAATCATTAATTGGCTTCATCAAGAAGCTGGATCTACTTGGTGAAGTTTGAATTGGTGTGAGTCACAATAGACCCTCAAGGGTCGCAGTGGAGGGTCGCATAGAACTACTCACTTAGAAGCTAACCTAACCTCATCAATCATTATTTCACAGACTTTCAATCATTTTCACGTTTTTCAAACCTTTGACAACAAGAATGGAAAATCTATATTGTTCGAAGAACATCGCGTTAGTCAGCGGAGGAATTTTGGCAGAGAACGAAGATATTGGATTCCTTCCTGAAAGTTTGAATGTCGTGAGAGCATCAGAAAAAACAAATGATCATCATCAAACTAAATACGTGAAGACCTGCTCCATTTGTTTCATGAATTGAATGATTACGTTAACATCGATGATCTTTATTGACATCATCGTTTCTCGTTGCAACTTCGCAGATCGGTACGAAATATTCATTCGAAAAATTAAGGATTAGGTATATTTCTGTTTACTAAGTGCTAGGAATTCTGATTCACCAGATGAACATATCTCTCAACTTCAATCTCGAAAATATCTGAGTATCAAATTTCCAATATGAATGATGTATACATGATATTGAATAGAAATTATTTCTTACCTTGGAATTAGTTGCATATTCCATCACCCGTGACTTTGTTTTTGTTACCTGTGAAATCCTCGACATAAGGGACATGTTCGACAGCAGAAATCACAACAGAGGAGTTTATATTACTGTCGATATTTTCCAATTCATCGAAAGACAGAATATGGTTCCCTGTATCATTCAATGAGTTATTGTTGAAAATTGCGTTACTAATGTCAATCAATTCCGATCCGAATGAATAGTTTTCAAGGCAAGATAACCCAGAAATATTTGGTTGGCTCAGGTCGCTATGAATTGATACTTCATTTGGTCTTTCTTGGTGTACTAAGTCCTCTGAAGTAAATGTCAACTCATCGTCAATGGCAGTTTGTGATGACCCTGTATCTGATCGTGAATTTGGTTCTGAGATTGATTTCGTAATATCTTCGAGTATATCTACCGATTTCACTGATCTTTCTTTCACACTCATTAGAGTCGTTTTGGAATATGAAAAATTAATATAATAGAACGCTAACATACCTACATATACACCGTGTCCGTAAAGTATGGAACAAATTCATTATGTAGAAACGGAAAAGGTTTTCGAAAAAATCCGCGGACACGTCGATTTTGTTTTTTGACGACTCATTTTTTCAGTGATATCAGAAATATACAGGATGATACATATTCGAGTGAAAGTAAATTTGACACTTTTCTTTAATGGAAACCCCTGTATTTTATTATTGTGACAGAATCCTCAATATCTCCTTAGTGTTCCGGAATAAACCTATCAAACCTGGTATCGTTGAACTCGTAATGAAAATCTCTATCCGAATGAAAAATACAGGGGTTTCCATTAAAGAAAAGTGTCAAATTTACTTTTACTCGAATATGTATCATCGTGTATATTTCTGATATCACTGAAAAAATGCGTCGTCAAAAAACAAAATCGACGTGTCAGCGGATTTTTTCGAAACCCTTTTCCGTTTCTAGATAATGAATTTGTTCTATACTTTACGGACACGGTGTATAATTATGCATAATCATCGAGTTAGGATGCTTAAATTTGCAGGAGCTAAAGGGGTACCAACGATACCCTCAACGACCTAGTTTGGTAACCTACAATCATATTCACTACTCGCCAGCTGCAATGAAATAACCTACTTGTCCTGAAAATGATATTAGTAGGCAAAATAGGTTCGAAGTCCATTGTGATTCGAAATCTACTCATGAAATTTATTTACTATACAATTTCTTCCTGAAAATTGTATCTTCAGGTGATTCAATGTCCTGATGCCTCCTACTATAATTTTCTAGGAATATCGGTGTTTCCATGGATGCTGGTGAGCATGAATATGACCCCACTCAGTTATTGAATGTACCCTTGGCATTTCTCTTGCTCCTCGGAGTTTCAGAATCCTACCTCAATAATTATGGAACATACAGGTGTGCGCCATCAGAAATGAGACAGACTGTATAGTGAGTGAATTTGATATCTAGATTTCTAATCTGAAGAGACTGTCATCCTATTTTGCATCCCACTATCATTTTTGGGAAAAGTCGGTAGTTCCATTGCAGCTAGTGAGCAGTGTTTATCACGGCAGCAAAACAATCAAACTATGTTGTTGAATAAATCTTTCATATTTCACTAGATCTTGCAAATTGGAGATCCTCACTAGATAATTATCAATTATTTTTATTAGTTTATGAATAGTATTCACTACGAAAATACTTCAAAGTAATGAACATGTTTTTCTCTTGTTAGGATCTTCTTGTAAAATTTGAAATATTTAAAAAAAATCGTGAAATATCATGTTATTTCTCCAAATTCCGGAAAATATCGAATAAGAAAGATATTCCTTGTTCCGTTTACTACCCACCTTCCAAACTTCAACCTATTTTTTCTGTCAAATTTATTGAAAACCGTAAAAATCACTTGAGTTATACAGGGTGTTTCATTGGGAAAGGTAAATATTTCAACTGTGGATAGAGGTCACTGAGGTGCTATCAAAAAACCTATGGTTATATATAATCAAAAAAATGTGTTGAAGTTTCTCCGCCAGTGGCGTAGAATTTGGGAACGATTAACCGGTCACTTGCCCCCGTGGCACGCCACTGGTAGTAGCCAGAAACTTTTGTTTAACACAATTTAGTAGGGTGTACAGTGTCTGCACTTCCTGCCAAATATGAATTGGATACGTGAAATAGGTTTAAAGTACTGAACGCAAATCCTTTTTAAATTTTCAAACAAACCACCCTGTAACTCAATAAGCAGCTACATTTTATTTCGGTGTTTAGGGTTGAATCTTCATAATTTGAAGTCAGGATTTTACTGTTGAATTAGTTCCAATTAGTAATGAATCACCCTGCATATACACGGTTTTCCGAGAATACTGTTCAATACTATACCAGCGGACCACACTATACCTAGGACCACAAATTGGAAGAAATCTTCATATGTAAACATAGGTCGGCAAATGGCCCCTAACAGAGCTACAGCTACTTATAGGGTCGCCCTGAAGATGTTTTTCTAATAACTTTCCAAAACGGTTTCAGATGAAATAATGCAATTTCGTGTAGGTAGGTACTTAACTATCGTTTCATGATGAACTTGAAAATGTGAATGAGAGTGAAAAATCATTCAGGAGTATCTGAACAGGGCCGGCCTATTGTATCTTTAGGCCTAACTTTTCTGTGGTTAATTTTTTTTACAATTTGGTCGCAGAATATGGAAATTGAGTTTCGTACATAAAATAGGTACTTTTGTTGAACATCGATGAAATGCATAATTTTTGAGTAAAATCAATCTGAAAATCATGTGACATCATATGAGGTAGGTCTGCAGAGAATTCGAAATTTTTTTTTCTTTGAGCAACTACCCAGGCAGAACACTAATATTGGTCTAATACCGGACCAATATGGAGTGAATGTTGGCGAAATATTAATTCCGAACATTGGGCCAAGGAAATAATGTGAACATTTTGGGATCTTGTTGTAATGTTGCATTCCAATATATTTATTATATTTGAATCAAATATTGAATTCATCTTTATATTGAAGATTGCTCCAAGATGGGCCGGAAGTGATACTGATATTGGTTGAATATCAGATCAATATGGAGTGAATGTTCGATAGATATTGATTCTGAATATTTGTCCAAGAAAATAATGTGAACATTATGCGATCTTGGTGTGACATTCATTTCCGATATATCTATTATATTTGAATCGATATCGATTCCATCTTTATATACATCATGAGACCAAGATGAAATGCCAATATCTGATGAATCTAGAGTTGCAATACTGAATTTATATTCATTCAGTATATTGGGTGAGAATACGGATGTGAACATTTAGTAATTTTGTGTGTATATTGAATTTTTATTTTTAAACAATATTGGAATTCAATGTTGTAACAAACTTTGACACTGTATATTGGTACCTGATTGTATGCTTGAAATATAATAATATGGAATCGATATTGAATCGCAATCAAGGATGCCTATATTCAGTTTCAATATAAATCCAATGTTCATGTTCGATGTTAGTAAAATATTGGTGTATTTATATTATTCGCCAATAGGTTGAAATCAGTACTGGATATTGATAACTGATATTCCACACATATTATTTCCCAATGTTGGTTATCAATGATGAAGCCAATATCCGTCGGCATATTGGTATTGAATATGAGGAAAATATAATTTTGTGTATGTATTTATCATATCGATTTTCGATATGCTGCCGATGTGTTGTAAATATTGGCATTGGATATCGAAAGAATAATGTTCTTCAATATGTGTGTCCCATTGGTTTTTGATATTGGTATTGGATATTTGGAAAATAATTAACAATAATAACAATGATTAACAATAATTAATAATAAACAATTTCACTGAAAATAGGATTGCTTATTGTCACGAAGTACTGAAAATGATTTCCACCGAAACTTGATATTAAAAGTGTTGCAAATATTGACAGCACATGCAGGACTCACTTGAAAAAGCTGATCACTATCGGGCGAGGGAAAATAACATTACATTGCTGCATTTACCACATCTTTATTAACATAAAGTCTATGAAATCAAATTTCAGAATTTGGTTTTTACAAAAAAATAATATCTGATAACATGGAATAAATTAAATCGAAATTCAACCCATTCATAAGGGAAATACCGTTAAAATAACTAACGAATAGGTATACAAGGTTTCACACGGTAGAAGATTTTGTGATTTGAAAAAACTTAGAATTCTTAATTGTTGGACTTAAGGGTTATTAAGCTTTTTTTTTCATTTAAAAATATTTTTAAGGTCATACTACTTCCGGTTATAGCGGATGTCACCATCAACTTTCTTATTTCAAATGGAACACCCGGTATATTGTTCCATTTTTAGATTCCTGACATATCCTGTATTCATTGAATGATCGGATGCAGAATTTGATTCTGCATCGATTCGCTATAACTCTCCCTATACCTATTTCCAACGTTTTTTTTTGTTCGTTTCGAGAGACAAATTATGTTTTAGTGTCTGCCAAAAAATCACATCAAAATATAAGATAAGAATCAACAAGAAAACCGTTGGAAATAGGTATAGGAGAAACCATATAGGGAATCGATGCAGAATCAAATTCTACATCCAACCATCCAATGAATAGTGTCACATTTCAGTTTCTGCTAAAAACCACATCAAAATAGAAAGTATGGATTAACAAGGAAACCGTTGGAAGTAGCTTAGGGAAAGTTATGGCGAAAAGATGCAGAATCAAATCATGCAACCGACCATCCAATAAATACAGGGTGTCACATTTGAATTATGCGATAAATCAAATAATAATGTGGATTTCGGAAGCATCATTATTGTGCTTCCGTTCACCCCAGAAGAACATACCCACAGTCGGAAATCGGTAAAAGGCGCAGTGTTGGAAATAAGGTTACATCTTTCAATATTTTCAAAAAAATCATGATATCTAATAAACAGCTGAGAATAGGTATAGGGAAGCCTGGTAGAACTAATCATGAAATTTTCTAAGGAATCCAAAAATGGAATAATTTACCGGGTGTTTCATTTAAAACAAGAAAGTTGATGGCAACATCCAGTATAATCGGAAGTGGTATGACCTCGGAAATATTTTCAAATGAAAGAGAATGCTAAATAACCCTAAAGTCCAAATATTCGAAATTCTAAGTCATTTCTAACCACGAAAACTTCTAACCAACGGCTACAGTGAGAAACCCTGTATATTTCAAACAAAAATATGCATTCTTGAGAGAATACCAATATTATCTCAGTTTGAATTTTCACTTACCGCTACTGGTACAATAATTATGTGGTAACTGCTTAAAATTGGTATATTATATGATAAATATATATATAATATTATATATTTATATAACTCAAAATATAATTCCTCCATAAAAGTTGAAAGTTATTGAAGATATTTTTGCTACAATTTACTTTTCTTTGTTGAGAAATATTGGAATTTGTATTGGCAGAAAATTAACAAAATATGAGATGAGATACATGGTTGAATTCAGAGAGACCACATCCAAAATTCAATGTAAAAATTCAGGTCCGTACTTGAAAAAAAATGGGGTAGCTGGCCCTCATAGAACGAAAATACTATCGAAAAATGAAGCTCATCAAGTGAATTTTTCGCATATTCTCGCATACCTTCAGTAAGTTCCAAAACAATATTATTACTATTTAAAACTATGTATCTCACAAACTAAGCACTAGAGAAAGCCTGTCCCATATCACGAGAGCAATTACGTGTCGAATATTAAGGTAGACTTGGTAGGTATGTATTGTAAAATGGCATCTTCTAACATTTTTCAGCATCGTGGATTCGAACAAGGTATATCGGGCGTGGGTGTTGAAAACATTGAGTGTCATGACTACCCTATATGAATTTTTCCTTCAAATATATCTCGACTGCAACAATTACTTATATATACCTGCTTATATACCTGCTTACATTCCTGTTCTGTAGATGGGATTTATCCTGTAGAACAGTGTACAAATGAATAAATAAATAAATAAAAATAAATAAGATATAATGACAAAATATGATTCTTGTCTATAAACCATACACTTTGATAAAAAATCCGTGCTCTCACAATCAAATATAAAACTCCCCAATGTAGAAGACTTATATATATTCACTTTGGAAGATGCAATAGGACATTCAAATAGATTAATCGGATTCATAAAAACGGTGCCCCTGAAAATTAATTCTTCACCATGTTTCAAAATTTCTTGAACTCGCATTATTTTTTGATATTTTCTTAAAATATATGAATTTTTCTCATCAACAATGCTTATATAAATGTTATTCAACGTAACAGATTTCATCGCTCCAGGAGCTTCTGATGAACAACTGAGACTTTTACGAACATTTCTCATACCAATGGGAATATCATTGTATTCCAATTCCTTGAGACGATTATATAATTGTGCTAATGGTTTATTTGAAGTGCGCAATAACCTCTTTATCTGACCAAGAAAACTTTCGAACATGAAACAGTTGAATGTGTTCACGCTATAATTATTTTGGACTGCCGCCTCTACCAAATGAAGAATTGAGTGGGAATTATAAACTGGCTCTACAGAAGGATATAAAGTTTCGAAACGTTGCACAAATTGTCTTATCAAATTGATTGCTACAACACCCATATTATTATCATATATCCCTTCACACACAATTCGCATAGAACAACTGAATAATAGAAAATGATGGAATAAAGATCCTGGTAAGATATTTTTCAATATAATGGGACCTGCGTACAACATGAAATTTCGTAATTCTGCAGCTTTCCAGCGATCTAACCCAACCAAGGGCCTTAGTCATCTGTTGAATTCATTCGGAAAAATCTGAGAAATTTCGACAATTCGTTGGTCTACCTCTTTTCTTAAGCCGACTGATATACAGAAGGGTGATCCTGGTTTCAACCAGTGGTTCAATAAACGTTTCGTCACTCCTAAACATGCCATATGCATGTAATCCAAAGGGAACCCAGAAACAAGTCCGAAATTTTTTATTTCTGTCAGAGGAGAAACGCTCAGATGATGAGTTTTATGGACTTGAAATAGAAAGTTTTCATCTTTTCGGCTTGCAACATTATCTTCAGTTAGGTAAAGTATTCTAGAATTAATTCGAGAACCTTTAATGCAACATTTTTCACAACTATAAAATGAATTGTGTGGTTTGATGCCCTTCAGAAATGATCGAGCTGGCGTATCACATATTATATATTTAAGAGAGAATGAAAATATTTCTTCACTGTATGTGAACCCAGCGAGGGAGATATTATTCACCTCTGCAATGAAATCTTTCAAATAAATCTTCAAATTCAGGGGTTTGCTATCACCTTTGAACACTGCTACAATGAAAGGTTTGAATGTGTACTCAACATATTCGACATACAAGCATGCTAATATTGGCCAAAGTTGAATCGATGTACTCTTATGAATTGGTAATCCATCAATATTGCAAATCAATTCAATTCGATGGATATTATTCGACTTCAGAGCAGAAAATACACCGCAACTGAACTGCATCTTCAAACTGTTCATAATTCCGTAGTAGAAATATCCACCAGTGGTTCCTCGGACCGATATCATAGGTGAAAGGTTAGCTTTGTGGGGGGTGTTTTCAGAAGACTCTTCGAAGTGGTTGGTAAATCTGGATGATAATCTCTCAGGATCGATAATAATGAATTGACTTGTTTCTGATTCACAATTTCTGAAATGGCCCAATGTGTTAACTTTTCTCTTATTGAAGGTGGGTTTTTGTGCGGTTGTATTTCATTTGATAGACAAGTCTGAACATTTTGTGATTCATCGTCAACAGACAAATTCACATTTCAGAAGGCAAGTTGTGGAAACTTTTGGTGGGAGTGACATTGGTTGAGATACTATTTTTATCAGAGAAGCGATGCGATCGAAACTGAGAATTATAAGAAGATCCAACAAGTGAATTTGAACCTGAAACTTCAGTTGGTAGAGGGGTCTCGATATTCTGTAAGTCATCGCCAACAGAAAAATTCGCATATTCAATAGGTGAAGACTTTTCAGAAGGCACGTTATGGAAATTTTTGTCAACTTCTTTGACATTGGCTGACACACAACCAGAAGGTCCATTAGAGAATGGCGGCGATCGAAAATGAGCATTACAAGAGGAAGTTCTAACGAGTGAATTCGAAAATGAATACTCATGATTTATTTTTTTTGATTTTGGTTCATTACTGTTCTCTGATCTCTCTAAATATCTCTTGATAAACATGCTTTTCCTTGACCTACCCGACATACTCATCCACGAAAAGAGAAAAGTAGAAGAGGCTGAACATACACATGAACTCACATAAACTTACTTAATAGTCAAATAATTATTGTCTTTGGAAATCGACCTTTGCTGTCGCCCTCCATCCCAATCCCCGGCGGTTGCTAATGTTGCACTAATAGCTTTATTAATTTCTGTTTCAGTTGAGTTTGGATGGTTTATTCTGACTGCATCTATAAAGGTATAAAAAAAATCTATTGATGTATGCAGTAGAAGAAATCTACGGTGAATAATGAATATATTTTATACATACAGGGTGTTTGAAAAAAAGTGACCCCGTTGCTAGGATACGTGGAAAACTGCAAAATGAGTTGAATTTGCACAGTAAAAAAAAACGTTACGGCATCCGTATTCAAGATACAGGGTCATGAAAAAAATATATAGAAATTTTTCACGATTATGTCGAAACTACTGGCAAAATTGAGATTAAGTTATGTATGAATATGTTTTGGAAACTAACAAATCGCATGAATTTGTTTTTTGTCTGACCCTCATAGAGGGCGCTAGTTACATGGTTCGTAGCGAATATTTTTTAAACATAACTTTTTTGAATTTAGATTTTCTAGTTCAAATTATTTTTATTGTCTTCTTGTGATTCTTCGTTCGACCAATATCTCTTGCACTAGAAAACTGTTATTGTTTTTAATTTTCAATAAATAGGTGAGAGTTCCGATTCCTAATTATTACTTCATCATTTTCAAATCGAAATATTTCGAAAACGGTAGTATCGAATTTTACCAACAATAACTTTTTGGTGTGAAATTGAAATTCACGTGAAATTCAGAATAGAAAATCTAACCTCAATGTTTACAAATGATCGGTGCGAACCGTGTAACTAGCGCCCTCTATGAGAGTCAGACATAAAAATAAATTCATGCGAATTGTCAGCATCCGAAACAAATTCACACAAAATTTCATCCGAATGTTGCCAATAGCTTCGACATGATCGTAAAAAATGTGCATAATTTTTTTTTCAAGACCCTTCCTTCATCTTGAATACGGATGCCGTCACGAAATTTCTTGAATGAGCAAACTCAACCTAATTTGCTGTATTTTACGTATCCTAGTAACGGAGTCACCTTTTTTTGAAACACCCTGTATACAGGGTGTAACATAGGTACGTTAGAATATTCAAATGACGTATTCCTGAAAAACTTTTAAGAAAGAAAACTATATGAACTTGTGTTGAAATTGATATTTTCTTTTCGTTTTGTTTGAATAACTTTGGCAAAAAATAAGTTTTGTACACTAAATTTGGTACACGGGGTTTTTTCGAAGTGTGAAATCATAATTTCATATTGGTTTTTATGTAGCGCCTACAGGGCGCTGCATACGCAGTGATTATTTATTTAAAATGGCTCTAACTTTTTTGACAGTGAACTTTTGTCATTTTTCATGAAGAAATCTTATTCTCACCCCTTTTTTTAAGTAATAAAAGGTGGTACACTTCCTCAACAACGCTGGAGGTGATCGTTTTCGAGATATTTAAAATTTTCTATGTCGATGCAGGTTACTTAGCTCCTAGGGCGCTAAGTGAAGTTGCTGAGAAGTTTACAAAAACTTAGAATGTGATAGATAAACAACTTTTCGAGATACAGATTGTTGAAATTTTCCAAAACCTGATTGGCTTTCGTCATGAGTTTTTTGCAACTGCATTCATTTTCATCAAACTTTATACGCAGTATACTCGGTATTTTGATGAGATCTACCACATTCTTGGTTTTTGTAATGATCTCAGCAACTTCAGCACTAGGAGCAAAGTAACATGCATCGATATAGAAAATTAACGATTACCTCTATTGTTGTTGAGGAAGTATACCTTTTTTACTCGAAAACGGTGTTGGTATGAGGTTTTTCATTGAAAAGTGCCAAAAGTTTACTGTCAAAAAAGTAAGGGCAATTTTGAATAAATAATGACAGCGTACGCAGCGCCCTCTAGGCGCTACCTGAAAATTATTACGGAATTATGATTTCACACGTCGAAAAAACTGTTTGTACCTAATTTAGTGCGAAAATTTTTTTTTGCAAAAAAAAAGAAAAGAAAATTTCAATTTCAACACATTACCTCCGAAACGAAGCATTTCCGGACACAAGTTAATGAAGTCTTTTTTTCTTGGAATTGTCTGAGGAAAATTTCATTTCAATATTTTAACGTACTTATGTTACATCCTGTATATACATATACAGTGTCATCCATAAGTCCGTAAATGGGAAAAAAATGTATTATTGAAGTATTGAAATTGTTTCTCGGGGATCTATTATGCATGTCCGACAACATAAAAATCGATTTTGACACATGTCACGTGATCACTAGTATAGCGGTAAATTGAAAGAAATTACTATGAATAGGTAAAAAGTGGGGTTAGATGGCAAGATGCCAAAAGTTATTTGAAAGAGTTGTTTAGAACTCAATTTCATACTCATATACAGAGTTTCAAGCAATTATTTGAGAAAATTGAAAATGATTTTTTTTCGAATATTTTTCGATATCGCTACAATTATCTAATTTGTTCCTCCTGAATAGATTGACAGTAGTGAAACACTTGTAATTGAGAGAACAATCTCGATTTCTTCACACCAGGTAGCATGAAATTGAAAAAAAATAGTTTTTGCGAAACTTGATGACTATATCAGAAAAATACGATATTTTCAAAGTGTTATATCACCATTCAAGAGAAAGAAGTTAAATACTTGTAACCAGATCGAAAACTATTAGAAATAAATTGCTTTTTTCAATTTCCTCGAATAATTGATTGAAACTCTGTATATGAGTATAAAATTTAATTCTAAGGCAACTTTTTCGAATATCTTTTTTATGATATCTTGCCATCAACCCTACCCCCTTTTAGCCCATTCATAGTATTTTTTTTTCAACTTACCGTCATACCAGTGATCACGTGACATGTGTCAAAATCGATTTTTTTAGGTTGTCGGACATGCATGATAGATCTCCGAGAAAAAATGTCAGTACTTCAATAATAAACTTTTTCCCCCATATCTTACGGACTTTATGGATGACACTGTATATATAAATATAATATATTATTAGACAGGCGACGAATTAGTCAATGTGTCGGAAATTATTCTTCCAAATGTGTAAGACCGTGATGCTATTTGGTCACCTTGTAAATAGTTTGGTATGGAAATGCTGAATGTTATAATCAACAAGTATCTTCATGGCTTGAGAAAGAAATTGGAATATTTTATAGAAAGCAAAAAATCTCATCTTTATTGTATCACGGATATACCAAATCTTTTTTCTTTTATCCTTTCTTATTTTTTCCTTTGAACCGGATGTTCCACAATAATTCAAAATATGTTCAGATATGATATCCATCTCTTCAAGTGCGATACAACTAGTTAAAGTCCTCTCGAAATGAAAAATAGGAGTAGGAATCAGGTATCACATCAAAACATTTTACAATTTTTTGAAGAATGGTACAAATTTCTGTCTTTTCACCCTATGTAATACCCGAGGTAATACCAAATTTGATAGTGAATACTCACCAATCAAGACAAAATCAGTGAGGAAAACGCATTCTTTCCTTTTCGGCCACAAGCTGAATAAGACAGGCCTACTTCTTTCTTCAACAGCCTCCTTATCATATTATGAATGGTTTTCTTGCAATTGAGTCCCCCGACTAATGACAAGGTTCTCTCCTAAATTTTTTTTTTATCAATCAGTAACTAAAATGAGAATTTTATAACCCAAAGAATAACCGTACTAATGCATACTACTTGTATCGAAGTGATATGAAATGAACGAATATAACTGTCACAAACATAATTACCAGTCCATTGAATGAATCTGGAGTTTGCAATTTATCATTCAAATCTTGAAGCTCCTCCTCAGATTTTATTGGTAAGTTGAAGTTTTCCTGAATGGCAGTTGCACTATCAGTTGTTAAAGACTTGAGTGCAATTTTAATGTCAAATATATCTTTCTTCACATCCTTCACGTCGAATTGAAGTGATGCTAATATTTTCAGAATTTTGGTTAGAGTAAAATTACTCTCTAAGTCGATAGTCGAATCTCGGGTTGAATTTCCTTCCAACGTATTGGATTCTGAAGATCAAATTGTCATATTTACGTGAAGTACTTTTCAATATATGGCAAGGACTGATATCTCAGATACGCAAGGTAATAAAAACTTAATAAAGAGTGTGAAGTAAAGTAAGTGTGTAAATACTTCAACAGCGGCTTCTACCAGCGGAAATGAAACTATCAAATTTCATGTGAAAATTTGATGTGAAAATATAATTTCATTCTTCTTCCAAGTAGTGTCAATCAATTTGGTGGAAGTGTTTGAAGTTATTCAATTTTTTTTCGCAAACAACTTCATTGAAACTTGATTCTAAAAAATTTAAATCGAATAACTTGTCAAAAACAATATCTCTTGAGTTGATTCAATATCAATTTAAAGTAAATTTCTTGAGAATAACAAAATTCGTTATGTATATCAACCATATGCCATATGTTCATGATTATGGATTATATTTTCTAAATATTTGGGGGTGGAGCCCGCTGGTGAAATATGACAATATTCAATTATTTAATAAAAATATAAAATTATCAACTGTTAAATGATTAATAAAGTATTAACATTCAAAAAAAAAAAAAATTATTTAATATGATACCATGATACTCTTCATAGCGATCACGATAAGGACGAAAGAAGTCGGGTTTTCGAAATGTATTATGGAACGATAGATATCTCTCAACACCTCAAAAATGCTTTTGACTTTTCGTGCTGAAGTTGAGAGGTATTTGATCCTTTCGCCTCATGATTTCAGTGTTTGCATATTTATGAAAAACGAGGTATAAGAAATTGAACACAACAACCCCATGAATTGATAAACCAAATCAGAACAGTATTGAAGTACTAGCAATGTGATTCAATGATGTAAACAACTAGTGATTTGAACAGAATAAATATCAAACATATGTTCTACAACAAGGTGTTTCATCAAATATGAATAATTTTAATGATTGATTTCGAGATGAAAGATTCAACTAATTTTTACAGATAATTCCTTGATTTTCAAGTTCAAATTCATGATTGGTGTTCCACTTGGAACAATGATATTGTGAAAGCAGGACTGTTATTCTTTATGTACAGGGTGGTTGAAATTCAAGCCTCATCATTGGGATCTCGTAAACAGTAAGAGGTACAGGGTCGGTAAAAGTATAGCAAAGTTGCGCAATCCGTTACCGAACAGAAATCTTTTTCGAAATTTGAAAAATTCCGAATTCTTTTTTATTTTTTGTTGAAGTTATTTGAATAAATTTATCGGAATGAATGACATTTTATCGTGGTAACTTTGGCTTCCCTACAAAAATTACATGATCAAAACTTACGGTTCACGAGTTCCCATTGACGAGTCTCGATTCCAGCCACCAGGTACTGTCGTATTCGCCATGAAGAATTCTACTCGTTTCATATTGAACTGAGTTCACAACCTCATTATAGAAATTGGCAATGGTATCCTTCATTTAACATAATAAAGAAATGGTGTTATCAATTACCCGATGTTAATGTGTTGTCAAGCGCGATATCACTAGATTCGCTATCATCAGATTGATGATTATCTGGGTCGGAGGAATCGCAACTTGTGTTAGTTGATACATAGTCAAGAAGTCTTCTCACATAAGCCTTAGCCTCTTCTATACTATTCACAGTAGCCTTGCGCTGCACATGAAATTCTTTATACACGAATTTATGTTTCAGATTAGGGGCAACACAACTGTCAATGAGGTTTCTCACCTCTTTATTATTTTTCAACTTTGGCCACTGGCACTTAGTACCGCATTTCGACATCCATGATGATGGTACATATTCGACAGAATTGTCCTTTTCAAAAATGACGACGTTCCAACGATCTCCCATTTTTCATCAATTGAATAACCAGAAACTTGAAAGAACATACAGTGTTAATGAATTTTAATGAAACATACAGTGTGAATCAGCCAAATGGAAATAAATTCGATATTCCAGAGTATTTGTGGAAAAACCTCGGACACGTCGATTTTGTTTATTGATGACATATTTTTTCAGTCATATCAGAACTACATTTTTTAAATCGAAGCTAATGTATTTGATTCCATATTTGAATAGGGATTTTCATTACGAGTTCAACGATATTACGTTTGATAGGGTTATGTCGAAAGGCTAGGAAGATATTAAAGATTTAGTTCGGAAAATGCCCAATGACAGAGTCAAGGTCAAGAAGTCTAGCCAGGACGACAGAATCTCAACAATCTTCGTTGCCATTCTAGATAATCACAGTCTATAGCTCAAAGAAGAGCCATAAACTGTGACATAACCCTATAAAACCTGGTATTTTTGAACTCATAATGAAAATCCCTACCCGAATATGGAATGAAATAGGTATATGGGTTTCCACTGAAAAAAATTGTCAACTTTACTTTTACTCGAATACGAATCATCCTGTATATTTGTAATGAATGCAAAAAATGCTCATCAAAAAAACATAATTGACGAGTTCCACGAGTTTATTACATAAGGCTGATTCATAATACTGTATACAGGGTACCACTACCTTCAAAAGGTCACGTTTCAATATCATGATTTTGATTGAATAATTGGATATTTTCTAATAACGAAGGTTCTAGCAGTTTCAGTATCGATAATAAGAAAATTTCAATATATCCGAGATCACTCAATGTCTCAAAACAATTTCTGATTGTTGTTGATTGTGAACAAGATTTTTCCAAAATTCATTACATTCACCCAATTCTGTTACTATCAAAATTATTGAAGATCAAGGGTGTCATAATATCATCTATATTTACAGGGTTTATAGTTTTGCACCCCATCTACAGAGGTTAGGTTAGGTTATTGTGAACAAAAGCTCTATATTTTTTAGTGAATCTTAAGAATTTCCCATCAAAAATTCGAAAGTATTTATGCTAACATCATATTTTGACATGTCGTTACTTTTTCCAATGGAACACCCTGTATATTATATGACATCTGAAAAGAGCTGTTTTCTTCTGATTTCAAAAATATATACATGTGCTTTATTTCATCCATCTGTTTCCGAAATATAAGCGTTACAAATTTTTAAGAAATTCAAATCAACACAAAAGTCTTTGAAAATTTTCAAAATTATAGAAAATCTATTGAATTTTTTTTCTTCGTTATTAACAGTTATAACTGACCCTAAAAACCCCCAGATACCAATTTTTAATTCAATCGGACCATAATCACAAAACTCGACCGTCATTTTGGAACCGCCATCTTGAATTTTGCAATTTTGACGAAATAATCATAATCACTGATCCTAATCCAATGGGACCATAATCACAAAACTCGTCTGCCATTTTGGAACCGCCATCTTGAATTTTGGAATTTTGACGAAAGAATCATAATCGCCGACCTCAAAATCCTCCAGATACCAATTTTCAATCGGATCGAACCATAATGACAAAGTTCGTCCGCCATCTTGGACCGTCATCTTGTTTTTTTTATCTAACAAAAATTCCATAATGTATTGTCACGGGAATTATAAACACCTGCCAAATTTCAAGATAATCAGACTATACTAGAAGTGGGTTAAAAATCACTCGCATGATTCCACCCGAACAAACATACATCCATACTTACATACATACCTACATTACAAGTTAAATAAAAGCTTTTAATGAAATGAGTAGGCGTTGAAACATATATATTTGATGTTTCGGGATCTGTCATAAACATAGTCATAACATAAATTATATCAACGGTTCCCATAAGCTTCCCAAGAACTGGAATCCTGCATCGGCATTCTCATGGACCGATCAGATTTCGCTGACGCTTTGAGAATATTCTTGTTTCATTTTGTTAATTCCCAAGTTCAGTCAGAATCATAACTTCACACAACGAACATCTCATATAATTGTACTCTTGTCGAAATAAATTGTTTTTTAAAAAGAGACTTTGTCAGTTCAAAAATAAAATTGGCGCAGTCGGTAGGATAGTCGGGATTAGTGCATCGAGCATTGGTTTTTTGTTTCTACAATTAACCGGCTATCTGAAAAGAACTTTCGTGCGGTTTTCGGACTTTTCGTCGGAAAGAGCGGCTCCTAGAACTTCAGGCAACCCAGTCCATCGAGGACCTATCCAACGGAAGTCAACCAGAACCAACCAAAGAGAGGAAGGACACGAATCGTCTTTCTCTGCGAAGCAGTGGACCAGGTGAAGATCCAAAAATCGGCGGAACCAGCTACTTCTTCATAAGTTAGGTGAACGATGAGCAAAGTCATCTTAATATTGTGAGTACAATTCATGTCTTTAGAATCACTATTTGAGAATCTATCTTTGGCACCGTCTTCTTCTGACTCAGACGACCAAGGAAATATCCCAATAATAAATAATACTAGTAATATCGAAAGAAATAATCGAGTGATAACTGTTTCTTCAAATATGGCCCCTCAAGATTTCAAACCTGATTATTTGAAATGCGTCCCTGAATTTGATGGAAATCCCAATGAATTAAATAGATTTCTCATAACTTGCGAGAGTATCATTCAAAATTTTTACGATGTTACGAATGCTAACAATTTCTTGAATACCTTTTTGCTTCACTCATTAATAGGAAAATTAACCGGTAATGCACGCCTTATGGTGAATATTCAAAACGTTACGAATTGGCAAGAGCTTAAAGATACCTTGTATCGTAATTTCGCTGACCAAAGAGACGAGGCCTGCCTCAACAGAGATCTAGTTATGCTTAAACAATCTCCGAACGAGCGACCTCAGCAGTTTTTCGATCGTGTTATTCAGCTTTTGAATCTCTTGTGCTCGTATATAGATGTTCACTAAGCTCCAGGTCCCGGAATTCTAATGAAAAGAAATCTTTATAATAATTTAGCATTGAAATCATTTTTGAGTGGATTGAGAGAACCACTGGGAAATACAATCAGATGTATGCGTCCCGTTGATTTGAACCAAGCACTTCAATTTATCACCCAAGAAGAAAATAATCAATATTATCAGACTCATTCTCATCAGAATCATCCACAAATAAATAACCGACCAGTTAATAGACAACCAAATAATTTGCAAACCAGGCCAAATTACAGATCACAGCAAAATTCATACCAGAGAAATCAAAACTATTCAAATTTTAGCCAGCGATCAAATTTCAACCCTACACCAACATTCAATCAAGCGAATAATCAGTTCTCATCGCAACAGATTCATTTTCAAACAAGGCCGAGTCAATCTCAGAGATCTTTCGGAAATTCTCAAGACTTCAAATCACAACAAAATCGCGGAACAAATGTTTTCACGTCCAACCCGAATTTCAAACCATCATATAACCAGACGCCAATGTCAGTCAATACCAGACAAACCTATCGTCACAATAATCAAGCAGGTCCCTCAATACAGGCAACCACAGAAGAATTTTAGTTCAGAAGAACTTTACAATACTCAAGTTGAGGAATCAATACCTCAACCGCAGTATGAACAAAATATCGAAAATAATCAATCGAAGCCATATGACGAAGAAAACGAATATTTTCATGATGAAAATTTTTGCGTAGATCAAACAACAAGCATCCCGAGGTAAATCGACCAATAATATCATTCAATAATACGGATTCTAGTGAATTACCGTATATAACCTTCCCAGAACATAATCTCAAAATATTAATAGACACAGGATCTACAAAATCCTTCATAGATCCTGACATCGCATTCAAATATTTTCCAAATTCAATTGAAAACGACCCATTCATAGTCTCTACAGTGTTCCAAAGATCTGCACATAAGTATAGTGCACATTTACCTACTTCTAGGATTTTCAATATGCCAAAACCGGTAAAATTGAAATTCTATTTATTCAAGTTTCACGATTCATTTCATGGTTTAATAGGTCTAGATAATTTGAAGCTACTGCAAGCTAACTTGAATTTTGATAAATCGATACTGATCACACCTTTTGCTACAATAAATTTATCCTATCATAGGACTAGAACAGAGTTGAATCTAATGAAGATTTCCCCACGGACTGAACAGATTATAAAAGTAAATACTTCTATCGAAAACGGAGAAATCATAATACCCCATCAGAAAATTCATAACTGTGAAATACCAGAATGTCTTACTGTTGCAAGAAATGGCGAAGCCATAACTTATACAACAAAGTCGATTACTTTAGATTTTTCTGCTCCACTTGATGTTGAAGAGTTTAATAGACATGATATCCAAGAATTCAATTTCAATAATTTTGATGATACTCCTAAACAAAAATTAGACATTTCCAAATTGAGAACCGATCATCTAAATATTGAAGAAAAATCAAATATCCTGAATCTGTGCAAGGAATATTCAGATATCTTTTATAACGAGAATACACCTTTGAGTTTCACTAATCAAGTTAAACATAAGATCAAAACAATTGACGAAATTCCTATTTACCCAAAAACATGTCGCTACCCTTTCATTCATAAAGAGGAAGTTAAAAAACAAATAGATAGTATGCTGAAACAGAAAATCATTAGGCCTAGTAACTCTCCTTGGTCATCACCAATTTGGGTGGTCCCAAAGAAGTTGGACGCCTCCGGTAGACAAAAATGGCGCGTAGTCGTTGACTACCGTAAACTGAACGAAAAGACGGTAGACGATAAGTATCCTTTACCTAATATAACTGATCTTTTGGACAAATTAGGAAAGTGTCAATATTTTTCAACCCTTGATTTGGCGAGTGGCTTCCACCAAATCGAGATGGACGAAAACGACATTGCAAAAACTGCTTTCAATTCAGAATACGGGCTATTTGAATACCTTAGGATGCCTTTTGGTCTAAAGAATGCCCCTGCCACGTTTCAGCGTGTCATGGATAACATTCTGCGTGGTATCCAGAATGAAAAATGTCTTGTCTACCTCGACGACATAATTATTTTTTCAACATCATTGCAAGAACACATGGAACGTCTTAGAAATGTATTCCAAAGGCTACGAGACTCTAATTTCAAAGTACAGTTGGACAAATCAGAGTTTTTAAGGAAAGAAGTCGCGTACCTTGGCCATATTGTTACCCCTGATGGCGTCAAGCCAAACCCAGACAAAATTATTGCAATAAAGAATTTTCCACTTCCTAAAACCACGAAACAAATTAAAGGATTCTTAGGTCTTCTAGGCTATTACCGAAGATTTATCAATAATTTCGCCAAGCTTACGAAACCACTAACCAAGTGTTTGAAAAAGGGTGCTCAAATCATTCACGATGCAGAATTCATCGAATGTTTTGAAACTTGCAAAAACTTACTAATGAATGAACCAATCTTACAATATCCGGATTTTTCCAAAAAATTTAGTTTGACTACCGACGCAAGCAATGTTGCGGTAGGTGCAGTCCTCTCTCAAGATCACTCCGGATTCGATAAACCAGTAGCGTACGCTTCACGTACTTTGAATGACTCCGAAAGAAATTACAGTACGATAGAAAAAGAATTGCTAGCTATCGTATGGGCGACCAAATACTTCAGGCCGTACCTGTACGGAAGACATATCAATATCGTCACTGATCACAAACCACTTCAGTGGTTATTTTCTTTAAAAGACCCTAATTCGAAATTATTAAGATGGCGTATCAAATTAGACGAATTTGACTATAGTATAACTTATAAACGAGGCAAATTGAATTCCAACGCTGACACTTTGTCGAGAATCGAAATCCATACTAAAGAGACCGAAGACGTTGATCAATTGATCGAAAATCTAATGAAAACACAAGCGAATAACCTTCCAGACCCAGATTTGAACGAAATTTTCGGCGAAACTTCACATAATAATATTCCGAATCAATCTTCCGAATTAGACAATATATCAATGCAAGTTCAACCAGACGAAAATAAAAATTACGATGATATTATTCAAAATAATGACGATGATATTACCATTCATACAAATTTCGAACAGAACCCAATAGTCGATATTCCCATTTCGGATTCTCCTGTCAATCACGGTCAAAACCAAATTATTTTTCAATCTGTATTACATTCACCAGCTAAGATAAAACACATCATTCTATTCGAGAAAAAACAAAGATTTTACGTTCAAATTTCAGAAAATCAATTCGAACATGATGTCGTAAATTTCATGAAGAATTACGTTGTTCCAAAAGTTTCTTACCATTTATATTTTAGCGAACCAAACATGTATGAAAAATTTGCGGAAGTAGTTAGAAGAAATTTCGTGTGGCCCTCATTTATTTTAAAGCGTTGTCTAAGGAAACTAATAGATGTTACCAATAAAGACGATATCGCGGAAATAATAAAGAACTACCACGAAAGTAAAACCAATCATCGCGGCATTGACGAAACGGAAAATAGAATCAAAATTAAATACTATTGGCCAGATCTTAAGAAATCGATTCAAACATTCATAAATGATTGCGAGATTTGCCAACAGAGCAAATACGAGAGAAAACCAGTGAAAATGCAAATGAACATAACCCCAACGGCTTGCGAACCATTTGAAATTATCCACTTAGATACGTTTACCCTAGAACAAACTAAATTCTTAACAATCATCGACACTTTTTCTAAATATGCACAAGCATATAAACTGCATACTTTAAGTTCAACCGAAGTCACCAACAATCTAATAACTTTCTTTTCACACCACGGTGTTCCGAAGCAAATCACAGTCGACAACGGAACTGAATTCAAAAACAGCGTCATAACCGAACTTTTGGCCCTCCACAAAATAAAACTTCATTTCTGCTCACCAAATCATCCTCAATCTAATGGTGTTATAGAAAGATTACATTGTTAAATTGATTAGATTAGATTGTTAAATACTCAAGGATTTCAGAGAACTCCGATCAATTTGAAAATGACATATGCGATATTAGCCTATAATCATTCAATACATTCAGCTACAAAATTCAAGCCAATAGATGTTGTGAACGGACATATAAGTAACGAAAATCTTTTTGATATAAACATCGATAGAATTTTAGTCAATGATTACGTAAATAATCACAAAGAAAAGACCAAAATACTGTATTCAAAAATCAATCAGACCCTCAGAGATAATAAGGAAAAGGTTATATCAAAATTGAACGAAACCCGTGATAGTCCCAAATTATTCAAGCAAACCGATAAAACCTATTTGAAAAAATTCATTCGACAGAAAGACGCTAATAAATTCAATAAGCCCACTGAAATAGAAAAAGTAAACGAAAAACGCAAAACAGTCACAACAACCTCTCAAGCTAAAGTCCATATGGATAATCTAAAACGTCCTCTAAGGAATACTTATAGTTTCGATTAGTTAGAATTAATAATATTTCAGATTTCCCCTCGTGATGGGATACCAGGAAACAATCCAAATGAAAAGCTTGGAATCCAACCCTGGTCTCTTACCAGTTAAGTTAGGAACAGCCAAAGTGCAAGAGTACATAGATACATTCATACATTTTTTCGACTTGAACCCCATAGTTGACGAAATCGATAGACTTGACAAACAATATGGAAGATTGCTGGAGACTCTCAGTGTAAATAAAAATTATTCAGACGATGCTTCAGAAAATCTACGGATTTTAACTCTCACAATAGGAAGAACAGAAATTAAGACACAAGAAATCATTCCACAGCCGAAACGTACTAAAAGAGGTTTGATTAATGACCTCGGATCATTTTTCAAAGCAGTATCCGGAAACTTAGATGCCAGTGACGGCGAACGTTATGATCAACTAATAAAAGATATTCAAGAAAACCAAAACAGATTGGCAAGTAACATAGTCAAACAGAATTCAATTTCCACCGATATTATAAACAAATTCAACGACACAATTTGAAAAATCACCCACAATGAGAAAGAACTAGAATTCAAAATATATCAAATGGCCTTATACATAGGACTCAGTCAAAACCTCAGTCATTCACTCATGCTGAAAGATCTAATGAACCATATGGTGAACGTTTACGAAGTAATCAATTCTCTTTTCCAAGATATAGAAAATTCAATGACCTTTTCAAAATTGAACACCATTCATCCAAGTATAATACGAATCCCTGATTTATACAATGAGCTTTTGAAACTCAAAAACTCAATCAGTACAGCACAACTACCGTTCGAAATAACACTAGAAAATATTTTATTGATTGAAAAAATTATAGACATTGATTGTTATATCAAAAATAATAAAATCACTTATCTATTACATTTACCTATCACCTTTAAAGAAACATTCAACTATTATCAATTATATTCGATACCTATACCTAGTCTGAGTGAGTTCAAGACTATTTTACCAAACGATAGATTTCTCTTGAAGAGTGATTTGTACTTCGCTTTTTCGGATGACCTTTGCACCAAAATCGTCCCCAACTACTCCGTATGCAAGACGGTAGACTTAACGGAAGCTGAATCCAATGGCCCATGCGAAATCCAACTTATAGATAGGAGAGATCCTTCAAGCTGTCGACAAGTTCCTGTCAGGATTTCAAAGCCCATCATCAGACAACTAGAATCGAAACAATGGATAGCAGTCTTTCCACAAGAACAGACGGTTAGCCTCAAATGCCGAAAACAAGAAGAAATCATTCGGTTACGTGGTTCATACCTGATGGTAATTCCTATCGGATGCCAAGTTATAACCGATACCGAGCTGATTGCCAATGAAGAGGAATCAATGAACTATAGTCAATTGATCCTTTTCCCACAACTGAATCAGAGTCTAACAAAACAGCAAAATTTGACCATTCACTTAGAAGATACCGATTTAGACGATCTCCATCTCATAACGAAGAAAATCATCGAAAACCAGCCGAACTTGCAGCACACCAGTATATCCCATTTTCCTTCTATGTGGACCATCATCCTATATATTTTGGCAGCATCTGGTGTAGCATACTTAACCATCAGAAATCTGAAGATCATCGGACGAACGAAGAATACGAGTAACCTAGCCCAGGACATAAATTGGTAGAGGTTCAACTTCCTCGCTCCACTGCATAAGTTGAATCTTCAGGGGGAGGAATTATATCAACGGTTCCCATAAGCTTCCCAAGAACTGGAATCCTGCATCGGCATTCTCATGGACCGATCAGATTTCGCTGACGCTTTGAGAATATTCTTGTTTCATTCTGTTAATTCCCAAGTTCAGTCAGAATCATAACTTCACACAACGAACATCTCATATAATTGTACTCTTGTCGAAATAAATTGTTTTTTAAAAAGAGACTTTGTCAGTTCAAAAATAAAATTCATATAGTCTTCCAACCATTTTGTTTGGTTTCTTCCTCGGTTTCTTTATAATGGAAGATATTTCAAATGATAAGTAGAATAATTTTTGTTCCTTCACTATACAGTATTACTTTACTAGTTACCTACTTAGTCAATCAGTATTTGACACTGAAAGATCAGAAATTGTTGTGCTGACTCATTTTTCCTCAAAATAAAGTGCATTTGATAGTTTTGATTTATGGATTTGAAAAAAAAATTGATGTTTGAAACTAGGTCGAGACACTTAAGATCACTATGTATGATATACAGGTGAATCTAGAATGAGAAAAAGCAACAAATAGGTATCATGACCGTATTTGAAAAAATTGATAATAGTTTCACGAATACGAAATGCCGGAAAGGGAAATCAATATCCTCGTCAATATCTCGATCAATACCTACCTACCCATAAGTATCATCACGTTGACTAATATAAGAAATTGCTATGGAGAAGTAGGTATCTTCAGTTTTTCTCTATTTCTAATATCTAACAATGTTAAGAAAATAAAATAGATTTAAAAAAACTCACTCTTTACGATATAATTGGAAAACTATAGGTAGGTAGGTACCTAAATAACTTCTGAAATTTTCAAAGCCGGTTAAGATGACCACATGAATTGCAACATTTTTCCCACTTCGACCCTCAAATGAAATCTAAGAATATTCTGAACGACGATTGCACAGTATAGAGAATAGGTACTAAACGATTTAAAAGTCGCATGGGAATGCGGCAGATGCGATGCATCAAAGAGCGGTGCCGACACATCACATGAGAATGGCGATTTATTTATTTCTCAAACTGCCAGAGGCGAGTTTCAGCGAGACTATTCGTCACTACACTGAATCAAACTACTGCTAGAAATTAGAAATCAGTGTTGATTTTTAAAATAATTCAACAGAAAAATGTGATTGCATAAATATTTCAATTGTGACAATATGTGCTATCTCCAACTCCAGATAATAGAATAATTTTCAATATAGGACGAGTATGTTATCACTAGTATCCCTAGGACATTGATAATAGACGAGATGAATCGAAAGTTCCTTTGAACAGCCCGAAGCCGAAGGCTGAGGACTGTTACCACAGAATAGAGATACGCTACGCTCCCACAGAAGTCGCACTCCCTGTCGGCTCCTTTGATGTTGATGTCCAATTAATGTACTCGCGCATGCCTCGGTGCGCAATCATGGTTACTTCATTAAATGGCGGGAATTTTAAACATCTAAATAGCAGAGTTGGCCGAAGTATATACTCAATAGTAACAGGTAACTGAACTTTGAAAAAAATTCTAAACTTTGAAATTGAGCTGTCTGAAGAATAATTCAAGATCCATAATTGTGCAAGTATAATGTGGATATCATCGTAGGGCTTATTATATTTTTGTAAAATGAAACTATACTATATTTTTTTTGATTTCTCCTCTTGATGCACCCAATAACTCTTGTTGATCATACTGGCATTACTCGATATCATCTCTTGAAATGGAATGTAATAAGTATGTATGATAGGATACATATCTGGTCAATTCAAATCGAATAGATATTGTTGAACTTCTTGATCCCTACTTATTTTTCTTGATAATGAAATTCACCTCATATTTGGTAGGATAACAATAATACTAATAATGATAAATATGTTTATTTTCCGAAAGAAAATATGAATTTCGAAATATAGAAACAAATGAGAAAAAACATGCAAGAAAACTTAATGGAAAAATCACTTCACAGATGTTTTATATTTATTATTTTTTTGTTTTTTTTACCTCCAGATTGTTTCTTCATGTCTCTATTACAATATTTCAAAGTGTAAAAAATTCTTAATCTAACATATAATGCTAGCAGGAAATTCTCTACATGGAGGAACAAAAGGAATTTTTGCCAGCTCATCTTTCATTTGGTTGCCACAATGATTGAGAATTGCTAATTTAGGAAATGATGAACAAAATTTCTTATCCAACTCATGCACAAATTCATAGAAGGAAGTTGGCGGCATCTTGAGGTTCCCAAATAAATCATTATTTTTGTTTTTATAAGCACGTAACTGACACAAAATAGTTTCATTGCTCAGGTCTTTCTGGCTTTTTGAATATTCCTCACAAACTGAGCAAGTATGTTTTTGCAAACATTTTTTTATCAAATAACCTGCAACCCAAGATAATGCATTTTTTTCTGGTATTTCCAAATCTATATATTCTCTGCAGTCAATGGAAAGTACTTGGCTAACAATATTTTTTTCCTCAAACAAAGGAATATTCCTGCCTACATTTCTAATATCAACTTCATTGAATTCAGCTAGAAGCTGATTGAAATCTTCTGCACAATTAGCACCTTCATTGTGTCGAAAATAATTCGTACAAAAAGTTTTTTTAAACAATTGTTGAAATTGTACAGGAGTTGGATTGGTTGCATTTCCTCCTTGACCTCTCAAATTCCCAAACATATTCTCTAAAGCGTCTTGGTTTACAAACCTGGTGCAAAGAAATTTTGTTTGCTTTTGTTTCATATCCTCCCACATCATCATCATGGCTGTAATTGTAATTTGCCACCCATTCAGAAAATTCACCGTTTTGGTAACATCTTTGCCCCCGTCATTTGTTATTTTCAAATTTCTAAAAATTTCCTTCATTTTATTCAGATGTTCCATTTGCTTTTCATTTCCAGTGAATGGTTTATTAAGCTCCTTCTTAGCTCGAAATGTTGAGGAGTTCAAGATGTCAAAGAGGATGTCCATGTCTGATATAAAAACTGCAGTGTGAATAGCATGGGCTGGCAAAAACCCAAAACTCACTAAAAGTTCTATTCCTATGGCTACATGATTACTCAGTACTTGTGCTGCTAAAGAGACTGACATTGACTGAAATCTATTTGGATTCAAATGGGTATCAGAAATTTTTGGTATGAGGCGATTCATTTTATTTTTATCAAAATTATAAAGTGAATTAATATGTTCTTTATCAATAATATTGCCATGCACCTGAAAACTATGCTTGAAAAACATATTCCTAGTAGACTTCAGCAAATGTGGTGTATCAAAGAAATAGTAAATTTTCTGGTCATCTATGAAGAAAAAAGGCTGATCTTTAGTAACACCATTTTCTTTGGAAAATGCCAGGAAATTTGATCCCTGATCACTTACCACCCCTAATACATTCAAACCTATGTACTTCAGTTTCCTAATACAATTAAAAATTATATCTTTCAGATATTGGACCTGACAAGTATTATGTATGAAAAAATAACCAACAGGTTGCTTCCAATTATACTGTATGCCCCTGGCCATAATAGCTAGGACACAGTTAGCTGGTTCATAGCTCTTAGATCCATTATTTTGATGGAAACCTACAATATTATCCTTACTTCTGTTATAAAAGAGATGTGTTTTCAAAGACATTTCATCAATACAAATTATGCAGTTTTTTGACCTTTCATTCATTTTCTCAACTTTCAATGAGATTATCTGGAATATCAGTTCATTAAAACCTGCAGAGATGTCCCATTTAGATGTCATTCTACATAATGTTGACTTATGAGGTAATTTAAAAATATTTTGTAAGAACCTGTACACTTTTGGCCCAAGAAAATATACCGTAAGTGCAAACTGCTTGAACGCAGGTGTATACCTGAACCCTTTTTGTTTCTTGCCCAATAATTTTAATTGAAGAGCAATGAAGTCAGCAAGCTGCCTATCCAAATTCTCCTGACAAAACTCTATCACCCCTTCTGTGGAGACAGTTCTGCATGTCTTCATTTCAGGAGATTTTGACAATCTTAGGCATTGCCTTTTCAATGCTGTATTATCTTGCTGCAATTTTCTCTTTCTTGGAGTACCAGAAGAAAGTCTGGGAGAAGTTTGGGTTCCCTTCTGTTTTAGATCATCAACTGAAAGCAGAAGAAAGAGATAAACAAAAAACAAGAATCAGAAAATGACAAATTACCAGTAAGATCATATGATGGTGATGTATCTTGAGATGAAATTTCCCTGTTTTCTTGACTTACAGATGACTCATTATGACTGGTGCTTGGAGTATGTGATGTGGATGTATTCACTTCAACACCTATGGAGAACATTTTGTTATAAGAGGAATATTGGAGAGTGTTTTGATAGTGGCACAAAAAGTTACGAAAATATTCAAGACAAACTCACCTCTGTGTCCTTCACCATCCTTGAATAAATCAGGATGTGCATCTTTTTTCAATTTAGTTCCTGATATCATTTCTCTAGAGAAGTGAGAACTACATATCCTCCTCTTGGCAACATCACCAGGATTTTTCAAAATCCATTCATTCCTCCCAATCAAAGGTAGCCAAATGATCTGCCTATAAATAAAATTCAATATGAAACATATTTATGGTACATTTCTTAATGTCTTGATAGGAATTTTGAATAACTAAAGATGTATACATAAAACATTAATTATAATTATATCAACATTAGGTACATCAGCATTATAAAAGATTAAAAAGCATTCAAACTTGGTGTAGTCCAATAGTGTATTAATTTATTTCATGAAAACATTCATTATTTTCTAGGCTTACATCTTTTTTAATTAGGTACAAACAAAATACATACCTCAAAGGATCTGAAGGCATAATGAAAAACTGCAAATTGGGGTTGTTCCGACTGTTGTTTTTGCAGTTATAAACACTGCAATAGTTCACCATTTTCCTATTATTGGTACTGCAAACTGTTCAATATAAAAAGATGTTCAAACACGAGCACGCCAAATCAATCACCACGATCACGAAAATACACACTACGCAAGGAAGAGCAAGAGAACACAACGGAATCTCAGACAATAATGGCTGAATCTACGAAGTAATCCTAGATCCTAGTAGTCGTAGTCAAACATACCGAATAACACTGTTGATACCGTCAAAGCACGTCAGAGGGCATGGCGCCATGATTGCGCACCGAGGCTGCGCGAGATCACTTTTCAGCACTTCGAACACCCAAGTGCGACTTCTGTGGGAGCGTAGCGTATCTCTATTCTGTGCTGTTACCAATCAACGAGCTTGAGAAATTGGTCATGAGATTACCTTGTCATGTCCGAGGGATATTCGGCGGAAAATTTTACATTTCAATCGTGTTGTAATAGTGTGTTGACATGATTGGGTGAAATTGTTTCTATGACACAAAATGACAAAATTTTAATGGTTGTTCGAACTGTCGAAAAATTTTCCAAGAAATTAATGTCATAATATGGTAGGTATTCTACCTAGTCATGTTACCTACCTACCTAGGTAGATCGATTGAAAAGTGAAACAAAAGTAGGTAATTATCGTAAGAGAAAGGAACGCCATGAATTAATTAAATGTAAGAGAATTAGAAGCAGTTTTTTGGTACCTAGCGGTATATAACGTTATGAATGGGAATCGTTATACATAATCATTATAAAACATTTTCTTCGGACTTTTGGATAATAACACAATGGAGAAGATCATGTTAATTGTTATGCATGTGTGTTACCTACTCACCCAACTTATGCTGGCCAATTTTTCAACTACGTACGAAATGTCAGATGACAGTCGCCACTGATGCTCTAATTCTGCGTTGGCTGAAATAAAACTGCGCGCAATCGGCGCAATGCGGCTGTACGTGGCTGTACTGTACACCAACCAGTTCCCACTAGTTCCTCAGACGCACAAAGTTGCCAATTATGCAAAAAATGTTAGAATTCGGAGAAATAAAAATTAATGATTATAATGAACAGGTACATACATTACATACCTGTTTGCAATGGTTCACCTACTTCTATCTATTACATAACTATCACCTTGTTAGAATATTATTGTTAAGTTGATTCAGAACACGCCGCGTACCTACTGTGTGGCGATTGCGAAAACGGGAATAATAGAGGTAAGCACCTAATATTAATGGAGACTGCTGTATCAATATCAAAGACCAATGTGTGATATACCTACCATCAATACTCATCAATGAAATATGCTTACACATAAAGGGTGCACATATATGGTTATAGACAAAAGTATTCCCATCAGGTTACTATCTGAGGACACAACAATATTCTGTATAGGTACCTACTACTTATATTTCCTCGATAGATGTAGGACAACTCTATTCTCATTTGAACAAAAATATTTCAAAATCAAAATTTGGTGTAGACAAATCAGCATATTGTATTCACGATCGATTGCAGTCAAAATTCAAAGAAATAAATTAGGTACCTAGTTCCAATTAGGATAAGGAAAGTCTATTGTATGCATATTCGCGCGTGCAAAGCAAAAAGGATACTTCTATTGGTTTTCTAGTCCTTTATGAATGAAATGTGTGAAGAATGAACAACCGACCTCAGTACCTATAGAATAATAACCGAGTGACATTTTCAGAAGTAGAATGAGCCGTGATAGGTAGGTACTAAGTGATAAGCAAGTAATTTTTTTTTCAGTTTCTAATTGGCACAATAGATGATGAAAAGTTGTGTGTGGTTAACTTGTTACCGACGTAGCCATCCATATTTTTGTTATTCTGATTTCCAACAAGTCATTATTGTTGAACGATCTCAGATCAGATCGAAGAACAATTATACTTCTGGCAACACTGATCAGAATCGGATTAGAAAGACGTCACAGCATCGCCATCGGTGATCGCCGGTGGCATAGCACTTGCCGATGGCGCAGGCGCACTTGCCTGATTCCGAAAGGATTTTCACCATCGGCCTGGTGCCCTGGTGCCTCTCAATCCAATATGCCCGATGCCCGTTTTGTATCCACTGTCACTGCAGAATCACACAACTTCTCTTTTACCTTTATACCGAAGAACAATATCGTTAAAATTTCTACTACGGAAATATTGCAATAGGTATCCATCAGCAACGTGAAACTAACCAATAGGTAGGTACCTACCTACCTATTATGGGTACTACTTATAATATGATTCTTATGATATCGATTGGATATTTCAAAGTCGATACCAGTGAACATTGGGTCACGACATATTTTCCCAGGTATTTTCACCCTATATCGTACTGATATAAGTGAATAAATAATAGTGACTGATCAGAAAAATCTAACAGCGGTACACTTACTTATATTTATTGCGAATAGGTATTTATATTGCAATATCCATATCTACAACATGAAAACGATATATCTAGATACAATATAATTTTCATAATATCAATTTAATATTGAGAAGTCGATATCGGTCACGACATATACCTACCTTTTCCTATAGTTATATTCACCATAACTATTATCGGAGTGATATTCTTCAATGAATATCGACTGAACAGAAAAATCTAATATCTGTGCGATATCCACTGCGAATACGTTGCAATATCTATCAACATCAAAAAATGATATAGATACAATATGATTTTCATGATACCATTTCGATATTGAAATGTCAATATCAGTGCAACATTAGATCACGACCTATTATTCCTACGTATATTCACCATATATATCACTGATCTTCGTGAATGAACATCGACTAAACAAAAAAATCGGATATCGGTGAAATATCCACTGTAGATACATTGCAATATTCACTAACAACTTGAAAATTATATAGATAAAATATTGTTTTCAAGATAATGATTTGTTAATGAAAAGTCGGTATCAGTGCAACATTGGGTCACAACATATATTCCTATCTATATTCACTGTATCTCGGAGAGACATCAATAAAATCATATCGAGTGAACAGAAAAATCCAATATGTGTACGATATTCACTGCGAATACATTGAAATATCCATCAACAACATGAAAATGGTATAGAAACAATATGATTTTTATGATATCAAATCGATATAGAAATGTCGATATCAGTGCAACATCAGGTCACGCCATATATTCATAGCTATATTCACCATATATCGGAGTGATATTAAAAAATAATACCGATTGAACGAAAAAAAAGCTGATATTTGAACGACAAACACAGCGAATACATTGCAATATCCATCAACAACATACAAGTAATATAGATACAATATGCTATATGATATCAGTTTGATGTAGAAATGTCGATATCTGTTCAACATTGGATCAATACATATTTCCCTAGGTATATTCAAATATAGACTGAACAGTGAAAAAACAATATCGGTACAACTTCCACTGCGAATATATCGCAATATCTATCAACAACATGAAAATGATATAGATACAATATGACTTTTATGATGTCGATTCGATATTGAAGATTCGATATCAATGGAATATTGGCCATGCCATATATCGCGAGTTATATTCTGCCGATATAGGATTGATATTTCCAAACCAATATTGAATATAGGAAAAATTCCAATAATGTTAGAATATTCGAGGGATAGTGTAGTTTAATATTGATTTTCCTTCATAAAATTACACAGGAGCAATATCATTTTCCAGATATTGGTTTAATATTTGGAATCCAATATCAGTGCAATATAGAGACTGACATATTTTATCCATTCATATCCTACCAATATCAAGGGTATATTGGCAAAAATACATTGGCTAGCCACCAGATTCCGATATCAATACTAACTACATCGGCATGAGCTTGATTTTTCCATATTGAGGTCATTAATAGGTTCAATATTGGATTCATCTTGTGATTCCATGTTCAATATTCAAATACTGGGCCGATATAAATCCGGGGTCTAGCCAATATTATGTTCTGCCTGGGTATTGAAAGAAAAAACTATAAAAACTTAATATTGATTTTAGTGCATGTTATACAAAAACTTTAAAAATAGTTTTTTTTTCGAAATTGGTGCATCCTATCAAATTCAATTGAGATGAACCTCTCATTCACTTGGGAAATTCTAAATTTTCATATTCTGCGGCGATTGCGAAAAAAATAGCACACAAAGAAGTTCAAATACCCCTGAATGATTTTTTGACTTTCATTTATATTTTCAAATTCAGCATGAAATGATAGATGAGAACACAAATTTGCATTATTTTATCTCAAACCATTTCGGAAAAATTATTGAAAATCCATCTTCAGGGGCGACCAATGAGAGGCTGTAGCTCTCTTAAGGACCATTTGCTAAACTATGTTTATACAGTTTTCTTTCAATTTCTGGCCCTAGAAAGCTGCTGGTAAAGTATTACACACTATTCTCGTGACACCCTATATGGGTATGAAGTTAGTGGTAGGTGAAGTAATTGATGATGATCCTAAGAATTATATTTATACGGGGTGTTCCATTTTTTGGAAGATATGTCCATTGTAAGTTTCTAAATTGACACCCAATATATTCAATTCAAATAAATTATCAATCTTACCGTTGGATGCAATGATTTCAGCTTCATATTTACAGCCATTGTGTTTCACAGTACATTTGCCTCCATTAATACTTCTTGTAATCTTCTTCGACGGATAGATTCCTAGAGAATCATTTGCGAAACGGACTAGCGTGAACATAATTCTTCTAGATGAATTACCTGAATATAGACACGTGAGTAAATATAATAATACTCATATGGCAAGAGGGAAGATTATCATTTATATCACCGCAGATTGTTTTACTTTTGAAACTCGAGTGTCCTACGCGGAGATAGTATTCGTGTTATCAGCAAGATTTCGAACATCTTCCTGGTTTAACATCAGATGGCTTGAAAAGGAAAGCATCTACCGACAAGGCCAAAAATTCACCCTGTTCATCAAAACTCAATACCACCATGACAACAATAAAAAATATTAATGCAAATCATTATCTATTTTTGATATGAAGCTGGTTTTTCGTACACTTCCTTCATAGGAGAAATAGAAGGTTATTCTTTGTTTGAGGTTGTTATGACTTTTCAATGAATACATTCAGAGTTTTCTATTTTATGATAAAACAGAGCAGGGGTTCGACAGTATAGGTATCGAATATAAATCGATATCATTTCAATCCCATGAAATTGTGAATTCAACAAGATGACCAATATTCTGACCACCCTGTACATTTTAGTGGACTTTTCTAAAACGATGTCTGCATTTGTTATAACTTGGCAACGATGTGTTGAATTTTTCAAAATGAAAAGAAATAAATTAAGTATCATCCAGTGAATATCAATGACACTTAGTCTTCTCGGTTTCTAACTTCGGTAAATCAAATTAGACACTGTATATTTTGCCGAAATCGAATGGGAAATAAATTTTGGTGTTCTGTTGGTATCTATATCATATCATGAACTATCGTTCATAAAGGTGTTTCATTTCTTTAATGGACAAAATATAAGTTTTCAGAATTCAAACAAAAATATTTGAATAGAAATAAGTCAGAAATTTTTGAGCCCATATAATTTGTTCGACAGCTAATTTTGAAACGATCTCTACTTTGAACTGTTCGATAGTGATAACAATAATCTATCAGTAGGCAGTATCAGTAAGTAGTAATACTGTCCAGATACTCTCGCACAATGCTTGGGTACGAAGGAACGCCATCGTACTGGTACACATTTGAGTCATCGCAAAAATATTATACGAAATATTATCCGACCGAGCACGCTGAATATACATGTTATCCCACTTAAAAAAAAATCACAAAACCCAATTGAAATTCCATCTAATCCATTGAGACTCTCAAATGTTCCTGTTTCATTTCACGAAATCGTCATAATGCTTTTCCTGAAATATTTTTTTCCACTCAATGGTACTATTGTGAACCTATCACTTTCCTCAGAGACTCTCGAAGAATTCATTATCACCATATTTTTTGTCAATATCCAAGAAGATATAGAAGCGTAATAGGAATGGAAAAGAATCTAAACCGCAACCAGCTTCATCAAAAGTATCTCCTAAACTTGAAAACACACGAAAAATTTTTTTTTTTTTTTTATCTGTGGACAACACGAAAGGGAAACCTATGATGTTCGAGGAACATCGTGTTAGCCAGCGGTCGAATTTTGGGAAAGAAGGAAGGTGTTGGAATTTTTCTTGAATGTTTGGAGGTTGTAAGCATCAGGAAAGACTTCACTGGGCAAAGAATTCCACAACTTTGCCGTTCTATTGATGAATGATGCTTGGTATAGCGATGTTCGACAGGTCTCGAGCCTGACAGTGTAGGGGTGACCAGCTTGAGCTCGTCTGGTTTGTCTACTAGGAATCGCGCGTGGTGGCATAATAGATGATATTTCCGTTGAGCACCGACCGTGAAATTACCTATAAAAAAAGCAAAGATCGCCGACCTTTCTACGATGATCCAGAGAGGTCAATGATTTGGTGAGTGTTGTGTCATCGACTAGGCGAATAGCTCTCTTCTGAATTGAATCTAAGAGCTTAAGCGTATGTTTGGGGGCTGAGCTCCAAACATGTGAGCAGTACTCCAGGACAGGTCGAATTTGTGCTTTGTAGATCATAAGCAGTTGCTGGGATGTGAAGTATCTCTTCGCACGGAAAAGAAAACCGAGTTTTTGTGAAGCAGTCTTCGCAATGGACCTCACATGATCGTCCCATGAGAGAGCACTGTTGGTGGTGACACCCAGCAAGGATATTGACGACCTCATAGGAACAGTGGTACCCGACATCATCAAATTGGGCATTGTGTGATCAGCCTTCTTGGTGAACATACAAGCTTGAGTTTTAGTTGCATTGAACTGTACTAGATTCTCAGATCCCCATTTCAGAATTCTTGTCAGATCCTCATTTAAAGCATCAACCTGTCTTCGCCTTGCACCTCTTGCCTCATTGGATGTTATAGGGGCTCTAGAGGAAAAGGCGGAATGAAGTGTACTATCATCCGCAAAGCTATGAACTGGGCTAGAGGTCACATTCAACAAATCATTGATGTGGAGCAAAAACAAAGTTGGTGCCAAGACAGAGCCTTGTGGAACACCAGCATTGATCGTTATTGTATCAGACGAGACCCCGTCTACCACCACGTAGAGTGATCTATCTGCAAGAAAACTCGATAGTAAAAGACACAGTTGGGGCGGCAAACCATATGACGGAAGTTTCGCTAGGAGGCCTTGGTGCCAAACTCGGTCAAATGCTTTGGAGATATCCAAGGCTACAGCCAGAGACTCCCCATGTTTCTCTATTGACACCTGCCACTTATGTGTCACATAGGCAAGCAGATCTCCAGTTGACCTCTGGTGACGAAAGCCATATTGCCGGTCGTTCACGATTCTTGAGCTCTCTAGATATCGGATGAGCTCGATGTTGATTGCTTTTTCCATTACTTTAGAGATCACAGATAGTAGTGCAATCGGTCTATAGTTGTTAGGGAGTGTTTTCTTGCCCTTCTTTGGAATCGGTTGGACCCTAGCTTTCTTCCAGTTAGAAGGAAATACGCCGAGTTCGTACGAAAGGGTGAACAACCTGCAAAGAACTGGTGTTAGTTCCGGGGCACATTTCTTGAGAACAATAGGCGGTATTCCGTCAGGCCCCATAGCCTTCTTGACGTTGAGGCTAAGCAGAATGTGTCTGATTGTGCGTTGCCGGAAGACAATTTCTGGCATACGGTTATCGATGGTAGCGACTTTCGGAAGTTCCTGGCCTCGTGGATCCAAGGTAGAATTGTCTGCAAACATTCTGGCAAAGGTGTTGGCTTTTTCATGAGGTGTTATAGCCAATGTATTATCATCCTTTGTGAGGGGAGGAAATGAGCTAGAAGTGAAATTTTTCCCGATTGCCTTGGCAAACGTCCAAAATGAACGGGAACCATTTGGACACTCTATGAGCTTCGATCTTATTTTCGTGTTGTATGCCTCTTTAGATTCATCTATCGTTCGATTGCATGTATTCCTAGCTTCAACATATTCAGCTCTAGTTTGAGGGCTTGGGTTTCTGCGCCAACGACGGTATGCTGCTTGCTTCAGTGCGACAACCCTAGAACAGGTTCTATTGAACCATGGTTCACCAGTGGTTCGTGATTTGGTGCTATGTGGTATGTAATACGATATTGATTTCATGTCTCATCGTATCCTGGAAAAAATATCTCGACTTTTTTGAACTACGGAATATTTCATTTCGTAATAGTGCACTTATTTTTCTATCTCTATGCAATTTGAGCTACACCCATTAGGTACCTTACTTTATTATTTTCGAATTTTTCAAATCCATCATGTTTGGATTTTCAGGTGGATCGTTGGAAAAGTATAGTGTACAACTCGTGCGGAGACTAGATATTTTATATTCGTATGACAAGATTAGAAGTAGGAATCTCCTGCTAAGGAGATTGTGCAAAATATTTCATTCCGCTTAAGTGCAAATTAGAATATTTCTTACTAGTGTGAAGTACATATCATTTCACGCTCTCGTTCACGATATTTCACGAGTTTCTCAAGTTGGTCGTCCGATAAAGCAGTCACCGAGGCTTCCGCCATGTAATGGATAATGATGGGTAATATAAAAAAAAACATCTCCGCGTAGGTACTCGATGTGAAGAACTCATCCAGAGTTGAATATCATTCTTTCGATAGAGAATTATATATCCACTTGCGAGCAAATCAATGGTTTCAAGTGACTCAATACTTCAATACTGCTATAACAGCCGGCTATAACATTGAGAATGAAATGTTCTGCTCTCAAGAATAGTTTCAACTGAATAATTCGAGACAAAAATTAATTCAATCTAGGTAGGTACTTACCACTTATAGGTACCTTCCTAAAAAACAGCTAACCACTCAAGGAAAAACGTTCACATAAAAACATTCACTTTGAAAAACAAAAGAGCCCTTATCACTGTACCAAATTCGGAATAACAATGTCGAACACGCAAGAGTGGTGTGATTTACTGAGTTTTTGTAGAAGGGATAGGTGTCTTGGAAATAATGATATTTCAAACATATTTATTATTTCGACGCTAGGTTCGCGCCTTATTTTTTTCATATACACTTGAGATACCGGTCTGGAAGGCATTCTATGTTGTGGTTGGTTGAATCATCTCTAGCATCAATATTTTTCAAAGTAATTATCTTGAAAAATAGGGTTCGTCGAGTGACATACAGGGTAGTATACCGGGTGGCGCAGATCCAATTTATACATCCCATTTCTCCGTTTTCAATTTGGACAGACATTTCAAATTTGGTACATTGAGTTGATGTAATATCTGTAACATGCTGAACCAAATTTTTTACGAATCATTGGGATTTCGTGAACCATAAGAGATACAGGGTCGTTCAGATTGTGGCAAATTTGCAAAGTGTTTGTTGAATTGACGCCTGATATTCTAGAAATTCCGAATAATTCTGGAGACATCCGAAACAAAATGGAATTTCGTCAAATCGTTCTTATCTTTTCCTGGCCCTATATTAAGAGATATATCAAAATGATTGTGAGTTCATCGTTGTCACTTTTCTTACACTACACAGTGCCGATGTTATTTGAAATCCAACGTTTCTACTTTTGGCTACCACCATCAACTTATTTTTTTTCAATCACAGCTGTGAAAATTTTTATTTTTCATCATTTTTCGGGTCCTTACGATTGATGATACTTGAAAGTATCAGACTCCATCTCTTTCATTTCATTTCAATAGATCAGATCCTTTCTTCTGATTGACTACATTTAAATGGGTTTGAGTTTTTGTTAGTTAATTTTTGTCCCTCCTTCATCGTCAAATGAATGTCAATTCGAGCATCTAAAATGTAGATAGAACTTTGTTCCAGAATAAATTTTTGTAAGTAATTCAACAAGGTTCTAACTGACACATACTCACATCTTTGTTTCATAAAGTAACAAGAGAAAGGTAATTTGAAAAGTTCTAAGTGCACTTCTGATTCAATGTATATAATATAATCTTGTTTCAATTAGGTATGAGTAGGTGTATGTGTAGAAATATGTTGAATAAAATTGCGGAACTTGAATTTTTTGTAAATTATATTTCAAATTATCGAAATGGAAGAGTACAAAATGACTGATTCAACAAAGATCATTCAAAAATGCAGCGAAATACTTCCTGTCAGTCTCTTGCATGGCTCATTAATTAGCTCAGCTCATATTGGTCACTCCTACACTGTTATGCTTGAGATCTGTCGAACTTCTCTACCAAGCATACCCACTAAACATATTTCAGTACCAGAAACGTTTCAGAAATGTTTTATGGATAGCTGAAACCTTCCCACTCAAGTCTTCCTGGCGTTTCAGAAACGTTCCAGAGAATGTAAATGTCCTACCTCAGTGAAGTTTCATAAAACGTTCCATCAAAACCGTCCCAGACACGTTGCAAATAAACCATTCTGGACACGTTTCGACAAAATGATACTGGAAACGTCACATCAAAACCGTTCTGGACACGTCTCAACAACGGTTTCAACAAAAACTTTCTTAGGTTTTCAAATTTTATATTTCAGTACATTAACAGTATAATGAAATATTGAAAAAGTACTGAAAATATTTTCTAAAAAATTTTACAGTGACTTTTAGGACGTATATTGAAATATAAGACCATTGGCTGCGATTTTTTTCATTAAATTTTGAAACATCCTATTGAAGATCATAATTACATGATTTCTGAATGAATGATCTTCAGGGATTGATAGGTACTAAAACGAAAATCTGCACCTGAACTACCAAAATGATATCTAAATAAAATACAGGATTCTTTTCAAAAGAAATAATTTATTATAACGTTTATAGTATTAGAAAAAAACATCTGCACTTGAACTACCAATGACATCTAAATAAATACCTATATGTGAATAAAATACATAGTATTATTTTCAAAAGAAATAATTTATTCTAACAAATACAGTATTCGAAAACAACGAAAAAAGAAATAATCTATTCTTACAAATATATTATTCGAAGCAAATACTTTGATTTTTGATTTTATGTTTCACCCAGCAGTTTCTAATTTTTGTTTCTCTCTTATATATCTCAAACTAGCTTGCTTCAACCATTGAAAAATCGTATTCTGGAAGTCTTTATCACTGAAAGAAAGTCCAAATCTTTTCGTGATGCCTCTAGAATTTATAATTTTAGATAATATAGAATGAATAGATAAAAATTTCATCATTACCTCTTAATATAGTCACACACTGCAAGTCTTTTAGGGCATAAATACCCTTCCTTCCATAAAAAGAACATTTCATGGCTAATTTATTGCTTAGTAGTTTCCCAAGACCTCTCCTGATCGAATTGTTTGCATCTCCTCCTATTATAAAAAAACGCAGTTTCCTAGAAATAATTTATACTGAGTTGGTGCTTTTCTATAAAAATCATCTGATTGAAAGTGTGCTCACCAACTGTTTTTTTGCTTCGTCAGAATTTCTCAATATATCTTCATACTTCATTAGTTTTTTCATTAAACTAAAAGGTTTCTTTGGTACAGTTCAAAGTCTGTTATGATGGTGGCTCTGTCTTCTTTGGTTCCTATGTTTTCCAAAATTCGTCGATGTTCGTTCAAAATGGTCCTGATAGCAACACTATTCTCTAAAATATCCTACAAAAG